>OW240917.1:213879426-213891270 GCA_933207985.1 Pelobates cultripes
GGTTTACATTCACAGAAATATTCAATGCGCTCAAAATTTTGGATCAGGAAACATTTTTGCACAAGAGCAAATTTCTGTGCAAACCAACTAAAAAAATTAGAGGGAACAGTGGTTAAAAACTTTCTGGACCTGTTGGCGCTGTGAAGACGAGGTGGGCACAGACCTGCATATATGGAATGCGATGCCGCCTCTCTGGACCATGGGTACGCTCGGCCGGACACCTCAGTGGGTGGGGGAGAGGGGGACGCAGTGCCCCCTATGGCAGAAACACTGAACTAACCCAACCTCCCTCCCTTTTTTTTTCCCCTCTTTCCCCTTCCCTCACCCCACCTCTCTCTACTACTCTTTGCTCTACTAATCTTGCCGCTTCCACCTCATAACACCCTTATACTCGAAGTCATGGAACTCATGGGCCTGACCTCTCGCCTCCTGACCGCCATATCGATATAAACCTGAGGTGGGCCGCACTAACGCACTTCGATATAAACTCAAAACCCAAACAGTCAAAATAGCGCATGACTCAGACATAATAGCCCACGAGATAATACACAGATACAAAAAACTTGAGGGAATGGGCGATCAGGCTCAAACTGGGAGGCATAGCTAGTTCTGAGGTCCCAGAGACCGCTGACACTCTATTAGCCACCACTGTCTAATTACACGACAGGACCCGACGCAAGAACAAACGAGACAGAGAACCTATACCCCGAGACTGACTGCCTCGAGACTGGCACAGGCTTAAATCAACGAGAAGCTTTCCTGCTAACTAACTCAGGTCAAACCCACGCCGAAGCCCAGGAACTGGCATCATTGGTAGTCGGAGGGGAGGGTCGACAAAGGCCCGTGGTTTAGTCAAATGCAGTATTACCTATATGTTTTGCTACCTAGACCCAAAACGCATCACCTTTTATTGTAACATTTATTGAAATTATGATATACAAACAAGTTCAAAGCAAAAGTCTTGCTACGTAAAACTAATGTTACACCCTGATGTTGTACTTTGATATTGTAATAATCTGACCACTGTTCGTATTTCAATAAAAAGAGATTGATCTAAAAACTTTCTGGACTGGGAGCTTTTATATTACCTTTGTTAATATGTTTTAGCATTGTATTGTATTACATGTCATCCAATCTGGAAGGCATTCATAACAGTTATTTGCATTACAGCCTTAGGTTGAATATTTTAATATTATTGAGATTTGTGACAGTAAGTTCAAAAACAGTGAGGTGTCGAAGGCTGAGGATACCTTCTCTGGAAACTGGTAATGTAAGTGGAAATGCGATTTAAGAAAAATCTTTAAGGACCACATGCCAGGAGGATGGGTATGTAGGAGACTGATGTTGGTGCCAAAGCAGGAGGATGCTGCGGTAGTAAGACAAATCTGCAGGGGATTACCAGCTATTGTTCCCGATTTACAAATTTGGAAGCAAGATAGAGGTCTGCGAAGACGATACCTTGGGAGAAGGAACAAGCCTACGGACTGGTCAACCCACGAAAATCAGAAAAGCACTATGAAGGCTAGATGCTGACGGTGTAGGAGAGTGGTAACATAAGTAGAGTTTGTAAATATAAAGTGTGGAAAATAAATTAAGAGAACATTAAAGAAAGTAACAAGATATAAAAAGAAAAAGATGGTAAGAGGAAAAGAATAAAAAAAGAGGCACATTGAGATAAAATCAAACTTAAGCGCACAAATTCAGCATTGGAGACATCAGCCAAAATTGTTTGGGGAGTGGCAATTGTGGCTTAGGTGGTGTGGCGGTACACCCTCAAGAAGATGGGTTACTACTGCGTAGGTTGTCCCTTCCCATGTGTGAATAGCGCCAGAGTGATCCTATCCTCCTACACAGGATACCACTGTCTTACCGTCTCAAACACTAGCCTAGACTTAGTGATGGGTGAAGAAGAACTGTTTTATTGGGTCATGGTACACTGAATTTATACAAAGACCCACAGCATAGGGTCTCCATTGTATACAACATAAAGCAACCCAGACGTCTCTGTGTCTGGGAGGTAATTGAGTCAGCTCTCGGTTAAATTAACTACATCCCGGACACAGAAAACCAAACATATGAAAAACCCAGAAAATACATACAAAATAGTAAAGCACCCCCCACATACCAAAAATCCATGGAAAGGTCTCTCTGGAGTGCCATCATATCAAAAAAGTGCCAGGATTGGATATGGCTAGCCGTAGATCAAATACAAGGCTCCTTGGAAAGGTCTCTCTGGAGTGCCATCATATCAAAAAAGCACCAGGATTGGATATGGCTTGCCGTAGATCAAATACAGGGCTCCAGAGTGCTTGGTAGAGTTTCCTGGTAACTTTAAATCATTGCGCCTTGGAGTCTTTCAATGCTTCTCCACCTCATCTGTTACCCCTCCAAAAAGCACTCTGATTGAGTGTTCTGGGGCAGAACTCAAAATTTTAGGGGACCGCGGTAACTCTAGTATTTGCTTCAGAGTTTCAGAATTTGTTATAGTCGCTCCCAGTCAGGCATACCATGTCTCAGCGCTCTCTTTGGGTGGTTCTGGATAGCTAGGAAGGGATGCTGGCCAGGGAGACATGGGTTGGAGGGCTAGTGGAGATGGTAAAGGGTCTGGGAGACATGTTTCTAGCTAAGGTGACCGTTACAGTCGGAAAGCTCTCTCTGTCTAACACATGTCAATACTGGAAAGATTATTCTTAAAGCAAAGTAAATACTCAAGTAGAGAATTCTCTAAATGATAATTTACATAACATGATATAAAGATAGAGAGGAAAATGAAGATACAGAACAAGGAGGAAGAATAGAAAAAAGGAAACAAAAAGAGAAAGGAAAAAGAAAGATTAGAATCCTATAATTTTAAAGAAAAAGAAGTAAAAAATAATAATGGATCGCAAAATGGTTATAAAGAAAAAATGATTAAAATAAGACAAAGAGAAAAAAAAAGAAGAGAAAAGAGTCTCAGATTTATTTTTGGCAACAAATAATGAAAAGGTATCTAATGCCTTCTAATACAAATAAATAAGAATGTAAAAATGAAGCGCAAATGAGGTAAAAGTGGAGAAATATTGAAACAAGAAATGCTGAAAAATTCTAAAGAAATTATTGGAAATATAAAAGAGATTACAGAGAAATTAAATCATGTGGAATCTCAAATAAACAAACTAACCTCTCAGTATTCTACTATACAAGAAGCATCGAAATAAGTGAAGTAAAAAATGGAAAAGATGGACACCAGACTGGCCAACTTAGAAGATGGATCTAGAAGATCAATCATGCAAGATACGTTGCTTGACTACTTGGTTGAGTGTTTCAAAAGTATGGGGATTACTAAAAAATATGATGTTATTTTTGATATCCACTGCTATATAAAGAATATAGCAGAAGAAATACCAAGAAATGTTATCATCAATTTACATTGCAATCAGCTCAAAGAAGAAAATTTGGAAATCCCATAGGTTAAAACAGAGAGATCTAAAGTTCAAAGATACTTTTCAGGACTTATCAAAAACTACAAGACTACAGGGAAAATCAATTACAGGTATACCACAATTAACGGTTCTAAGAAACCAAGATACTAAATATCAATGGGGATTTTGAATAAATCGATGACCACGTAGCAAAATCAAAGAAAAATTTCCTGTGCCCTGCAGAACTGATAAATTGGATGAAGATTAACCAAATTTTATGAATTTAAAGTTAAATGTCTAAATATATATACACAAAAATACAAACAAAAAATACACAAATCTTTTTTTGGGAAAATATAATTTTTGCTCAACATGAGTACATACTATCTTAAAAACAGTTTAACTATTTTCAAAGGAATACTATAGGGTCAGGAACACAAACATGTATGTATGACCCTATAATGTTAAAACATCATCTAGCCCCCCTGCCCCTCCTGGCCCTGCTATAGATAGAATTTTTTTTACCATTATTCCAGTCTGCTGCTGGCTCTGCCCCTCATCTATCTCCTTGGCATCATCAGAAGTGATGTTCTCAACCAATTACCATGCTTTCCCAAAGGAAAACATTTGAATGGCCAAGACTGTCAAGGCAGATCAGGGGCAAAGCCAGCACAAGCCACACAAAGCCCTGGCCAATCAGCATCTCCTCATAAAGATGCATTGAACCAAGTTCAGTGTCTCCATGCAGAGGGTGGAGACACTGAATGGCAGTGCTGCACACTGTGCTGCACTGCCCCAGAAGCACCTCTACCAGCCATCTGAGGAGTGGCCAGTGGAGTTTAAGATAACAGAATATATACTCACTATGTAAAAAATTACACTTCCTTTATTATTAATAATTATGAAAATATGTTGCTTTTTTTTTTTTTTAAAGAGTTAAGCATGATTATTCTTCAATATATTGCAAATTAGGGCATGATATAGCATTTACAAAGATATGAACACATCACAATTTAATTGTTAGTTTTTTTTGTCCTATGTTAAAGTAGCCTGCACATCTCTTCAATACTTACCCCTCTTTGGGTCCTAAAAAGAGGCTCATAACTCACACCAAAAGGGTTTGGTGTAGGGGGATTTCTTCAGTAAAAAGGGTTGATGGAGTGAGTCCCAAGTACCAGGATGTAGGGGGCTCACTCCATCAACCCTTTTTACTGAAGAAATCCCCCTACACCAAACCCTTTTGGTGTGAGTTATGAGCCTCTTTTTAGGACCCAAAGAGGGATAAGTATTGAAGAGATGTGCAGGCTACATATGTTATGGTTTGTTTGTAATATATATGTTGATATTGAGTAGCGACAAATAGGGGATATGGATAGTTAGAAATGGTTAATATGTCAGTGAACGTGCAAGGGTTAAAATCACCATATAAAAGATCCACAATTTTAATTATATTAAAAAACATTTTTACAGAAAAAGTATTGGGGGAAGAGAGATCGAATAAATTGAGGGGGGGAGGGGAGAGTCCAAACCATACTTCATGCCTCAAATAAGAAAAAAACAAAAACAAAGAGGAGTAGCTATAATAATTACAAATATACTATATTTGGAAATTATATTCCAATGTTTAGAATGAATAGAAAGATTTATGATTGTAGTATGAACAAGTAATGAAACATCAGCACAAAAGGAGGTTTGGTATGAAATTGAAAAAACTACAGCTACTGCAATGGAACTTAATCATGTATTTTGCGATATAAATAAAAAATACGTAAAGGAAGGCCTAGGGGAAAACTAAAAATACTATAATCATAAAGTATGTTAAAAAGTTGGAAGAAGGGGGGTGGGACCTGACTGCCATGCTTGCAGGGAATGCTTTTTGAGGTTTTTGGGGTCACTACTGGACCCTTTCCCACTCTAACTCGACAGTGAAGCAGCCCTAGGCTGGGTCTAAACTACCTACCAGTAGCCAACGGTGCTTGAGCAGACACGGTCTTAGAAGGGGCCCTGGCGTGGTCTGCAGCCGGAGCAAGATGGACGTGTCCAAGTGAAGCTCCGCTAGGACCACAAGGCCAACAGCAAACGAAAGCTAAAAAACACTGATCTGAACACGGCAATACACCGGGGAGCCAACATGGATAAGCGGGCTCCAAAGAAGCAGCCCAAGAAGCCAGCGGAACAGGGTGCCACGGTGTCTGATATGTTCGCCGCCTCACGCGCCATGCGATCGAACGCTCAAGATGGCGGACGGCAGAGCCCGATGGCGCCGCGTTCACCTCCCAGCCCGGGCATGGCGGCAGACTCAGAGGTCTCGGAGGCTAACACAGCACAGATCCTGGCAAAATTAGCGGAGGTCCGTTGTTACCTAGCCGCAGAGAATACCAGGAACACCCATGAAGTCAAAGCTGAGATCCAGGTCTTGGGCGCGAGGACGGCGGTGCTCGAGCAGTGGGTGGAGTCCACGGCCGTGGCCCAAAATGCAGCTACAGCACAGACTAACCGGCTGTCCTCCAGACTAACTACTGTGGAGTCCGCCCTGGATGACTTAGGGAATAGATCTCGGCGGAATAACATCAGGCTTCGAGGCTTACCTGAGCAGGAGGGCGAGGGGCCGCAGACGGAGGTGGTGACCAGGATCCTCAAGCCACTACTCCCCGAAGTGCCGGACCACCAATGGTACATTGAGAGAGCGCATAGAGTGCTCAGAGCGAAACGGGTTGATTATAAACGCCCGAGGGACATCATTATTAAGTTCCTGTATTTCCGGACGAAGGAAGCACTTATGAAGCGCAGCAGGGAGGCCCCAATAAGGTATGGTGAGGAGGAACTTACCTTATTTCAAGATTTGACACCTGCTACACTTCAAAAGCGGAGACTGTGGCGTCCGGTGACGGGACTTCTGCAGAAACATGGGGTGAAGTACGCTTGGGGCTTTCCATTTCGTCTGCTGGCGTTCAGGGATGGACGCACCAAAATCCTCTATGCGGATGGCAACCTTGTGGAGTTCCTGAGGAGTCTGGACATCCAGGATCCGGTCACTGTGGCCGAGCTTCCCCCGGCAGTGGAGGAGCTTCGTCCCCTCCCTCACGAGTGGTATGCGGCGGGAGAATGAGGCCCATAGAGGATGGCTGGCCCGGAGCTTGGTCCCCACGGGGTTTTGCAGATCGGGAGCAGCTGTTGGAGCTGCATGGGAAGCTCTCGGGTCCTGACGGGTGCTTTCACCCTTTGTTGGGCGGGTTAGAGCTGTATTGTTTCATTTTTCTCTTTCTCTTTTTAAAAAAAAAAGAAATAAAAAAAGGATTTTTTCTCTCTCCTTTTTTTGGGTTACGGGTTAGAGCGGTCTCATTCTCTCTCTTTTTGGGTTGTGGGGTCTCTGGGGCTTGGGGAGATCGAGGCCTACAATCACTGCTACGTCCCACCGGCGTTAACAAAGCGAGCTACAGGGACCCCTCGCCTTGAGGTCATCAGCCCCCTCCGGGGAGGACTGTGTATTGGGACTCCATCTTTACGGGGACGGAGAGGAGTGGCTGTCCACGATTGCTTGCGTGTATTATACTGTGTCCCTAATTGTACCACCTCACCGATTCGATTTATGTTTGATTAGAGGGAGAATATAAACGTAAGGGGGTCGGGGGGCTCCTGGGATAGTGTAGTAGCTGCCGCTCAGAGGGGAAGTTGTTTAGGCTTACCATGGCTTTTCCGTCCCCGAAATATGCTCCATCACTCAACCTATTACATGCCTGGGGTGGGAGGGGTACGTGGCGAATCCTTTTTGAAGGAATTCCCACTCGGGGCGACGGGGGGGGGGGAGTGTGGTCGAGGGGGTGGGCCGGTAGTGGGGAGCCCTTTGGCAGACTGGTATGGCATGGCCCCCTCCTGCGAGATTGCATTATTGATTGACTCACTGTTTAATTACACGATTGTACATTGCCGTTATTGTATATGTTGAATATGCTACACTTACCGGTGCATCTGTCATATAAATAGCTTAGAAAGTAAGATTAGCTCCTGGGGATGCCCCTTCATATTGCTGGTCATAAAGCTCCCTCTTACGACCCTATGTTGTTATGTGGCAGGCCTACTTCTTCTTATTATTATTAGATTTGATATATGTATATGTGTGTGTATGTGTATATATATATATGTGTATAGGCATGTGTATATGTGAGTATATATGTATGTATGTGCAAAAGAAAGGGGGGAAAAAAGAGGAGAGGAGAGGAAAAGAGAAGACACATTTTTCAAGGAAATAAGGAGAGGAAAGATTCGTTGGTAAAGGGAAAATGAGAGAGGGAACAGAGTAGGATATAGATTACACAGCGACCTGTACACGATAATGTGTCACTTGCTATTACGATACATGAATCGTTAAACCCTGCGTGGTCGCCGTTAACAAACTATACGACGGGAATTGATGCATAGGATACAATGTGTTTTTTTAACTATAAAGTTTCAGTTGGCACTCAAGTAGTGCCATTATTGGCTGGTCCATGTCCCTGACGTCCCAGGGCTCTTTTGACGTTCTGGGGGGGAGGGGACGTATACCCCAATTATGCCTGGCTATAGGTAAGTCCAGGTGATTTTTGTACAAAATGTCTCATTTATTTTTTTTTCTCTTCTTCTAACCTCTTTCTACCTTTTTTCCCTCTTGTCCTTATCCCTAGTTTATCTCCTCTGGGGGGGAAACAGGGGGCGCCCCCAATACCCTGACTAAAAATAGACATGATAGAATGTTTAAATATAGAGACACCCTACAGGATACAACATGCCTGTGAAATTATTGTCTCTTAATGTTAAAGGCCTAAACGCCCCCAAGAAACGACGGCTCATGTTTAGGGAACTAAAACGCATGAACCCTGACATAGCCTTCCTGCAGGAGATGCACTTGTCGAAATCAGCAAAGTTTGCCCTTAAAGACCATACCTTCAGAACCTCCTACGAAGCCAGGGCCCTCAATAAGAAGAATGGAGTCGCCATTCTCATACACCACAGATGTCCAATTAGGGTCAGCAAGATAAGTGCAGACCCAGAGGGACGCTACGTCCTGGTGTCGGGGGCCTTGCATTCTCAAGCTATTCATATTCTCAATTTATACGCTCCTAACAACCCTTCCAGAGAATTCTGAACAGAGCTGACCCACATAGTAAACACTTTACCACATGGAATGATCATAGTAGGGGGGGGATTTTAATGCAGCTCCGTCCCCGGCGATGGATATGGGGCCGTGTAGGGGAATCCCACGATCGCACAGACGAGGTAGACAAGACAAATTATTACACACCTTCATACAACAGTCAGGTCTGATAGACATATGGAGGGCCCAACATCCAGATGATAGCGACTACACGTTTTATTCGCCACCACACGATACATACCTTTTTCTGGTAAACCCCCTAACTGTTCCCATGGTCTCGGAATCCACGGTGGGGTCCATAACATGGTCGGACCACGCGGATGTGTCCCTTACTTTAGATAAGCTGAGTGTGGCGTCCCCTTGGTCCTGGAAGCTAAATAGATCCCTACTACAAGACCCAGCAATAGTTGAGATTATTCGTATGGAACTCAACGAGTATTTTGCCAGAGAGGCAGAGTCGGGGGTGTCGAAAGCTACGGTGTGGGCGGCGCATAAAACGGTCATAAGGGGCATATTGATTAGAGAAGCGACATTGAAGAAAAGACGTAAGTCACAACTGTTGTCGTCATTATTAGAAGTCTTGAGAAAGGCGGAACAACGGCATAAGTCGGACCCCACACCTACTAATTTAACGAAGGTGCAGAATGTAAGGAACTCTATTCGGGAAACACTCCTAGATGACACTGCGAGAGCTATAGTGTGGTCAAAACGCACCTTCTATAAAAAAGCTAACAAGATGGATACCCTATTGGCAAGATCCCTTAGGCCAAGACAACAGGGCACACATATTACGAGGATTAAGAATGCAGGAATTGGATGGGATATGAGCATTCCTCTCTCAGTTACACCTCCCCAAGTTAGACGAGGCGGCTTCGGCTGCCTTGGGCAACGCTGTCTCGGCTGAATAGATAGATGGGGCAATTTCCACCTTGAAAAGCAATAAAGCACCTGGACCGGATGGCTTCGATGGAAGCTACTATAAAACCTTCCGAGCGGAGCTTGTGCCTCACTTGGAACTCTGGTTCAACGACCTTATGGACGGGGGGATGCCAGATAAAGAAATGTCCTAATATAGTTTTACTACCTAAAGCAGGCAAAGACGATTCAATCCCGGAGAATTTTCGCCCAATTTCTTTAATTAATCACGATTTTAGCAAAAGTGTTGGCAGGCAGATTGAATCAGATCCTTACAGGTCTGATTCACCCAGATCAAGTGGGCTTTATAGCTGGGAGACAACTATTCAAAAACACGAGACGCAATATTACCCTTATAGGGAGGCAGGCTACAAAGGGCACTCCGACACTGATGCTATCATTGGATGCCGAAAAGGCATTTGACAGAGTCAAATGGCCCTATCTATTTGAGGTATTCAATCACTTCGGCATGCCGTCCCAGTTCGTAACAGCTGTTCAGGCCCTGTACTCAAACGTCAGGGTGCAGATCCAGATTTCGGGAGCACGAACTATCCCATTCCATGGCACGAGACAAGGGTGCCCGCTTTCACCTCTACTGTTCGTTCTTTCGCTGGTGCCCCTCATGCAAACAATACGCGATGCCTCAGATGTCAAGGGTGTTACCGTGGGAGGTAAGCAACATGTTATATCGGGTTTCGCTGATGACATATTGTTGACATTAATGGATCCGAGGGTTTCTATGGCAGCTCTGACTGGGATCCTGGCGGAATACGGCGAGGTGGCTGGCTATAAAGTCAACTTACACAAATCAAGCGCACTCCCCATAGGTATGGGGGAAGAGGAAGCGGCGTATATAGGGAGGACTTATCACATACGTATAGCGAAGGACCATATCAAATACTTAGGCATATGGTTGACGGCGGATCCCTCCCAACTATACCAGCAAAATTGGAGAAGTGGGTATATAAACCGATCTCGTGGATTGGAAGAATACATTCAGTGAAAATGAATGTGCTACCCAGGATACTATTTCTATTTCAAGCTCTTCCGGTCCAGGTGACTAAAGCTAATTCGGGACTGCTTCAACAGGCTATAGGAAAGTTCATCTGGCAGAATAAAAAACACAGGATCTCCCGTAATGTACTTTATAGGGCTAAGGGGAGGGGGGGGGCCTTCCTAACCTTTACTTTTACTACGTGGCGGCTCAATTGGCCCAAATTGGCACTCCCCCCCAGAAGATGGGAGATGGGTGGATCTGGAATCCGCCCTGATGGGCCAAGACATGCCCCATTTCCTCATGTGGACCCCCAAAGAACATAGACCAATAGATCAAGTGATATGCCCAGCGATACGCAACTCCCTTAAAATTTGGGATGCCACTGCCCTTAAATACGGCCTGACCTCCGACCCATCGCCCATGACTCCCCGGGATTTCAAGGGTATCGAGAACGCGGGATTGCAGAGACTATGCGAACTGTTTGAAAACGTCTCATTTATAACATTTGAAGAATTGACAAGCAGGGCCCCATTAAGACCCTTCGACTACTTCCGGTATCTACAGCTTTGGGGTTATGCCTGAGACTCCCGGATCAAGACGGCTGCGTTGACTTAGCTAACGTTTTTCGAAAGGATGTGCAAGAGGGAACAATTTCCAAGCGGCTTAATTTCATGTTTATATTCCCATCTGAGCACTCACACGCTAGAATGGGGAGATATCAAATATATATATCAGTGGAAAGCAGATCTCAATGAGGTTTTGAAGGGTATAGAATGGCAGGAAATATGGTAGGCTGATGCATCATCTTCGGTGTGCGTCTCCTTGCAGGAACAATCCTATAAGACTTTATTTCGGTGGTACACCACCCCAGTGACACTGTACCGAATGCGTAAAAACCCGACGGACCTATGTTGGAGGGGATGCGGATGCAAGGGCACATATATACACATGTGGTGGGAATGCCGGGAGGCACAAACCTATTGGAAACTGATTGCTGCATTGCAGCAAGATGTTTTTGACAGGGAGGTGAAACTTGACCCATGGGTGTTTCTCTTGTCTAGATCCATGGATGGCTGGACACGAATGGAGCAAAACCTTATACAAAAAATAAACCTTGCAGCTAGAAGAGCCCTAGCTCAGGTGTGGCTACAGAGGGAGACCCCAACAATAGCGATGGTAAAACAAAAAATAAAAGATACTTTCCTAATGGACAAGCTGACAGCACAGGTCAGGGGGACAATGAAGAAATTCGATAAGATTTGGAGCCAATGGACAAATAGCACTGTAAGCGATTAGAGAAAGGCAGACTAGACCATCCAAACATACATCACAGGAAATCTGAGAGAGGAAGTAAACCGAATTACTTAGACCCGGCTAGCAGGGAAGTTTTTAGCAGACTC
>OW240917.1:213894156-214134850 GCA_933207985.1 Pelobates cultripes
GAAAGGGCAGCAAGAAGCAGGAAGGGACAGAAGGGGCACAAAAGTAAAGTATGAGAAGGAGCAGAAAGGAGCAGGAAGGGACATCAAGAAGCAGAAAGGAGAAGGAAAAGAAATGAGGAGGAAGGGACATCAAGGAGCAGAAAGGGTCAGAAATGAGCAGGAAGGAGCAGAAATGATCAGGAAGTGGTAGCAAGGAGAAGAAACAGAAATGAGCAGGAAGGGACATCAAGGAGCAGAAAGGGTCTGCAAGGAGCAGAAAGGGTCTGCAAGGAGCAGGATGGGGCAGAAGGAGCACAAACGTAAAGTAGGGGAAGGAGTAGAAATGAGCAGGAAGGGTCAGGAAGGAGCAGAAATGAGCAGGAAGGAGCAGTAATGAGCAGGATGGGGCAGCAAGGAGCAGAAAGAGTCAGCAATGAGCAGAAAGGGAAAGAAGGAGCACAAAGGTAAAGGAGCAGAAAGAATCAGAAGGAGCACAAAGCACAGAGTGCCGCTAGGTAGGGGTGCCGCTGATTGGCTAGAGCGGTCAGCTGGCACTCTAAGCCAATCAGTAGCTCCCCATTCATAAAAAAGTAAAACATTTTTACGAACCAGGAACTAGCGATTGACTTAGAGCGTCAGCTGACCCCTCTAGCCAATCTGCGGCACCCATTCCTGACGTCAATCTGCACTTCCTGACACTCTGTTTCAGAAGCCGAATACCACTGAGCGACCTGGAGATCTGGAGGAGAAGGAAGCTTTTGGGGTTAAACCATTTGGGAGCCGTTTCCCTTAAAGGAAAGAGAGCGCCCAGGGGCCTCCTGGCATTATAGCATTTTCATTTAGATGAAGTTGTTATGGTGACCAGAATGTTCCTTTAATTTGCTTAAAGGAACACTATAGACACCATAGTTGTGAAAACCCTATTCACCCTAGCTTTATGTGATAATGACTATGCCCCTCCTCTTCGTGACACTGTCAAAAAGGGACCAAGCATGGATATCATTACAATTATGCCTCCCCCCGCCCCCGGAAAAATTCCTGTGGACGCCCATGCATAGAGGTAGTGGTATGTAGTGCTGGTTAGAGAGTTACAGGGGGGAGAGGTGCTGGACAGAGGGTTTGAGGGGGGTTAGACAGTGGGGAAACTGAGGGTCTTACCTGGCTGACGTCTTATGACTATTCTCCTTTACCAAAATGGCGCCTAGAAGAAAGTTTGAAAACATTTTGTCCCGCCCCCTACATATTACCCCTGGTGATGTAAATCAGATTTATAGACTGCATGCTATGCCTAAAGCCCCACCTTGAGGAACTGCTTTAACCCCTAAAGGACACATGACATGTGTGACATGTATGACATGTCATCATTCCTTTTTATTCCAGAAGTTTGGTCCTTAAGGGGTTAAAGACACTGTGGAGGGAGGGTGTGGGGCAATACAACACAATATACAGTGGAACCTTGGAACTCGAACAGTCCCTTACCTGAATAATTAGGTAGTCGAACAAAAAATTTGAGAAATAAATGTCTTATACACGAACAATTCTCGTTACCCGAACAAATCATGCCACAAATATGCCTCACTTTAGACACAGTTTACATTCCAGAAGAACAGTTACCTACTGTCACGTATTCATCCGCTTATAAAAATGTGGTTAATGGCATTTACTGTCCACACAGGAAAAGTTGTGCCGAGCAGCAACCAAATCCACAGAAGGGTTAATGCTGAGCAGCAATTATGCAAATGGAAACCTGGTAGCTGCAACCGGTCTATCTCGGAGTATGCCATAGAATTTCGCACCTTGGCTTCCGAGGTAGACTGGACTAACAGCGGATTAATCTCAACATTTAAGAAGGGATTATCTGAGACTATGTTGGATGAGATTGCTGCCAAAGAACTACCCAAAAAAATGAAATGAGTTTATTACGTTTATTATGCTAATTGATAATAGACTCAGAACCAAAAATAAAACCAGACGTATGGTTTTGCCATTAGCACCTCATTTCTCCAGACCGGTTGTTCCTGACCTCTCTATACAGTCTGAAACCGAACCTGTGCAGTTGGGGGTCACTAGACTATCCGAGGCATAAAGATAACGGAAAAGAGAGGGTCTATGGATATACTGTGTTGAAAAAGGACATATGAGGAGTACTTGTCCCATAAATCCGGAAAACTACCGCACCTAAGAACCTTAAGGGGACAGGTCTTAGGTGTAATGGATACGTCCTCTGGGAATAACAATAATAGATTTCTCCTTGATATTCCGATCATAGTTGACAAAAATAACTTTTCATGCAAGGCCCTGATGGACTCAGGTGCAGCAGGAAATTTCATGATGTTCATTTTGTTAAAAAGAATGCTATACCTATCAAGGTGAGAATATCACCTCTGGCCGCTGAGGCTATTGACGGGAGGCCACTCTCTCAACCCTTAATTACCCTTGAAACCTTGCCCATTAACATGTCTATTGGTGCCTTACATAAGGAAGATATAATATTCCAAGTTATTGCATCTCCTTCTTGCCCTATCATATTAGGCTTTCCTTGGCTTAGTAAGCACAACCCTCATATTGACTGGGCTAATGGGGAAATATTGGAATGGGGCAAGGATTGTAATGGGCAGTGTATGTTACACCTCACCAAGAGAGTGGGTACCATTAAAATTACCCACTACTATACCTCAAACCCCCGAAGTTCCCATACAATACCGTGAGGTTAAAGAAGTATTTAGTAAGAGTCAGTCCAATATCTTACCTCCTCACAGGTCATATGACTGCTCCATAAATCTGTTACCCGGCGCTATGCCACCTAAAGGGGCAGTATATGCCTTATCGCCACAGGAGAGTAAAATAATGGAAGAATATATCAAAGACTCACTAAACAAGGGCTATATACGGAAATCATCCTCACCTGCTGGTGCAGGCTTCTTTTTTGTAGAAAAGAAAGATGGAGAATTACGTCCATGCATTGACTACAGAGCATTAAATAAGATTACTGTTAAGAATGTCTATCCTATTCCTCTCATTTCCGAATTGTTTGATAGACTCCAGGGTGCTAAGATCTTTACCAAACTGGATCTCAGGAGTGCATACAATTTGGTAAGAATCAAGGAAAATCATGAGTGGGAAACGGCATTTAACACTAGATGCGGGCACTATGAGTACCTTGTTATGCCTTTTGGGCTATGCAATGCACCGGCCATATTCCAGGATTTTATTAATGATGTACTCAGGGATTATATCTATTCTTTTATCCTGGTTTATTTGGATGATATCCTTATTTATTCCCCTGACCTTCAAACCCTCCACAAACAGGTCAAACAAGTATTGCAGACTTTAATGGAAAACAAACTTTATTGTAAATTGGAAAAATGCTTGTTTGATCAGACTGAAGTACAGTTTATGGGGTATAACATCTATGGTTTTCAGATGGACCCTAAGAAACTAGAGGCTGTTATACAGTGGCCAGTACCTAGCGGACTAAAAGCAATCCAAAGATTTATTGGGTTTGCGAACTATTACAAAAGACTTATCAAGGGGTTTTCTTCTGTAATAGCCCCCATCACCAATATGACACGTAAGGGAGCTAGTAGTACGGTATGGTCTAAGGAAGCTAGAGAGGCCTTTGAACTTCTTAAACAAAGGTTTGCTTCTGCCAACATACTGAGACACCCTGACACCAGCAAACCCTTCATATTGGAAGTCGATGCCTCCGAAACTGGGGTAGGGGCCGTTTTTTCTCAAAGGGAGAGTCTGGACACCCCTTTGCAAACTTGTGGTTACTTTTCCAGAAAGTTGTCTCCTGCTGAGCGCAACTATGATATTGGCAACAGAGAATTGTTGGCCATTGTCCTAGCGCTTAAAGAGTAGCGACATCTTTTGGAAGGTTCCAAGGATCCCCTTTTGATCATTACAGACCATAAGAATTTGGCTTATTTAGGGGATGCTAAATTTCTATCTTCTAGACAGGCTAGATGGTCTTTGTTTCTGTCTCGCTTTAACTTCCATATAACTTACAGACCTGGTCCCAAAAATGTGAAGGCTGATGCCTTGTCTAGACAGTTTGATACTGATGTGGTAAAATCACCAAATAATATATATATTTTACACAAGGTTTGTCTACATTAAAAGGTATTTATTAGAAGCCAACAACACAATACTATAAATTTATCACAAACACACAGCCCAGACCCACGGAGCAACAACCCTTTTTAAATCTATCTATCTATAGATAGATCTCACCCACGGTTAGGCCTTCACATCTAGTAATGGCTCACTGCTGCAAGTTCAACATCACATCCACCAAGGAAGAAAAGGAAGCAACAGAGTGTAACATGGTTCCCCATGATAGCACATGGCATCTGCACATCTGCTATGCAGCACAGCCAAGAAGGAACAGAGAGGAATGGAGATAGGGGGAAGTGGTTATCTCTTTCCTGACTTGTAAAGGTATTGAATTACCCAATTACCATATCAAAGGGTAAAGCTTATCCCCCTGTAAGAAAGGCATACATGAGCTTGGTCACATGACCCCTGGTCACCATATTAGTTTGATGACAGAATGTCACCACAACTGAGTCTTTACAGGAACACGAGACATCCCCTATCGTGCCTCCTGAATGTATCATCGCTTCTACTGTTCTTTCGCTGTCTTCTCCCTTGCTTGGTGCAATAATGGAGACTCAGGCACCATGCAATAAACCACTGGACAAATTGTTTGTTCCATTAGGTGAAAGAGAATGTGCTGAGGGTGTTTCATGACAATGTGACTGCTGGACACCCAGGTATCAATAAATCCATATCTGCGATCACAAGATCATTTTGGTGGGATTCTCTTAAAAACGATTTGAAGGACTATGTGCAGGCTTGTTCAGTTTGGGCTGTTTCTAAGGTCCCTCATAAACTTCCTTGTGGTTTGTTGCAACCACTTCCTGTACCTAGTGTTCCATGGTCCCACTTGTCAATGGACTTCATAGTTGAACTTCCAAGTTCCAATGGCTATACCACCATTCTTATGGTGGTTGACCGTTTCTCCAAGATGGCTCATTTTATTCCACTTAAAAAATTGCCATCCTCTCAAGACCTGGTTCTTATCTTTATACGTGAGATTGTCCGACTGCATGGCATTCCTCACAATATTGTGTCTGATAGGGGCTCTGAGTTTGTGTCTCAGTTTTGGAGGGCGTTCAGTAAACAGTTGGGCATTGAATTGTCTTTTTCTTCTGCTTACCATCCCCAAACTAATGGCACGGCTGAGAGGGCTAACCAGTCATTAGAGTAATATTTGCGTTGTTTTGTAAATAGCACTCAAGATAATTTGTCCGAATTACTACCCTGGGCCGAGTTTGCTAGGAACAATGCTACCCATGACTCTTCTGGTCATAGTCCATTCTTTGTTAATAACGGTCGTCATCCTACTGTCCTGCCGGCTGTTTTCTCCAAGACAACTATCCCTGCTTTGGATGATCGCCTTTCTTCTATCCGTGATACTTGGACCAAATTTCATTCCACTCTCAAAACTGCGGCTGATCGCTTCAAGTTCTATGCGGATAAAGGGCGGGGTGCCAACCCCGTTTATCAAGTTGGTGACAGAGTATGGTTATCATCACGCAACATCAAATTGAAAGTTACTAGTATGAAGTTTGCACCCAGATTCCTGGGCCCTTTTCGTATCCTTCGGAGGATTAACCCTGTGTCATATTCTCTGGCCCTCCCGGCCTCATTACGTATTCCAAATACCTTTCATGTGTCGCTACTCAAACCTCATGTTTGCAATAAATATACTGTCTCAAGTGTCCCTCCTCCTCCTCCTTTAGTTGTTTCTGGACAGGAAGAGTATGAGGTCTCTTCCATAATTGATTCCAGGTTTTCTCGGGGCACTTTACACTACTTGGTGGATTGGAAAGGTTATGGACCAGCCGATCGTTGGGTTCCAGCATCTGATATACATGCTGGCCGCAAGATTTGCTATTTTCACGCCGTTTCCTCTCAAGCCTGGTCCTGCCCGTCCAGTGGGCGTTCTTCAGGTGGGGGGTAATGACACGTATTCATCCACTTATAAAAATGTGGTTAATGGCATTTACTGTCCACACAGGAAAAGTTGTGCCGAGCAGCAACCAAATCCACAGAAGGGTTAATGCTGAACAGCAATTATGCAAATGGGAACCTGGTAGCTGCCTTTGGGGTCAAAGGCCGGTTACAGCCTATCAGATCTAGAGGAGGGGTCTTAGGCCCAGTTCTCATCCTGTTCAGTGCCCTGTCGTGGTTTCCCTTGTGGTTGTCTGAGAGCGCGTTCCTGATTCTAGTTTCTTCTGGTTTTTGACTTTGGCTTTGATTTTCACTTCCCTGTATTCTGGTATCCCTGACTTCTGGCTTTCTCTTATCGTTGTGTATCTTTCTGTATCCCCCGACCTCGGCAAGTATCCTGACTATTCTTTGGTACGTTAAGTCTGGCCATTCTAAGGCCCGGTAATACATTACCTATTAGTCATCTGTGTGAAACAATTCTACGTGCTGGATCAACTAGTAATCCTGACACATACCGCCATCCAATTAATATTTCTTCTCCTCAATGAGACAGCCACTAGAGGCTGGATTAACCCTATTGTAAACATAGCAGTATCTCTCAAACTGCTATGTTTACAGCTGCAGGGTTAACCCTAGCTGGACCTGGCACCCAGACCACTTCATAGAGCTGAAGTGATCTTGGTGCCTACAGTGGTCCTTTAAGACTGTTGTGGAAGAAAACCATGCAATCTATTACCAAGAAGTTACAGGATGTGGGCATTACCTACTACTGGTATGCTCAGTGGACATTGGCAGTCTTTCGGGAAGGAAAAACTTTTAAGGCCTAATCTCCTGCGGAGGCACCCAACTTTTTTCTTAGCTCTTGGCCTAGAAGACTTGTCTTAAATAACATCAAGATCTGTACCCAATTCTACCTGGGATATCCAGACTGTGGTACCATTTGTCCCTGGAGGGGGATGGGACACAGTGACATAAGTGTATATATTTAAATTTTTGCAGGATGTCTACTTTGTTTTTGTGCTTACTTTTATGATTTCTTGTTATGCTTTATTTTTACACTAACCACTGAACGCCGCAGTGTGGTCTTAAAGGACCACTATAGTGCCAGGAAAACATACTAGTTTTTCTGGCACTATAGTGCCCTGAGGGTGCCCCCACCCTCAGGGACCCCCCTCCCGCCAGCCTCCTCTCCTCCTCTTCGGCTGAATGTGCATGCGCGGCAGGAGCTGCGCGCGCATTCAGCCAGTCTCATAGGAAAGCATTCATTATGCTTCCCTATGGACGCTTGCGTCTTCTCACTGTGATTTTCACAGTGAGAAGCATGCAAACGCCTCTAGCGGCTGTCATTGAGACAGCCACTAGAGGCTTTAGAGGCTGGATTAACCTATTTATAAACATAGCAGTTTCTCTGAAACTGCTATGTTTATTAAAAAAAAATGGGTTAACCCTAGCTGGACCTGGCACCCAGACCACTTCATTAAGCTGAAGTGGTCTGGGTGCCTAGAGTGGTCCTTTAAGGGGTAGATACTATCTGATATCCAGTTCCATTTACTCAATCGATTCCTTAAGCGCCATCTAGCATAGATATTCCTTAGAATCCTTAATCCTTATAATCAGTAACAGGAGGAGGGCTATTATATAATATTATTCTCTCTTTAAGTGTGTGTATCTGTAATAGGGTATGTGTATCTGTCAGTTTGTATGTCTGTATGTCAATGTGTGTATCTCCTTGAATGTATCTATGTGTGAATGTGTTTACTACACTACACACAAATATGCCATTGCATTCAAACACCACCACTACACATAAATACATTCTTACATTTAAACACCAACATTACACACAATTCAAACACATTCAAACACCACCACTACACATAAATACATTCTTACATTTAAACACCAACATTACACACAAACACATGCCTGTATTCACACACATACTCCATACAAAAACACTTATATTAAAACACACAGACACTATCAGGGCCGGTGCAAGGATTTTTGGGTACATAGGCGAAGATACATTTTCCCCAAATCTTGCACTTGGACCAACTCTTCATTAATTCTCCCACTGAATAGAAAGGCCTATAAAAAAATTTTAGCAGTTAATTTCCAGCCCTTTTTCCTGTAACCACACAGACAGCTAGAGATTGGGGGAAAAAACAACTGACAGATTTAATGAATTGCACCAAATAATTACCCCCAAAAATATGATTAAAAAGTGTCCCTGTAATGTTGTTTTTGTTTTGTTTTTTATGTTTGCAACTATGGTAGTGGATACATTTATATTTCCTCACCAGACCACAGGTGTTAGTGGGCTTAATGGGGGACCCAAACCTTAACTAGGCACCTTACTGAAGCACTGGCTGTACCCACCTGATCGCAGCCTTGACAGTTCATTTTAAAAATAAGAGTCAACTTAAGCCTCTAGTGTCCTATAACAGTGAGATGAGTAAGTGGATTCAAGCTCTTGATTAATTCCCACACTTATCTTTTTTTTTTTAGGATTTGACCTTTGTAAATTTGCATTTTAGAAATAAACAATCGGAAAAGTTACACGTAAAAAAATAATAAAAAAGAATTGTTTAAATTTAAATATAAAAAATTGATTTAAAAAAAAAAAGGAATTGGTGAGAATTCGATTGAGAATGTTCGTGCAACACACCCTCCATGACATTAGATGTCGCGCTTTCCTTTTTGTCAGAAGCTACCGGTCATCTCTACTGTTCCGTTTCTCTGCCTTCACTTTCTCGTTGGTTCGTACAACTCAGTGTGACGTGGATTAGAGAGCGTCTGTAGAAGCCGGGGATAGTCTGTCTGAGTGGATTTGGAAGAGACAGCACCGGTACCGAACGGTCTAGAAACCAGAGCTGTGCGAAGATTCCTGGAGCAGACAGTGAGGAGAACCTGGTATGAATGGAGATGTGACATGTTACTGTAACACTGCATTGGGAATGACATGATCCTATGGGGGCAAAGTGTTAAATGCTGATGGAGAGCTTGGGAATTAGGGAGAGCTGAATGCTTTATGGCTTTTGACAAAATGAATTTAGAACACAAGAAGCTAGCTTACAATTATATTTGAAAAAATTGTGTTTTCATAATTCTCACCTTTTGGATAGGGTAACCCTTGTTGGGGTTAAAAATTAACATAAAACATACTCATGTTCCAGCTTTAAGGCCACTGTCCCCCTGCAGCCTGATCCAACATGGCTGTCATTCACCCTGGTTGGGTGGATATGTCAGGGATGGCAAGCTGGGGTGAGGACCATTCTGTTATTGGTTGTCTGGCATTGGCATGCCAGGGTCGGGTGCCAGTTTTGCACAGGGTTCATATTAGCCAATCAGAACTCTTGTTTCAGGCTGGCTAATGTCGCCCTTAGTTATGTTGCGGAGGTGGAGTTATACCTTTCATCAGCAAAGGGGTTAATCTCAGTGTGTGCCTAGTGAAACACTTACAGGCTCCAGGCACCATGAACACGTCAAATCAGTGAAGTGGTCATGGTGCTTGGAGTAACCCTTTAAGATAGGGACTGGTAAAGAGATTCCGAAGATGAATGACGGACTGCAGGGAAACAAATGAAGAAAAGAATTCCAGGAAAGAGACACAAGCTAGTAAAGTAGCAGGAAACTGAGATGAGTGGCTGCAGGAAGAAAGGGACACCAAGGAGAGGGACTGCATGAAGACAGGGACACTGAGGCATAGAGAGGCTGGAGAAGAAGGCACTAAGGTGAGGGGGGGGGGGGGAGGGGGCTTGTAAGATGGGCTCCCAGAGGAGAAGAACTAACAATTTGGGACAGAGGAGAAGGACTGGAAATAAGGGCACTGAGGAGAGGAGTGGCAGGTAAGAGAGGTTACAGTAAGGTAGAGATTTCTGAACAAAAGTCTGTGATTGAAGTGAGCGCTTTTGGAATGAAGGTGTGGTAATGAAGATATTGTTTTAAATTGACACCATAGGCACCCAGACCACTTCATCTCAGCAAAGTGGTCAGGGTGCCATATCCCTGTCTGCTTAACCCAGCAATGTTTACATTGCAGAGTTTAAATGCCTCTAGTGGCTGTCACTCTGACAGCCATTAGAGGTGCTTTCTTCAAAATAACCAAGTAAAACCTGCTATTTATGTCAGGTGATTGACATAGTGCAGTGTTTTGACGTGCATGTGAACTTGCCTCCCAATGCTTTCATATGGGAAAGCATTGGGTTGGTTGAGATAATCAGTCTTGGATCTCAGCCTCAGATGTGGAACACAAATGCTAAGATCGGGGCTGTGAAGGAAAAAAAGGTAAGTAGGAGACCTTTTTTCCTTTGGACGGGGGGGGGGGCCAAGGACCTAAATTTACACCAGGGCACATTTGTATTCCCGACGCTATAATTCTCTTTTAAGACAATAAGCATAGTAAGACAGAGGAGAAAGGGATTACAGAACAGAGAGAAAAAATGGGGATGGACATGCTGGGAATGTTTGTTACTGAGGGATTTTGTGATTGTCCGGAAGTAAAAGTAAAACATGGTATGTTAGAAATGCAAGCATTGTCGTTTACAAACACAAATTCAGAAGAGGTTGTAAAGGCTTAAAGTGGGTGAATGAGAGCTGTTTCTTATTGTGGACTTTTCTTTTTCAGAAAAATGTCACGAAATACAGTGAAAGCAGGAAATCTGAGGGACAAACTAGATGGAAATGAACTCGACTTGAGTTTGAGTGATCTGAATGAGATACCAGTGCGGGAACTGGTTAGTCACAGTTTTATCTCTTTTTGCAGTATAGGTTTGTAAAAAAAAAAATTGCTGATCCTCTGTACCACAGGAAAAAAATGTAAATGTTAATCACAGGATACTAACACAAATAAACTGGTAGGGGAAGAAACCTAACTCCAATCGATAGGAACCTACCCCACTAGGATTACCTCAAATATAGATCATTCTAGGTAATAGCAAACAGAAAGTAAAATAATAAACTTAATTGAAAGTAAACCGAAACCTACAAATTACAAAAAAAAAAAAAAAAAATTGGACAAAGAAAGTGTAATAACTGTCTGTGTGTTTATTTAGTTGAATAAGTCTTTCATATATATAGTCTTGGGCCAAATGCTCGTCACATTAATATATGTCTATACTAATGAAAAGTACTAATACGCAATCTGACTTACGGTTTCTTCAGGTTTATTCTTAGTTACTGATACATAATAAAACAACAAAGGATGTTACAGGATAATGGACATTCGACAGCAGATGGTAATTGCTGGACTCCTGACGGGAGAGTTACATCTTTACATAGAGAGAGAGTGAGAGACCTCGTGTTCAGTTACTATATAGATATGACCATAATGACGTCAGACTATAACTAGCCATATAAGGACAAAACCCCCAACTTACATTCCAGAGCTCTCATACAAAGAAAGCCTTGTGACTTATACCATCTGTTACTTATGTCAATCCTCAAATCCATATATAATCAATAGAAACATAGAATATGCAATATTCTACAGAAAGTTGGAACATGTGTCGAAAGATGTGGGAGGAAAAGAGAGAAATGTTATGAGAGAAATGGATAGTTAGGGTAAGTACCTCCTCAATAACACTATCCCTTTAACACTGTGTGTGGTATATGCGGTAAAATGTTGCGGGGTATCACAATGTGTGCAGTCTGAATGCATGAAAAAGCCTATCCAATATATCTATGGAAGAGTAGACGTACTGTTTAGAGAGGGGATCATATGGGGTGCAGGGATGCAAGAAAGGGGGCAGATACGCTAAATATTGCTCCTATATTGTACTCAAGCAGGCTTATCTTTTTACAAAGGCAGCCCATCCAGTAATTGGCACACTATGCATAAAGACTTGACATTAGCTAGCTCGAAACTCTGGTTCCAACCAAAGATTTCTGCTTCGATGGTGTTTGCAAAATATGCAAAGTCGCCCAAAAGGGACAGATCTGCTTAAAAGAAATGCTCCAATATCATAAATACATATATGTACGTATCTACCAATATCGCTAGACTCTGACCATCGCCATAGAAGTGTGGGTGTTCCCTATTTATCATTGCATACACTCACACATTTTATAATAGGTGTGGTTGTAATTTTCTTTTTTTCTTTTTTTTTTTAGACATTGTAGGTGCTTCACTACTCCTTTTTACTCACAGTTACCTGAAGTATTAAGCTTATATTTGAAAGTGACGAGGATGTAATCCTTGCCACTTTCCTTGATTAAATTCACTCCTTCTACTTTGGCAATTGATAATAAAGCCAGAGAGTGGGGGGAGTGGTTCACAGATTACTTTTACTCAGGTTCTAACTACAACTATTAGACAGAGGCTTTGCCATAATAGGCTTAGGATAACCCATCACTTGACCTTATGTTATTTGGCTATTTAGCAGATGTTACAATATTGAATACTTTCAATATTCCAGATGACACTTCCTCCCAACATGTTTTGAGAGGTATTGTCAAGGTCATTTGTAGACTCCACACTCAAAACATACAACACTTCATCTTGCTGAAGTCTGTAATTATTATTTATTTATTTATTTAATTTTACAAATTCTGAAAGTGCCAATTTCATAGAAATTTGCTCTTTCATAAATCCTCGGCACAACACAGATCGCTTGGGAAGTTTTCTTCCTCTTCTTTTAGCACTGGGATAGAGCACGTCTGGCAATAAATCTGAATGAGCAGTACTACACCTCATTGAGAAGTCTGTCAATGAGAAGCTGCACATGTGCGCACACTTGTTGCTCCAGCACAGAGGCTTCTTAACAAAAAGCCTCTTATTGGTCAGTCTGCTGCACAGAGGAAAAGTCTGTTGCAGGAATAAAGGGGAGAGTTTGCAAAAGTTGCAGATACCAGTGTTTTTTCATATACCTACCTCTTTGTGGTTTTGGGATATAGATCATGCCCCTGTAGTCTCACTGCTCCCTTGTCTGCTATTTAAGAGTTAAATTACTTTGTTTTTGCAGTCCTAGTCACACTTCCCCTGCCTGTGACTTATAAAGCCATCCTACACACAACATGTAAAGATAGATCTAATTTGTAAACTTATTTTATTGAAGTGTGTTTAACTTAGAATTTATCTCCTGTTCTGTCAATAGCCTAATAGAGTCTGCAGGAGCCCCAATGAATAGAGCAGAAGATATGAAAGTTTGTGTGAGTCAGGGCCAGGGGATGTATGGCTATGGCTGGATAAATAGAAACAAAAGTGGTTCAACTCTTAAATGGCAGAGAATTGAGCAGTGAGACAGAAGGGTCATGATCGATACCCAAAACTGCTGCATTAAACTAAACATGTCTTTGTGCTAAAGTCACCCAGGCCAGTTCATCTCATTGAAGTGTCCTGGGTGAGGGATCTGTTTTATATTGCAGGTTTAAATCCACCTTTAGCTTTCTTTCTGATCGCCACTAGAGGCGCTATTGCGGCATTTTACATGGAAAAGCATTGATTCAGTGCTTTTGTATGCAAAATCTTGGATGCGCGCAATGCTTACTTCACATGTGCATTTGGTCTCTGAGCTCTATGTGCATTGGATTGGACAACGTCAGAGGTCACAGAAGGCAGAGATCTGGAAAAAGCTAAATTAAACCTTTTTATGTTATTATTTTTTATTACATATGTGGTTGGGGGACAGAGAGCCTATATGTTACTATGGAAAGGGAAACTAAAGTGTTAAGAACTTTAGTTTATATCAGTAATGCTTTTATGTTACTTTAACTTTGCTATTCCTTATAAACCTCAATGCTGACATTTGTCAGAGTACAGGGACAACATATAGGCGCCAAGACCTCCACGTTATGTTCTACTGATTTTAGTGCTTTGCGTGTCCCTGTAAAGCAGCTGGACAAATTCCAGGCATCCACAGGAAAACATTAAATATTTAGCGTGTTACAACAAGAAAACACAAATCAAAACATATATACTTATCAATAAACAGCTTCCCACTGAACACCTCCCAAGTAGTTACGTCTAAATATTTAGCGATTTGTTGTGGTTTTAAATAATTCTAAATAGGGAGTTGGAGTGCAGGATACTCTGTGCACTATAACCTTTGCAATAATACAAAACTGTTATGATGTTTAAACTAACCATTTAAACTGCATAGTCTCCTCTTTGATTACTTATTCCTACTTCATGTCATCAGTCTTATGTTATCTTTCAGGCTGCACTTCCCAAGGCCACAGTGTTGGATCTGTCATGCAACAAGTTTACAACATTACCGGTGAGAGTTTGCACCATGCATTCTGTTATTCATAAATAGATGATTAATAAAACTGGTTGCATATTATGATCTTTTTTGGAGAGTGCACATCATGCAATCTGTCCAGAGGGATTCTTTTGTCTTGACATGGGCTTTATCTAAACTTCAGTTTCATTCTGTGTTCTTAGGGGGAGTTTTGTTCCCTTACTCACATTGTGAGGTTGGATTTGAGTAAGAATCAGCTGAAACATCTGCCTTCAGAATTTGGGAGACTGGTAAATCTACAGCACCTGGATTTATTTCAGAATCAGTTGACTATGCTTCCTGATTCCTTCGCTCATCTTAAGGTAACATCAGCAAATAAGCTTTAATGCCATCACTTCCAAAAATTACTATACACTCTCTTTAAATTTAGCTTTGCGTATCTTTCCTATTGTTCAAACCCTGATCTTTATCCTGCAGCGCAATCAATTTTTCTACCATGACCCTATTCTGTGCCTCTGGATCTTTCCGATTTAAAAACTAGAAATGGCAACCCCTCCCTCACAGTATAGAAATCTCGTCAAACTTCATAGTTTGACTCTACCAGGAGGGCACTGAGCACATTGAGGAACTCTTTGAAGAGTGCACTAGCAGCTTGCAAAAAGTTATACTGCAGATGCTTGGTACTTTATCTACATGAGTGTTATGCCAGCATATAGGAATCTTTACATTTATTTTTTTTAAATTACAAATACAGATAATCTTATTTATTGAAAAATTTTATTTTTAGACTGATATTTCAAATCTTGTCTGACATATGAAGTACAGAATTACATATTTATTAAGTAGAACACCAAAATATAAAAATATGTATATTTGATCCAATAAATGCTAGACACGGCTCTGGTAAAGCTCAGGTGCACTTAAAGGACCACTCTAGGCACCCAGACCACTTCAGCTTAATAAAGTGGTCTGGGTGCCTGGTCCAGCTAGGGTTAACCCATTTATTTATTTTTATTTATTTTTTTATAAACAGCAGTTTCAGAGAAACTGCTATGTTTATAAATGGGTTAATCCAGCCCTCAAATCCTCTAGTGGCTGTCTCATTGACAGCCACTAGAGGCGCTTGCGTGATTCTCACTGTGAAAATCACAGTGAGAGCACGCAAGCGTCCATAGGAAAGGATTGTAAATGCTTTCCTATGAGACCGGCTGAATGCGCGCGCAGCTCTTGCCGCGCGTGCGCATTCAGCCGAATGGGAGGAGAGGAGGAGGATCGGAGGCGGAGAGCTCCCCGCCCGGCGCTGGAGAAAGGTAGGTTTTAACCCCTTTCCTCTCCCCAGAGCCGGGCGGGAGGGGGTCCCTGAGGGTGGGGGCACCCTCAGGGCACTATAGTGCCAGGAAAACGAGTATGTTTTCCTGGCACTATAGTGGTCCTTTAAGCATGTGGTGTAAACCATATTATTAGGAATCAGATCATACATAAATCAATAATATGGTAAAAAAAATAAAAAAATCTGCAAACATGTACAAGAATAAAAATTATACACACAGTGGAGCGCTTTTTTTATTTCGTAAAGTGCAAGTGCTGAAATATTATAACACACCTAACGTTTCAAACTATTACAACTTCTGTAATACAGTGTGTACACCTAAATGGTACATAAAAGTGTAAAACCTTAAAACTCAAAATATGTGTCTTTAATGGCACACTTGCATCTTAAATAGCTAAAACCTAGGTAGTGGTAGTGGAGAATGGTTGGTCTGTTTGGGTGACCTCTTTAATAATGTATATTCAGGGGTATCCTTTTCTTTTCTTCAATGATAATTAGATGATTTCAGAGATGTGTATATAGTAATTTTTTTTATTTATTTTTTAAATATATGACATTCACAGAAAATTATTATACTCACAAGGTTGGAGACTATAAATTGGCTCAATGAATAGGCTTAGCATGGTTCAGGACCATAACACCTTCTTTGGTACACAGTGAACTGGTGGCAGATCTTTATAAAATAAATACTTAATTATATTAAAAAATAAATATAGAAAATACCAAGATATCTATCCAAAATCTTGTTTTCATCAAGGCTTCCTCCTTTCATATTTTTTATATATTTTTTTGTTTTAGTGCCACCTGTGCATGTGTTTTAGCCTTTAGGTGTGAGAATTATGTTATGCCCCAGTTTGCGAGAATTATGTTATGCCCCAGGATGAGGCAGAGGCATCAGTGATGCCCACCGATTATCAAAGATAAAGAACACAGTAATAAACCGCTAAATCCGAGCAGCAGGGTCTCCTTACTGTAGTTCCAACAGTGTAACAAGCAGGTAGACAAAAAATGGAGTTCTGCGCATCAAATAGGTAGTGCACACCCAGGTGCTACTGCAGTTTATTAGAGGACACAATACAAACAAACGGTTCGGGCAACAAGCCCTTCCTCGGTGCTAAGAGCCTCTGAGGACATTAGCACTGAGGAAGGGCTTGTTGCCCGAAACGTTTGTTTATATTGTGTCCTCTAATAAACTGCAGTAGCACCTGGGTGTGCACTACCTATTTGATGCGCAGAACTCCATTTTTTTGTCTACCTGCCAGTTTGGTGTTTCATGGAAGGGAGTGCTTTGGAGTTTTCACGTTGTCTTATGTATGTGGGATTTGAGCCTCCAGACAAAACTGTATTTTTGTTTAGTATTTGATAGAAAATAGAAATTCTACCTCTAGCTTGGACTGTAGATTCAACTATATAACTTGGGCTCAATTTACAGCTGCTGAAAATGTGCCACGGTTTTATGGATTTAATTTGTTCAGAGCAGACCTGTGGACGGAGTTGATTTGCGTACATGGATTACTTCCTTGGGTATGTTGGCAGTGCCGGCATGAAAAAAAATCAGTTTCTCATTTTGCTTACAGAACCTTAAGTGGCTAGACCTGAAGGACAATCCGTTGAACCTAGATTTGGCCAAAGTCGCTGGAGACTGCTTAGATGAGAAGCAATGTAAAGAGTGTGCACAAGCAGTAAGTTGGAATAAACCTATATCTATAAGAAGAATGTGTAGCTGTTTAAAAAAAAGACTTTGTGTAAACAACTTTGTTGGTGATTATCATGCAAGCTGCTTCAAGACAGTATTTTATCGACAGGTTCTGATATTTATGAAGGTCATACAGTCTGAACACGATCAAGAAATGCAGCGCAAACTATTGGAAGAGCGAGGTAACTATTGTTAACTGGTTGAATGGAATGCATTAATTTACTGCGATCGTAGAATGTAGGGTTATATTATGGACACCCAAAGGTACATAAACATGTTAATTATAAGTTTGTTTTGGGTTTTTTTTTTTCAGCACAGAAACAGAAACGAGAAGTGGAACAGAGAAAGAAGGAGGAACGCGAGAGAGAACTGAGGCGTAGGGAGAAAGCAAAACAGAAGGAACGAAAAAGGAAGGACTACAATGCTTTACAAGCAGCTCAGAGACAGGTCGCTAAGAACTCAGAGAGTGAAAAAAAGTTTGAAAATCACAGTAAGTTTAATGAACCCAATGGGTATGTTTTAGTTTTTACCATTTTTAGCTTGTCTCCTGGTATGGCTTTATTTTTTTTTTTTTATTCACATACCAAAAGCAGAGCTTAAACATTATGCTCACTGCCATTAACGAGTAAAAAATTAAGCCATGGTGAATGTTCCACTGATAAGCCGTCCAGGCACACACAGGCAAGTAAATTTTAGTATCCAGGACTTTCAATTTTGAGCCAGCCCTGGCTCTAAATTTTAAGCCCTGACATAAGTATAACCTAAAAACTGGTAAATATTCGTATATTAAAGGTGTTTGGGTCAACCTATAGCGTACTATAGGGCCAATGCCTTTTCCCAATTTGCTGTCTGTTCCCGTCTGACATGGCCTAGATTTGCAATATTATTGATACTGGGCCTCCTGAATTGAACAAGAGAGCCTTTACATTACTCTCTGTTTGCATAATCTACTCAGCCAGCAATGGCTATGTTTTTATCGGGAACACTTTACTTCGTTTATCAAACACAAAAATCATTATTCTTACTCTCAAAGGGTTATTTTGTTGTTGTTGTTGTTGTCTCTACACATGGTGCTCCTACTTTAACCCATGAGACTTAGCTGTTAAACCCAAACTGTGCAGTCTGACCCTTATGCAATGCACCTGTATCATTATGTATTTTGCAATGCTTGCTAAACCTGTTGTGGCTCGGCAAATCCGTTTATAAACCAATGCACAACATAATAAAGAATTTTTAAAAAATATATATTCGTAACTCATTTTTGAAAACTCTTTCTAACACTTCTCTAATTTATTTTGTTATACAGATGCATCTGTATTGCCTTCTAAAAAGCAAAAACAGCGAAGAACATCCTGGAAAGGGATTTTGGGGTGGTTCCTCTTGTTCATGTTTATCATGGCTATTGGTTGCGTAGTAGTGTGCCGCTGGACACATTTGCAGAAACACAGTATATGCTACAGTCCTAACGCCGTCTCTGAAGAAATTATGAATGCTTTGCACAGCTACCAGATTCTGGAACGAGTTCTACAGCCACCAGGCTCACAGCAACAAGGCCAATAACATTCGTGTAGATGCACTTTTTTTTTAATAAGGGTGTAGCTATGTTTTCCTTCTTTGGATATCAGAGGAGGTTTGGTATTTGTGCCTGATGTTGGTTGACTTTTTTTTTTTTTTTCCCCCATTGTTTTATCATTTCAGGACATTAATTCCCAAGTGTTCAACATTTTTGTTAATTTTATGTGATTTTGAAAAGTTTTAAGTGTGACTTCATTGTCACTTCAACACTAAATTTGGAAAGCATTCTTTCTTTTTTACAAGTTCATAAAGTACCCCATCACTTGGATGAATTTTCCAGAGTAACACAATTACGTAAATGAAATTATGGAGAAAAAGAAAATCTTATCTAATATAAAATATTACAAAATATGGTCCTGAACCACCATTGGGTGGATGCACAGTGTAGTAATCTGAATTTCAATCCCTCAATATATGGCCTCCGATTCTGTCCTACAATAACAGTGGAAGTTCATCCAGATTGTTATTAACTGAACAGTTATATCTGTGTCACTGGGATACATAAGTATCTACACTGCACACATGCATTACCTGTTACATCAGCCTGGTACCAATCTTTTAATCAAACACAATTAAAATTGTCTTTTGCTTATGAGTCTCTTTGCATCATGAATAGAAAATATGTTTTAAAAAACAAACCCCAAGTTTCCAGAAGCTGTAATTTCTATCCTTGCGTACGTTGGGCTACAGAGTAGTGGCTTTATCAATAACTAGTTATCCTCACTCTTAATCTGTTATTTAATCCAGATGTATCAATTTTACAGGTGTTTTTTTTTTTTTTTTTTTTTTCATCTGCACAAGAGAGTCCAATTACCGTTTAAAGGCTATTTCGAGCATTATATTTAATAAAATACATGATATAGAGCATGTTTGTAAAGATATAAAATTCGATTTTTATCCTCGGCGTGTCCCTTCTCAATATTGTTTTGTGATTTATATGCTCTGGAGTATGAATGAGAACTACCAATCAAACCTGAGCCACATAGCTTTGGGTGCTGTATTTCTATTAAAGTAACTTATTTTCATTCTTGTGGGTAAGTACAGTGTAAATGTACACTTGTGCGGTCATATACAATGGTTTTCCAATACATTTTGGACCAGAACCAGAGCTTAATGTAGTGGTTCTTGTGCAAAGAGATTGCCTCTGCAATGCAAACCCTGCCTTTTCAGAGAAAGGGCAGTGTTTACACTGTGTTCTGAGGCCACCTTCAGTGCCTATCACTTTGCAGGACTGGTGTTTGGTGTCTTCATGCTCTATATGAAGATGCCAAATGCACCCATAATGATGCAGAGCAGATGTTGATTGACCTAAATACAGCGGGGCTGTTCCAACTGCACTCCGACCGATGATCGGTTTTACCGATATTCTGTATTTTCGGCAATATCTACCAGGACCGCCGGGCCCATTACAAGCCTAGAGGTCCCGCAGCAAGCTGTTTCTTCCCTTTCCAGCATCACCTTCAGCTCCATGTGTAAATCTTGTGAGTCCCGCGGCCGTCAAGGCGTTGCCATGGGTTACCATGGCAACGCTCCGCGCGGCGCGCAGACCGCGAGATTTACACAAGGAGCTGCTGGAAAGGGAAGTAACAGCTTGCTGCTGGCCCCCCCCACTGCTCAGTACATGCCACTGGACCACCAGGGAATGCCATAGCCCCCCTCCCTGGCCAAATAACAAGCAGGGAGGGGGGACAAAAAATAATAAAACATAAATATTAAAATGTTACACAAATTACATTTTACAAAAATTGCATCCCTTCAGAAACACACACACTCTCCATTATACACACACTGCATTATATACACACTACACAAACACACACTCTGCATTTATTATATACACACTGCATTCACTTTACGCACACTACACACACTGCATTTACTTTCCACACTACACAAACACACACTCTGCATTCACTATATATATATATATATACACACTGCATCCACCAGACAAACACACACAGCTCCCCTGTCTAAACACACTGCATCCACTACATGTGGCATGTATATTTTGTGCATTTAACTTAACAAATTGTTTTTTTTCAAAATGTTTTTTTCCCCCCCAACCGCACACGCAAATATCAGACATTAAAAGGACCACTAACATGAATGCCCAAACCTATAGTGTTAAAAACACCCTCTTGCCCCTTCTAAATTTAGTAAAATCTTACTTTTATTGCAGTATGTTGCTGCTGGCTCTGTCCCTGATCTGCCTTATAGGCTGACATCATCAGAAGCATTAATCAAAGCCAATCACAATGCTTTCCCATTGGACTGGCTGAGCTTGCCAAGGATGCAGATCAGGGGCAGAGCCTGCACAAGCTTCCCCTGCAGCAGTTACACAGCACTTTTAGCTCCGCCCCACCGCACGGTAAGTCCCGCAGCAGGTAAGCCCCTCCCCCGTCGCAAATTTATTTATTTTTTAGCCCTGGCCAATCAGCATCTCCTCATAAAGATGCATTGAATCAATGCATCTCTATGAGGAAAGTTCAGTGTATCCATGCAGAGGCTGAGACAATGAATGGCAGTACTGCATACTGTGCAACACTGCCCTAGAAAGCACCTCTAGTAGCTATCTGTGGAGTGGCTATTGAAGTTATCCCTAGGCTATAATGTAAATACTGCCTTTTTCTTTGAAAACACTGTATTTACTGCAAAAAGCTTGAAGGAAATGATTATACTCACCAGAACAAATACAATAATATGTAGTTGTTCTTGTGACTATAGTGTCCCTTTAAATATTTTGCCACTTATTCAGGTTTCACACACTCTGGATCAAAAGCCATCCACACTCATTCATATGCACTGTAAAGTAAAGGTAAAGGTAAAGTGCATTTTACCGAGTACTCAAGTAAAACAAAATGTTAACTATAAACAGCCAGGTGTGAAATGACAAGAAATCAAGATTAATTTAACTCCTTCACGACCGCGGACTTGCAGGGTTCTTCCGACAAAAAAACACTGTTAATGACCACGGATGTACCCTGCACGTCCACAGCTAAAATGACCCTGGTACTCATCTGGATCGGCGACCCCCCGGGGGGTGGTCATCATGATCACATGGCTGCAATAGCAGCCTATGGAGCTCTCAGGCAGTACCCCAGACACCTAAAAGTGTAAAAAAAAAAATCTAATATATTATATATGTGTAATATATTCTAAAATATTTTAAAGAATTTTATAATATATTATACATATATAATACATATATATGATTTCATTATAAGTGTACTTTGAGATATATACACATATATCTCAAAATACACTTATAACGAAATATATATATTACATATTATAAAATGCTTTAATTATTTTATAATATATTATACATATATAGTAAATAAAAATGTGTGTGTGTATTATATGTGTCTATATATACACACACATATAATATAAATTAACACTGACGATATCATTGTTGTGATACATTTTACTGTTTTGAAACACTCATATTTGTGTTCAGCGAAGTCCACTGAGTATAACAGTACACCCCATGTGCTGGTTTTATAGTGTTTTTGAAAGTTACAGGGTCAAATATAAGGCTTGCCCATTTCATTTTTTTTCAATGAATTTTGCCAAATTGGTTATGTTGCCTTTGAGACCATATGATAGCCCAGGAATAAGAATTACCCTCATGATGGCATACTATTTGCAAAACTAGACAACCCAAGGTATTGCAAATAAGGTATGTCCAGTTTTTTCTAGTAGCCTACTAAAAAAGAGTGGACATTCCCCATTTTGAATACCGTGGGTTGTCTACTTTAAAAATATAAATATATATGGTAATATGGGTTTGATTGGCCAGCTTAAAAAATGTCCCAAATAGGACATGGATGCATGATCACCAGCTGTGAAAATTCCAAGTTGGAAAGCTGGAATGCGCATCTTCCAAATTAGGTATTTTAGCCCCCAGAGAACCCGACACACCTATACATGGGTGGTATCACTACTCAGGAGGTGTTGCTGAACACATACTGGGGGTGTTATTTGGCAGTAACCCTTAAACTTCTCAGTACATGTATCCTTAAATTGCTATGTGTTTTTTTTATTCTTTATTTTTCTTGTGTATAAGTTCACAAACAGGCTTGTAGCGCCACGACAGCGAGTACAAGCTTTACTTTGGCATACAATATCATGGCAGAGTTGTCAGCACATTTAATGTTGTAAAATGTCACGCTTGGAGTACTAGAGTAGCATGAGTGGCTATATTAAACTCTAAAGCAGCCTTACACTTATGATTAGACTGGAAAAGAAAATGTCCACCCCAGGTGGGTTCCACGTCGGCCAGGCGAAGGTCTGTGTTTGCCTATCAGGAGACCAGTCTTTCTTTGGTGCGATAAGCTGAGGTGTCTGCTGCACTATTGGTATTCCATTGTTAGCTGATTTGTCAGTTGTTTGTCTTGGGCTGGTGAGAGGTCCCAGGCATCATGTCTGCTGTGAGTGATCAGTCCGTGCGTTTCAGCTCCCTCTCGATGCGCTGCTTGGTATAGTAGGGTAATCCAGTATACAGTGCCAGTTCCTTTTTTTATTTTTTTTGCTCTGCTCATAGGGTTTTAGCACCCACTCCACTGGTTCTCACTCTGACTGGTTCGGCGGTCTGTTAGTGTGGCCGCAGGAGAGGTGAGTGCGCTCGGCTCTGATTAGGGTCGCTTGCCATGTGGTCTCCGCCATCTTGGAAACGGCCTGTGCGCCGTGCGTTCTCTGCCTCTGCTCCAAGCGCCCGCATTGTGGTGTTCCGATGGGTCTCAGGGTGGGGAACGGGAATACCCCCACCAGCCCAGAGGGGGGGGAACGGAGCCGGACCTGCCTAACCCCGGGTTTCTGTCTTACCGCTGGTGGGCAGGATAGCCAGGCAGCAGCGGCCGTCCACCTCGCTCACCGCCTGAATGGTCCGCGTTGTATGACTTAGATCGCCCCGCCGAGGGACTAAAACTGCTCAGCAAGCCTCTCCTCAGGACCAGTGTGGCCTCTTGCACCGGTGCACGGCAGCCAGTTGTCAGGTATGCGTGTAGCCGTTTTTTGGGGGGAGCAAAAACTGGAGGTTTTTACAGGAGCTACTCCAGTTTGCGTCCATTCAGCCTGGCGGTCCGGCCCCGCCCCCTCAAATTGCTATGTGTTTTTTTTTGTTTTTTTTATATTCTTTATTTTTGAACATGCATGAGGTTACATTGCATCCTGCATTGCCACAACAGCAAATGCAAGGATTTGCGGTACATTCAGTGATACATGTGAAATAATAGTGAGGACTACTAGAGATAATACTTGCATCATTTAGGAAAACAGCATGAAATTTTATATTTAACGATTAAGCTAGCAACAGTATTGTAGATACAACATGAGTTAGTCAAGGTAATGTAGACTTAACTAGTGGCTCATTTTTAAGTTAGAGATCATGCAGGCTAAACGTAAACAGGCTTAGTTAGTTATGTAGCTATACAGTAGGTTCAGTAACTTCAGTTAAGATGTAGTGTGGAATAAGAGTGTACGTTGCTGTGAGTGCCGTATACATTGCGCTAACTTGCGGTCACTGGTAGATACAACTTATAGATTAACTTTTATACTATGTCTAGGTAGGTCATATTATGAAGACTAGTGGGGTTACACAATGTGGGGCAACTGTCACCCTGATGGATCGTAGTTCCCAGAGCTGCCTCCGTGTGGGGGATATCGGTATTCTGGTGGTCCCAAGGCCACTCAGACAGGGGTAGTCCCGCTTTTATCAGATACCTCTTCTGCTGTGTTCAGGTGGTAGGGGGCAAGTGTCCATCAGAGCAGGCATCAGAGTGTACTTTGTCCTCATAGACTCCTGCATAGTTCTTTGGGTGCATTCGAGTTGCAGCCTTGGCGCTTGCCGTCTTCCCTTGTCTGCAGGCTGATGTCCGCCATGCGTGAGAGCTGGGCTTTGTCCATGGGAGTCCGCCGCTTTCGGGGTAATCCTGTTATAGGCTGAGTGGTAAGTGAGTGCTTCCGGCAGAGGTGTCATGCCGGGCAGCTGGCGCAGTTACCCCAGGCGGGGATCGGTTGCTGTTAGGAGTTCCGCCCTCCCGGTGCAGCCGCAAACTCCCGCTTGTTCCGGTCGCCCATGCATCTAGTTGCTGGCTTGGGTGATAAGGGTAGGCTCTGTGTTTGCCGTTTCCCTATGTAGTGGGATCGGGATGTGGGAGCTGTTTTTGGTGTGATCATGAGGAGGTGGGAGGTGTTCCCCTTGTTGTCTGCGTGCAAGACGCCCGCCATTTTGGAGGCAGCAGTCGGGCTTCTCAGCCTCAGTCGCGGAGTTACATTCAGGGCCGCAGGGTGAGGACCGGGATCACCCCCCCGGTCCATAGGGGGGGGAACGGAGCCGGATCCGCGCCGGTCTGTACCGTTGGTCTGGTTCTGTGGTGCAGGATAGTGAGGCAGCGGCCGTCTGCCTCACTCACCGCCGGAGAAGGCCCGGGTTGGGGCAACATGTTTTTCTCCCCCAGGGGACTGAAGCTCAGTGAGCCAGCCTCTCCCCGGGTCCAGCAGTCCCTCGGCTCTGGGTATCTTCGCGGTTGATCAGGTTTTAGGTGGTAATCAGCGTTTTTAGCAGTGATTATGTATTGTGTTACTGGAGCTGGTCTGACTTGCGACCGTCCAGCCTGGCGGTCCGGCCCCGCCCCCCAAATTGCTATGTGTTTTAAAGAAAAATCACCAATTTTTTTTTATATTTGGCATAGATTGGTGGTAAAATGGTTGCATTAAAAGAGTAAAAATACCCCAAGTTTATTACCTAAGGTTGTCTTTTTTTTTAAATATATACATGTGTAGAGTTATTCAGGGATTCCTGACAGATATCAGTGTTACAATGTAACTTTTTGCCCTAAACTTAACTTGCTAAGAACATGTTAACAGTGGGTATTTCTAAACTCAGGACAATATTTAAAAACTATTTAGCGCAGGTGTTTTGTGGCAGTTGTAGATGCGTAACAGATTTTGTGGGTCAAGGTTAGACAATGTGTGGGGTTTTTTAAAAAATATTTTCATGCTATTTTATAATTTTTTTATAGTAAATTATATGACATGATGAAAATAATGGCATCTTTAGAAAGACCATTTAATGGCGAGGAAAACGGTATATAATATGTGTGGGTACAGTAAATGAGTAAGAGGAAAATTACAGCTAAACACAAACACCGCAGAAATGTAAAAACAGCCCTGGTTCCAAATGGTAAGAAAATTGAAAAGCGGTCTGGTCACTTAAAGTTTTTTGCCAGAGTATTAGAACAGTTAGCTGGCTTGAAGATTCTTTTCTTCAGACATGTTATTTTGGCCTTAGATTTTGAATTCACTGGGAGTTCTGAAAATAATCCACATCTTGGGTTGTTGTGTATTCTACAATTATATAATTCGAGGATTTTACAATTATCATGACGGAAAGTCATGATTTTATTAAAGACACGGAGGCGAGTATTATGCTGCTCTCTTTCTTTAATACCCTCAGCAGCAAAGAATACATTATGAAGAAAATAAACATTTGAACTAAGTATAACATCATAGTGACAATGTCCGCCTAGTAACATAGCCATCCAATCAGTGTCGTCCTCCTCCTATAGTAGGCGGAGCATTGATGACCAATTCCTCTTTCTTTCTTGCGTAACCCGAAGAATAAACTCAAAACTCGGAACAGGAAACCGGATGAACCAACGAGCCATAACAAGGTATGTGACTTCACGAGCTCCTTCAACCCAGTCATGCTAGAAGAGACAAGAAAATATGGTAATGTCTGGGACTGATGGATTTTTCACATATAGAGGTCTACACAAGTGATTAAACAATGGCAATAATTCATAAACGTAGTAAAAGTGACTACTGATCTGTGGACAATCGTGATAATGAGTCTCAAAGTAGATAAAGTCCATAAAGCCTGTGATGGCCCAATATCACCAAGAGTGAACTTACCATGGAGAGGTCTGTAACTTACCTTGCCCCACATCCAAGCCGTCCAAGGGCGGGTGGGTGGGATAATACTCGCCTCCGTGTCTTTAATAAAATCATGACTTTCCGTCATGATAATTGTAAAATCCTCGAATTTTATTAAAGACCCGGAGGCTCCTATTATGCTATTTTAAAGCTGTGAGATCACGGCTTCTGCAAAATGCTGGATTGGTTTGAAATAAAAATTACGGAAGGTAGATTCCGTGGACCAATCAGCCGCCTTCAATATATCCTCTAGACGACAACCAACAAAGGAGGCTTTAGAGGCCATGGCACCTCGAACTGAATGGGGAGAAAAAATGGAGGTGTCAATACCCGCCAAAGACATGAGCCATTTCACCCAGCGGGCCAAGGTTGGAGAGGAAACCGGAGCATGCGGTTTACGGAAGGAGATGAAGAGTTGGGGGTCTGATCCGGTCCAAAGGGGTGCGGTACGGGCTTCGTATGCCCGAAGGCACGCTACCGGACAAAGGAGTGGCTGTGTGGGAAACGCTGGGTACAGGACCGTCCGAGATGACGATTTCGTCCTCCGTGAGATGTCAAAGACTACTCCTTCTGAAGAGAAGGATCGGGCATTGACATCGAGTGCTCTAACGTCTGACACTCTCTTGCAAGAGATTAGGCATAACAGCATAACTAGTTTAGCTGATAGTTGTTTCAACGATAGAGACTCGTTGTCTGGCCACTGTGTCAAGAAGTTCAACATTAGGGAGACGTCCCATAGGGAGGAATAGCGAGGTTGGGGCGGCCGTGCAAATCGAATGCCTCGGAGAAGACGACATACCATTGGGTGTCGTCCTATCGGGGCCCCATCAATGCCGGTATGGCCGGCCGATATGGCCGAACGGTAGAGGTTCACTGTCCTGTAAGCCTTCCCGTCGTCATAAAGGGACGTTAAGAATTGCAGGACTGTTGCCACAGAAGTTGATAGGGGATCCAAACCCCGTGCCATGCACCAACCATCCCATGTGCGCCAAGCAGACTTGTAAGACTGTCTCGTGCCGGGTGCCCATGCGCCCTCGAGAAGTCGGAGAGTCGATTGCGAAACTCCCTCGATCGACCAGGGTCCCCGGAAATCAGCCACGCCATGAGGCGGAGGAGTCCCTGACGGATCATGGGGTGGGGGTTCGCATCGGGGTCTCGTAGTAGAGATTGGGTATCCGGGAGGAGCCGCGGGCGATCTATGGCCATCTCCAGAAGAGGAGGGAACCAGGGCTGTGACGGCCATAAGGGGGTTATTATCACCAAGCAGCCCAATTGGCGCCGTAGGTGGAGAAGACACCGAGGAATGAGGGCGAAAGGAGGGAAAGCATAGTTCCTGGCGGTCGACCAGTCTTGGGAGAAAGTATTCGTAGCCGAAGCCTTGGGATCTGGCCTCCAACTGAAGAAGGTCGGAAGTTGGGTGTTCAAGCGAGAGGCAAATAAGTCTATTGCCAGGGGACCCCACAGATCCCAAATGTGCTGGAAGATTTGGGGATCGAGATGCCAATCGCTGCAATCCCGCAGGTTGCGGGAGTACCAATCTGCTGTAGTGTTGGACAATCCCGGTAAGTATTCTGCCCTGACCGCCATGTTGTGTTGCAGACAAAACTGCCAAAAGTCCCTCGCCAAATTCGCTAGGATTTTGGATCTCGTGCCACCGAGGTGGTTGATATAACGGACAGCCGATACGTTGTCCATCTTTAGTAGGATTGAGCATTGGGACAGTGTCGGGGAGAGGCTGCGAATTGCAAAGGACCCTGCAAGGAGTTCCAGGCAATTTATATGCAGTGTGGACTCCGCCGCCGACCAGCGTCCGCCTGTGGAAATATCTCCGCAGCGCGCACCCCAGCCATAAGAGCTCGCGTCCGACTCTATGATCACGTCTGTGGCCGAGCCGAAAATGGCTTTGCCATTCCAGGCCTCCATGTGGATGAGCCACCAGCGGAGTTCTGCTTTCGCTTCTGCGTTTAGAGTCAGAGTATCCTCGTATGAGGCGCCGTCTTTCAGGTATGATGCCTGTAGGCGTTGGAGGGCCCTGTAATGAAGGGGCCCCGGGAAAATGGCCTGTATGGAGGCTGCTAAGAGCCCGATCACGCGGGCCAGATGTTTGAGAGATATATGAGGACAGGTAAGAACTCGTCTTATCTCCTTTTTTATATTTTTCATTTTGGATTGTGGCAAGTACAATGTTTGCATTACAGAGTCCACCAAGAGACCTAGGAATTCTATTTGTTGAGTGGGGGCTAGGATGGACTTTTCCCAATTTATGATGAATCCCAAATTCTGCAGCAAGGTTGTGGTCCAACCGAGGTGAATTTGTAGCAGTGCGACTGACTGGGATAGCAGCAGGATGTCGTCTAAATAAATGATTAGGCGTATCCCCCGACTGCGTAGAAGAGCAACCACGGGCTTCATTAGCTTGGTGAAACACCACGGTGCGGAAGACAGACCGAAGGGAAGGCAGCGGAACCGCCATTTCCTTCTTTGCCACGTGAATTGCAGGAAATCCTGGTGCCCCCGTGCAATGGGTACCGTGAGGTACGCATCTTTGAGATCGAGTTTGACCATCCAGTCGCCTGGTTGGAGCAAATCTCGTAGGCAGTGAATGCCCTCCATCTTGAAGTGATGGTAGGTTACGTAAGTATTGAGGTGTTTGAGATTGATAACTGGGCGGGATCCGCCCCCCTTTTTTGGGACAATAAATAGGTTGCTCACAAAACCCGGGGTATGCATCTTGATTTCTTGAATAGCACCCTTGAGAGCCAAGTCCCGGACCTCCTCGGAGACGAGGGTCGTGTCTAAAGGGGAAAAAACAATCTCCCTGGGAGGTGAGCGCTGGGTGGGAAGGGATATAAAGTCTATCAGGTACCCGTGGACAGCCCTGAGTATCCAGGCATCTGAGGTAATGAGAGCCCAAACGTGGGAAAAATGTGTGAGTCTGCCCCCAATCGCTACATGTGTAGAAAATTGAGAAAGGTAGCTTACCGTAAGGACGTCTTCCGGAAGGAGCGCCTCGTGTACCTCTCGACACCCATGGTCTGCCTCGTTGGGGAAAAAAGGTCGGGGCGGACCTTTGATCAATAAAGGGGGTTCTCCCCACATAGGAGCCTCGGCTCGGGCGTGAGCCTCTGTAAACTCTGCCGGACAGACGGCCCCTTGCTCTGCCGGCCCCACCAAAACACCCTTTTTAGATTTGATTGTGCCTTGTCTAAGGCCATAAATGTTTGTACATAAGATCCCAGATCTTTTACAAAAGATTCTCCAAAAAGGTACCCTTTTGCTAGGGCTCCTGGCTCGGTAATTGCCATATTTACGAGCTTGGGTTCTATTTTAATTAGAATAGCTTTACGACGCTCTGTAGCCAGAGCGGAATTGGCATTGCCTATGAGGCATATCACCCTCTGAATCCAACCTCTAATAGTGAGGCGATCTAAAGCGTCATCGTGTGCCAAGGATTCCTCCACGGCTTCAAATATTTTGGTCGCTGGACCTAGGATATCCAAGACTTTGTCTTGACAATTATAAAGTGAAAAGTCCAGACCTTTTCTAGGTTTCCAACCCGTCTTGCTTAAAAATTGAATGATCTTGGGATCGACTTGGGGTGTCTTACAGACATCGTCTGGTACAGTGGGACGTGGGCATTCAGCCCTCAGTTTACTACGTGTTGCCTTGTCCAGAGGCTTACGGACCCGTGAGGCGACATATTGCGCCACATGCTCAGCTGGTGACCATTCCGCAGAGCGGGGGTGGCGCAAGTCATCCGGCTCAAACAATGGTTCGCCCTGCGGGTCAAGAACTGTTCCCTGTTTAATCAATTCTGAGCTTGCGGTAGTCATCTTAGTAGAGGGATTACACACCTCATCCATGTCATATTCCGAATCTAGGTCGGACAAATCGTGAGACTGATCTGAGTCTAGGGCTGGGGCACTCTCCTCATCTGAACTGAGCTCTGACTCAGTAGAATCAGGTTGGGCTTTAGCCCACTTCCAATGCCTAGCCGCTTTTGCTCGGCTAGAGGCTCTTTTGCGCGGTGGGTTAGCATTCGCGCCATCTGTGACAGGTGTTTTACTGTCCATCGTCAATTTGGAGGAGTGCTTGGTTTTTGCCGAGGCTTTGCGGCCGGGGCGTGCTGGGTTGGAAATGGCTGGTATCGCGACTGGCATAGCGGTCGGAGGGACCATGCGTTGGGCCTGTCTTAGTGCCTGGGTAAAAGATTTAGAAATAGATGAGGACATAATGCCCATGGCAGATGCCAGGGCTTTAGAGACAGACTTGGACACAGTAGTATCCATGATAGCCTGAATATCCTCTGATGCTTGGAAATCCAGGTCATCCCCAGAAACTATAGGGGGAACACCCAATGTAGTGTGGGGGTCAGTTGTTGTCCCTGAGGGACCAGGCAAGTCATTAGCAGATTGCATAGTATAATGTAACTGACAGGCAGGAGTTTATAATCAAATAGCAGATTTTTATTTTTTTTTTGATTTTTTTTTATTATTATTATTATTTTTTTTTTTTTTTTGACAGTAATCAACAGTGCAAGTAACGTGTGGTTAATTTAATACTAAAAGTTGTAAGCAGGGTTAAGTAACCCAGCTGAAATAACTAAAGTACACTAAGCAGTATATTTAAAACAGCAAAGACACTTACAGCTAGTTATGAAATAATGGAGGGGAGCAGGAGAAAGGGGGACCGTCCGCCACTAATACTGGACACCAACTCCGATCAAGGGACGGAGTGGGCGTTCCAGAGTACAAAGGGCGGGAAAAATGCGGAAGAAAATGGCCGCCGTGTCGGCGGGAACCAAAAAGATGGCCGCCGCGACGAGCGAAACCGAAAGTAAAAGTAAAGGAAATGAAAAGCCGTTGTCGGCGTGGAAGGAACGGAGTTACACTGCCGCACGAGGAGGGAGAGTAGGAGTGTGGCTGGCTGCGCGGTCAGAAATAGATCCGACCGCGACCACCGCCGGAGTGAAAATGGCCGTTGGGGCGGTCTGACAGGGCGCGCATGCGCGGACAGACTAAATGCCGGCGAATTTAAAGTAACAGGACCTTAGACCTGTCAAGCCCCTGAATATCAGGGCAGTTAGAAAAAATGGGGTTAAGCCATGAGAGTGGTTGGATTTGTAACAGAAACAAGTGAAATATTCAACAGTGGTAAATGATTATTTAAAGGTACAATGCCTCCAGTACCAGTAAAAGGTACCCATTAATGTGAGTTATTATAAAGAAAACAATTAAATACAATTAAAACAATTAAATATAATTAAATACAATTAGCATGTTGAATAGAGTAACATTAAAGGATCTCACAGTGAGAGAACTGTGAGAGGTGTACTTATCTGAGGGTAGCAGCAAAGAAAGAGGAATTGGTCATCAATGCTCCGCCTACTATAGGAGGAGGACGACACTGATTGGATGGCTATGTTACTAGGCGGACATTGTCACTATGATGTTATACTTAGTTCAAATGTTTATTTTCTTCATAATGTATTCTTTGCTGCTGAGGGTATTAAAGAAAGAGAGCAGCATAATAGGAGCCTCCGGGTCTTTAATAAAATCCACAGTTTTATGAGATTAATCCTAGCTGTGGGTTCTATAACCCAGTCCTCCAGCCAAACCAGCAGTCCATGTTTTAGGCCTGGGGTGGTCAAAAATCAAAGCAGACACACTTGCACAATGCTAGGAATGTCATGGCATCCATAAACCAGGAAATTCTGCATACTTGTGAATCAAGTCTGATGTTAACCATAAGGCAGAGAATTTGAAATCGTCGTGGGCAGCAGCCAATTAATAAGGTAAAATATATTTTTAAGTCCCTGGTTAGGACACTGCTTTCAATTGCCTTGCACAATAAAACAGCTTGCCTAATGTCAGGAGTTATTTGTTAATGTGCAGAGCATTGTACCCAGTGCAATGAGCTGCATCTGTCACTGCAGAATATGGTTCTTAAAATAGCTCTGCACAGTGATACACACAGATTGCCTTATGTAATATCCTATGTGTGTCCTGGAGCAAAAGAAAAGCATGGGGAGCCTGCAGCAGAGGACAAGCAGGGATAAAAGAAGAGGAGGGAGAGCCTCCTAGCGTTCCTGCTCCCCACTGCTCCCTCGCGAGCGCTGTCTGTAGTGAAGCCCCACATCGGCTCCAAAAGGTAGGGAGCAATAAAGAAAAGTATGTGTGTGTAAGTGAGTGTGTGTAACAGTGAGTGTGTGTGCAGTGGTGTATCCTGGTTTTGTGCTGCCCTTGGCATGAAACTCAGGCACCCATGCTGCCTTCTAAATACACATACACACTCACTGACAGACACACATACACTAGCTGACATACACACTCACTAACAGACACATACAGTGACTAGCAGACACACATATACTCTCACTAACAGACACACATATTAACACTCACTAACAGAGACAGTCACTAGCAGATACACAGTCACTAACAGACACGCATACACTCTCACTAACAGACATGCATACATACACACTAGCATACACACTTACTAACAGGCACACAAACAGTAACACACTCCCTAACAGACACACACATAGTAACACTCCCTAACAGACACTCACATTTACTAACAAACACACACACACACTAACACATTTTTTTTTAACATTCAATCCCCCCAGCTTCCTTACTTTTGGGAATGCTGGGGTGGATTATCACTTCCCCTGGGGTCCAGTGGGGCTGCTGGGTGGCCGGCCGGTCACTGCAGTCAGCGAGGGAGCACTAATCCTCCTGTTCAGCTCCCTTGCGCGCCGCGTAGTGATGCCGGAGCCGGAATGACGTCATATTCCGGCTCCTGCATCACTGCAGTGCATGGGAAGGAGCTGAACAGGAGGATTAGTGCTCCCTCGCCGCTGGCCCGCAAAGCTCCGCCACTGCGAGCCTGGGGGGCCCTGAGGTGGCCGCCGGGCCAGCTCTTGGGCCCCCCCAGGACAAGAGGCTTGCAAGGCATTTGCCAGGGCGATTGGGGGCGGCTTTTTTTGACGACCCCCAGAAAGTGCCACCCAAGGCAAATGCCTTGTTTGCCTCAGGGTAAATACACCCCTGTCTGTCAGTGTGTGTGTTGGTCAGTGTTGCATTGGCTGCGACTGGACAGTGGAGTACATGGAGGCACGCAACACCACGTCACATTTCGACGTAACATCAATTTGCTCCCCCTTCACAGGGTTTCAAGAGGTAGCGGGAGGATCAGATTTGGCACAGGGTGCGGACGGCGCCATTTGGGGTATACCAGAGGCCGGACTCGCATACTGGCAGCGGCAATGTGAGTGGAGTCTGCTTGTTGGCTAGAGGGGGAGGACTGGGATTTAGTAGAGGGGAAGGGCTGGGATTTAGTATAGGGGGATGCTGTTTTGTTGTTTTTTTATACTGTAATTTTCTAAATAAACCTATGTTTTTATGAAAATTTAAGGTTTCAGGTTTTTTTGCGGTCCACATAAACTTAAACCTTGTTTATGTGGCCCGTGCTAGACTTTGAGTTTGACCTAACAGGTGACCTCTAAAATTACAAAAAGAAAATATGTGTGGTTAGGGAAATGTGCCTTTTGAATTTCATATACAGACTGAAAAATGTATTAATAGTTTAAAGCCATTTTTCAAGATTTCATACAATGTCACTTTAGTAATAATTCCACATGCTACATGTTTATTTATTTTTTTATAAAACCGTATGCATTTTGCATTCGTTATACAAATCAAATACTTTAGTTATTAAGGAAACACAACATCCAACAGCTTTCACCTAGTAGAAAAGGAACTGTACTTTTCCATTCAATATATTTATTTCACATTGTAGCTTCATGTTATGATAAAAATACTGGTTATAAAATTCTATACCCTCTCCCCAAAAAAAAAAAAAAATAATAATATTAATTATGCTCATTAATCCCAATTCTTTTAGTAAAAGTGCTACAGTGCCATGTGGGTTTGTATAGAACATTGAGGAAGGAGTAATATTTGTTGTACAGTACATTAAGTTAGAAGTAATATTTAGTGCACTTAATTGGCCATGGAGTAAGAACACATTTTAGGTTTGGTAAAAAAATAATTAAAAATAAGCTTTAGTTACACAAAAATACTGCATTTAGTGAAAACTTTCCTCCAATAAAGGGACACCGAAAGCACCAAAACTTTAGCTTAATGAAGCAGTTTTGGTGTATAGATCATGCCCATGCAGTGTCACTGCTCAATTATTTGCCATTTACAAATTAAATTACTTTTCCTTTTGTTTATATAGTCCTAGTCACACCTCCACTAACTAAGCCTTACACAGACATACTGGGGGGGGAAAGAGTCCGATTTATTTTTAGCTTCCCCGATAACATAGTGTGTTTAATTCAGAATTTCTGTCTCCTGCTCGGTTAATAGCCTGTTAGAGAATCATGAGTGTGCAATTTGCAGAGAAGAAAAAAAGAACTTCTAATGTAACACACTGTGCAGTAAGATCTGATTCAAACGTAAACCATTTTCATGTGGGCTGTGTAAATCACAGTGATTTAACTCCTAAATGACAGAGTTAAACAATAAAACTGTAATGGCGTGATCTATACACCAAAACAGCGTCATTAAGCTGAAGTTGTTTAGGTGTTTATGGTGTCGGTTCAAAAAATTAATTTAAAAAAAAAAAAAAAAAAGTATTTGAATTTATATGTAATGTTCATCCTCATTGACATTATCTGATTGCAATGTGCAGTTAATATTTCAGAGGTTGTATTTCACGACAACCACTGCTACATGTTACTATAATGTTACAACAAATGTGTGTGTTTCCAAATGATGGACATTCCTCTGTCCTAGAAACATATTCTAGGAAACAATCAAATGGTTTTGCTTGTTTCAGCTTAATGCATGCAGTCTCTTGGCATATATTTTCCACCTCTTTGTGTTGCACGCAGTGTCTCATTTTCACGACAAATCCAGTAACAGTTCAGGGTCCAGTGACATGAATTGAAGGTATATTCTTTTAGACATTTCTTGGCCAATCCGTCGAGACGTGGAAGTAACACCTTCACCTCGACGCACAAGGATATCACTTAACAAACAATGGCGCTCTGCTTCTGTGTTACAATGGTTATAAGCCTGTAAGACAGGTATATGACAATAAGTGGACATAAAAGGCACTCAGATAATTCACAACACAAATAGAAGAATTGTTAAGTACATGGCTATGATTAGTGAGGACAGAGGCAAAAGGTGAAAACTGTAATAACGATACTCATTTTACCGGTTGAAGACTAACCTGAAACAAGAGATAAGGAGATGGGTAGGCTGCCACAACTGCATTTGCAGTTTCCACACTAATTCTGTTAAACTGTTGGATTTGCCTCTTCCATACTCCTAGGAGACCCTTCCCACAGCGATCAACTCTTACTCCTCCTGCCCACTCTCCATCGAGGTAAAAGGAAAACTTGGAGTTGTTGCGTTGCATCCTGAGGATAAAAGTTGTGTATTACATGAAAAATAATGATGTAGGAGATTTAGTAACAAATGAGTACCAAGCATTCCATGGCTGGACATATCTAAGTGACATCTTACAAGTGATCTAGAAAGTGGTAGGCATTAGCACCTTCCTTGCCTTACAAGGGTCCACTACCTGTCCTCCCAGCATTGACACATTTTTGCTACCTTTAATCATATTGGATAATAATTTAGAGGTGCTTGTCTTGTTCTCTTGGTTTCAGTAAAATTCTATTCAAGCTATAATGAACAGGATTTTAAGGAGACCAAAAGAAAGTAATTTAAAATGGAACTTATGACAAAGCAGTGGAGGAGTTAGTATATTCTATGAGGCAGTATAATACAGAGGAACAAAAACATGCCTGACGATTATAGCTTAGAAAATGTTAAGACAATATGAATGTAGAAAATGGTTAAATTCTCATTCTGCAACATATTACTGTTAATTACAATACTCGTTCATACATTTTTATTCTTGTACTAGTGTTTTAAGAGTACCTGGCATGTGTAATTTATTACAGCAATCAGTTCTAACACCCATCCCCACATCTCCCAACATTACTTAATTGGGGCCTCGGCGACAGCTTTGTTGAACATGCAGGAAAAATCAGCAAATTCCTTCCAGGTTTCCAAGAACCGTACATGAAAGCCCGTTTCTAATTGGAATTCTATCATTGCCTGAAACACACAAAGATTAAAAATAAAGAACAAATCAATTAAGTATATTATAGCCGCAAAAATGAAATGGTTTCTACAAGCATCATAACCACTTCAGCCCTCTGTAGTGGTTATGATGCAAGGAGTACCCTGGCACCTTTGCGAATTTACATTAGCCAGACAGGATCTCTTGTCGCAGGCAGGCGAAATACACTGATGGAGGTGGAGTTACACCTTTGGCATGTAACCTTAAAGGGACACTATAGACACCCAGACCACTTCAGCTCATTGTAGTGGTCTGGGTGCACAGTTCCAGGTGCCTTAACCTAGAGCAGGTAATGATTGCAGTTTTTAAGAAACTGAAATAATTAGCTTGGTGGGTTAACTCCACGTCTAGTGGTTGTCTACAAGACAGCCACTAGAGGGACTTCCAAGCTTTTAAGCAACGTTTGTTCACATAACTGACACTGGACGTCCTCACGCTATGCATGGGGACATTCAGTATCACCCAAAACCCCATAGGAAAGCACTGTATTATGTTTTCCTATGGCATGTGCATTAGGTCTCCCTCGCCGGCTGATGTTGGATTGGAAGTAGAGAAGTCGGACCTGTAAGTGACGGAAGGGGGAAGCTATTGTGCCCAGAAAATTAGTTTGTTTTCCTGGCACTATAGTTTCCTTTTAATATCTCTATGTGCAGTATTTTATACTGAAACTGCACATACAGACTCCAAGCACCATGACCACTTTAAATCACTGAAATTGTCAAGGAGCTTGAAGTAACCCTTTAGAACATTCCAATTTAATTTAATTAACAGTCATTTCCAGCATATACAGCCTGTGAACTTTCAATCCTGGGGACAAGCACAATTAGGTGACCCAGATCATAAGAACATTTGGAACACACAATTTGTTTGCTGGCCAGTCATGTTCAGTCCAAAGTCTTGTCTGTCTGTTATTCCAGCCAAAACTGTTGACATTTGCAGCATTACAAGAAAAACAAAACAAAAATGCAGCCAAGTACATTTTAGTGGGAAGATGGCATTTATCTTTTTTCAGACATCATATATTGTAATGATTTATTTTCACTGCTGTAGTTTAAATAAATACAAGGAAAACACAAATTGCTCTCTAAAACAGAGAATGATGGATTCCCCATTAATGCTGCCATTGTCTTACCTCTTCTACTTCTATTCTAGTCAGATGGGGAAGCACCTCTAATTTTCGTTTTTTTGCAAGTTTTCTGGACTTCAAGTCATTTGAACCTTTATCAGCTTCATTTGACCTTTTCTTTGGCTGAGCCTTGTGACCCCTGTCAATCAAAAGTATTCCGAGACAGTGAGTTTTTTCCCACTCAAACATTATAAAACACAGACCACCTCTTACACACACCTGAAATATTTTTCCATCTCCATGATTACAAGGGTTGGCATCTTACAAGTCTTGTCCATTAGTGCATGAGTAAAATCTTTGTACAGAGTTTCATTGGTCCAGCTACCTGGTGGTTCCTGCAAGGTCAATGAAGATGGTGCCAAGAAGGCATTTTAGAGAATTACAAGGAAGAGAGAAGGGAAGTTATAGAGGGGAAATTATGCCTTAAAGCACATTTTTTGACATCTACCAAAATGTATTGTATTTCTTGACTATTTATAACAATTCTGAAAAACACCACTGTAGGCACTATGACCATTTAATCTCACTGAATTGTTTATTGTGCCTGGCATCCTCTGATATAGTCTCCTTATTCCATGTTAAACCATTTTCATGTGAAAAACATATCAAGTGGCCCTGGCACTCATCCAAAGAGGTAAACCTGGTTCGAGTAAAGTCCCCAAATTCTAAAGCAGTAAATTCTGTCCCTTGCCCACCCACAACCCAGCCTCTACTAGAGGTATGGATAAGGTAGAGATTGAACATGTACATACAGCCTACCAAGTCATACCAGTAATGGTTGCTGTGATTGGTTGAAATTGGTCACTTGACACACTCAGCCAATTAGAGCCACACATTTCTGCTCAAGCTAATACTTACTTACTAGCCCAAACAGCAGATTTGCTGCTGGGACACTCATTTAGCATCAAATGGATATAGCTGGTGAAAAGGAACACTGTATACACTCATACCTTCTTATGGTTCTGTAGCATTACAACAAATTCTTCTGCAGGTATAAGGATTATCATTTCAGCTTGCACTTGAGAAATATCTTCGTCCTGCCAGTCACAAACCCACAAATAAGGATACAAGTGAACACAGAAAATAGATAAAAAGCAATTATTTAATATGATGAGATTTGAATCTGGTATTTACCATATTAACTTACGTTCTCGTGAAGTTGTGTTCTTGTCCAGGTTATACTTCTTGCCACTGGTTGTGTTTTTATCACACATGGGATTTCTTGGGCTTGCAGAGCACTGAGAACTTGCCCTCCTTGCCCACAATGCAATAGACCTGAGGATACAGAGTTCTGGAAATAGTATAATTAGCATTAAAATAAAACATTGCTATACAGATATATACATAAGAGTGGAAGTGTCCAGGCCTGGATTTGTAGCATTCGGTCAGGCTGAAATCGGGACAAAATTCAGGCCCGTTTGGAGCCTGAATTACAAATTCTAGGCATTGAATTCCATGAACAATTACCAGATTTTGCAGTCGAAATGGCTTTCCCCATTCGGACTTTAATGCATAATCCCGCATTGGATCCTGCAGAGAATTACAAATTCTAGGCATTGTTGAATTCCATGAACAATTGCCAGATTTTACAGTCCGAATGGCTTTGCCCCATTCGGACTTTAATGAATAATCCCGCATTGGATCCCGCAGTCTCGCAGGATTGCCCATTGACCTCAATATTGTATCTTGCTCATGCGTGACATGGTAGATGAAAGCCCCAAGAACTGAATAGGACCAGCAGGAAGTAAAACTTAAGTTAAAACTTAAATTACCTTGAACCCCTCAGCCACCAGACGCTCAGCGGAACAGTCACCGTTAGGGGCTTTGGCAAAACACGAAAAGACCCCACAATGTGACAGTGCTGCTTTCAATCCCAATGGCAAAATTTAGGCTAAAATAGCCGGCCGGAGTCTATAGAAGTTTTGTAGAATTTTCTCAAATCTGCTATTTTTAGCCTCAGTTTTGCCATTCCAATTTCTATTCCCTAAAATCCAGTGTTTAGAAAGCAGTACCTGTGACTCCTCTGTTATCCTTTATGTAGAGGGGGGTGATGCTGTCGGAGGGCAGTCACAGTGCAGTTATCAGGGGGTACTTACCTGGGTCGATGAGCACAGTTAAATTATCCGGACTTTTCTTGCCCTTGGACGGGGCTGCAGGGGCCGCTCCTCCCGCTAGGGGGCGCTTCTGTCGAACCTGTAACGATGGAGCCGCTGTCACAGTGCGCGGACGGGGGGGTCTGGCTGGCGGCTCCTCCTCGCTGTCACTGCTCAGCACCATCACATCGCCGCACCGGGGCCCGCGGGCCAGGAAGGGGACAGCGGGCAGGTGATCGGGGTCGCTGAGATCGGCCGAGGAATCCATCAATGGATCGCAGCGGGATCGCGTTCAAAACTGGCGACCGGAAACAGAACTCTTTTTTTTTTTGTCCGTGTGTGTGTCTGTGTGTGTGTGTGTGTGTGTGTGTGAGTGTGAGTGAAGGGAAGTGACGTCACGTCAGTGCTAGGAGTTCGCAATGTCGCTTTGCTGCAGCGTGAGCCACCGGGCGCTCGGTGAGTGATTTCAGGGTCATTTGGTAGAAGAGGGCCCTGTGTTTAGTTGCTGGGGTTATTAAAGGCTGTTCCTTACTGGGCAGGGTAAAATGCACAGTGAAAAAAAAATAAATAAATAAAAATCTGAATGCTGTGATTGCTCCTGTAAAGTCCTGGGTGAACTTAAAATTAAAAAAATTGAATTAAAATAAATAACAATTTGTGAGTGTTTGATAAAATGTGTGTCTCTGTCAGTGAGTATGTGTTTGCCTGTATGTGTCAAATCACCGTGTGTGTCTGTTAGTGAGTATGTCTGCCAGTGTTTGTGTTTGTCAATGAGTTTGTCAATGAGTTTGGGTCATATCAGTGTGTGTCTGTTAGTGAGTATGTCTGTTAATGAGTATGTCTGCCAGTGTGTGTGTTTGTCAATGAGTTTGTCAATGAGTTTGGGTCATATCAGTGTGTGTCTGTTAGTGAGTATGTCTGTTAGTGTGTGTTTGCCAATAAGTGTGTGTCTGTTTAGGTCCAACAAAGGAATGGGGCTTAAATGTGTTCCCCAATTTTTGAAGAGATAAATCATTGATCAAGCAATAGGAAACTGCTCTCAAGAAATTTGATTAGTGTCCCTGTAGTCATTTCCCATTTGCATGGTGCTTCCCAGAATTCATTTTGTTACATATCAAAGCAAAAGATTGAGTTACTGAAGTAATTTTAAATAGACACTATAGACCTCATAACCACTACAGCTCAGTGTAGATTTATTTAAAACACTATAGTGCCCTGAGGGTGCCCCCACCCGCCCGGCTCTGGAAGTGGGAAAGGGGTAAAAACTTACCTTTTTCCAGCGCTGGGCGGAGAGCTCTCCTCCTCCTCTCCGCCTCCGTTACGCCCCGCCGGCTGAATGCGCACACGCGGCAAGAGCTGCGCGTGCATTCAGCCGGTCTCATAGGAAAGCATTACAATGCTTTCCTATGGACGCTGGCGTGCTCTCACTGTGATTTTCACAGTGAGAAGCACGCAAGCGCCTCTAGTGGCTGTCAATGAGACAGCCACTAGAGGATTAGGGGGAAGGCTTAACCCATTCATAATTATAGCAGTTTCTCTGAAACTGCTATAATTATGAAAAAATGGGTTAACCCTATAAGGACCTGGCACCCAGACCACTTAATTAAGCTAAAGTGGTCTGGGTGCCTAGAGTGGTCCTTTAAGGCATACAGCCTTTCCCTGCAGGCTGATCATTGTAAAACACTGCCTTTTCAGAGTAACTCCCCAAGCCTAGCAAACATGCATTTCAGCTGGTTTGATCTTCCTTTTAATCTTTATTCGTTGAATAAGACTTTGCAGGTAAATCCCAAACGTTTCATTGGGCGCAGAGTAAAAGGAATTTGATTTGTTCAAACTAGCTCTCTTCTGTCTAGTGATAATCCTACTCTCCAGCATGACAAATACAATGCATTAACTGTATTAACCATGATATTCCTGTAACAAGCACTTCATTCTGGTGCCAGTGAGTCCAAGCAGGGTCAATCTCCCTCCCCCCTGTAAGTAATCGAGGGGAATTGACCCTCAAGCCATTTTAGAGCAGTTTGACTGGGGTCTGCCGTAGTCTCCTCCATTGCAACCTAGAAAGAGACCCAAGCTCCCTGTTTGTGCTAAGCCCTGTGGTTCAGTTTTTAGCACACTGATTGAGAGCGACCAACTGATGCTCTCAGACAGTGAGCGAGTCCTGCAGTACAGGACTGTGCTCGGGTGAACTAAAGGAAACTCCTAAGCAGAATTCAGGCTCTCTCTCTGCTATTGGGAAGTTTAAATGCAGCACCTGGCAGACTCTCTTTTCCTATAGGGGGGGGGGGGGCAGCTCTAGGCCAACTAATGACGTCCCATTGACGCAACTAGAGACGCAGTGGTGCCTTTGGCAAAAGAGAGGGTAATCTGTGTATGTGCACTATTTAATAGCTTATTGCTTCACATACAGACTTCAGGCTCCATGATGTCTTCTAATCATTGAAATGGTTATGGTGCTAGGAGTAAATCTTGCATGTTATGGCAGTTGTTTATATAGATGTTTCTGAAAATCAGACTGTGATGGTGTTTAAACTGATTTTCTGTGCAGCTTCTTGTGTGAAAGTTCAAAGGACTAAATTTAGAATTAACAATATAATTAAAAATAAATTTATCCGGTAGGGATCCTGTTAACCAACTTTTGTTGTTGTGATGTTGGTGAACATAATACCAATTCCTCTTTCCTCCTTAGTTTCCCCGGTTTCTGTGTTGTCAATCCTGGTCAGAGGAGCATCAAAGAAAGCTGGAGGCAGCACCAAAAATCGTGGTGGGAAGAGTCCAGGAAAAAGATATGGCTTCAAGAAGCTGGATGGTAAGATATTGTTGCTATTATGGAGGCCAAGACGCTGTTCACTCTGTGGCTGAGCCAGCTTCCTTGGCTGATGTAATTGAGATCGATGGTCTCAGCCAATCCAATGCTTTCCCATAGGAAACGCAGCTCTGCACCAATCAGGTGGTAAAGTTGTACTTTATATTTGGTTGAAAGCACCTCTAGAGGCTGTCTGAGTTTCAGCCACTAGAGGCAATTAAACCCTGCAGTGTAACATTGCCCTTTCTGCAGAATGGCATTGAATAACACTGCAGAGACATAATTACAGGGACATGACACCCATGGCTACATTGAGATGAAGTAGTCTTGGCCTATAGTTTCCCTTTAATAAAGCAGTGTCCTTTTTTTGTAGAGATCATACTCCTGCAGTGTCAGTTGCTCAATTCTCCACTAGAGGAGCTTCCTGCAGTTTCATAGAGTTTCTCACTCTGTCCATGGGGACGTCCAGCGTCTTAAATTCCCCCATAGTAAAGCATTGATTAAATTATTTTCTATGGGGAAGGCCTAATGCATGTGCCACGCATGTGCATTAGGTTCCCCCTCGGTACTAACATTAGAGGAGATGACGCTAGCAGAGAGGCACATTGGTGCTGGAATAAGCCGATTGTAAAAAGAGTTTTTAACCCTTTATTTGCTTGGGGGGGAGGGGAGATTGTCATTAATCTGTAATCACCATGATATACATGTGGCTGTAATTATAGACTAGAGTAGTTATAGTATTTTTTTAATAATAATATTTCAATTTCAACTGATTGAGGATCAGCAGGTGAATAGGGTGTTCACTAGTGATGCCCCGAACGGTTCGCCGTGGACTCATCATTGAGTAAACCCATCATTGAGGTGGGAGGTTCTGGGAGGGAGGGTCTGCTGCTGATTGGCTGGAATGTGTCTGCTGACTGTGAGGTACAGGGTCAAAGTTTACTCGATGAGTCCGTGGCGAACCGTCCGCGGCGAACCGTTCGGGACATCACTAGTGTTCACTATTTTATTGGCTATAGAATGTCAGCCAAATGCAGAGTGCCTTTTTTTTTGTACCTCTTTAGGTTTCCCATTAAAGAGAGACCTTTGCAATTTAGGTTCCCTTTGTGAGCAGCAGGAGTACACTATTCCGGAGCCTGGAATGTAGACCAAAGGTGAAGGTGGCTGTGTTGTCAGGGGGCCAGAAGGGGCAATAACATGGAATATTATAAATTAATATTCCTATACTGGAAATTTCACAAATTGATTTCATGTATTGGTATGTTATCATTGTAATGTTAACATACTTTTTCTGGGTTTCTTTACTTTAATCAGAATTTCACACGCCCATATGTGATTTTACATGGCTAATAATCCAAGATACGCTTCTCTCTCTCAAGCGTACTGATTTTCCATTATTGTATAGTACATACGCAGGATAAAAGAAGCTAAGGGGTCACTTCTTTAGTGTTTCAAAATGTCCTTCTTGATCTCCATCCTGATTAATTTGTTTGCTTTGGTTTTCAGGGGACTTTGTTCATGCTGGAAACATTCTTGCTACACAGCGTGTAATGCGTTGGCACCCAGGATCCCAGGTGGGTGAGAACATCAGTTAAAAAACTGTTTCCATGTTGTATTTCATATCACCAACCCAACAACGTTTTAGACAATAGGGAAGATATTTCGCTACTTAAAGTTGCTTCTCTCTGCTCTATAGTTTTGAATGACACAAAATATATTTGATGTGTTCTCGATGGCTGTCTTCCAGGTGGGAATAGGCCGTAACAAAACACTGTTTGCGTTAGAAGATGGTATTGTGCGTTACACGAAGGAAGTCTACGCAACATCGCCTCACAGCTCTGAGAGTACCGATATCATTTCCCAACTGCCTGTTGGAGCAGTCTTATTTAAAACATTCATCAATGTCGTTCCTGTGCACAGAGAAAATAGTTTCCGACTTGTAAAAATGATGTGAAGAATTATTATTATGTATATATAGCAGTTTATTAAAGCCATATAATATTCTTGTTATATCTGGTCTTTGTACCTTCATTATTGTATGATATTGTCACTTTACTTTTCTTATGCTTGTCACTAGTAAAACAAATTAAATTATGTGTCTGTGATTTAACTCTTTGAGTATCACCACACTTTTTTTTTAAATTTTGTGCATGAAAACTGAACCAATTTTGAGCATTTTGCAAGTTTTGCTGTAAGTCATATTAATTTAAAGGAAAACTATAGTATTAGGAATACAAAACTGCATTCTAAACACTATACTGTTCTCTGCCCCCTCTCGAAAAACGAGTTACCTGCGCACTCGCCTAAATCCCTATGCATTTTTAAATAAATGGAGGTTATTTAGTAACTCCACTGGTTATTAGATGCATGTCCACCTGCCACGTAAAGGCAAACCTCTTACCAGACGGCAACAGGACCCTTTAGTCTGCTTGAAAGCCTTGGAATCTAAACGAGGTTAAAGCAGCACTGTCGTGCTGAATTTATCTTACTCCTATTGTTTCCTTTCCTCTTCCTCTCTTGGAATCTGTTATTCTTTTTTTCATTTCTGATCTAGTTTTCTGTAAAACATAAGACAAAGTAGGGACTACTTCATCGTATGTATTTTTCTTATGCTAGACCTTCTTTGACCAAAGGACAAGTTAAAATCTGCTCTATCTCCTGTGCCCAAAGAAATTTCCCCACAATACTCACCGTCCTATGTGTTCATCATGCCTCCTTTTACTGTTCCTGAATGTCATTCTGTCATTTAGACTAGGGCGCTGGCAAATTAACCAAATTTTATCCTACCAGAATGAGTATAGTTTGCCCATTAAAGGACCACTATAGTGCCAGGAAAACATACTTGTTTTCCTGGCACTATAGTGCCCTGAGGGTGCCCCCACCCTCAGGATCCCCCTCCCGCCCGGCTCTGGAAGGGTGAAAGGGGTAAAAACTTACCGTATATACTCGAGTATAAGCCGACCCGAATATAAGCCGAGGCCCCTAATTTTACCCAAAAAAACTGGGAAAACTTATTGACTCGAGTATAAGACTAGGGTGGGAAATGCAGCAGCTACTGGTAAATTTCTAAATAAAATTAGATCCTAAAAAAATTATATTAATTGAATATTTATTTACATTGTGTGTATATGATGAATGCAGTGTGTGTGTATAAATGCAGTGTGTGTATGAGTGCAGTGTGTGTGTATGAGTGCAGTGTGTGTATATGAATGCAGTGTATGTGTGAGTGCGCAGTGTGTGTATAAATGCAGTGTGTGTGTATGAATGCAGTGTGTGTGTATATGAATGCAGTGTGTGTGTGTATGAGTGCAGTGTGTGTGTGATGCAGTGTGTGTTTGTGTTGCAGAGCCTTGGTGGGGGGTGGGCATTTTTATAAAAAAAAAAATAATAATTTTATTATTTAAATTTTTTTGGTTATATTATTTTTTTAATTATTTTTTATTATTATTTATATTATTATTTAATATTATTTTAATTTTTTTGTTTTATTATTATTTTTAATATTTTATTATTATATTTATTTATTTTGTTGTCCCCCCTCCCTGCTTGATACATGGCAGGGAGGGGGGGGCTCTCCTTCCCTGGTGGTCCAGTGGCATTGGCAGTTCAGTGGGGGGGGGAGGGGGGCTGGCAGAGCTGTTACTTACCTCTCCTGCAGCTCCTGTCAGCTCTCTCCTCCTCCGCGCCGGTCCGTGCAGCTCTTCTCTCAGCTCACACTGTAAGTCTCGCGAGAGCCGCACTATGACCCCGCGGCTCTCGCGAGACTTACACTGGGAGCTGACCGAGGTGCTGACCGGACCGGCGCAGGGAGCTGACAGGAGCGCAGGAGAGGTAAGTAACAGCTCTGCCAGCCCCCAGTCTGTATTATGGCAATGTAAATTGCCATAATACAGACTGACTCGAGTATAAGCCGAGTTGGGGTTTTTCAGCACAAAAATGTGCTGAAAAACTCGGCTTATACTCGAGTATATACGTACCTTTTTCCAGCGCTGGGCGGGGAGCTCTCTGCCTCCTCTCTCCTCCCTCCACCCTTACTGAATGCGCGCACATTTAGCCAGTCGCATAGGAAAGCATTCATAATGCTTTCCTATGGACGCTTGCGTCTTCTCACTGTGATTTTCACAGTGAGAAGCACGCAAGCGCCTCTAGCGGCTGTCAATGAGACAGCCACTAGAGGATTTGGGGGAAGGCTTAACCCATTGATAAACAGCAGTTTCTCTGAAACTGCTATGTTTATAAAAAAAATGGGTTAACCCTAGAAGGACCTGGCACCCAGACCACTTCATTAAGCTGAAGTGGTCTGGGTGCCTAGAGTGGTCCTTTAATGTTAGTACTAAATTCAAGGAACTTTTTCTGTTCGGAATTTAATTTGTATGAATGAATGAATGAAATTCCGATTTGTGCCGCGGCTGCATCTTGCAGCCGTTTAGTAGATAGCTCCCTAATAGTCACAGTATTAGGGAGCTATCTACTAAAAAGCTGAAAGACCAAAATTGGTCTTTCAGCCAACTTTATTAATACTAAGTAAAAATTACTTAGTATTAGTAAATAAGGGAGATTAAAATCTGTCTTGTGGTAAAATTTAAATTAGATTTTTCAAAATACTCAGTATAGCACTTAGACTACATGGATATTATAATAATAAATATTTGGGGGCACATTTATTAAATGCTGTTTTAATATTTAAACTTCAATTAACACTTTTTCGATAGTGATTTAATTTACCTAGTTTATAAAAACCTAATGTTATTTGTCTTATTTAAAACCTCATACTTTACACAAAAAATTCCGAAGCTTATCTGTAATTTATATAAGAATATTCTGATTACTTTACATCACAGAGGTTGTGTACAAAAATGGCATGCAGTTATTATATAACTTCATAGAGGTACATGTATGGATTCCTCTTTTCCCTCTTGTGTGGGGTAGTGATCGGAAGCTTGCTTATTTAACAAGGGGCCAGGCATATGAGGGACTGTAAACAACGACTGACTTCACTTCCTTCCCAAATTATTGAGGACTTGGAGCACAAACGCTCCTTGTCTGATTACTCTTTTTTTTTCTTTTTTTTTCCTGGTTTTACATCGGCACAACCTTGCTGAAACCATAACAATGCAGCCAAAACATGGATTTTGTTCCAAAACTGGGTTTTGTTCCAACTTTTATCAATGCAGACCTCAAGGTATTGGCCAATTGTCTTAAAAGATACATGCCTCACTGGCCCAGATCAGGTGGGATTTGTGACTAGAAGGAAGGTCGAGGTTGGGATGACAAGAGTGTTTAACCCGATTCATAGAGTGAGCACCTCAGGATCTCCCCCATGCTGCTCCACTCAACCTCTGACATGGTCGTAATAAAAATCTTGTGTGGTACCAGGAGCAAATATCCAGGAAAATACAAAAAAAAAAGTGTGTGGTCAATATAAATAAAACAAATCTTATATGGTTAAAAAAAGAGTGTACATTAATTCAAAATTCTTAAACATAACATATTAAAGCAACATGTAATGTGAATACCTGAGATACCAGTTCACAACAAATAAGTATTTAAACAAGAAGCAATAGTAGCTTAACCCCTTAAGGACCCAACTTCTGGAATAAAAGGGAATCATGACATGTCACACATGTCGTGTCCTTAAGGGGTTAAAATGAGTATTCCACAGAGTATCCACAGAGGAAACCGTATTAAACAGTGAGTCTGGGGTTAAATCCTTCCTGGGAGCACTCTCTGTCACATAAATGTTTGCCTCTTTATAAATCACTGATAATACCACATTTTGAATATGCTGTGCAATTTTAGGTACCTGTTCTAAAGAAGGATATTATGGCACTAGATAATATCAAAATTAATAAAAGGAATGGAACATATCAGCTATGAAGAAAGGTTAACAAATTTAAACCTATTTAGTTTAGAAATACGTCGCCTGAGAGGGGATATGATAACATTATACAAATATATTCAGGGCCAATACAAACCATTGTGTGGAACTCTATTCACAAACTGGACTTTACATAGGTCACGAGGTCATACGTTTAGACTGTGTAGCGGATGGCATTGGGCTGTCCTAAAAAGTGCATTTATGTCTATGTATTCGGTGGAATGTTAACTTGTAATATGTGAAGTGTATGTAGCATTCCTCTGATTGTTCAGTAAAATCACTCCAGTTCTTATGCGAATGAAACTACCGAACAATCAGACCACCCCAGGGAGAAGTGTGCCTCCAATTACCGTTCGCAACAATGTTGCAAACGGGTAATTGGTGATTCGTGTAATGTGTGTTTTGTCCTCCGGGTGGCCGCCATTCGGGAAACGAACACGTGGCGACGGCCATTTTAAAACTCCCGAACAGTGGTGTTTTGCCGTCAAGTGTCTGGAACCCAAATCAGACACTCGGCTAGGCAAACACCGCTGACCTCCACACTATCTGTAAATTCGTGTAGAAACTACCGAACGGCTACCCGTTCGGTAGACAGAAACCCACGAACAAGGGGATTCATTCGAATCCTCTCCAATCTCCATAGCCTAAGTCATTCGTGCAGTTTATTCCTTTTTTCTGTGACCGACTGCAGGGCCAAAATGCATGGAAACGGCTGTTACTTCCCGTTCGGTCGGTCTTTTTACTACTTCCATCAATCTCCTGAACCCCTGGTCTGATCTGGGTGATTTTTGGATATGTTCTTCACCCAGATCAGGGCTACCAGGGGATGTAATATTTAAAGGGGTACCCCTATGTTTATGGGTACCTCCAGAAACCTAGGAAATGTGTGTACTGCATAATGGGATTATGAGTCAGGCTAAGGTGAGGGAATGTGTGGGCGGTAACTCATGTATGATTGGCTACTGTAATAATTATTGTAAATCCCTCCCTTGCATGGGAGCATGCTTTAAAAGAAGGTGAAGTGATTAAAAGTTCAGATCTGCTCCTGATGCTGTGTGTCGTCCAGTCATTGGGATCTGTATGGGGATATTCTTGGATTACCTTGCTTGGGATTTTTCATCACTTGTTCCTGAGCCTCACTGGGATCTTAGTGGAGTTAACCTGTGAAATACCAGGCCTCCGCTACAGACTGAAAGAAAGAAGATTTCGTCTAAGGCAAAGGAAAGGTTTTTTTACTGTAAGAACAATAAGGATGTGGAATTCTAGCCTGAAGAAGTGGTTTTATCAGAGTCCATACAGATGTTCAAACAGCTACCAGATGCATACTTGCAAAAACAGAATATTCAAGGATATAATCTTTCAATGTAGGGCATAGGCATGCGCAGCCTATTGCATTAGGGTGTGCACCCAGTGGCGTACACATGACCCATGGGGCCCCGGTGCGAAAATTCAGAGAAACTGCTATGTTTCACTGAGGGTTAATCCAGCCTCTAGTGGCTGTCTCACTGACAGCTGCTAGAGGAGCACACTGAACGTCCATAGGAAAGCATTGAGTAATGCTTTCCTATGGGCGGTTTGAATGCGTGCGCGGTCGCATTCAGAGCTGAGAGGCTGAGGGATCCCCAGCGCCAAGGGAGTCCAGCGCTGGAAAAAGGTAAGAGCTGAAGACACACACACTCTCACTTACAGACGCATACACACTAGCTAACAGACACACACATTTACTGACAGACACACTCAGCGAGAGACATACATACACTCTCATTGACAAACACACACTCACTAACAGACATCAAACAGACTCACTAACACACACACTCAGTAAGACACACACAGTAACACTCACTGGCACTCACTAGCAGACACACTCACTCTAACACTCACTGACACTCACTAGCAGACACACTCACTCACACACTCACTGACACTCACTAGCAGACACACTCACTCTAACACACACTCTAACACTCACTAGCAGACACACTCACTCACTCTAACACTCACTAACACTCACACATGTTTGTTTTTTTTAAATGTAATCCCCCCAGCCTCCTTACCTTTTGGAGTGCTGGGGGGATTCCCTGGGGTCCAGTGGTGCTGCTGGGCTCCTGGGTAGGTGGCCGGTCAGACAGGCGGGCACGCGAGGGAGCACTCACTGCTTCCTCTTCAGCTCCCTCGCGCGCCGCGTAGGGATGCCGGCACCGGAAGATGACGTCATCTTCTGCCTCCGGTATCAGTGCGGTGCGCGAGGGAGCTGAAGAGGAAGCAGTGAGTGCTCCCTCCCGTGCCCGCCTGCCGGGGGTCAGCAGGGCCAGCCATGGGGGGCCCTGGGGTGGCCGGCTCCTGGGCCCCCCAGGGAAAGAGGCTGGCCCAGTGGGTACACACCGGGTCACAGGGGCGGCCAGGCCCGGTCGCAACCGCGACCCCTGCGACCCTGGTATGTACGCCACTGTGTGCACCCTAAAGCACAAGCACACGCCGTGTATATATGTATGTATGTATGTATATATATATATATATACATATATATACATACATATATATACACACACACATACACTGCTGTGTGTGCTGTGTAAGGGGGGGTAAGTGTGATGTGAGGGTTCTGGTAGTGTGCTATGTGGGTGAGGGTGTTTGTGTGTGCGCGCTTGTGAGGGTGCTGTTAATGTACTGTGTGTGAGGCAGGGCCAGACTGACCCACCAGGATACCGGGAAAAATCCTGGTGGGCCGGGCAGACACCTAGGTCTTCTGGCGCTGGGGGAGGTCTGCTGGCGGCCGCTGGGGGAGCTGTTCTTTCTCTGCTCCCCAGCGCGCAGCTTAATGAGACAGTGGCCGGAATATGACGTCATAATCCGGCTCCGGTCTCATTCAGCAGAGCGCGAGGGCGGGAGAGCAGAGACAGCAGAGCTCCCCCAGCAGCCGCCAGCAGACCTTCCCCTGGCAGGTATTAGTAATGTGTGTCAGTGTGAGTTTGTCTGTCTGTATGGTGTGTGTGTCTGTCTGTGTCATGGTGTCTGTCTGTATGGTGTGTGAGTCTGTCTGTGTGTGTCTGTCTGTATGGTGTGTGTGTGTGTGTGTCTGTCTGTCTCTGTATGGTTTGTGTGTCTGTATGGTGTGTGTGAATCTGTCTGTATGGTGTGTGTGTCTGTATGGTGTGTGCGTGTGTGTCTGTCTGTATGTATGGTGTGTGTGTGAGTGTCTGTCTGTATGGTGTTTGTGTGTGTCTGTATGGTGTGTGTGTGTCTGTCTGTATGGTGTGTGTGTGTCTGTCTGTCTGTGTCATGGTGTCTGTCTGTCTGGTGTGTGTGTCCGTCATGGGGTGTGTGTCTGTCCGTCATGGGGTGTGTGTGTGTGTCTATCTGTCATGGGGTGTGTGTGTGTCTGTCTGTCATGGGGTGTGTGTCTGTCTGTCATGGTCTGTCTGTGTCATGGTCTGTCATGGGGTGTGTGTCTGTCTGTCATGGGGTGTGTGTCTGTCCATCATGGGGTGTGTGTCTGTCTGTCATGGTGTGTGTGCCTGTGGTGTCATGGTGTGTGTGCCTGTCTGAGCCATGGTGTGTGTGCCTGTCTGAGCCATGGTGTGTGTGTGTGTGTGTAGGTCTGTCTGTGTCATGGTCTGTCTGTGTCATGGTCTGTCATGGTGTGTGTGTCTGTGTCATGGTGTGTGTGTCTGTCATGGTGTGTGTGTGTGTCTGTGTCATGGTGTGTGTGTGTGTGGGTCTGTCTGTGTCATGGTCTGTCTGTGTCATGGTGTGTGTGTGTGTCTGTGTCATGTGTGTGTGTGTCTGTGTCATGGTGTGTGTGTGTGTGTCTGTCATGGTGTGTGTGTCTGTCTGTCATGGGGTGTGTGTCTGTCCGTCATAGGGTGTGTGCCTGTCTGTGTCTGTCATGGTGTATATGTGTGTTTAAAAAGTGTTTTTGCTCACCTTTTTTTTCCCCACGCAGCGTGCTGGTCTCCCCTCAACTGGCCCTGCCTCTATAGCTGAGATTATCAAGCTTGATGATCTCAGCCAATCCAATGCTTTGCCATAGGATTGGCTGCAAAACGCCACTCCAATCAGCATCTCCTCATAGAGATGCATTGAATCAATGTATCTCTATGGGGAACGTTCAGCACCTACAGAGTGTGGAGGCCCTGAATGTAGGTGCACTGTCACAGGAAGCACCTCTAGTGACCGTCTGAGTGACTGTCACTAGCAGTGTCACTTTGAAGCAATGTAAACACTGCCTTTTGTCTGAAAAGTCAGTGTTTACGTTGAAAAGCCTGTAGGGACATGCTATAGACACCAGTACCACCACATTAAGCTGTGTGTGTGCGTCTGCTAGTGAGTGAGCTTGCTTGCATGCGTGTGCCTGCTAGTGAGTGAGCTTGTGTTTTTATGTCAATGAGCTGATGTATATCAGTGAGATTTTGTCTATGAGGCTGTGTTTCAATGAGCTTGTGTGTGTCACTGAGATGTCAGTGAAATTGCCTGTGTCTGCACGTGTGTATGCTTACTGTATAATTAAACGTTTTACCCTGAAAGGACCAATATTTTATATTAGAAAAAGCAATATATATATATATATATATATATATTACTCAATCATCTGTCATGGCAAGACATAGCCTTACATATTACACGTGACAATATATGGCGTGACTTATGGGGCTGGCACAAAATCTTTTCCCAGGGCTGCTTTGTATCCCCAGTCCGGCCCTGGTGTGAGGGTGCTGTTTGTGTGTGTGTGTGTGCGCTTGTGAAGGTGCTGTTAATGCACTGTGTGTGAGGGTGCTGTGTGTGTGTTTGTTAGGGTCCTGTTTGTGTTTGTGAGGGTACTGTTACTGTACTGTATGTGTGTGAGGGTGCTGTTTGTGTGCTGTGTGTGTTTGTGAGGGTGCTGTTTGTGAGGGTGCTGTGCTGTATGTGTGTATAGGTGCTGTATGTGTGTGGGTGCTGTGTATGTGTGCAGGTGCTGTGTATGTCTGTGGGTGCTTTATGTGTGTAGGTGCTGTATGTGTGTAGGTGCTGTGTATGTCTGTGGGTGCTGTATGTGTGTTGGTGCTGTGTATGTGTGTGTGTGTGCTGTATGTGTGTAGGTGCTGTGCATGTGTGTGGGTGCTGTATGTGTGTAGGGGCTGTATGTGTGTAGGTGCTGTGTATGTCTGTGGGTGCTGTATGTGTGTAGGTGCTGTGTATGTCTGCCACATCCACTTGCGAGCATGGAACATATGCAGATTACCTCCTATTCCTGGCCACGCAATCCTTGATTTCTTTAACTCATATTCAAGAATTCCAAATTCATATTTCACTCAGCATTGTTAAAATTAATATATCTGATGATATTAACCCCTAGAGCAGCCTCTATCCAAGGTTTATCGTCAGGAAGAGATTGCCGCTGGGAACGGGGTTAACTTATATATTCCCCAAGGTGGGCTTGTCTCTTTTGCCTATGCTTCCTCCTTCCAAGGAGGTATTGTCCCTCTGCCTGTCCAGCTTCTTTCAGGCAAGTATCGACCCCTTAGCATGTGCTCATTCTTCCAGGCAGGTATTGACCCCTCTGCTTATGCTCCTCTTTGCATCCAAATATCGACCAATCTGCCTGTTCTCCTCCTTCCAGGCAGATATCAACCCCACTGCCTCCAGCTACTGATTTTAAAAAGCACTTGCAGCTCCAAGGCCTAGCTTTTGCCCCAGTACCAGGGAACAGTGCAGTCAGAAACTATGTCCTAAAACTCTACTACTGGTATCCTTTAAAGAACTAGACAGGATACAGAGTTCCTAATGGAATTACCACATAGTACTTTATTTCCACTCTGGACTAGCCCCTACCAGCATTACATTAGATTTATGGCAACACACTCAATCCAATACATAAATCATACAATCATATGGAAAATCATTTAGGCAACCACGTGACACAATAAAATAATACATATGCAAAGGAGGGGAAGTTAAGAGAACACAAACAATAGAAATTATATAATTATGTCTTCATTGCCATCATAGTTATTCAAAACACATCAGTGACTAGGAACATACAACCAATAGATGGTGCTGTCCCACACAATGTTCCTGTGGATGGTTGGGATTCCATTAAAGTGTTCAACAAACAGATGGCTCTTTACCACAGAATGTCCAATAAACAATATAACAAATAAACAATATAACAATGCATAATATGTAAAACTTAATTATTTTTCCCTGAGGAATTTCATGCTATATGAATGAAACGCGTAGAGCAGTGTGCAGTGTATGAGAGCTCTCTTTTTTATATATATTTTTTATTATTTTGTGCCTTAAGAAGAGTTTTTCTTTAACCCTGGAACACATGGCTGGGACTCTCGTTCTTCTTGCCACAAGTATCAGTTTTGATGTGCCTGATTTCTGATTTTATTGGTAAGTGCAATCTGTTATTAATATTTTCACTGTGATTGGAAGCTCTGCACCATCATTTATTTTCCTTTCATTCCTTATGTACTGAACTTGTCACAAAGAAAGTCTTCAGTTATACTGATATGCCTTTAATGAATTTGGGTTTGTGGGTGAATTTCACTACATTACACCTATTTTGAAGACTTGGAGAAGTCATTATCTACATACTTACAGTGAATAGGGATAATCTATTTGCTTGATATATCACCCTCACTAAGTGTTTTTTTCCCACCAATTTAGAGGTGTTTCTGTTACTTTTTGTATAATATGTAAATTGACTGCTACCATCACAATGTCCAAATCTGAAATCCAGGGTCTTACCATAACAGCAGCTTTGTGTGCCCAGCTAATGCAATCATTCGTTTTTCAATGGAAAAATCAAGTCTAAAGTGTCTAGGACAGAGGTAGGCAAACGTTGGCATTCCAGATGTTGGACAATGGTGTCCCATGATTCTTTGCCAGCACTGCTGCTCTAAGAGCTTTATGGGAGATTTAGTCTGTAACACCTGGAATACCAAAGGTGGCCTACCCCTGACCTAGGAGTTCACCTAACAGTATCCACTAGGGAACTGTACTCCCATAATCCCCCCCATTGTAGCAAACCATTAAGAGTGATATACAGCGCTGGACCCTTCTTCATTACATGGCTGGGCAGTATTAATAGAAATGAACATTATTCCACCTCTTTTATATTTATTTCATACACTACCAATATATAGTTCATTGTACTTTGCTTAACTTGTCGATTCTTACCCAATTCACCAATTAAGCCTCTACTAAAATTTTATACACTTACCTCACCAAGTAGAGATGGGGGACTTGCGATGCCTGACCCTTACAACTACTACCAGCCCTACATCTTCTGCATCTTTTGGAATGTGCACCCAAATTATGGACAACATTGGGAAAGCTAGAGGTGAAATGCCACCTCTCTTCCCTGCTTTGGCTACCTCCCTGGTTTCATTATCAAATATTAATGGAGAATTCAATTTCCTCGTCCACAAACTCCATTTGAAAATAGAATCCTACAACTCTAGGCCAATCTCCAACAGCATTTGGCAGATTTACTTATTGTTTAAAATGAACACAGTTTCCAGCCTCCCACAATTGGAGGAAGATATTAATCTCATATTTCCAACTACCAGTGGCAAAAATGTGCTTCCTCGTGCAATACTGTTCAATCTCCTCACGCACTCAAAAAATGGCCTATATAGTGCAGACTCTGTGGTATGTTCCAAACTAAAGAAGCCTGTGTAGGCGTTGTCAGCAGCACCACCACATGCTTTCATGAGTGGTCTTATTGCTCTTAGATCACAATGTTTTGGTCACAGACATGCAATTATTTCCTCTGTTGTCTTTGACCCCCTCAGTCACTTGGTTGCTGCAATAACACGGTTACAATATATTTCACACAGACACAATTGCCAGAGCATGCATTCTTACCCTACAATCGTGTATACACAATTTGCATAATTGCTAATTAAATTTGTTTACGGCAAACTTTATTATTCATTTTAAAGTATCAACAAATTCCGTAGCCCTGTACAATAGGTGGACTAACAGACATGTATTTGCAACAAGAGGAGCTGGGCGCACAGGAACAGAGGGTGTTGAGGGCCCTACCCTTACTTTCTAGATTGCAAATTATTCCTTTATTAAAGTTCCTGAAAGGAACACTATAGTCACCTAAATTACTTTAGCGAAATAAAGCAGTTTTAGTGTATAGATCATTCCCCTGCAATGCTAAATTCACTGTCATTTAGAAGTTAAATCACTTTGTTTCTGTTTATGCAGCCCTAGCCACACCTCCCCTGGCTATGATTGATAGAGCCTGCATGAAAAAAAAAACTGGTTTCACTTTCAAACAGATGTAATTTACCTTAAATAATTGTATCTCAATCTCTAAATTGAACTTTAAACCCTCAAGGACAGAGCCAAATGTACAAGTTGTGATCAAAACAAAATGTAAACAAACCACAGAATTTGAATCCATGTCTGTTCAACTATAATTTACCTCTTTCATACTAAGTGCACCCACACTTATTATATATCGGTTTGTTCAGGGGAAACAGGGCTTTCATTCCATATCAAATATTCATATATAGAACTCCATTTTATATGCATAAAATCTAAAAAAGTTTGAAAAATTAAGAGATGTTGATATTTTTCAATTTCTGCATGTCAATTTAACTGATAATGTCACAATACTGTTTGGTTTTACTGCAATAAAACATACATATTTGTATTCAGAAATGTCTCATGAGTAAAACAGTAACATCCATGTATAGGTACATAATGCTGCTCCAACATACCTATCCTCCCTCATTCACAAGTATGTCCCGTCGAGACCCCTGCGCTCAGCCCAAGACCTACGCCTATCCTCTTCCCGGATCCCCACCTCTGATGCTCGTCTTCAAGACTTTTCCAGGGCTGAACCTATTCTGTGGAACGCCCTTCCCTCCTCAATCAGACTTTCACCCAGCATCCACTCCTTCAAAAAATATTTGAAAACTCACTTCTTCATTAAAGCGTATCAATTAAACTGTCAGCAGGTTTCTCATCCCCCACCCCATGACTCCGTTCCTGCAACTGCCAAAAATGACCTAGCAAGCACTCAATAAACCCTTCTGTAACAAACTATTTAATTCCCCTACTTTAACCCTTTGTGTCACTATACCCCACTCCCTCTAGCATGTAAGCTCATCGAGCAGGGTCCTCAACCCCCTCTGTTCCTGTACGTCAGTGGTCTGATCTCAATTATGTGTCTGATAGTCCACCCATTGTACTATCTTGTACCCACATGTACATGTACCCACAGAATCAGGGCATCCTGGTGGGTCAAGATGGCTATCCTTCCCCTGATAAATACGAAACGCCCATGTATATCCAGATTTTGATTCACACAATTTATAAAATTTTACTCCGTATCGGGACTGTTTAGAAGGGATATACTGTTTAAAAAGTAATCTACCCTTAAATTTCATTAAGGACTCATCTATACAAATATTTTCTTCAGGGACATAATTTTGGGAGAATTTGTCTGACAGGAGTTCAATTAGGGGCCGAATTTTGTACAGCCTGTCAAACAATGGGTCGTTTCTTGGGGGGCACAGTGTGTTGTCGTTAAAGTGGAGGAAACGCAGCAGCTGCTCATAGAGATCCCTCTTCATAACCCCAGGGAAAAGAGGGGTAGCCAGGATGGGGTGCTTGTACCAGTAGGACCTGATACTTGGCTTTTTGACAATGCCCATAACTAGAGTTAGGGCCCAAAATTTGCGCATTTCTGCGAGATCCGTGGGGTGCCACATATTACGCCGATTGTAATGTGACCCCGGATTCGCAGTCAGATATTGGTTGGCAAATAAATTGGTTTGCTCAACCAATAACTGAAATACTTCCTCTGACATGAACAAATCAAAATATTTTAGGGGCTCCCAAGCATCCACAATAACAGTGATGCCAGGGGTCGCCGTAAATGGGGGAATATCTGGGGCCGTCAGGTTTGGGGGCACCCAGTCTCCATCTGGCATTGGGCTTGCGGAGCGTCCTCTTGTTGGTGGTGGTGGGGCATCATCACTAGAGGAGTCAGTCATAGCCTCAATGTCAGAGGCAGTGATAGTGTCACTGTCTTGCAGAGTGTCACTATCACTGCCTGCCAGGATGGCGTACGCCTCCTCGGCCGAGTAGCAACGTTCCATTCTAGGGGGGACTACTCAATAATTAATAAAAAAATCTAAGGGGGAAATTACAAAATTCCTACCTGCCTAACACCCTACTACCCACCCTCAAAAACCCACAAATAATAAAATAAATGTACTGATCGCAGTTTAGGCTGCTGCGACCAGTACAGAAAGGGTTAATTTTTTTTTTTTTTTTTTTTTTTTTTCCTAAAATAACTTTTTTTATTTTTGTCGTTAAAATTAAGATCTAGACAAAATTGATATACAGACGCTGATCAAATCAAAGTATATATATACATGCACATTCGGACATGAAATTCCAGTTGTTATTTATCCCTTTAATGCCAAAGGGGGACCTTTATGTTACAGATTTTAACATATATATATATATATATATATATATATAGTACTGGTCAATAAACCTTAGTAAAGCACAGTGAGGTTTACATTAAAGGCATAGTGTTTTAATCTTAACCAACACCATTTATAACGGTTCTTGAACCTCTTGTCTGCTTCTAATCCACTTACAAAATACAGGTGTTTAAAGGGCAAAGATATCACTCTCACATTATCATCTTTGACCCAATAGGGATATAGAATTTTTTTTGTTTTTTTAATAAAAATAACCCCCCAAAAATGTCAGCCTGATCAGAGAGCCCTCTGATCACAGTGATCTCTGGTACAATACTGTACAGTAGCGATACTGTACAGTACAGTGATCACGGCAGCGGCGAAAGGGTTAGGGGAGATTTGGGTTGCTGCGGTTGACAAAGGGTAAAAAAAAATTAAAAAAAATTTTACCCTAAAAAAAATTAAATAATAATAGTACAAATGTACTTAAATCCCTAAACAGGCTGATCACAGTGTTAAATGCTGTGACCAGCACTGGAAGGGTTAAATTATATATTTTTTTAAAACTTTTTCTTTATTTTTTACAATTCTCTCTCCTACAGGGCTATCCAGCAACGATCTCTCTGCCTCTCTCTCTCAGATTGAAGTGAGGTGAGGAGAGGGGTAGAGACAATGTGTCAGCCAGTAATTTAAAATCATTGGCTGACACATTGTAACAGTGATCGCAGTGACTGCCTGTCACTGGGATCACAAACTGCAGATCACTATGGATTGGCCACAGGGGACCAGGCAGGTCCCCCCACCGTGATCTGCAGTTTGGGAGGGATCGGGGGAAACGTGGGTGGGCTTAAACGTGGGTGGCTGTAAAGGCGTTTAAGCCCATTAACGCCGGGACGGCATAGCACACCGTAACGGCGTTAACGGGTTAATCACATACAGGAGGCTCTTGCAGGGTCTAGCAAGCTATTAACATAGCAGGGGATAAGAAAATCTTAATTAAACAGAACTTGCAATAAAGAAAGCCTAAATAGGGCTCTCTTTACAGGAAGTGTTTATGGAAGGCTGTGCAAGTCATATGCAGGGAGGTGTGACTAGGGTTCATAAACAAAGGGATTTAACTCCTAAATGGCAGAGGATTTAGCAGTGAAGCTGCAGGGGCATATTCTATACACCAAAACTGCTTCATTAAGCTAAAGTTGTTCAGGTGACTATAGTGTCCCTTGAAGTTCACAGAGCAGAAGAGCCACCACACTGAACATCACAGAGAATAATACAGACGGACTGTCTGTATTCATCTCTCCAGCGACTGGAGCTGCAGTTTTTTGAAGGGGAGGAAGATAAGGGAGATTCCTTCTCCTACAGGTAGAAAACAAGAAAGAAAAAAAAAGGTTTGCGCCAAGTATAAATTGAAATAAGTATGGATGTAGATATATATTTCGCAAGTGATCGAAAGCCCAAGGGCAAAACTGGTTGTAACTATTCAGAAGGACTTTTTAATTTGCTTTTATTTGATTTTGTGTAGTATATTACAAGAAATATGTTATATTATTTTATCCTACATTTATTTTATCTTAAAAGGAGTCTCTCCAGGGACCATCACAACATCTACCTCTACTCATATATATCCTTGTGGAGATCATTCCACCTAAGCTGATAAAGGTTGAGAGAAGTTTCACTCTTCCACACATTTTTATTGGTTTAAAACAATGAGCACTATTTCCTGTTTGTATTCTTTCATATGCCACTTCCACTGTGAACTCTCAAAGAGAAAAATTCCAGTATCATCCCTGAGTGGGGATTATACCACTCCGAGCCTTATCGAAGAGCTAATTGGAGTTTCTATCCCTGTGAGTGCATTCTTTTTTTTTTTCTTCACATAATTGAACATACTGGGTTGCACTATTGGTTTTTCTTTTCTGCTTAGATTTTACATGAGATGCCAATAACAGAACTCCCTACCTCAATAAAAACCTAATTTATTTGAAAACCAGGAGGTCCTTTGACTGATCTACACTAAAGCATCATCTCCTCAAAGGCTTATAGAAAAAAGACCCTTGTTTTATTCCTCTGGGACTTTTTAAGTATATCAAAGTTATTTCTATCACCATTGTTTTCTTGTTTTCTACCTATTTTCCATTGGATTGTTACGGTATCCAATTAACAAAATCTGCTGCCATTTGAGTGAGCGCTGTATCTCCCCCTCTCTTTATTCTCTTCTCCTATACCTGTTACATGGAGCACAGAGGGGGGATGTAATATCATACACATAGAAAAACGGGGGCAGGCTAAAAGGGAGAGATGAGGGAGGTGGGCAGGAAGAAGGGCTTACCTTCAAACAAAACAAGCAGCAATGTGTGGGGAGGTTAAACAGGGAAATACAGTCCCCCCCCATTACAAGCTGTGATATCACCCATTTATATACAGTCACCATGTCACATCACCCCCTCCCCTCACACACAGTCACCCTGTAACACCCCCCACCCTCACACAGATTCAACCTGTCACATCACACCCACACACAAGTCATTCCCTACACTTACCCCGCACACACAGTCACATTGCCAATGTCACCCTGCCACCCTCGTAAACGCATAGGCACAATTGGGCACATGTACCCCCTCATGGACAATTACACTGATACTCAATCACCCCTCACACACATCACTGCCCCACTGTAAACACAACATTCACAGCAGAACCACAAGCATCCCCCCATACACACAACACACAGGAGAAAGCTTTTCTGTGGTGATTTTTCTGCACACTGCTTAGATGTGAAGGGGCTTTAACAATAACCCCTTATTGTTATTGTGGCTATAACCCTAATACTCAACCATTGGAACAGCTACAGAATATTATTTTAATGGTATAATGATTTAGAATAGTTATGGCTCCTATCAAATTGGCATTTTGTTCTGGCCTCTTTGTGCTCAGACATCCAGCTTTCATTCCTGCAAAATTCAGAGTTAACCTAAACAGCCACTTAGCCATTGCCCTGTCATGGTTTCCTTTTGGTTCACGTTCAGCACTTTATATTCTATACTCTGTGTTGTCTGGTATTGACTTTTGGCTTGTATTTTCACTTTGTGTATCTCTGTAATCCTGACCTGTTTACTCGCTCTCCCATATTTCTAATATGAATATAATCCGTATTTTAATATTGAATATAATAATCCTGACCTTGGCTTGTTACCGTTTACATTTTACTTTTACTGTCTGCGTGTAACCCAGGACCTGTATTGTGCTCAGTTCTATTTCATTGTCTCTGACCTAAGGTCTGTGTGTAGGGGTATTATAATCCTGAGCAGAGCACATACATTCCATGGAACAAATGATACGTCCCATGGTCTTCTGCAAAAGAAAAAAAAGAAAAAACTACACGTTCTTCACTTCCTGCAACAATGGCCACCCGAGACGCCAGCCAGACTTGCCATCCACTTCCGGTACGATTTAAGCTATGAATATAAAAATGTTATTTTGTCAAGCACTAGGCTATGGATGTTGTGTACATTATTATAATCTTGATAATTGTCCTACCACCTTTTACTAGGAGAGGACACCTCTGCCCATTCTCTCCATAGTCCTCCGCATCACCCCCACTTCCTGCTTTCTGTGCAACTCCTTTCCCTTATCTTGCATTCCCCTACTCCCCCCCTCAATTCCATTGCATGGTTTGTAAAATTACAGCAATATAACAGAGTTGTAAACAGTGCAAATACATGAATCACGACTGTATCTTTTTAGAACGGTTAGAGACCTTTACTTGCATATACAATATTTGCATCATCTTACTGTAAATTCTTCCTAGTTTTGAAATGTCCATTTTGTTTTTGTTTCCAAAATTTATCACAAAGGTGCAGTAAAGTGCTATTAATCTGTCCCAAGCCTGTATAGCAGTAGCAGATGTACCAAACTACATAATTTAAAAAAAACACAAAAAACAAAACATACTTCCAAATTTTTTTCTCAAATCATTATACGTATGGTTCTCACAAAATGAGAAGTTAATATTCAAGTCAGGACTTCTTCACTACGTGGAATCTTTGTATCCAATCACCCATCTTACATGTTTAGATGCATAAACAAGCAGACATTCATTACTTCAATTCTACTATTTCTTTCACCACCACTATGAGGAGAGTATGTCCCCACATAATTCAATAGAGCAACTGCTGTATTTAGTGTTTACAGACCCCATTTATTAAGACTCATTTCACTGACAAAAAAAAATAAAAATGACTCCAATAAAGTGCTTCTTAATGCCACATGGTAAAAGGAAACACGTGACCATAATTCTGTATACTGCATTTCACAGTTATCCTTTGGTGCATTGCTAGGAATAAAAGTGTGGTTTTACCCTTTGAACCTAAACTGGAGCTCTTATTTTATCCATTACCTGGACAAGCTGAAGTAACATTTTATCAGTTGAAGTAGAATCAAGTGTAGTGGATGGTAAAAGTATGAAGGTCACATTAATAGAACGTTCTTCACAGATGAGGAGTCTGTAGTATCATCACCTGCTAAGCACATAGAAAGCGTCATGGTTCATCTCCAGCACGTAAAAATGGTTTTAAACCCAATATTAAAAAAAAGAAACCCAACATACTCCAAGAGGAGCCAGCCCCCAGGATTGAAGAACATAACAAAAACAAAAAAAAGTATAATTTGTATGTCTGTTTCATAGCAGCACATTTGTCCTTGGTAATGTATTTGGCACACATAGGGAAACAAGATTGTTTTGACACATAATTTGTCTGTGGATTAGTGTGAAAGGTAGTCATGTGACCATCATCAAGACTTCCTAAAACAAGGTAGAACCCGTCTTGTTTCCCAAGTGAAAAAAGATGGAATAAAGTTGAAACAATCCATACTATAAAGAGGCAAAAACTGTAGTAGGCCATTATAATTCCACAGATTATTACACTTGAGCACGCTATCGGACAGCTGGAATCCATGGCTATGGCACTGTTCAGACATTTCCAAGTGGTATAATTAGGGCTGCGTTCTGCCCCATGTGTTTGCTGAGTTTTAACCAGCAGGTTCTGCTACCTCAGATGGCCATCTTGCCCAACAGGCCCTAGCTCAGATTTGGGATCACGTGACAAAGAGCTCCAATGTGTATCAGAACAGATGGGGAGCGAAGGGCAGGAACTGGAAACTGTTTTTTGGCAAACTCCCCCAACAGACCAAAAACTTCTTAAACTGTCATCTGTCCAGTTTTCCAGCTCTTTACTCCTAAACTCTGACTTTTTATTAGCCTCTTTTTCAATGTCAGCACGTGGTGGTAAATTTAGAATTCCACTGAGAGCCTGAAAACTTTGTTCCATGTATTGTCCAAGAGGAGGACCAGAGTGCAACCAGCTATCTCCTGTGAATTAATTAAAAAACAAAAAAAACATTATACATATTTGTAATGATACGTATATACATATACAATATCTAAGTTGATATTTCATCCGTTTGTACTCACCGCTCTGTAGAGGTTTCTTGTTCCTTACAGTTAGTGGTATCACAAGGAATTGGACCTCAGCCACCATCTCCCAAAAATGTAGAATACGAACACTCCAGACACCAGGACGCAATGGGCGGGTTAAAGCAGGCTTGTACTGTGTATAATCTGCTTCAGAGTCCACAGCAATGTCATATGAAGCAGCTACAATATATGTGGGATCAATCCAAACTACAGTGACTGTCAGGTTAACCCCACGAGTCCACCTTTGTACTGCAACTGGCTCATCCATGGGTCCAATAAGACCACCGAAATTACGGAAAATCCGTTCCTTGGGATCCCACTCTGAGCTTACCTGAAAATAAATCATGCATCATTAAACTTTACTAAAACAGCCACAGTGAAAGTAGAATAGCAACATCAGAGAAGCATTATGTTCTCCTATACCCAGTAGGCAACAGTTGCCTTCCATTCAACTCTGTTGAGAAAAAAGGCAGTACAATAGGAATGTGCAGACTGCTTTATAAAAAAAGCCATACAGTTAATCCAACACCCACAATAAGAGGCTGGATTAATATATGAATTTACTTTAACTCTAAGGGATCAGCCTCTTCAATTATAAAACTTAACACTATTCTTTACCAGGAGATGCCTTATAAAACGCCCCCCCCCCCCCCCAAAAAAAAAAAAAAAAAAAAAAAAAAATACAAGCGAAATGGAAATGGACATATTTATATAACCATTGTGTGTCTCTAGAAGACATTGAAATCAGCTTCTTGATGCACACTTGAGAGAATCCTCTGGACTATCATGTCATGCAGGCCTTTAATGAATCCAACCTATGTCACACTTTAAAAATAGCCACAAATCTTGCTCTGTTATCGATGGCGTAATACAAAAATAAATAAATGGGAAAAAAATATTTGCATTTAAAAAAAGGATTCGTGGCCCACCAACATAAGTAAATAAAAAAAATAAATAAATGAAAACATCCACACATATACTCTTATAAAACAAACCAATCTCATCATTAAGTCCTTTAGGACGATGAGTATCTCGTTTAAAAATACAAATTGATTCTGCAGTGATGAGTTTATTATACCTACCGGCATAATCTATGTGGGAGGAGGGGAAGGGGGAGAGGGATCTATTGCATTCCCATTACATGTAACAGTGAATAAATTTGCAGGAGAAAATTTACTCTTACCACTTGATATTGCAGAATGATGCTCCCCAAATCTTACCTTGAGTGATTCAAATATCTGTCACACACTACAAGACAGAGAATTATAGATGTAGAGGGAATTAAGTGGAAAGAACTCTAAAAATGATGTATGAATTAAGAGGTATTTTTAATCTTTCTAATAATAATTCAAATAGCAAGGCGATAAAATTACTTAAAGGGACACTAGTCACCAGAACAACTATAGCTTATTGAATTTGTTCTAGTGAGTAGAATCATTATTTTCGGGCTTTTTGCTGTAAACACTGTCTTTTCAGAGAAAATGCTGTGTTTACATTACAGCCTAGTGATAACTTCACTGGCCACTCCTTGGATGGCTGTTAGAGATCCTTCCTGGGTCATGGCTGCCAAAAATGCATCCAAACATTCAGTATCTCCTCCCTCTGCATGCAGACACTGAATTTTCCTCATAGAGATTCATTGATGCAATTAATCTCTATGAGGAGATGCTGATTGGCCAGGGCTGTGTTTGAATCATGCTGGCTCTGCTCCTGATCTGCCTCTTTGTCAGTCTCAGCCAATCCTATGGGGAAGCATTGCGATTGGATCAGGCCACCACTTCTGATGATGTCAGCAGACAGCTTGTTTTTCTGAGGCAAACAGCATGCAGATCTACAGCTTCAGGCTTGAATACAGTAAGATTTTACTCTATTTATGGAGGCATAAGGGGCCCAGGGGGGCTTTATGGTGGTTTTAACACTATAGGGTTAGGAATACATGTTTGTGTTCCTGACCCTATAGTGATCCTTTAATAAAGTTTTTCTTCTATTGTCATCCACATATTTTAGACCTTTAAAGACACCAATAATGTTTTAAGGAAATTAAAGGACCACTATAGGCACCCAGACCACTTCAGCTTAATGAAGTGGTCCGGGTGCCTGGTCCAGCTAGGGTTAACCCCTTTTTGTTTTTTTTTGTTTTTTTTTAATAAACATAGCAGTTTCAGAGAAACTGCTATGTTTATAAATAGGTTAATCCAGCCTCTAAAGCCTCTAGTGGCTGTCTCATTGACAGCCGCTAGAGGTGTTTGCGTGCTTCCATAGGAAAGCATTATGAATGCTTTCCTATGAGACTGGCTGAATGCGCGCGCAGCTCTAGCCGCGCATGCGCATACAGCCATATAGGAGGAGAGGAGGCGGAGAGCTCCCCGCCCGGCGCTGGAGAAAGAGGTAAGTTTAACCCCTTCCTCTCCGCAGAGCAAGTATGTTTTCCTGGCACTATAGTGGTCCTTTAACACTGGTGAGGTCTTTTTTTTACCAAAGAGGTTAAAGGGACACTATAGTCACCAGAACAACTACAGCTTATTGTATTTGTTCTTGTGCATATAATCATTCCCTTCAGGCTTTTTGCAGTAAGCTCTTTTTTTCAGAGGAAGAAGCAGTGTTTACATTATACCCTAGGAATACCTCCACTGGCCACTCATCATATGGATAAAAGAGGTGCTTTCTGTGTCAGTGCTGCACAGTGTGCAGCACTGACATTCAGTTTATCCACCCTCTGAATGGGGACACTGAGCTTTCCTCATAGAGATGCATTAATTCAATGTGAGGAGATACTGATTGGCCAGGGCTGTGTTTGGCTTGTGCTGGTTCTGCCCCTGATCTGCCTCCTTGACAATCTCAGCCAATACAATGCCTTCCTATGGGAAAGTATTGTTATTGGCTCAAATAATGACTTCTGATGATGTCAGTCAAACAGGCAGGGGCAGAGCCTGTAGCTGCAGACTTGAACACAAGTGTGCTATTACTATATTTAGAAGTGCAAGGGGGAGTCAGGATTGCTAGATGGTGGTTTTAACACTATAGGGTCAGGAAAACAAATATGTATTCCTGACCCTATAGTGTTAAAACCACCACTATAGAGTTCCTTTAATACATTGAGACTATCCCTAAATATTTAGACATTTGTATATAGTTTTGTTGCCTTGTTGGAATATCAGGAATCAGATTTGGGCAATAGTGAATTAGATATAAAGGATTAAATGGAAACCAATATAAAATCAATACAGAATGCCAACGAATGAGGCGGTATTGTCATTATGCATAGGGATTGCTATGGTCAGGACTGGAGGATCTTGGGGAATGTTTAACATTAACAAGAATATTTAATCCAAGTAAAAATAAGATTTGGTGCCTTTAGAAGAAGCCTTTGCGTTAAGCACTATTGATCAGCTGGTTAGAGCGCTGGTAACATCACTGCCTTAGAAACCCAAGGTTGAATTACGGTCAGATCACCTTAACAGTAAGTGCCCCTAGGAAAGACATCTAAGAATATAGATCTGCCTATCTCTAATCCTCAGACTGTAAGCTCTTTGAGCAGGTCCTCTTCCCTTTCTAGAACTGTAAAGCATTGCAGAATAAATTTGTGTTACATAAATGCTAATAATAATTGATCAACATGAGAAGATTTTTCGGTTAGCTTTTCCAAGTTATATTCCTATATTTTATGACTTACCAAAGATTCATAAACTCCCCCAGGTCATGTTATTTCATCCATTGTTTCCCTGACTTGCCTTAGGTCTGTTAACCTACCATAACTCCCAATGGATACAGGTCAGCCTAGAACGTTTATTTGGTTTTAAATTGAAAAAGATTTATGTTTGTGTTACAATAGAAATTTGTTGTCATAAGAAATGCCAAGAGATAGATAGATAGATAGAAATATTGCACTCTATAATCCATTCCAATACTTGTCAGGCCAAAATCCACAAAGAAAATCTAGATAGCACTCCCAGATTTTGATGCAAATAAAACTTGGCTTTTAATCAGCCATCCATAAAAAAAAATAAATAAATAAATGTTTCGGTTTGATAAGCACAAACCTACTTACAAATTGAAACAATGGATAATCTTTGTGTATATATATATATATATATATATATATATATCTCTATCTCTTTAGTGTTAGGCAGTACAGTTAAAGACATGTAGTGTAATTCAACAGTCGTAGCACTACACAAGATAGATGGGCATAATTCACAATGGATACAGGTCAGCCTAGAAATTTTATTTGGTTTCAAATGAAAGAAGAATTATGTTTGTGTTACAATAGAAGTTGACTTTCTTTATTCTAATACTGATCATATTTTAAGTATTGAAGCTTTGAAGTAATTTTTATTCACGTTCCCTTCTCCAATTACTCACACAAAAACTGGATTATATTTTATGTATGTGGAGTATACTATGGTTTGTGAATTTGTCTTGCATGCATTGCATATTAGGCATGATTGATCTTGAAAGACATCAACAAATGATAAAAAGTGTTGCAAGCTTTTCTATTTCTGAGTGTTCATACAACATGGAGATGACATAAGCTAATTATGAAATGGAAAGTAGCGGACCAGTGAAGGCCCTAAGGAGAGCGCAACAATGAAAAGGAGAGGATGGCCTACCTTTAGTAATTCTAAGGATGAAAGAATAACGGTCAAAAAAATCAATATAGAGGGAGAAATACATTTATTCAGCTGGTGAGGTACGTGTACAAATGAGCCAAGGTGCAACTAGACAGACACTCAGCGTGTCTAAAAATACAAATAGTGTCAGAACCACTAGCCCCACACAATCCCAGCATGTATACTAGCGTCAGGTATAGTTAAAGGTAGAAACCACAGGGAGGAGGATGGAGGAACGGAGCCTCAATAACCATAAACCAAAAAAGGCTACTGAAAAAAAAAGTCTATCCCTGTATTACCTCGGCACCGTGGCACTAATGCCTACCTGAACCAACCTCCCTGCCTGGAACTAAATGGAAATAAACTAGTGCATACTAAATAAAAGGTGAAGTAAAAACGACAAAAAAGAGAGCTCAAGGCGCGTTTCGGAGGGCTCCTGACGACTAGCTGCCAGTGTAATTTTATTAAATAGTTTTTTTATTCACTACAGCTCAAGATCTCCTTTGGTGTGGATAATAGGTATGCCCTGGGGTCAAGACCTAAATGTCTGTGTACAAATAATTAAGAGTTCTCACGTCCTCCCAGAATTGTGCAAACATTCGAGAGGGTGTCCATCTTGTTGGATATCTCATTAAAAAAAATTTGTAAAAATCGTTTTGGTCCATGAAAAAGGAACGGGCAATTTTCCCCCTTGAAGAGCCGCTTACTGGCGAAACATGCGTCGGAGCTCAACTGCACTCCTTATCCTGCTACTTAACCTCTGCATATAGATATTCACAACTAGATTTATTTTTGCTTTATTCCCCCACTTTGCAGGACCGATCTTTGGTGTTGGCAGGGAAAGTTTAGTTATTGTAGTGGATAGATAGCAGTAATTAAGGCTTAGCTATCCTTCTTATCAAGCAGCAGATTAGGTGCCCTTGAAGGTTTTATGTTCCCTACAGATATCGGATGTCTCCACTGTTAGACATATATTCAGTAGACATTTACACATCCTTTAAGCACAGACTTAGGACTCCTATATTCTATATCTATTCCACGACCACAGTCTATCTTCGCTAACCTTCTAATATCCAGAAAGGAACCTTGTATAAAACTGCACCTGACTTACCTCACCCTTTTTTTTATTTTATCTTTCAAGGCTTTATTAAGGCATAGAATTTTAGTTACATTAGAACATTATTACAGTAAGGGTGTACGGGAGACTCGCAGGTCTCAATGCGATAGGACAATGACACAGAGGTTTTTCACCCATTTGCCCGGTGACTTCTAACGCTGCCAGCAGTCAAATAGTTCAGACATTTGTTTAACAGTTTTAAGCATTCATGTTCAAATGTCAACCGCCAGCAGATTAAGGCCAGTTCGGGGGTTGAGTTGTAAAGGCAGACATTGTTGTTAACATATGATAAGCATCTAACGTCAATACAATAGCATTCATAGCAGGTCACATAGCCTTGTTGGACAAGTCAGTAAAGTGTTCAGCTTTGTTGTGGTCTATGCAAGGACATTATAGGTTATACAGTAGGAATTTTGAGCTATGTGGTGCATTCCCTTAGTACAGGTAGCCTGCTGGATGGGATAAGTATTAGGAGGCAGCCACTCGTCGTGTTTTCAGTGGATTCTGTGTTACCTCACCCTTTTAACTACTCTTTATGCACTGTCATTATATATTCGCTTTTGCTTAATAGATAAACTGCGGTTAGAAAGGCATTTATCTACTGGTCAAGATTTCGATATAGCTAGACATTTAGGTGATATCCCCCTTTCTTTCCAATCTGTTTGCCACCTACAAGATATATCTAGCTGCACTGATAGTTGCTACAGACAGTTACTTGTCTCTATTCTTTTACACTTCCTACTCAGGGACCCGATTACATTGTTACTATCTTTTTCTACAATCCAACTCTTATAGAGCAATCTGGCAGTATAGTTAGAACATATATCTAGACTTTATCCTTGGTGATTTTCATCTCTATTTTCCACTATTTACAATTTTTTTTTTAACCTTTTTAATTATACTTATTAAATGTTATATTTTATAAGTGTTATTTTCACTATATCAGTGATTCTATAAGGGCAGATTACGTTCTCTCGTTCTCTTATCAGGCAATTTCATGAGTTTAATTTAAAAGTAGAACGTGTACATGTCAGACTATTTCCTTTTTACATCAAGTGATCCAAGTAAAGTATACGAAAGATCTATTGCAGACCAATTTCAACCCATGGTCCATAAATTATTAATGTCTAGAAAGAATATTTAGACTGCTGATGTTTGCAAATATTAGATGTAAAAACAGCAGATGTTTACATGATAAGTAGAATTTGTAAATTGCTATACAATACTAAAACCAATTTTAATTAACGGTGATCCAAGAATCATGACGTGACATAAATGGTCAACCTTTCTGCTGACCTTGGTTTGCCAGCAATCTGACTAACCAAGTATTTTGCTTGTGCACAAGTCTAGTCTAGAATATGATTACCGTATTTTTTGCTCCATAAGACGCACCTAGTTTTTAGAGGAGGAAACCCAGAAAAAAAAATATATTCTGAACAAACTGTTCCATAGTGTTTCTTACTATGGGACAGTTTGTTCAAAATATTTTTTTTTCTCCCCTGTCCCATAATGATCTTTAACCCCCCTTTCCTCTGTCCCATAGTGATTGTTAACCCCTCCTACCCTGTCCCATAGTGTTCTTTAACCCCTCCTCCCCTTGTCCATTAGTGTTCTGATCCCATAGTGTCCCCCCCTCCCATTGTCCCATAGTGCACTTTCCCTCCCATAGTGTCCCCCCCTGCCCTTGTCCCATAGTGTCTCCCCCTCCCCTTGTCCCATAGTGTCCCCCCTCCCCTTGTCCCATAGTGTCCCCCCTCCCCCCCCTTGTCCCATAGTGTCTCCCCTCCCTTTCTCCCATAGTGTCCCCCTCCCCTTGTCCCATAATTACTTACCTGTCTTGGAGCGTGGGCCGGCTTCACAGCGCGCTCCGCGGTCCAGGAACTTCTATTTCAGGTTCCGGTTTCCGGCGGGACTGAAAGGAAGTGTGTCAGTGTGCACACTTCCTTTCAGTCCCGCCGGAAACCGGAACCTGAAATAGAAGTTCCTGGACCGCGGAGCGCGCTGTGAAGCCGGCCCACGCTCCAAGACAGGTAAGTAAATCTTCACATTCGCTCCATAAGACGCACAGACATTTCCCCTCACTTTTGAGGGGAAAAAAAGTGCGTCTTATGGAGCGAAAAATACCGTACGTCTTTGTGGTTCAGGCATGATAAAGATTCAAACTAAAATAGAAGCAGTGTTGTAGTTTATGAGAACACAAATAAAACAAACAAACCTTAATAAAGTGTTGGTTCCATGCCATTTATGCAAATACAACAGGGCTGATTGCAAGATGATTTTACAGAGTAAGACCGAGGATTTACATACATACATACCTCCAGACTTTGAATACGATTAGTTACTCCTTTTTGATCTGCCACTTTTAGAGTGCCTCGCGGCATCATCCAGATCTCAAGCGTTTCTCCACTCTGCACCTCCTGCATAATCAGGTAACCTTGGAAATGGTCATCATAAAAATAAAGTTCTGCGTTGGAAGGAAACCCAGAAGGAGAGAATCTGAAGGGAGTGAGGCATTGAGGGAAAAATAAATAAATATACATACAAATATATGCTGAATTCACATTTTGCATTTTTCGTCTCAATTTTGCCTGGTCCTCCTCATCACTCTTGTATTAAACAAGCCTCAAGCTTCTATGAGAACTGTCCATTCAGTTCCAGTTTACAGGGTTATTCATTAAAGTGAGAATTTATGTGAATTTAAAATTTTACACTAAAAGTAGTGCCAAGATCTGCTCAAAGCTCCATTGGTTATGTATGACAAAACGCAGTGCGTACTGAGAACAGATGTAAAATACACACAGAATGCCATTAGGTAGCCCTGAACAGAGTTTGCAAGAATTTATCCAGTTACTATTTAAAGGAATGCTATAGTGTTAGGAATACAGACAGTGCTGGAGTGGCTTTTTAGGTGACCAGCTCTCCTCTCTATGAAGCAAAAACGTACCTTTTCTTCCTCGCTGCATTCGTCTCACTGCGGCTGTCCCCGCCTCAATCTTGATGATCTCAGCCAATCCAATCCGAGTGACTGCAACTAGAGGTGTTACTAAGCAGCAATGTAAACACATCCTTCTCTCTTAAAAGGCTGCATTTACATTGAAAAAAGCCTACAGGGATAGGCTAAAGACACCAGTACCACTACATTAACCCATTAGTGACCAGACCGCTTTTCAATTTTCTTACGGTTTGGGACCAGGGCTGTTTTTACATTTCTGCGGTGTTTGTGTTTAGCTGTAATTTTCCTCTTACTCATTTACTGCACCCACACATATTAAATACCGTTTTTCTCGACACTAAATGGTCTTTCTAAAGATACCATTATTTTTATCATATAATTTACTATAACATTTTTTTTTTATAAAATATGATAAACATTTAAAAACACACTTTCTCTAACTTTGACCACCAAAATCTGTTATGCATCTACAAGTGCAAAAAAAAAACAAAAAAACACCCGTGCTAAATAGTTTCTAAATTTTGTCCTGCGTTTAGAAATACCCAATGAGAACATGTTCTTAGCTTTTTTTGGAAAGTGATAGGGCTATAAGTACAAGTAGCACTTTGCTATTTCCAAACCATTTCCCCCCCCCCAAATTAATGCAAGTTACATTGTAACACTGATCTCATGTCATGATTCCATTGTATTCCAGAAGTTTGGTCCTTAAGGGGTTAAAGAAAACAACCTAATGTATTAAACGTGGGCTATTTTGAGTCTTTTAATGCAACCATTTTACCACCAATCTATGACAAATTAAAAAAAAAAAAATGGTGCTTTTTTTGACACACACAGCAATTTAAGAATACATATACAGAGAACTTTAAGGGTTAATGCCAAAGAACCCCCAATATGGGTTCAGCAACATCTCCTGAGTACAGTGATACCACCCATGTAAAGGTCTGTCGGGTTCTCTGGGGAGAGTGCACATTCCAGTTTTCCTACTTGGAATTTTCACAGCTGGTCATCATGCACCCAATGTAATTTACCCCCATCAAACCACATATTTTTGAAAGGTAGACAACCCAGGGTATTCAATATGGGGGATGTCCAGACTTTTTTAGTAGCCACTTAGTCACAAACACTGGCCAAAGTTAGCATTTATATTTGTTTGTGTGTTAAAAATGCAAAAACAATTATGAACGCTAACTTTGGCCAGTGGCTTCTAAAAAAGACTGAACAAAACCCATTTGCAATACCTTGGGATGTCTTCTTTTGCAAATGGTGTGCCATCATGGGGGTAATTCTCATTCCTGGGCTATTATACGCTCTCAAAGGCAACATAACCAATCTGGCAACTTTCAATGTGAAAAAACGGCCTTACATTTGACCCAGTAACTTTCAAAAACACTATAAAACCTGTACATGGGGGGGGGTGCTGTTTTACTCCAGAGACTTCGCTGAACACAAATATTAGTGTTTCAAAACAGTAAAACATATTACAACAATGATATCATCAATGAAAGTGCCATTTGTATGAAAAATGCAAAAAAACTTAATTTTCACTGACAATATCATCGTTGTGATATGTTTTACTGTTTTGAAAAACTAATATTTGTGTTCAGCGAAGTCTACCGATTAAAACAGTACCCCCCACGTACAGGTTTTAGGGTATCTTGGAAGGTTACACGGTTAAATATAGTGCTAGCAAATTAAATTCTCTGGAATTTTGGCCTGTGTTGTCAGGCAGGTCCCCCAAATTGCAATCAATAAAATTACTTATGTAAAATATTACATAAATATGCACGTAGTATTTAAATATATATACACATATTTGAAGTCTACGTGTACATTTATGAAATTATTTATGTAATTATGTATATGGACATATGTATATTTCGTATTATTTTTATATACATAGAAATATATATATACATATAAAATTTCATTCTAAGTGTATTTTAATATAAATATATATAAATATCAAAATACAGTTAGAATAAAATTACATACATATATAGAATTATTTTTTTTAAATTTACTTTTTTTTTAGAACATATACACTATATATATATATATATATATATATATATACATACATACATACATACATACATACACACATATACATACGCAATTTTACTCTAAGTGTATTTTTATATTAATATATGTATATATTAATAAAAATACCCTTAGTATGACGTTATGATATATATCTATCTATATATTTATTTTATTTATTTTTTAAACTTTTTCATCAGCAGGGGGACTGCCTGTCAGTTCAGGCATTCCCCCTGCTGGCAGTATGGACACCTATTTCAGAGCGGTCACATGGCCCTTGGGGATCCTAATTTGCAGAGCGGGGACTGTCTGGGCTGACAGACAGCCCCCTCCCCCATAGAAGAAGAACACCGATCGCCGGCGGGGAAACGGCGGCGATTGGATAAATATATATGGAGAGAAGGGGTTAATTTTTAAATTTAATTTCTCTTCACTGAGTGCCTCGGTGGGGCGGCGAGAGGGGGTATTGCACGATGCCTCAACATTGAGGCATCGCTGCAACAACTTTAGAGCGGCTGGAAGCGATCATGATTGCTTCCAGGGCTCTAATTCACTGTGGCCTTTTTTTGTCGAACATACCTGATACGTCCAAGTTCGGGAAAGGGTAAAGCTACACTGGTTCTGGTGCCTATAGTGCCCCTTTAAAAAAAAACCATCTCTTTGGGCAGATAATTCCATTTCTTCATTGTTCAGTAAAGATCTCTTTCCTTTGCTAAATGGGTGATCCCGTGTCAAACGTACAATTCTATTTATGAATAGATTTTCAGTCAAAGGCTTGTAGCGGCTCAAAATGTATTTGTATAATGTTGGCAAATCCCCTCTGATGCACCGTTTTTAAAATTTAGATTTAAATTTGACTGCCTTCTTTCTAACTAAAGTTTTCCATCCCTCTTATTAATTCTGAAGACCATCTCTGCACTTTTTCTAGTGCCATAATATCCTTCTTTAGAACAGGTGCCTTGATAAAGAGGCTAAAATGGCCATTGTCATGCATGCAATAATTTACTGGCCTTAGAAACTGCTGATTGACATGTGTTATCCCTAATTCACTACCATTTAGTGTGTAAGTTGCTTGTGCATTCTTCATCCCGAAGTACATAACTTTGCATTTATCTACATTCAATTTCTTCTTCTATTTGAGTCTCCAGTCGATCCATCTAAATGTTTCAGCAGTGTAGTAATATCCTGCTCACACTGTATTACTTTACCTGTTGTGTGTCATGTGACACGACTTTCGATGCTTATTTGAAGATCATTAACAAACAGGTTGAAAAGAGTTGACTTTAGTTGTTACTTTGCTCTTTTGGTATTTGACTTTTCTGCTTGTCTACCGCTCAATAATATTTGCTGCCTGGACCGACCCTTCTGTGAACCTGACCACACCGCTGAATAACCAATGTCTGTACCTCTCCCTGGCTTTTCCGGATTATCGCCCGTAACTGCAGCCTGAGCTCCTCCCACCCAAAATCCTTATAAGAACGGAGTGTATTTCAAACTTTCCTCTCCTATATCACCTGTTTCACTATTCATAGAACAACTTGTCGATCCCACAGTGATAAGTACTGGTCACATTTTACCACACTGCTGTGTTGTCGGTTTCCACATCTTCTCATTTCTCACCTACAAGCGGTCCATCTTTTCACTTTTTCTGGACCCTGTAATTCATGAAGTGCCATGCGTATAAATGAAGAGTATGCGGTCATGTCGACATCACTAATGCCTCCCATGCCTTCCACACTGCTGTATATGTTTTCCCAGTACCCTTTCAGGCCTGGGGTCTCAGGAGGGGGCTCTCCAAACAGATGAGCATCCAAAATATCCAGAACCTCTTGGTTCACTGATGACTCGAACTTTCGTGCAAAAAAGGTTGGCCTGGAGAGCTGCTGGAATATATCAAATAAAAATGGGTTTAATTGTTTAGTAATATTCTATAGACCGGTATAAATAAAACGTTCTGTAAAATTCAGCAATTGTATTTTATGAATCACTTCTTGTAAGCAACTCATATTATATATAACTTATACACACACATACAGATTATAAAATCGATCTGTAAGACATTAGTTCCCCTTACAAAGGTGAACCATTGTAAGGGAAAAAAATAAATTGGCAAAGCTTTTTATACACTATATTCCGAATCACACCTGTCTGATAAGGTTACGCTAAGCAATTACATTTGAAATATAATACTGCTTTTGCAAACAACATCCAACCTGTATTGAAAAAGTGGACTCTATATGCAGGATAATTGCAAGCCATGCAAAATATATCAAAAATACATTACTGCGCTGACAGCTTGCTTATCTACTACACCTTTCACTTAGATATTAACTAAAAATTGTATTCCAACTGCTAGTATGTGCATTTTCATAATTTTGATAAAATACAAATAAAACTCAAAATTTAGGTTGATGTTTTCTGATTTTTATTTTTTTTACAGTTAAAGGGACACTATAAGCTCATTGAAGTGGTCTGGGTGCAGTGTTCCAGGTCCCTTAACCCTGCAAAGCTAATTATTGCAGTTATTAATTAACTGCAATAATTAGCTTTGTAGGGTAACTCCACTTCTAGTGGCTGTCTATCAGACAGCAATTAGGGGTCGTAAGGCGACTTTTGGTCGCCTGATGTCCTCACATTATACAGGAGAATGTCCATTGTCACCCGAATCACTGCACAACGCTTTCCTATGGGGAAAGCCCTAATTCGAGTGCGGCCATAGTCGGTGGGAGAGGAGCGGAGGCAGACCTGAGCCAGCGACAAGGGACATCAGCGCTGGACTGAGGTAAGTGACAGAAGGTTTTTAACCCCTTTTGCACCACAGAGAGGGATGGGGGCACTATAGTTTCTTTTAAAAGGGACACTTTAGGCACCCGGAGGGTTAATATAGTATTAGGAATACAGCTTAATATAGTGTTAGGAATACATTCTTTGCAGGATACTCAAGGAAGAACTATAATTCCCAAATCATAAATATCAAGAAATGTTAAACTATTAAAGTGCTGGCATGTGAGCATAGTGCCACCTTGAAAGAGCCACAAGAAATTAGTATTTGGAAGAAAAAAAAAAAAAACTGTAGGAAAAGGAGTATATCTAAAAGGTAATTAGGCTCCACCTATTTTGCAAGTATAATATTCTTGTAAATGGCAGAGTAAAAAGACTGTACAAGGATATCTGGGAATTTAACACATCACACGCTACCATGGTACAACAGAGCCTCTCTGTAGCAAGAACTAACACAGAAGTGGAATGATGCCAAAGTTTTTAGTAAGCAAAGGTTTTTATGGTACCTGTAGGCGTGCGATATCTTGAGGTTTGAAGTCATTTGGAGAGCAGCCACACCAATCCACAATGTGTTTGTACTGACACCGGCAGCCTAGCTTTCTGTTCCAATTTGTGACTCTCAGGTTGTTATCAACAAGAGATCCACAGGCTGGGCTATTCTCCAATACAGTGTGAAAGAAGGACTGCAAAAGAAAAAAAAAAACGGAGAGAAAAAAAAAAAAAATTACTATGAGACAGAGTGTAGATGAAGAATAACATCATAAAATAAGTTGTAAGGGTTTATGGACCAAGGATGAATCTGGGATTTTAGGAGGATGGTTATATAATGTTAGCGTAATACAATCTGATATCAAACTCTGACCTCAGCTGGGAGCAAAGTGTATTTATAGAAGCGTTTAAAGTCCGACACCATAGTGTCCTCCGTGAAGGTTACGTATTCAACAAAACTTCTTGTCAGGGCGAACCAATCAGAACCACCGTCCACTACAATGCCCTCAGGAATCGGTCTTTCTCCAAGACGCCACATGTGAGAGTCACACTCGTGAAAAAGGCGATCCAATCCCTGTTTTTTAATGAACCTGAGAGAGAAAATGTAATAACCAATATTAACTCTGCGCTCTGACTCTCTGAAAAAAAAAACCTGCTTAACGCAGTGATAAACATTTTAGCAAGCCTCGGACCTGGCAGGGACCCAGGTAACAGGACAAAGTGTTGCTAAACGATATGCATCATTACTGGGAATCGGGCCAGTGGGCTGTAGTGGTTATGATACTTTGTAACCCTTACCCAACCCTTGAGTAACCCTTTATTGAAGAATGCATGTGATATAAACAAAGATTTTTATACAATCAAGAGAAAAATTCTCAAACCAGCAGTTTATAAATTAAAGACAAATGAGGAGAGAATCAATAGGACAATGGAAAGAAGAAAAAAAAAAAAAAGGAAACAAAATAAATAGGACAAGAAATGGGTTGGGGTATACTATCAAGACTGAAAAAATATTCTGTTTGTTATCATCTCTGTACCTATTTCTGATGAGAGATTTCCAACAATTCTTATATGTAACAGAGAATATGAATCACTGCAGATCATCTTGTCTCGCAAAACCTACATCATAAATGGAATACAAGATCGTCTGGGAACATGGTATAAATATTTGTCATTTTTAGGGTTTTTCCTGTGTTTTGCTCACAAATCATTTTCCCCGTTTGATATGAACAAGTCTTACAGGCAAATGATCATACTGATAAAAGGAAATAAAATCTATAACCTCACTAGAGCTGCTGGCACCACCACTAATGTAACACACAATGTCTATTTCACAACTTTCTCCTATGCAATTGACCCTGCTTGGGAACAATTCTGCAAGCAGGACACACCTCCCCGCTGACACAATGGCTTCACTGTTCAGACATTAATGGACTGGCAAATTACAAGCTGTCCAGTTATTCATATATTCTTCCACGAGAAGGGCTTACTAAATCATCAGTGCAACTACAGAGCAGCTGTATTTTGCAGTGACATAGAGCAGGAGAACCACCTGTAGCCATTGACCTTAATGCTGACAAACTATTGACAATTGTGGGTATATATGCACACAGGGTCCAGTAAATATGGGTTCTGCCCATGATATAATGGTTGTGCACATCACTTAGTGAGCCTAAAAGGGAGAGTTGCCAGAATAATAAAAAAATAAAAAAACACATGAAAATCAAGAATAACTAGTACTTCAAGAAAGAATCAGTATGGGCTAATGCTTTTATCAATTTACTGTTTGTTTTTTAACACTTTTGTTGCTACTGAAATTTGTAACGATAAAAAGATAATATGCATGGAATTGTCAGTGTCAATGTGAGAATGCAGAGGTACAGGTTTATGGAATGTTATAGTATTTGGATAAGCAGGCATGTAAATACAGGCCTGTATGCCCAAACACTAACATTCTATACACCTGTACAAATCTGTTCCGAGATTCTGTGAATGCAGCTGGGCCATTTTCATAGAACCTCTGTGTGATTGCAGGGGTGCAAGTGTATGTGAGCATGCAGGGGTGTCTTCCCCCTATGCAAGAAGTAGTTTCATCTCTCTCACAAGAGCCCTCAAATCTGTCCCTGCCAGCAGTACATTTGGGTGGAGTTTGACCCTGAGGCATCTGCTCCAGGCTTCCCTCCCACCTGTTGGCCAAGCCATGTGACTGGGTAATTGAAAAATCAATATTTCACACCAGGAAGAACATGTTCAAAATTTCCACTTGCCAATACAGAGCTGAAACTGTAAGCCCTGGATATTCATAACATCTTATTAAGAAATAATATGTAATTTACGTTAAAAAGAACAAAAAATATCCAGCAAATGTTTTCATGAGTTCAAGGTTTCAGAGTTTTTCTGTCAGGGTTATTCATTATAGTGAGATTTGTCTGGAATTTAAAGGGAAATAAAAATGTAAGGCCAAAATAGCAAAACTGGGAGCATAGTTTACTTTAAAGGGTTGCACCATCACCCATTGGGCATTATTGTTTAGATCTTCCTTTAAAAACCACTGAGAAAAAAAAAAAAAGAAAAGAAAGTTTTACTTAACCTTAACCCAGCACCAGGCAAAGCTCTCAGCATTGCTCGGCATGCGTGTGTGCGCTGAGCCAGGGAGGGAGAAAAGAGAAGGAGAAAGAAAATTGGCTGGTGGGATAGGGAGATTCTAGGGCTGTAGTTAAGGAGGGAGGGGAGACACAAGCTTTCTCTGGCAGGCTCTGCCAGCAAAGGGATAAGAGAGGAACGTCTGTCGCCTGAATGTGCCAGTGCGCGCCAACAACAGACATAAAATATGCACAAAATTACCATTAGTCAGTCTGGAACAGAGTTCTGTGCTGCCTAAGTCATGTGTGCCAGAGGTGTAACTAGCCAATAGCACACAACCGAGAATAATTCTGAATTCTTCAGATTGACACACTGTGCTTCCTGACTCCTACCACCATGAAAGCTGTGATTAGATGAACAATTTGATTTGTCTAGTTTACCTATTTTGACCGTAAAAGGAGTAGGGGAGAAGCAAACATACTTTAGAATTACAAATAATTCTCACTTTGGTGAGAAACCATGTATCTCAAATCAGACAGAAAGCTTCAACTCCAACAACATTTATAAAGAAAAAATATTTAGTGACCAGGTCTTTACAATCTTTCCCACTTACCTAGCATTATCCCGACCATGAGACTTAAGAAAATTTTTATCTCTAAATTTTGACAGGAAATTTACCAGCTCTTTATTGGTCCTGAAAAAATGAGAAAATATAGAGAATATAATAACAGGTTTTATAGAAATATTTAATTTAAATGCCATAAAGAGCTCTCACTTACCTGGTGGGATAGTCAGTGGCACTAAGGTTGATGAAGAAATCCCATTTCCAGTCAGGCATTTCTAGCAAGTCTTTCATGCTGCGTAGATACATAGTCAATAGACTTGCTCCACCCCAGATAGTGACCATACGCCACGGAGTGATGCGTATATTCACATACCGCTCTGTCAGCTGTGTTATCTCTCTATGTAGATAGTTAGAGCGCTGAAAATGAAATTGAGAAACAAAGACAGAATGATTATATTTGTTACCAAAAACAGTGACTAGCTTCCCCAAATGCACTTATCTACATTCATTCTACAGCTTACCTGGTCCACGTGAATGTAGTAAAAGTGATCTTTGTGGTATATGGCTTTGATAAGACGTGTTAACTGTCTTACAGCTCTGCCATGTACAACAAGCATATACACTATACGCAGAGGCTTCTCGGACAACACAACCCCTGCATCTGGCTCATTCCACTGAAGACCTGAAGTCCCTTTTCCTGAAAAACAATAAGCCCAGAATTTGCTACCAGCTCATGAGATAGATTACTGCCAATTCACTAAATAATGAGATTAGAACACCCAGTCAACTGAACAAGCTGTAGAAAACCAAGCTCAAAATAGAAACAAATCTGAAGTCTACATTGACTTAAATTACTCAACATGTGGTATTTGAGATAATCTCGAGGATGTTGTAATACCTGTTTAAACGATTACTAAAGTTGGTAAAAATTAGAAAAGGGACACTGATAAGTAAAATCTAAAATACACTGTTATGCGTCATCTATATAATCCAAAGACTTCGCATAAAACGGTCATAAACACAACCTCCCAAAATGCCGTTCTGTCCAGGGATAGACCGATCATTGTTTCCAACAATTATTATGCAGCATATGTCTTTTTACAAGTATTGGACTTATAATTCACCGATATTGCCATTAACGTACTCATCTCTCCCAGTCACAGCAAACCATCTTGCCGTCAGTAATCACACTGATCCAAGCATGTACTGGCTGCCAGAGAGTGATAGGAGTGCGACTGCTGTCAGCACGTTCAGTTAATGCAAGATTTGAGTAAAAATAGTGTTCCTTTTTCAAAACTTTAGGTGCACAAAATAGGACTGATAATGTGTAAAAATTATGAGCACAGACAGCATTCACTTTTTAGACTTTATTCCATTTTTTACAGCATGATCTGGAAATGCCTCGAATAACACAGACACTTACGATATATACGGTTATTCTGAAAAAGTTATAAAAATATAACATCAAGCAAGCATTTCTCAAATAAATATTCCTGACTGTGTACATTTGACCTCTTCTCTAAAGGTTATGCCTTTTCAAGTCTCTACAATCTATGCATGAATAGAAAAAACAAGCAATAGAGATAAAAACTTTTTTTGAAAATAACAGTTCCAGATTTCGCTGTATATCCCAGGTATGTGGGATTCCAATCATTTGACGCCTAAAACATGCACGTCCAAGCTCAGGGCAGGCAGATTTTTCTTGCCTTCAACCCTACTACAGGAGAGGTAGAGAACTTATTACCGGGACAAAGAGCGCATGGTCTACTCTCCAACCCCACTGCAGGTGCAGACCACAGTAACAGCTCCCTCACGGTCCAGCGCTGGATTTCCAGCCTGCACTCTGACTTAACACAAGGAGCGATTTATGAGGTGTGCACCGACTGGAAATACAGACCACACTTACCCGCTGGATTACAAGGGACTTTAACCCCCACTGGTCCACCAGGGTTTTAAAACCCATGCTGGACCACCAAGGATCATACCCCCACCTCTGAACAAAGTTATGCAAGAGGGGTAAAAAGAAAAAGAAAACCAAGCACACACAAGCATATCACACATAAGACTTAGCCAGCAAAGGCAAGACACAGTCATTTGGATTCAGTACTTACCTCGGTGTGGAAGACTCTGAACTAGAGATAGGAAGGGCAATAGTAGCTAGAGAGTTACTTCTAACTAAATTTTAGTAACAAACTCTTTTTTGGGGGTGACTTATTGCAGGCTATGGGTTAGGATCCAACAAGGAAAATGCTTGCCGCAAAGTCTCTGGACATCCTCTGATTCAAAGTTGGGGAGGACTAGTGAACTGGTACGACAAAATATCTGCTAAAAGCTTTACTGTAAATGTGTCCTTCTCTGTCAATGTCCAATGCAATGGGGGCCAGATGGATTGCAAGGACAGGACAACTGCACCCAATCCACTTCATCTCAACGAAGTGGCCTGCGTGACTTTAGTAGTCCTTCAAGATTTCTTATTGTGAAAAATTATTCCAGTAACACTTAAAGTCGCATGGTAAGTGCATGAAAGAAAGAACAAACAAATGAGAAGCATACTATTACCTGTCAGGTGACAGTATCGTGCTACCCTCTGTGGCATGAGTTGTCCCGCCTGGTGTAGGCACACTATGTTTGCAATCTCCTGTTGACACTGGCTTGTGCTTGCTCGTGCATAAGCCGAAAGCGCATCCTTGCCAGTTATCTCGCACTTGGGACTAAAACTATGGTCAGTTGTGAGAGGCGCTCCTTCTACGCTTCCAGTGTCCCCTTCGCGTGTGAGATTGTGCCACGTCTCGTGGTTTCCATAAATATGTGGTTTCTGCCTGCGCGTCGCGCCGCCAAGGCGGTCTTTCTCTCTTCCTCTTCCAGATCGTCGTCCTGCCGAACTGTCTGGATCTTTGGGCAGCTCTGCCTTTTCCGGGCTCCTGCTCCTCCTCTGAAGGGCATTCTGTAATAAAAAAAACACAACAAAAAAAGAAAAGTAGTTGAAACAATAAATCAAACTTGCCAGGACTGAAAATTTAAAAAAAAGCCATAATAATAATCCTTATCTCCATTTACATTAACAGAAACAGGAAAACCTTAACAGATCACTGTGTTGCTCTTTACTTTCACCAGACACACCTTTTCTCATCCATCTAATTGATTTTCCTAACCAGCCACATTTAACCCGTTCCACCCCATAACTTTTTCACATGTTATTTACCACTCTGCTAGTCTCCCCATTCACCATGTTTTATTTATATTGAAAGCCCCATATTTATTCATGATTCCTTACTTCTCCTTCCTCCAGGCCGCTGAAACTCCAGACCACCAGACCCTGGACCATCAGCAAGACAAACGCAGCCCCCGCCAGCAATTTGTATCGGCGGCCAAGCTTCAGCACTCGGGAGCTGTGTGCCATGGTAGGGAAGGAGACATGAACCTATACCTAGAGCGCTGCTATTTCTTCTGTTTCCGAGGGGGAAGAATCTCACGATGAACCGGGTGCCTGGGCAGCCCTACTTAGCACGTAACAGAACAGAGTGTGGATTTCTGCCCGAATCCAAGATGGCCGCGACTTCTACGGCCAAAGTGACGTGTAAGGAAGATGGCGGTGTTTCCGTTCGGAGCGATGTGATGGAAAGTTGCTTGGCAACCAGTTCTACGAACATTAGATTCCTGTCGGAATTTGTCACCCCCGCACTTCGGCAATTATCGGCACTACGCCTCCTTCGGGACTCCTCACACCTCGGCAATCTTCGGAATTCCTCGTCCCCTGGGGGGTTCCTCACACCTCGGCAATCTTCGAAATTCATCGTTCCTCGGGGTTCCTCGCACCTCGGCAATCTTCGGAACTTCTCGTCTTCGGGATCCCTGCCTGAAGAGGCTGCTCGGAGAGGTCCTGCAAGCTCAGTAAATCACTGTTACATTGAGCTTACACTTAGGTTCTCTGTGGCACTGGGACGTAGGACATTTAGGGTTAGATGTAGGGAGTATTTTTTTTATTTACAAATTATTGACACTTTGGGGATAAAAAAAATAATTTACAATAATGTGTAAGGTTAAAGGAACACTTAGGGCACCATAACCACTTCATTAAAATGAAGTAGTTATGGTGCCAGTAGGTCCCGTGTGTTTTCTTACCTGTACACGAATGGTTTAACCACAAAGTTGTCTCTTTCTGAAATTAATTTACAATACTGTGTTAGTTTAAAGGAACACTCTGGGCACCATAACCACTTCATTGAAATTAAGTGGTTATGGTGCCAGGAGGTTCCTGGCACTTCCTTACCTGTAGGGGTTAAACTGTTCACAATCACAAAAGTTGGCTTTATCTGAAATTCAGGTAGAGGAAGCAATGACTGCTGCCAGGCTGGTGTGATGCTGGTTGGCATAAAGCAATCAGCTGTTGCTTTAAGCCAAGCATGTCAAACTCAAAGTCTAGCAATACTAAATCCCAGTCCCCCCCTCTACTAAATCCCAGCACCCCCCACTAGCCAACAAGCAGGCTCCACTCGCATTGCTGCTGCCAGTATGCGACTTCGGAGCCCGGCCTCTGGTAATTCCCAAATGGCACCGTCCGCACCCTGTGCCAAAGCGGATCCTCCCGCTACTTCTTGACACCCTGTGAAAGTGGAGCATGTTGACGTCACGTTGGAATGTGATGTAGCATTGCGTGCCTCCGTGCACCTCCAGGTCCTCCACTGTCCAGCCATTGCAACACTGACCGACACACACGCACACTCACTTACAGACACACTCACTGACAGACAGACTTACAGACCCACAGACATACACACTGACAGACACACAGATATACTCACTGACAGACACACACTCACTGAAACACAGACAGACGCGCACACACACACACATTATTGTAATTATTCCTGGGGTCTAGTGGGGATCTTCTCTCTGGACGTCATATCCCAGCGCCTGGCAACACTACAGAAGGCACGTGCCAGAAAGCAGTGAGGAGCAGGAACACTGAGCTCCCTCGCTGCATCCACCGTCCCCTCCTCCCTGGCCAGGTAAATTATAGCAGAGTAGGCACCTGCAATGTGGGGAAAGCAGGTTCCTACTCTGCTAGGAACACTAGGCAATTAAGCATGTGAGCTTGCGAGTTTGACATGCTTGCTTTAAGCCAATCAGTAATTCTCTGTTCAGAAAAAAGGGTAGTCCATGCTTCCTCAAGTTAAAGGGACACTATAGTCAGCCAGACCACTTCAGCTCAATGAAGTGGTCTGGGTGCCAGGTCCCTCAGGTTTTAACCCTTCAGATGTAAACATAGCAGTCTGTTTAATTTAGCAGAAACTGGATGTCGAAGGTGACAGTGAGGATCAGTGCTGAAGAACCAAATTTGGGGTTAGGCTGTTTCTGAACGGTTTAATCTCTATGGGTAAGGAAGTGCCCAGGATCTCCTGGCACCCTAACAACTTATTTTTGATAAAGCTGTTATGTTGCCCAGAGTGTTTCTTTAATTTTAACCTTTATTGTAGGGTTAAAGTCAGAAGAAGAATATAGCGAGACTGAATTAGTTCCTAACTCTAATTTTAACCCTCACGTTAACCCTAAATGTTCTAAGTGTCAGTGCTCCAGTGAAGACCTAACTATATAAAGTTCAATGTAACAGTAACTTCACTTACCTTGCAGGATCTCGCGGAGCAGCCTTTTCAGACACAGTGATCCCGAGAGAGGAGGAGTTCTAATGACTGCTGAGGTGTGAGGGGAAACAGATTCTAATTTTGGTAGAACACTGTAGTGCACCTGCAAATGTTCATTGCATTTCTTCAAAGCAACAAGAACTAGCGGACAACTTTGTTGATCTTTGAGTGAACTATAACAGTATATCTTTTACAAGTTACTATTCATATAGCCACATCAAAACAGGACATATTAGTGGCTGCGATTGTCATACTATTATCAATGCTGGGACGTTATTGTACTATGTTTATTGTAACATTTCTGCTTTTTATGCAACAAAACTTGGTTATGAAATAAGACATTATATTGTATATCTTGCACTTTTATTATATAGACTTTCATTTGAATAACCTCCATAATGTGAAGGGACAGTAAAATCACCCAGACCACTTCATCTCAATGAAGTGGTCTGGGTGCAGTGGCCTTGTACTTTTAAACCTGCAGTGTAAAACATTTCTTTTTTTCCTTTTTTTTAGAAACTGCAATGTTTGCTTTGCATGGTTAATTAAATCAGTACACACCACGTATAACATAATATTTCTCTGTACAAGCTTTTCACAAAAAACATTTCTACACAATGCTGTATATACAGGTGATACTCAAAAAAATTAGAATATCGTGCAAAAGTTTATTTATTTCAGTAATGCAACGTAAAAGGGGAAACTAATATATGAGGTAGACGCATTACATGCAAAGCAAGATAGCTCAAGCTGTGATTTGTTATAGGTGCGATGATTATGGCTTACAGCTCATGAAAACCCCAAATCCACAATCTCAGTAAATTAGAATATTGTGAAAAGGTGCATTATTCTACGCTCATACTGTCCCACTCTAATCAGCTAAGTAAGCCATAACACCTGCAAAGGGTTTCTGAGCCTTTAAACGGTTTCTCAGTCTAGTTCAGTAGGAATCACAATCATGGGGAAGACTGCTGACCTGACAGTTGGGCAGAAAACCATCACTGACACCCTCCATAAGGAGGGAAAGCCTCAAAAGTGCTGTATCAAAGCACATTAATAGAAAGTTATGTGGAAGGGAAAAGTGTGGAAGAAAAAGGTGCACAAGCAGCAGGGATGACCGCAGCCTGGAGAGGATTGTCAGGAAAAGCCCATTCAAAAGTGTTGGGGACTTTCACAAGAAGTGGACTGAGGCTGGAGTCAATGCATCAAGAGCCACCACACACAGACGGATCCTGGACATGGGCCTCAGATGTTGTATTCCTCTTGTCAAGCCGCTCCTGAACAACAAACAACGTCAGAAGCGTCTTACCTGGGCTAAAGAAAAACAGACCTGGTCTGTTGCTCAGTGGTCCAAAGTCTTCTTTTCTGATGCGAGCAACTTTTGCATCTCATTTGGAAACTAAGGACCCAGAGTCTGGAGGAAGAATGGAGAGGCACACACTGCAAGTGTGAAGTTTCCACAATCTGTGTTGATTTGGGGAGCCATGTCATCAGCTGGTGTTGGTCCACTGTGCTTCACTAAGTCCAGGGTCAACGCAGCCGTCTATCAGGAGATTTTGGAGCACTTCATGCTTCCTTCCACAGACGAGCTTTATGGGGATGTGGACTTCATTTTCCTGCAGGACTTGGCACCTGCCCACACTGCCAAAAGCAAAAAATGACCGTGGGATTACTGTGCTTGATTGGCCAGCAAACTCACCTGACCTAAACCCCATAGAGAATCTATGGGGCATTGCCAAGAGAAAGATGAGACATGAGACCGAACAATGCAGAAGAGCTGAAGGCCACTATTGAAGCATCCTGGTCTTCCATAACACCACAGCAGTGCCACAGGATGATAGCTTCCATGCCACGCTGCATTGAGGCAGTAATTGCTGCCAAAGGGGCCCAAACCAAGTACCGAGTCCATATGCATGCTTATATTTTTCAGAGGTTCGATATTGTTCTATGTACACTCCTTGTTTTATTGATTGCATGTAATATTCTAATTTACTAAGATTGTGGATTTGGGGTTTTCATGAGCTGTAAGCCATAATCATCGCACTTATGACAAACCACAGCTTGAACTATCTTGCTTTGCATGTAATGCGTCTATCTCATATATTAGTTTCCCCTTTTACTTTGCATTACTGAAATAAATGAACTTTTGCACGATATTCTAATTTTTCGAGTATCACCTGTACTTTTCTGATGTTTAGGATGATGTCACTTTAGGATAGTGTCATACTGACAGCCACTGGAGATGCTTTGACTGCACTGACAGTAAAACTCTGTCACGTGATACTGAAGCTAATAAGAAAGCAAAGAATACACTGTTTTTCTATGGGGACACTTAGATGTGAGCATGGCACTTGACACACATGCTCATCAGATCCTTAATGAGGAACACTGGATTTGATCAACCCAATGTAGTTGTTATGATGCCAAGAGTACTTTGGACCTGTTTTACGCTAATGGCCAAACCTTTTTGGACCAGTTTGCCGTCTTACCCAGTTCCCTGCAGTGTTGCAGAAGCCGAGTGCTGATCTCAACATTGTCAGCCAATGAACGTGACTCTGTGAATAGAAACATTTGTTCCAGGCTGGCTAATGACACCACAATTATGTTGTAAGAGGTGTGGGTTACACCTCAAGCAGTAAAAGGGTTAAACTACTTATGTTTGTTTCTTAGTGAAATGAGTACATACAGACTCCAGGCACCATGACCACTTCAAGCTACTGAAGTGGTCATGGTTGTTGGAGCAATCCTTTAATGTAGACTGAAAAGCCTTGGTATATATTGTGGATCCAAAGTCACATAATTATATATCTGACATCAAATATACTTATAAACAAAAATTTACCTATTAGTTGGTTAGCTATAAGGGGTAGTGTACACATCATGACAATGCGATGCCATTATTAATTAGTAAAATAACATGAGAAATTGGCAGGCTGGATGGAAGTAAGTACCTTAGCTTTCTTACTCTGCTTCTGAGTTCCCCTGCCATTAGTTCCTAAACTCCTTAAAGGGACACTATAGTCAACAGAACTACTCCAGCTTAATGTAGTGGTTTTGGTGTCTATAGTCTTCCCCTGCAGGCTCAGCAATGTAAACTCTGTGTTTACATTGTTGCCTAGTAACATCTCTAGTAGCTGTCACTCATACTGCCACTAAAGGTGTTTCCTGGGTTAGGCCTTGCATTTTTTGTCAGACCTGTGTTCAACGTCTCCCAATAAAGAAGCTAAACACTCTACACAGAGACCCAATGAAAATTTAATAAAAGCGCTCTGAGGCTACTTGTATTAGGAAAAAAAAATACAATGTAAAGCTCAGTTAATAAGGCTCACAGGTGAAACAAAAATATATTGGAAGAGCATGCTGCGCTAGGTTAAAAAAAAGTGTTTTTTTTACTATATTATACACTTATATATTTCTATTTGACCCGTCTAACGATAAAAACATTATATATAACATTATATATTACAAAGTGTGGGAAATATTCTCAGGCTTTGCAATAGCTGATATATAATATAACAGTGGACTTAACAGATGTGAGTATAAGGGTAAACAGCTGCCACTCAATAGGCGTAAAAAATGAGTAAATACTCAACCATACACACAAGAGGGCACTAGATACCCCAAAAATGTGATGGAATTATCAAATATATATGGAATTACTTATTGAAATAAAACCATAGTGTATAATAAAATATCACAATTTATTTCATATAGTGTTAAAAATGGACAATAAAAACTGAACAGTATAATCATAAACTATATATCCGTACTAGTGCAAGACCTGGAAAAAGTCCAGCACCAACCACTGCTGGCAATCTATCAGTGCAGTCTGAAGCCCCGCTGGTTGCAACTCCTCGGGGCTATAGGATACCTTGTGGTGCAGATAAATTGGTTTAGAGAGGTATTTATACTGGATGTGAATACTGCTGCTGCTCTACGCATTTCATCCCGTCTTAGTCAGGACTTCCTCAGGAGATGATGTATACCTGACAATAGCTGACACAGCACAGCAAAGCCTATATAAGGGCATTCCACCTATCAAAGTTCAGTCTATGGTGAGCCCTCCATGGGTGAGGATAGATTAATTTTTGTTGCGCTGAGTTTTTAATTTTTGGGGTATCTTTTTTGTTTGTTTTTTATATTAGTTGCGTTGGGAATTATGAATTTATATTTGGTGTTTTGGGTGGGGGAGAGGGGGGGGGGGTGGAAGAACAGAAGAATTAGAAGACAGAAGACTTCTGATAACAAGCCAAATTCTATTTATATAATTATATAGGGAATAACTTGGGTGAATACCGGGCGAATGCTGACATGCAGGGACCCACTTCCAAAGGGCATACTAAATGTGTAAAAATAAATAAATGTGAGAGTTAAAGAAATATCTTAAAAACAACTGGAGGGCACTAGACATCAAGTATATAAAATAAGTACCAGTTCTGGAGTATATAGATAAATGAATTACTGAGAAGCAAAAAAAGGCTAAGAAATAAAAGGTTAAAATTAAAAAGACAATCTATTTCTATAATACACAACTGTATAGATAATATATTTTGAGCCAGACTAGTGGACTTTGAGAACTTCGGTATTATTTAAGATATCCTTACTTAATGAAATCGTTTATCACTATGACAAACAGGGATGTAAATGCGTTTAAGGTGCCTCAATGCTCTCACCTGAAAATCCTTTCCTTGCTACTGACTATAGCTGAGTAGGAAAATGTTCCCAAATGAGCTAATCGTGCCCAAATTTTGCACTTGGATTTATATTTACTGTAGTTTAATGTTAGAAAAAAAAGCAGCAGAGTGGAAACTGTTGTCACAGGCTACTCAAATGATCAAATGATATTATAAGAAAAAATAGGGGCTACCCCCTGCCCCTATGACTGCAAGCGGAGCAGTCACCATGTGGGTTCTTTGCAAAATAGGCAAAGACCTCATCAGGTGACACAGCCGCTTTAAAGGCACACTTCATTCAAAATGTATTCTGTATGTAACAATTTAGTAGATAACCCCCCAAATAAAGCATGCATGCATTTTTTTTTTAGGTATATGAAAAAAAAACAGATTGCTGCAGAACTGCTGTCTGTAGGCTTTTCAAGCCCTACCCTCTATCCCAGGCACATACTTTGAGTCTGTACAGGGGAATACGTTAGAGGTTTCCCACTGAGAAGACACTGCTTGTACTTCGACCACTGGCAACTTTCCTGTGCTTCCATTGAGAGTAAAATAAGGCAGATTCACTGTAGCCTAAAGTGCCTGCCACTTCCTTGGGGCAAACAGAAGCGGAAGAAAAACCGTTTTTGTCCCCAGTTCTAAAGAGCAGAATAAATCCTTTTTTTTTAACAAATGATACTTTTAGGTGATGAAAATTAATTATATATTTTTTAATCTTTATAAATAATACAGTTAAAGACCAGCAGATGGCGATGAGCTTCCATTTCCTGTGTAGTGGAAGAGGTGCTTTGTATGTAGTATTTGCAATGAATAGAATGGGTCTTAGCCGAATGTAATATAACAAAGTTACAGGTAGCAGACACTATGTGTCCTTCAGCTTTAAAGTCTTTCCTGCGTGGATTTTAATGTAACAACAGAGCAGATTCTCTGCGAGTCAATATGATCCCTTCTACAACCCGCCTGTTACTGAGCTCAGCGAGGAAGCTCTGTGGGGCCGTGAAGATGAGGTCTTTACACACCAGGAACACAGAGGAAGCGGCTGTGTACGTACATGTAAGTACCGTGCCTTTGCACTATTACTACGCATGCCTTTTGGTTTGTGTTCTATGTGAACATTCTGAGTTCTAGAGTTTTAATAGTCATGAACTCAGCAGGTAGAGGTTGCTGAGTATGAGCCTGTAGCGTGCTTGTTCTTCGGGAACGCGCACGTCCACTGTTACAGGAAGCAGGCAGATTGAGGTCCTAGCAGGGCGATAAATTAAATGTTTATCTGTACAGAGTTTTGTTAAAAAAAAAAAAACAAACAACCCTCCCCACCCCAACGAGAACAAGAGATCCCTTAATTTATTCCCCAAGTTATTAAACTGGATGAGATTAAGATAGCAGGTGATCAGCCTCTTCTGCTACTCTTTCCAATTTTCTTATCATTTGCTCCTAAAACATTTTCATTACTAATTGATGCAATATAATTGATTAAAAAATGTGTTTTTATTCACTGGTACTTCACAGGAAATATAATTTACCAACCCCTGGTATGAAACCGTGTCAGGGTTGTTTATTAAAGTGATTCAAAGTACATTTAACCCCTTCAGGACCGGACTGTTTTTGCGATGTTTGTACGTTAAGGACCAGGGCTATTTTAACACCTTTGTGGTGTTTGTGTTTAGCTGTAATTATCCGCTCTCTCATTTACTGTTCCGATACAAATTATATATTGTTTTTTTCAGGACAAAAAGCGCTTTCTTTACATACTATTATTTTTATCATGTCCTATAATTTAATTAAAAAATAATAATAAAATATGGTTAAAAATAAAAAAAAAACATGTTTTTTGACTTCTGCTTAAAACTTCTTTTACTGTTCTAAAAAAATCGAATGAAACAAACTGCTAAATAGATTAAAAATTTTGTCCTGAGTTTAATAACTTGCTTTTATTTGCAAGTTATAGGGCTATAAGTACAAGTAGGAAATTGCTGTTTCAAAATAGTTCAATAGTGACATTGTAACACTGTTATGTCATAAATCTCCAAAAAACACCCCACATGTATATATTTTTCTTACACTACATAGATACTTTCTATGCAGCCATTTTACCACAAACCTTTGCCAAACTTTGCATAGGTAGTTTATTTTTATTTTTTTCACATACATTGCAATTCAGGTATAGATTCACAGATTTTGTTAGGTGTCACTGCCAAACAACACCCCAATATGTGTTCAGCAACATCTCCTGAGTACAGGGATACCCCCATGTATAGGTGTGTCGGGTTGTTTGGGGGCTAAAAGGCCACATTTGGCAGGTGCGCATATCAGTTTCCCAGCTTGGAATTTTGACATGTAGTCAACCTGCATGCATGTTCTATTTGAGACATTTTTGAAGCCGGCCAATGTATTTTACCCCCATCAAACCATATATTTTTGAAAAGTAGACACCCTAGGGTATTTCACATGGTGGTATTTTACCAGTGGCGGCTCTAGACTTTGTGAGGCCTTAGGCGAAACTCAAACATGAGGCCCCCACTAACACCTAAAGTTAAAAATAGGGGTTGCATTGTGTGTATAAGGTGCTGTTGTTGTATTTAAGGACAAGCTTGCAGCGCTGGATACAGAGAGCTAGTCTCTGTATTCATCGTTTAGAGGCTTGCAGTGTTGTGGCTCCCTGTGCCGCCGCATTATGATCTCTCTGACTGTAATTATGGCATAATATGCAAACTAACTTAATTTGCAATAAACAAATTTAATTAGCAATTATGCCAATCGTTTATACATGACTGAGGGGTATGGTTACATAGCCTTGCGGTCGTATATACATAAGTGGCGGTATATGTATATATGACTGTATCTGACATTGTCTACCTATGTGTGACAGGGTTTGGGGTGAGTGTTGCACAGTTGGAGTACAGGATTGTAAGGGTTTATGTAATAGGGTGAAGGGGGTGGGACAGACTGATAGAGGATGAGTGACAAGGTGAGTGTGACAGTGCAAGAGAAGGTGAGTCTAACAGGGTTGATGGGGGGGGTTAATGCAATAGGGTAGGTGTGGCAAAGCAAGGAGTTTGGTATGGTTGCAGTGGGTGAGAGTGACAGGATTGGGAGGGGTTTTGTAAGTTTGGCTGGGTTTAGGGGGCGACTGTGTTTGGGGTCTGAAAGTGTTTGGGAATGGTGATAGTGTATGTGAAGGGGGTGTCAGTGTGTGTGGTAATGATAGGATATGGGTGGGGAACGATAAGGTGTGCGGTGGAAGGCTGTGACAGCGTGTGTGTGTGGGAAGGCTGTGATTGGATGGGTGTGGGGTGACAGGGTAGGGGAGCTGTGAGAGGGTGGGGTGCGGTAGGGGGCTTTGACAGGGTAGGAGGTGGTGGGGGACTGTGACAGGGTAGGAGGTGGTGGGAGACTGACAGGACAAGGGGTAGTGGGGGGATGGAGCAGAGGGTGGTGGGGCAAGTGGTGGTAGGGGGGCTGTAACAGGGTAGTGGGGTGGTAGGAGGGAAGAGGGTGGCTGGGGCAGAGGGTGGTAGGATTCCCCTGGGGCAGGGGCTATGACAGGGCAGGTGGTAGCTGTGGTAGGGGGGCTGTGACAGGGCACGGGGTGGCAGGAGGGCAGTGACAGGGTAGTAGGGAGCAGAAGGTGGTAGGGTGGCTGTGACAGGGCAGGGGATGGTAGGGGGCAGAGGGTGGCAGGAGTACAGTGACAGGGTAGTGGGGTGGTAGGAGGGCAGAGGGTGGTAGGAGGACAGTGACAGGGTAGTGGGGTGGTAGGAGGGCAGAGAGTGGCTGGGGCAGCAGTGGTAGGGTGGCTTGGGCAGGGGGTGGTAGGAGGGCAGTGACAGGGTACGGGTAGTAGGGTGGCTGTGACAGGGCAGGGCATGGTAGGGGGCATAGGATGGTAGGAGGGTAGGTGGCTGGGGCAGGGGGTGGTAAGAGGGCAGAGGGTGGCTGGGCCAGGGGGTGGTAGGAGAGCAGAGGGTGGCTGGGGCGGTTGGGGGGCTATGACAGGGCAGGGGGTGGTAGGAGGACAGTGACAAGATAGTAGGAGGGCAGAGAGGGTGGCTGGGGCAGATGGTGTGGTAGGCTGGCTGGGGCAGAGGGTGGCTGGGGCAGTGGTGTGGTGGCTGGGGCAGTGGTGGTAGGTTGGGGCAGAGGGTGGCTGGGGCAGAGGGTGGTGGGGTTGCTGGGGCAGTGGGAGGGTGGCTGGGGCAGTGGTGGTGGGGTGGCTGGGGCAGAGGGTGGTAGGAGGGCAGGGTGGGGAGCAGAGGCATAAATACCTTGTGATTAATGTATTCCCTGGTGGTCCGGTGGGCTCCCTTTACGGTCTGCAGCTCCGCCGTGTGCAGAGCTGCAGACCACGTGGTAAGTTTAGTCTCGCGATCTCAGCCATTCAGAGCGTTGCCATGGTAACCCGCGGCAACGCTCTGATTGGGTGAGATCGAGAGACCCCCTCAGTCTGCAGCTCTGCGCTCAGCAGAGCTGTAGACAGGCTGACTCTCTCCCGGGCAGGCATAGGAGGGGCCTCGCTCCTGTGTCGGTTCCTCTGACCAAGGACCCGATCTGTCACACTGCCCTAAGGCGATTTAGGCGGCAGCGAGGCCCCCCATCAGCGCGAGGCCTTAGGCGGCCGCCTAAATCGCCTAATTAGAGAGTCGCCTCTGATTTTAACACTTTTCATGCACTAATTCTACCACCAGGCTTTGTCAAAAAAATTTCAGTTTTTTCACACACATTGTACTTTAGGCATGAATGAACAGATCCTGTTATGTATCACTGCCAAACACCCCAATATGTGTTCAGCAACATCTCCCGAGTACAGAGATACCCCCCCATGTATAGGGTTGCTGGGTTGTTTGGGGGCCAAAAGGCAACAATCAGAACTTGTACATGTCAGTTTTTCAACTTAATATATAGGTATGCTTGGTCTATCCTCAGTTTGACATATTTTTGCATCCCCCCAGTTAATGTTACCATCATGAAAGAATATATAGTATATATTTTTATAAAGTAGACATCAAAGGTTATAGAAGATGGGGTGTTTTGACTTCTTTCCCCCAACCATTTTGCCCCCCAAAAAAACAGAGAAAGTGTAGTGGTAATTTTTAAATTCTGTTTTTTATGCACACGTCATCTGGTTTTGGCCAGCTGGTTATGTGTTACTGCCAGAAAACTTGTTAGACCAAATGTGCAGGTAGCAAATGTACATTTAGCAGCAATCTTTAAACTGACTCCTGCAAATAGAATCTAACTGGAGATTTGGGGGAAGGAAACTGACTAACAAAAAATGGCTGCTTTCCAAAGAAACAAAAAATAAAATAAAAATTCAGGAACACTTCTTACAACTGTTCTGTGTGGTACAGCTTGAAACATGTTCCTACACACAGTCCTGGTTTCGAAGGGCAATCAGGACAGTAAAAAGGGGTGTCCGTCCTTTTCCCGTTTTTAAAACAGACCCGGCAATGTTTCTGGCAATTGGCGGTAACTTAAAAATAAAATGCCTGGACTCAGCTTGCACCGTTGTTGGAACTTGTCCATCTCCATAAATTGTTAAAGAAATTATTTTCAACTGAAATTGGAGAGGTGGTTTTCCCTGGATTATTTTTTTTAAAAAGCAAAAATGAGTTGTGGGTTGCTATTTGCATGAGATAGATAGCCACCTTTTTATACCATGTTTTGTTTTTCGTAAAATAAGATATGGCTGCATCAGATGATCAGCCAAATCAACACCCCCCATGTACTTATTATACGCCCTGATGCAAACCGGTTTGGACTCTACTCTGCCCTGGACAGAGATGTCTGACATGCGTTCGTCATGGATGGTTGTTAGCATGTTGACATCCTTCCTGTCCCTAAATTTTAGTGCAAGCACTTCAGCTTTGCGAAGTGCTTTACATTCGCTTTTTTTTTAAATTTTGCCTCTATGAGAGATCGTGGAAAGTCTTTGGAATTTTTTCTGGCAGTGCCGCACGCCAGTGTCTGTAAACCATAAAGTGTTTTAAACAGACGGACACTACTATAACAATTATCCACATAAAGGTGGTAACCTTTATTAAACAAGGGGTTTAGCAAGTCCCATACAAGTTTCCCACTTGTCCCCAGGGAGTCAGGACAGCCAGGAGGGTCCAGTTGACCATCTTTCCCCTCATATACACGAAAGGCAAACGTGTATCCACTTTCGCTCTCGCACAGTTTATACAGTTTTATGCCATGCCTAGAGCGCTTTGAGGGGATGTATTGTCTGAACCCTAATCTCCCTTTGTATTTCATTAGCGATTCGTCTATGGATACATTTTGTTGGGGGTATAAACATCCGAAAATTTGTCCTGAAAATGGTCTAGCAGTGGGCGTATTTTATGAAGCCTATCATATTGGGGGTGATCTCTAGGGTGACAGAGGGTATTGTCACTGAAATGTAAAAATCTCTGCAGTAACTCGTATCTGGCTCTAGGCATTGTTTGGGAGAATACTGGACTAGACATTATTGGGTTGGTGCTCCAGTATAAGTGAATCGATGGCTTCTTCATAATCCCCATGAGCATTGTAAGAACCCAGAATTTTTTAAGCTCTGGGACATCTGTGGGATGCCAGTCATGCTCCCTGACTGTATAGCTACCTGGATTGTTATCAATAAATTGGGTAGCATACAAGTTAGTCTGGGAAGCAATCTACTACCAGATGGTATCCCCTAAAAATAGTTCTACATACTGCATTGGGGAGAAGCCATCCACATTAACATTAATGCGTGCGTTGGCACTAAAAGAGGGGACGTTGGGCTCGGCTATCTGTGGGGGTACCCAGTCCTCCTCCACATTCGGCGTAGCAGAGGAAGCACAGCTTCTTTCTTCAGCCCTACTCACACACAGATGACTTGCCGTCTTGACTAGACGTGTCAGAAAACTGACCTGGGTCAAAATCTGACGCAGTGTCAGTGGCGTCAGAGTTTGACGCCAAGAAGGCATATGCCTCCTGCAAGTTATACATACGCTGCATGTTTTACACACGACTTAAACAAATTACAAACACACAATTTTTTTTATACTTTATTCTTTTTTAGTAAAAAAACAAACAAAAAAAAACAAAAAAAAAAAAACACAGCAATCCCTAAACTAACTCCTGTCACAGAAATCTAATGGAGATTTGGGGGAAGGAAACTGACTGACCAAGACAGACCAAGACACTGATTTTTAAAACAAATTTAACCCTTGAAGGGCAATAAAAAATACAGACAGTACAAATACCCTGCTGTAACTGATCTGGCAGGGAAGGGGTTAAAATGTGATTTTTGTTAATAAAATACTGATACTTTCTGGTGGTCACTAAACACTGCTGCAACAAACTATCACGATCTCTGTCTCTCTCGCCTCACAAAACGCTACAGAGGAGAGAGGGGCAAAGATCACTGTCAAAGTGAGTGTTTGTAACACCCACTTTGACAGCAGCCAATTGTGAGCGATCGCGGATCGCTCACACGCCGCAATTGGCTGTTACTATCTGCCTGGGATGTCTGGCAGATAGTTACAGTGTTATACCGGTGGGAGCGATCTTTGATCGCTTGCCGCAGCCCATTTTTCGCTATGACGGTTCAGGATCGTCAGCGGTCCAAATGCACGTTTTACCGCTGATGGTCCTGAACCGTCAGCGGTCCTGAAGGGGTTAAAGGATCACTATAGTGTCAGGAAAACAAAGTGGTTTTCCTGACACTATAGTGCCCTGAGGGTGCCCCCACCCTCAGGGTCCCCCTCCCGTGGCGCTGAAGGGGTTAAAACCCCTTCAGCCACTTACCTTTATCCAGCGCCGGGCTCCCTCGGCGCTGGTGACCTCTCCTCCCCGCCGACGTCAGCACCCCGTCCGTCTTGGATCAAACATGCTGATAGACAGCCTACCGGGCAGCCCCCCTACATATAGGACCGTGCAGAGAGCATTGCCAAAATGCTCCCTGCATGTCCTAGTACCCGACTCACAGCATGAGGACGTATAGTGATGGTTTTGCGCTGTGTTGACCGAGGGCAGAGTGGGACAGCCGGACACGACCCCGAAATCGGGAATGTCCAGCTGAATGTGCTTTGTGTGCATACCTCCCAACTTTTTAAATGGGCAAAGACTGACCCTTTAAAGGACCACTAAAGTCACCCAGGCCACTTCATTGAGATGAAGTGGCCTGGGTGCTGTGATCTTGCCATTTTAACCACTTTAGGTTAAACACTGCCGTGTTGCAGAAACAGCAATTTTTACCTAGAAAGGTGTAAACACACCTCCAGTGGCTGTTACACTGAAAGCTACTGGAGGCACTTCTGCTGCAACCACAGGTCAAACTTAGTCATGTGACATTGCAACCCCCATAGCAAAACATTGATTCAATGCATTCCTATGGGAAAGCTTGGATACATGTGCGGCGCATACGAATCAGGTCCCAAATACCTTTTTATAAATAATATGAGGAGCATTGTATTGGATAGTAGGCCATGTCTCCTTGATGACGTTGCAGGAAGCAGAGAGGAGAGCAGCTCTGAGTGAACCTCAGTGCTGGAAAAAGGTAAGTAAAAAGGTTTATTTTATTATTTATATTGCACACACAGAGGCGGTGGGGGCCTTTTATAAGGAGGGACAGGGACACTAAAGCATTAGGATATAGGTCTGTATTAATACTGCTTTAGTGTTCCTTTAAAGGAACGCTATAGTATCAGGAATACAAGAATGTATTCGTAGCGCTTTAGTGTTATGTCATCTATTTAGGTGCATTCTCCCCCACGTGGGTTTAAAAGGTAAGGCTTACTTCCCTTATATCACATGGTATGTTGGTGTCGTCGCAGCTGCCTTGCCTCCTTGCCTCCTTGGCTGAGATCTTTAATATTGATGATCTCAGCCAATGCAATGCTTCCCCATAGGGAGGGATTGGTAGGCGAATGCGCATGCCTGCCAAAATACCTCACTGAGCCAATCAAAACCTCAATATGAGAAGTATTTGATTGTATAACCGAGTTTAACTTTATTATTGATTTCTTCAAAACTGCAATGTTTTGCATTGCAGGGTTAAAATGACAGGTACACTGCTTTTAGACCACTTCATTGAGGTGGTCTGGGTGTCTTTAGTGTCATTTTAACTGTAGCGATGTGAGGAGGTGGATGAGACAAAGAGTGGTGCTATTCTGAGAAAATTCATTACTGAGAAGTAACTCAACTGAAATGTAATTTAGAACAAAAATCGTGTATATTATTAGCATAGACTGAGTTCTAAATACATTTATTGCAGTTTAAAGGATCACTAAAGTAACCTAGACCAATTAATCTAAATTAAGTGGTCTGGGTGTCGGGATCCTGTCATGTGATGTCAATCCTGCTATCATGTAAAACACTGCAGTTTTGTAAGCACTGCAAGGTTTACATAGTAGCAGGGTTAAATTCACCTCTAATGGCTGTCTTCCTGACACCCACTAGAGGGGGTTCCTCCTCTAGAACCAAGTGCAACTCTGTTTCATTGTGGTTGAAGCAGTGTGGCATTTGGCCACGCATGCATATGAGAAGCATTTTAAAAATATTTTTTTTATTATTTTTATAAACCTGTGTTTTGTTTGCAATTGTCTGATATCCATGAGAGTATTTTTATGTTTTTTTTCTGAACAAAAGAAAAAAATAAATAAAATTTTTACAGCCTTCTCTGCTCATATTAACCAAGGGTGTCAATGTTAGTGTAGGGCACTGTAAATTAAAAATAATCTAAAGGCAAACAATATGATTCTAAACCATTTCCCCTTAATGATTTTGTTTTTTGATGCCTCCAAAACCCATGAATCATATATGAAGGTTCTCCCCCCCACCCCCCATTAACTGTCAAAAGGCCACTATGAAGCTGTAATCGAGTCCAAATACTAGGAATGCACTAATGAGTTCTTGTAGCCAAGATAAACATCGGAATTTTTATTTGCATAAACAGAGTCACTGCACCATTTCTGTCCCAACAGTGGACCTTTATTGAGCAAAGTTGGCTTTTGCTAACCTGATGTATTATCATGTCATTTTCACATGACCGGTATTGCTATCATGTACCTTCCCACCAGAATGAAAATGCCTTATTCTTCATTTCTTCACATAAAAAATGTAATATGACCTAAGCATCACATTTATAGTTTTTACAAATACATTAAATATCCCTTGTTGTGATTATTTGATCAGACGCCGAGTTCCAAGGCTATTGTGTTTTGATGTGCGTTTGATTTGTACCATTATTTTCTCCCTTAGTGGCCATACTGTGAGAAACGCTGTACTTACTGCAACTTCAACAAGTACATTCAACGTTCTGATAATGAGGATGCCATTCGAGCATGTCTTTTAAAAGAAGCGTCTACATTGATACAACTCAGCCAGGTCAGAAGGTAAGCATCCTCTCCAAATGGCTATTGTTGGGTATCCTCTTCACTACCAAAAATATGTATTGATAAACTTTACTTCTATTTTATTTGCAAAACAAAGTTTAATGCCTAAAGCCCCACTTACCAATATTTATGTTCATAGAATGACTACCAGCATTTAGAGGAACGACATTCCCTGCCAGAAACCAATTTAACCCATTTAATTGACACTATAGTCACCCAAACAACTTTTAACTTAATGAAGCAGTTTTGGTGTATAGACTGTGCCCCTGCAGTCTCACTGCTCAATTCTTTGCCATTTAGGAGTTAAATCACTTTGTTTATACAGCCCTAGACACATCTCCCTGCATGTGACTTGCACAGCCTTCCTAAACACTTCCTGTAAAGAGTCATCTAATGTTTACACTTCCTTTATTGCAGGTTATGTTTAATTTTGTATTTCTTACCTCCTGCTCTGTTAAAGGACCACTATAGTGCCAGCAAAACATACTCGTTTTCCTGGCACTATAGTGCCCTGAGGGTGCCCCCACCCTCAGTGTCCCCCTCCCGCCGGGCTCTAGGGGGTGGAAGGGGTTAAACTTACTTCTTTCTCCAGCGCTGGGCGGGGAGCTCTCCTCCTCCTCTCCTCCCTCTTTCTCAATGCTTTCCTATGGACGTCCAGCGTCTTCTCACTGTGATTTTCACTGTGACCCCCTCACCCCACCCCCTCCATGAAGTTATAAAGGAAGTGTCAAAGATAATGCCATTGCTGCAGGGATTGCTATAAAATGTTTAATTACTTTTATTTTACAAATATATGAACTGTACTTATTGATTATTGGCATTATGCTTACATGCAAACATTCTTTTTCATTTATCCCATTTCTCTCTCCAACTACAGTTCACATAATAAATATAACATTACATTAATATTTCAGAACTTGGGTGGAATTATTGCAAAAAAAAAAAAAAAGAATTCAGAATACTGTATTGTGTACATTTGTCAGCATCCCCAGAACCAAGATTGTATATATTGCTTTCATTTCTTTTACATTTAGTATTTCCTCTGTGTATTTTGGAGGTGGTACACCCAACCTTGCCAGCCCTCATACCATTGGTGCCATTTTAGAAGTGATATCACAAAATGCTTTGCTGCAACAAGATGCTGAAGTTACTCTGGAGGTTAACCCTGCATCCATTCAAAATAGTAAACTGCACCTCTTCCGTGAAGTTGGGGTGAATCGAGTGTCTGTTGGGGTACAGGTAATATTGTGTATATTCTCTTTAAATGTAAACATATACAAAAAGCTAAAGTCCTCTAAATTATGCTAATGAAAGATTTTTTTATTTTTTTTTGCCAGTAAAGATGGACAAAAATGCTGTGGGCATAAACTGAACTAGTAGCGTTATTGAAGAAAAGAGATTTCTGGGAAAAATATAATTATTCTCCTATTAAAGGGATGCTATAGTCACCAGAACAACTATATATTATTGTATTTGTTCTGGTGAGTATAATCATTCCCGTCAGGTTTTTGCAGTAAACACGGTTTATTTCAGAGAAAATGCAGTGTTTACATTACAGCATAGCGATAACTCCACTGGCCACTCCTCATATGGCTGCTAGAGGTGCTTCCTGGGGCAGAACTGCACAGTGTGCCGCACTGACATTGTGTCTCCACCCTTTGCATGGAGATACTGAATTTTCCTCATAGAGATGCATTTATTCAATGTATCTCTATGAGGAGATTCTGATTGGCCATGGCTGTGTTTGGCTTGTGCTGGCTCTGCCCTTGATCTGCCTCCTTGACAAGCTCAGCCAATCCAATGTGAAAGCATTGTGATTGGCTCAGAACACCACTTCTGATGATGTCAGCTAAACAGGCAGACCAGGGGCAAGCCCAAATAAGGTGTTCCCAGCCATGCAAGCTCATTCTGAGCTGAGCCTCCATGGAGCTCACATTGAATATTTTTATTGCATTGTGGTTTTTATTTTTCCTGTCCAAACACAATTTTTATAGTGAATGCAATATACAAAAGATTTGACGTGTATAACAACAGCATCCTGTCTGGTTTTGTTTTTTGTAATATTTTTATTTCAGTTGCAATGGTATAGTTTGGATTTTTATTTTGCCCTTTTTTGGGGGCTGAAGAAAAGAAGATGAAAAAAGAAAGAAAACCTCTAATGGTAAGTATGTTTTTTTTTTTGTTTTTTTATAACATATATTATAACATATATTCATTTTATTGACCCCCACCCCCTCAAAATTTTTAGGGTGAAGGGGGTTAGGTAGGTTTACTTTATTTGGGGTGCGGGGTGGCTTGTGGATCCATAGTCACCGGTGAGAGGAGGGTGGACAACATCATTTTGGGGGGATGGACGATGTCATGTCCAGCCCTCCTTTTATATTTATTTAGCGTACTCACCAATGGGTGGGGCTAATATGGACATAAATCCCCCCACCCCTTTTATTTTAATTATACTCCCCACTTGCTGGCGATGGCGGCATTATATTTAATTATTAGCCCCACAGGGGATGGACAGATCATTCTTTAAATGGAAGCCAAGGGGGGGTGTACATTAGCGACATGGCAGCAATTACTTCTTTTTTTTTTTTTAAGTTTAATGTGACAGTTGGCTACCTGCCAATTAAAAGTCATATTTTGCTGTCTAAATAGAAAAAAAATTCTTAAAGAATGAAGGAACCAAAAAAAAAAATTCTTGCTTTGCGCATCTAGTCCATACTAACAATGACAATAAAATGTATGTTTTCTTTAGGCCCAACAAGTTATTTTTAGCTCCAGGTACATGAAGGATGAAATCCTGCATTGGCCATGAATGACAGAATTAATTGCAAATCTGTCACATTTTTACAACTTACTGATGTATTACAATAGCAGCCACAAATGGCAAGCAATATGCTTTGACAATATCCAAAAATAAAATGTGTTCATGAATGTTCTCAAAATAATATAATTTAATAGTAGCAGCAATAGAAAAGCCCATCACATCATATTTATGAGTATGTTATACTTTCTACCTCCCAAATTCTTTACCATGAATCTAATTTTATCTTCTTGCCTCTCCCATTATATTTCTTACTATCTTACTACCTGTATTGGGATGAAAGTCATTTGATGATTCTGAACTCCTCTTTCTGGGAAGGACACACACAGCTTGTGATGCCCTCCATACTGTTGAGGAGGCTTGCAGACTTTTCCCTGGATCTACATCAGTGGATATTATGTTTGGACTCCCAGGTCAAAGCATGGAATCCTGGCAAAGCACCTTGAAAACCCTGCTTGCAATTTGTGATGATCATGTGTCTTTATACCAACTGACTATTGAGAGAGGCACTGCACTTTTTAAACAACTACAGAGGGGGCAATTCTCTCCTCCAGATGAAGAACTGACTGCCCACATGTATAACTTTGCCAGGAGGACTTTGTGTGACGCTAGTTTCCATCACTATGAAGTGTCAAACTTTGCCCGGAATGTAAGTGAAATTTACACTGAAATTAATTTGAGTTATTGATAGTTATGTAAGATATGATGACATTCTGATTTATTCTATTTTATTTTTCTTCAAAGGGGGCACTCAGCAGGCACAATCTGTCCTACTGGCTTGGAAAGCAGTATATTGGAATAGGGCCAGGTAAAGTTGCTTAGAGGTGAATTACACTGCCAGCATTAAAAAAAAAAAAAAATGGCTTCATTTTCATCAGATGTTAACTTACTTATGAACATTTTTATCTCCTGCTCTGTAAATTAAACTTTCATCACAAACAGGAGACTCCTGTTGGGTCTGGAATTACATCTATTAACAGAGCAGGAGATAAAAAACTAATTCTAAATAAAATAGACTGTGCAAAAAAGGACATTTAAACATTAGATGTCTCTTTACAGGAAGTGTTTAGGAAGGCTGTGTAAGTCACATGCAGGGAGGGGTGACAAGGGCTTCTTAAATAAAGTGATTTAACTCCTAAATGGCACTAAACTGAATTTTCATTCAGAAATTTGTTGATATTCAAATTTCGGTTTGGAAATATGTTTATTTTAACTAATTACCAATTTAGGGAGTTATCTGTATCCCCAAAACAAAAAATAGGTTTCCAGTCACCAAAATTGTTTCCAAAGAGGGTGAACTCCAATTAGAAGTTGCCATGTTCTACAGAAACAGGATACCGTCATACCATCTCACTTATATCAAATCTAACTACACAAAACAACAAAACTACTCCACTGAAATAGAATGCCATGGGAAGGAATCATATTGGTTGAAATAGGGATAGGAAAACTGCACTCTCTTCAAAACCCAGGTGCTTAGTTGGACCCGAGGTGGCAGGTCCTCAGTTACACAATGGATTCAAGCAAAGGATGGTCCAGACACTAAAGGTTCAAGATCAGGCATATTTATTGGAGGAAACACTGTAACGTTTCGATCTCAACCAATGGTCTTTGTCAAGCTACTATGCATAAGCATAGAAATATATATATATATATATATATATATATATAAAACAAGAGGGGGTTGGCTGCACTCACCTTAACATGCATAAATGGGGGTGCTGCTGGGGGCCAAATAATACAATACACAAGATCCAGCGCACTCACCTATCCACTAAACAGCAACTTCAATGTTGAAAGATTTTATTTGTTTTTTTAAAAACACCTAATCTAGGCAAAAATAATGGGGGTTTAGTTACATTATATGATCATACATTGCATAAGCCTGCCACAACGTCAATGTACCCCATCTTTGGCAGGTCCTACACTAACAGCCTAATGTCTGCTCTTATGAGATTAACCTACTTGGGGAAAAAAATTCCATCTGGGGCTCTCTGCAGTACAAGGCTAAATAGGGCCCTGGGATGAGGCACCTGTGACAGGGAGGGTGCAAAACCAAGGAGTTGGCTAGACTCCCAAATATATATATAAAACAAGAGGGGGTTGGCTGCACTCACCTTAACATGCATAAATGGGGGTGCTGCTGGGGGCCAAATAATACAATACACAAGATCCAGCGCACTCACCTATCCACTAAACAGCAACTTCAATGTTGAAAGATTTTATTTGTTTTTTTAAAAACACCAATCTAGGCAAAAATAATGGGGTTTAGTTACATTATATGATCATACATTGCATAAGCCTGCCACAACGTCAATGTACCCCATCTTTGGCAGGTCCTACACTAAAAGCCTAATGTCTGCTCTTATGAGATTAACCTACTTGGGGAAAAAAATTCCATCTGGGGCTCTCTGCAGTACAAGGCTAAATAGGGCCCTGGGATGAGGCACCTGTGACAGGGAGGGGTGCAAAACCAAGGAGTTGGCTAGACTCCCAAATATATATATAAAACAAGAGGGGGTTGGCTGCACTCACCTTAACATGCATAAATGGGGGTGCTGCTGGGGCCAAATAATACAAAACACAAGATCCAGCGCACTCACCTATCCCACCTGTCCACTACTTAGCAGCTTCAATGATCTTGTGTATTGTATTATTTGGCCCCCAGCAGCACCCCCATTTATGCATGTTAAGGTGAGTGCAGCCAACCCCCTCTTGTTTTTATATATATTTGGGAGTCTAGCCAACTCCTTGGTTTTGCACCCCTCCCTGTCACAGGTGCCTCATCCCAGGGCCCTATTTAGCCTTGTACTGCAGAGAGCCCCAGATGGAATTTTTCCCCAAGTAGGTTAATCTCATAAGAGCAGACATTAGGCTGTTAGTGTAGGACCTGCCAAAGATGGGGTACATTGACGTTGTGGCAGGCTTATGCAATGTATGATCATATAATGTAACTAAACCCCATTATTTTTGCCTAGATTAGGTGTTTTTAAAAAAACAAATAAAATCTTTCAACATTGAAGTTGCTGTTTAGTGGATAGGTGAGTGCGCTGGATCTTGTGTATTGTATTATTTGGCCCCCAGCAGCACCCCCATTTATGCATGTTAAGGTGAGTGCAGCCAACCCCCTCTTGTTTTATATATATTTGGGAGTCTAGCCAACTCCTTGGTTTTGCACCCCTCCCTGTCACAGGTGCCTCATCCCAGGGCCCTATTTAGCCTTGTACTGCAGAGAGCCCCAGATGGAATTTTTTCCCAAGTAGGTTAATCTCATAAGAGCAGACATTAGGCTGTTAGTGTAGGACCTGCCAAAGATGGGGTACATTGACGTTGTGGCAGGCTTATGCAATGTATGATCATATAATGTAACTAAACCCCCATTATTTTTGCCTAGATTAGGTGTTTTTAAAAAAACAAATAAAATCTTTAAACATTGAAGTTGCTGTTTAGTGGATAGGTGAGTGCGCTGGATCTTGTGTATTGTATTATTTGGCCCCCAGCAGCACCCCCATTTATGCATGTTAAGGTGAGTGCAGCCAACCCCCTCTTGTTTTATATATATTTGGGAGTCTAGCCAACTCCTTGGTTTTGCACCCCTCCCTGTCACAGGTGCCTCATCCCAGGGCCCTATTTAGCCTTGTACTGCAGAGAGCCCCAGATGGAATTTTTTCCCCAAGTAGGTTAATCTCATAAGAGCAGACATTAGGCTGTTAGTGTAGGACCTGCCAAAGATGGGGTACATTGACGTTGTGGCAGGCTTATGCAATGTATGATCATATAATGTAACTAAACCCCCATTATTTTTGCCTAGATTAGGTGTTTTTAAAAAAACAAATAAAATCTTTAAACATTGAAGTTGCTGTTTAGTGGATAGGTGAGTGCGCTGGATCTTGTGTATTATATATATATATATATATATATATATATGATACAATTAAAGTTACCAATTGAAGTGCAAACTTAAAAATTTACTTAATTGGCAATACCATACAAGGTGCAGGTACACTTGACAATTTATGAAGCTATGTAGTCTGCAAAGGTTTCAGTATGCAATGACATCAGACTCTTCAATTAACACAGCATCACCTGAATAAAGCATCAATTACAATTGAACCAATAAAAATAAATCAAAATAATAGGGATCTGCTTAATTACCCAATCTGTCAGGGCCATTATGATATATACCAAAAACGGTGAAAAAAAAAAAAATTGTAGCCACTTCAAATGCTCCTAAGCACACCAGTGCTGAGTGCCTGAGAGTGCTGTGCCGCTTGATATGGGAGCAACCGTGTCAATGCACCAAACATCAATGCACGGCAAAAAACATCATGCCACACAACATCGGCGCATCCCAAATGTCATGGCGTAGGAGCCGCTACATCAACCGTGTCAAGGCACCTGACGGACAGTCAGAAGGCCCAATATAAGGGAAGTAAATGTCTAAAGAGCCCTAATCACCTTTCAGACCCATACGGTGTGATCACATGCGATCACTATTATTAGGTTGAGAGGGAAAGGTTTTTTTTATTATTATTAGTAGGTGGTTAGAGGCTTGGGGATCCCATAGCTAAGAAAGATGCGGCTGGCTCTAACATTTGGAAGGTGGACAGTGGAATATCTCCCTCTTTTTGGCATTAATACCCTCTCCAACCATCTCATGGGTGGTGGGTGGACAGTAGCATCTCTACCCCTCCCACCCCCCATTGACTTAATAACCCCCTGCCAGAGGCCAATAGGTGGGGGGCAAAGGGGGTGAAAATGTCAGTGTCGCCCCGGTTAAATGTTTGAGCTTCAATCCGTTGCTCATGGGTGCAGAGGGATGTCCACGTGTAGGGCATGAGGTTGACCTGTGCCAGCCCCCTGTATTTTACAGGCCACATTTCCGTTGGATTGGAACTTTAAAAAAAATGTTTTTGTCATTTATAATTCTTTATTTTGTTGTGCAGAAAATTCCATACAATTTTGTCATGCCCCAACAGCAATTGGCAAAGAGACAAGGTACATGGTTTACATGTAGTAAGGCATTGATAGAAACTTGTGCACATTTTGAAGAAGTATTGACAAGTTAAGGAACATGCGTAATAAACAAGGCTTAATATAACGGTCTAGATCTATATTGTGGCGTTTGCTGTCAGAATATGTAAATCTATCTAGACTCTGGGGTGAATGGTGAGGTATGTCACAACAGCTCCATCAAGCATAGTAAAATAGGCAGGATATATTATTAGCCTGGCATTAATAAATATTGCATATTTTTAAATAGGGGTTACAGGTGGGGAACAGTATCCTAATAATAAATGTCAGTAGGTAGTTAAACAAGATTGTGTGGTGGTCAAGCTATACTAACTGACATAGTCATCACTAGTACTGAGTGTTTTAATACGCAGGAATGTGCATGTCTACAGGTTCATAAGCTTTTTGTAAAACATATCCATTCAGGCAAAGGTAAGCAGCCTTCATTGCCTCTGCAGTATTGTCGATTATTTCTAAAGTACATTTAAAACCAATGCTTGCTAATACAGAGCATGACACGTTGTTATAAAAGAAAATTAAACACTTAAACACATAAAAACGATTGAACAGTTAGGAACATTCACGCTTTGAGGGTTGTTGTAAAGTTCTCTCCCGCTGTGAATCTCCGTTAGGGAGGCTGCGTGTTGGTCTGGTCAGCATCTGTCGTGGCATAATGGTCAATTAAGTGGGCCAGGTAGCGTAAATAGTCCAGGTGTGGATCGGTACAAATCAGTCCGTGAGAGAAGAGCGTGATGGTAACTGAAATGTCCAGGCTGCATATTAGTGGTCGATCACCCCATCCCTTGTCTTGGTACCTGGCTTCTTCGGGGTGTGAGAGTCTCAATGGCCCTGATCTTGTCGTGTTGTTTTTCCCATACTTAAGTCGGGCTCCGGTTCCTGCCGGTCTGGCTGCGTGCAGCTCCTCCGCTGGCGCGGTGCAGTGCCGGATTGCTCTTGAAGCCTCATCCTCTGGAGGTGCGAGATGTGCGCCGGGAGGCTCACCCTTGCTGTTTTCAGCCCGGGGTAGCGGTGCTGAATTTTAGCAGGTCGGTGAGTGGCAGGCGGCAAGCTTCGCAATGAGCTGTCGCCCCGTTCCCTCTCCTCTCGTTGCTCTTGCCTGACCCAGAGTTTGCGCCAGAAGTTGGCGAAGATTTCGTCCAGGCGCTTCATGGAAGTCGCAATACTGCCTTCACATGGCGCGTCCGCCATTTTGGGACGGCTGATTGAAAGCCCTCAGCTTACTAGGGCTTCTGCAGGATTACATAGGCCCCCTCTTTTCGATGGACAGTCGATTATATACCGGGATGTCCCTCACCGGCAGGGGGGGGGAACGGGGAGTCCGATTGCCTCTTCTCGTCCAGGCAGAGTGTCAGCAAGGAGAACGGCCGTTTCTCACATGCAGCCTCCACCGATATTTTTCGGAGATGCGTCGAGGTAAAATCACCATTCGATCGGTAATATGCCGTAGATTGTGGCTCAGGGTGTCCTCAGCAGGATTTGTCAGATTTGCTTGGTTATTGAGTCAGTTTATCAGCTTTTTCTTATAGTTTAGCCAGGAGCTCACTTCATGTGCGATCGCTCAGAATGGCGGTTAGGCCCCGCACCCTTTAAAAAATTTTTTAATTATAGTGAGCAGTCGTTGGCTGCTCAATTTTAGTAGATATGCCATGCTGTAGGTAGCGGTATAAGGCAGGTTTTATACTCCCTTATAGAAATATGGGAGTCATTTTTAAAAAATATTTTTTTAATTACTTTTTAACATAATGGCTGGTTAGCATGCGATGCAACCCATAGTGACATTGAAGGTTTGTTTGTTTTTTTTAATTTAATTTAATTTTTTTAAACTATTTGCTGCTAGAGCTACAGGCTAGCAAATAGTCAGATTTAAAAAAAAAAAAAATATGGACCCTGATTTTGAAGAGACACTCCAGAGCCCTAAAGTCTATGTCCTCTTTTTTTTTCATTTTATAATGTGCAAATTTCAAGAGAAATTGACACTTTTATAAATCAATCTTGTTACACCCCCGTGACTTTCAAGAAGATACTAGGTCCGGTTACTTCCTGGTTGCTTAGCTCAGTGGAGCTAAATTTAGGAGCAAGGCAATTGGTATTGGACGGCCACAGAAAGCATTATTTAAGGAGCAATTAACCTACTATGCAGACAAAAACAATACTTTTTTTTCGTTTTTAACTTTCAGCTAGTTAGAATATAGCCCACTAATCTGTTATCCTGTGTATATCACATACATTCTAAATGCATTGTACATGCAGCATACACATTCAATACAGATGCAGCACATACATTCTATATACATCTAGCGCATATATACAAAGGGCCATTACATGATAAATATGGCAATTCCATGTAAGGATACCACATTAAGGAGTTCTCTAGTAAACAGCTAAAATATCAAAATTAGGAAAAGCCATTTCCCTCTAGGCTGGTAAAGAAGGTGAGGGCTTGCAAAGGCAGCAGACAAGAGAACGGTAGCTATTCCAAGCGGTTTATAGATATAACTCAAAGAAAAAAAACACATAATTAAATGGATACTTTATATTTTTATTCAGACTAATTCTACTAAACAATGATTTTTTATTTTCCTTGTATTTGGGCAGTGGAGTGTCCCTTTAGGTATTCAGAGCTAGCTTTTAAAATAAATCCGGGTCTGGATTTCTGTTGTCTGGCAACTTTTGGTCCCACTAAAATCTGGACCAAGTTCAGGCTCATTTGAAGCTTGCTCTGCAAAAGCCGGACATTGTTACATACTATGAACAATGTATTTATTTTACAGTCTGAATGATCCATACTGCAGCAAATGGATTTGCCCCATTTGGTATAGGGCTATTTGGACTTTAGTGCATAACCCTGAAAGTGTTCTTTTGTTGAAATGTTTCAAACTATTCAAAATTTAAATAACAATTGGTGTGCAACATGTCTTAAAGGGATACTACAGCTACAGCTTATTGCATCTTTTCAGAGAAAATGCAGTGTTTACATTACAGCCTAGTGATAACTCTCCTGGCCACTCCTTAGGCAGTGCTCAACTGCTTCCTTGGGAAGTGCTGCAGAGTACCCTCTGCATGCGTACACTGAACTTTCCTCATAGTGATGCATTGATTCAATTCATCTCTATGATGAGATACTGATTGGCCAGGACCGTGTTTGACTTGTGCTGGCTTGATCTGCCTCCTAGGCAATCTTAGTCAATCCAATGCTTTCCTATGAGAAAGCATTGTGATTGGCTGTGATCAACACTTCTGATGATGTCAGCCAAGCAGGCAGATCAGGGGTAGAGCCAGCAGCAGCAGCCTGGAATAAAAGTAAGATTTTATTATATTTAGGGGGGCTAGATGGTACTTTTAACACTAAAGGGTCAGTAATACATGAGTGTGTTCCTGACCCTATAGTGTTCCTTTTAAAATGGTGACATGATGCCAAAGTGTTACGGTATGTAAAAAAGTTAACTTAGTAAAATGTAGAATGTGTACATAGAGCATCCTCTCGACTGGTGCACACCAAGGTTACATTATTCTAGACTTGCAAATATGATGAGATAGGCTTCACTCAAATTCCAGTGATATCAGTGCTTTGTTTAGACATCTGATGAAGCCAAAGCCATCTATACAAGATCTGCACTTCTGTCTTAATCATGTATTTTGTAATCATGTATACGTGCAGAAATGCCAAGGCTTTGGCTTTATCCCATGTCTAAATAAAGCATTTATGGCATTGCATTTGATGTCAAGCTTATCTCATTATATTCCTATGCCCAATATATTCTATTCTATTTATTTATTACAGTTGTTTTTGGTTATTCTAGGAGCACATGGTAGATTTGTGGCACGAGCCACTGGAGGGACACAGAGAGAAGCTCGCATACAGACTCTAGAACCTGATCCATGGATGAGAGAGGTCATTCAACATGGACATGGAACACGGAAAGTCGTTGAGCAGAATGATCTGGAGATGTTAGTATATACCAATTAAAAAGAATTTCAAGAATTTATTTAGAATATGTGCACTCATTCCACAGAATGAGAAACTGCTTAGTACACTTGTATATCTAGTGATAAAAGCAGGTGAGATTATGAATTTTGTATATATCTTAGCACTTATTTCTCATCTCTTATTCTTCACAGCTTATCAGAGATGCTGGTCTTTGGACTACGAACAGACACTGGGATTACTCATGAGGTGAGAACTTTGGGTGACTGACTGACTTTCAGGGCTATTCACTAAGGTGAGAATTTTTCCAATTCTGCAATTTTGGTCTTAAATTTGTTAATCACTTTAAATTCACTATGGGGATAAGTAGTCGCAGACCTGTCAGAGTGATGATGACCCCTGTCCACTGCACCTTCAATGGGGACAAATCAGGTGGATGGCCAGGTGCATGTGCGTCATTACCTAAGGAAGAGAAGGCAGCAGAATGCACTATGGGAAGAAGGCAGACTCGCTGAGGTAGAGTTATGTTCTGGGCAATGTTATGCTGGGAAATATTGGTTCCTGGCATTCATGTGGATATTACATATAAAACACAATAAAATAAGCAATGTAAACTTACACAGAATCCAGTGTCGCAGTATTTTGGAGTTTGCCCCCACCCTTCCGACAATTACCTAATTAAACTTAAAAGTCCCCTCTGTCAGTTGGGGCCACAATTATTTGCCCCACACTGACAGAAGATCTATCTGTGGGTCTCTATGTGAGCGCGGCAAATAGCCCTTTAAAATATATTAGCTTACAGTGGCTGTGATTTTAAATTGACCCCAGTATTACGGAGACCCCCAAGGTCTAAGAAGATTCTCTTGAGTTCACCCTTCTTACCACCTGCTTAGTGATCAGTGCTGGGGGCACCATGAGCATAGGTTGGGGGACTTTAAATCTAATTTTAGCACAGATGCCGTTAGAAGATAATAGTGCGCTGATTTTTTTATTTTTTTTTAATTTCTTGTCTGACAGGCTATTTGATATGAAATGTATTTCTGTGCCACTGAATGTACTTTGAAGATTGCAAACTTCTTCCCTCAGTAATATACACATGGTGTGTGACTGCAGTTTACTGCTCAAGTGAACCCTGCCAGAACTGAGTGAGGTAGTAGTAGTGTTGCAGGCAGAGCACAGCATCCGTGAAGTTGAAGAATCAGTTTGCAAATCCTTTTTTTTTTTTAAATTGTACAAGTGTCAAACAAAACAACATTACAGTAATAGTTCACCAAGTATCAACCAATTTTTCAACATACACATAAGGCAGGGTGAAACCATTACAATGACAGACATTTTTTAAAAAGTTGGATCACTGTACCTCCTCCATGTCTACCTTTACGCATGTTGAGGATAGTGCCAGTTGTCAACAGAGGCAGGTTTGACAAGTAGAGTTGTACTCCTCATCATCCCTGGTAAGTATCCACAAGCCCACACTTTTTGTTGTATTTCATTCCAAGGCCATGTCAAAATAGCACGTTAATAATTTCACCCACTTGATTATGCAGATTTATGGACTGCTCCCACTGGCCATCATGCTTTCTTTCCTTGATGGCACAGTGATGGCAGCCCAAGATGCCTGGAATTGGTGGTGGTAGTGGAGGAGGTCCAACCCTTTGCAACTCATACTTGGCATTGCATGAGAATTGCTGGGCATTTGCTCCATAATGTGTGGGCTTGCCAACTCTTGAGGCAGAAGCAAGAGAAAAGAGGGCTTCTCACACACCTACGACAAGATGTCAGCACACAGAATCATGAAGGGATGATTATTAGGAACTTAAAATAATTCAGTTTCCCCATTTTTCATAGTACAATATAGCAAAAGGAAAAAACTTTACAATTGATCATTATAACATTTCCAATTTATTTTTTAAACCCAGATATACAATAGCCTAATTTAGGCAACTCAGAATTGCAAAAATGCCTTATAGTGCATAGCCACTAGGCCAAGAAAAATTGTAGTTTTTTTTGCATGTCACCACGGTCATAGGCAGCATTTTTTTCAGTAAGACTTTTGACACTGTTGCACATAGAAGGCTTATCAGTAAACTGCAATATTTAAATTGGGATTACAATATTGTTGTATGGGTTTGGCAGTGGCTGAGTGGCAACAGAGAGTTGTAGTCAACGTTAATCAAAGCAAGGTCTAGTTAACAGTGGGGTACCTCCGGGATCTATACTTGGACCCATTCTCTTTAATATTGTTATTAGTGATATTGAGCTGTGGCAACTGACATTTAATGTGGATAAGTGCAAGATAATGCATTTTGGGCATAAAAACCCAAGGGCAGAGTGTAGAATATTTGATACAGTCCTAATCTCAACATCTGAGGAAAGGGATCTAAGGGTAATTATTTCAGATGATTTAAAAGTAGGGAGACCATGGAGCAGCAGGAAATGCTAGCAGAATGCTTGGTTGTATAGAGATAGCTATTAGCAGTAGAAAGAGGGAAGGGCTCATGCAGTGGTGGAACTACCACAGTCCCAGGTGTCGCACCCGCGACTGGGCCCATCACTCCAGGGGGCCCGGCCGCCCTGCTGACCCCTGCAACCGTGGCCCGCCGAGAGAGGAACTGTGACAGTGGGCCCACTTAGGGCATACCCGAATCACTGTATGGACAGTGAGGCAGAGTAGGCACCTGCTTACCTTGATGGCAGGTGCCTACTCTGCCGATTATATAATGAGGGGAGGACAGGAGGCAGGCCGCATTCGGCAGCATCAAGAGATCACTGATCGGACAGTTCCTTTCTCCTCCCTTGATTTCCCTCTGTGATGCCGGGAGCCGGAATATAATGTCATTCCGGCCCCGGCACACTAAGCAGCGCGCAGAAGGAGAAAGAAACTCACAGCACAGCCCAATGGAGAGGACCCAGACCAGCTCTCCCAAAGGTAAGGAGGCTGGATGGGCCTCAAAAATGTAAAATTTATTTGTAAGTGTGTGTGTGTGTGTGTGTGCGCGCGCGCGTGTGTCTGTCAGCGTGTGTGTGGCTATTAGTGTGTGTATGGTTCTGTGTCTGTCTGCCTGTCAGTGTATGTGTGGCTATTAGTGTGTCTCTATGTCTTTCTGACAGTGTGTGTGTGTCTGTCAGTGTGTGTATGTATGTGTGTCTGTCACATGTGGGTGGGAGAGGCACATGGAGGGTATGGAGGGGTGGGTGAGACACATGGAGGGGTTGTGGGGTGGCAAAGAGACATAGGACAGGTGGGAGAGACACATGGAGGGACTGGGGGTTGAAGGGACTGGTGGGGGAGAATGAGACACGTAGATACAGATACAGATCTTCTGGGCATCCACATGGTGGACACTTTTTTGATATGTTGAGGAGTCCAACTCTTCTTGTCAAACCTGCCTCTGTTCATAACTGGTACTACCCTCTACATCAAGTATTCTTAATGTTTATTCTGGTTTTTGACTCTGCTTGTTTTCTGACTACTCTAACCTCTGTTATCTTTGACCTGGCTATTGTCTCTCTTCCTCCTGTCTTCTGGTTCCCTTGATTTTTGGCTTATTCCTGACTATTCTGTTTCAGCCACGTTAAGCCCGATTACTCTAAGGTCCAGTAATATGTTCAATTTGATTCACTTTGCAGGTTGGGGTTTTAACCGTGACACACAGATATGCAGAGACACTGACACAAGTACACATACATACAGCTATAAGTAACAATTAACATAGGTTTAGCCACCCTCTTTCCTAACATTTGGGTGCAGGAAGGTAGCTTCCCTGGGGTCCAGTAGAGCTGGCTGATGAGAGACTAAGGTTCTAGGCTTCCCTCCCCTCTCCTGTTTGTTTGTGCCTGCTCCTGCCTCCCCACGTGGCTCTAAGCAAGCTGGAGGAGATTAACCTGAACTCGCTTCCTCCAGCAAGCCATAGGTGAAACAAGCCCTATGACAGTGGCCTAAACAATGTGCACTGTTAAAGGGCCATTAAAATTTGTGGGCTTTTTGAACCATATGTTTGACAGCCCTGATTTAAGGGGTTAATTAATATAATTAACCATAAAGCTTTTTCTTCATAATAGATATATATAAATGTAGCGTTACGTTAAAATGAAAATTCTAATACTGATTTACTTTATTCCTAATCCTTTAGCAGAAAGACATTCAATTTCTCTCATATTGTCACACTTCTGGCTTTCTATGATATTGTTTTTCTGTAAAATAGATTGGATCAGTTCAGGCTGTAAGAATATGTTTTGCTGTTACTTCAAATCTTTTTTTTTTATTTCTAAGGCCTGGCAACAACTCTCTCCGTCCATCAGCTTGAAGCATTTTTTTGATGCATCACATGAATTAAAGATGCTTCAGAAGCTGGAGCTGGTATTACTGGATGAAAGGTAAGACCTGAATGTAAAAGGGAAGGAATTAGATAGAATTGCTAATCATTTTGGTATTTGTCAAATATTGAATTCTCTGGTGAAACACTACACCATCAGAGATTTTAAAGTGGCTTGGTTATTGTCTGAGGCTTTGCCTAATTTGCAAATACCCTCGACAGTGCATCTGGGGTCATGTGGCCATAAGGGGCAGGGAAAGGTGAGATTTACTTACCTGAACCTGTCTCTTGCGGGCAAATCCATCATCTTCCTGAACCCTCTTAATTGAGATCTGTGGAGGGCGGGATTATCCATAGTATGAGCTTTATTTCCTTACAGCCATAACCGGTGACGGCTGGGGGAAAAGACAAGCTTGACAGTGGTAGCTCCGTCTTTTTGTCAAGTGTAGGAAAAATACTGGGACTAAGTAGTCCCTACTTTGCCTCAGTTTATCTTTTTTTTTTTTTTTTTTTTATAATTTATTTTTGAAGCGCATTGTCAGATACATTGTGAGGATATGACATTTAACAGGTTACATGAGTTAATACGGTGACATAGTGGTAAAGGTGATTTGTTGTGCTTTTTTTGTTTTTTTTTGTTTATGCAAAAGAAATTAAACCGGCTTATCAGAGAAGTTGTCAAGGCATTCAAACAAGTGTTAGGCAAAACAGGGTAGCATAGACATGGGTTAGCCTAATAGATTTCACGAGAGATGTGTACAGTTAGTGTGGTGACCTGCGTGGCTAGTCAGACATGGCTATGTGAGACCGTAGTAGTTAAGTGGACATGCTAAGATTCCTCTGGTTGACACTCGCTGTGTAGATGATATTAGGGGAACTGGGTTAAACTCCCTGGGATTATCAAGTGTCATGTGATGCCACTTTCTGGGTTTGTGACCGACTAGCCAGGTTGGACAGGTCCGACATAGATTAAGTGTAGGTACGTACTAACGTGTAATTACATGGCATGGTTTAACCACCAAGGGACCTTGGGGCACTGGGCTTGCCAGGGAGGGTATATGTGCAGGCTTAAGAGGCCTAGGCGCTGTCAGTGGGGAGCTGCAGAGTTAACATCTACTGTATTAAACACAGAATGAAGTTATTAATGAGATAATAAAGAATATACAGTAGTTGGGTGCAAATGTGGTAGGCATCCGCCTAGTCGCTCCTGTGGCTGTGCTGGATCGGCTGGTGTCTTAGCTGGGATCGGGTCTGGTGTTGCTCATGTTATGGATGTGTCCGGTCCTGTGTGACTGCTGGCACCAACCCCAGGCAGAGAGTAGAGCCCGCGCCCCATGTCCAGCCTCAGTTTATCTTTTAACTAGTTTGGAACTTCAGTAGCATTCCAACATAGTTGGAGGGCCTGGTTGCCATAAGCAGCAGGGAAAAGTGAGATTTACTTACCTGAATCTGTCTCTCACGGGCACTGCCATCCTCTTCCTTGATGAGGATCCTACAAGATCGTTTGTGACGGTAGTCACCATCACCAAGAGCTTAAAATAGACAATTCAATTAGGTATCTGGATGATTCCTATGTTAAAGTCACCCTGTGTCCATTGTGGGTTCAAGACATTTTAGTGTATAAATCAAGCTCCCTTCCTAGTGCTTTTAGTTCAATAACCCTCACCCGATGCCCAGGGCTAGAATCAGGGGGGTAGACCGTGATCTGTCCACCTTTCTATTAACTTTTAATCCTTCACCCGAATCCCATGATTGGGGAAAAGGGGAGGTCCCCACTTACTTTGTAGGCCCCATCATATGTCTTAAATGGCTGCCCAGTCGCTATTTTATAGTTACAATAAGCAGCCACTGAATTTAAAATCTTCCATATAGGCCTACTTTTATTATAATTTTTTTTCTTACTTTTTTAATGTGGTACGCTACATTAATGTAGTGGCTAGCAAGTGCCACCCAGGTATTTTTAACAGTATTTTTTTTTTTTACTTTTTCTACTTTTAAAACCCGGGTCTGGATTTTAAAGTATTTGTGCCCTGATTTAACAATCCAGGTCTGAATTTCAGCTTTGTGGCAGCGTTCGGTCCAACTAAAATATGGACCAAATTCTGGCTCACTCGGAGCCCTCTCTGCAAAATCCAAAATTTGTTACATAGAGTGAACACTCTGAATGGCTCCTTATGGTTGCTCCATTTGGTACAGAGGCTATTTGGACATTTGTTAATAACCCAGAGTTTGTCTACTTTATAAGTTCTTATTTCTTGCTCTTTTACTTTAAAGGTAACTTTAATGGTAGCAGGAGTACCCTGGCGCCCCTCATTGCAAGAATTCAAACTGTTTTAGAACAGTTTAACTTCTTACCTAGGGTCCACCGGGTGCCACTCCTCTTCTACAGCTGAAATTCCTGCTTGTGAACTTCAATTAGCCCTCCTGAGCTTTGCCCTGCACAAAGATAGATATTACATGTAATGACAAGGGATATAATGAATAATATTAAAATACTTTTTTTATGATAACTTAAATAGATGATCCAAACCCTGTCCCCCCTTCCCCCCTCCCCACCCCTGCACCTTGTTAGCTGCTGAGTTTTTTTTATTTGTGTTACTAAGATTTAAGTTTATTTGCTCATTTATACATAAGGAAAGGTAGGAACTACTTTTCCCTATGTATAACCTGCTGATAGACAAAAGTTGACAAACGGTGGAGCTTTAGTCCGGCTCCATGGCCTGACTACTTTGTCAACTTTGTCTTGGGCTGTCTTTGTTTATACTCATCTCCCTCCAGAGTCCTTAATGTTGACTCTCAAGCAATCACTAAAGTCAACTGAGATCTGGGTAAACACTGGCCATGCGCGATTTCACACACACGAGATAGGATTTCCGTGCGCCACCATCTTAGAAACTAAGATGGCGGTGCCAAAAAAGAAAAACCTGTTGGGGTCAGAACAAAGTCAAAAAAGGTAAATTGCACAGGTCCTGAGGCCAGAAACATTAGACAGTACACCACATTATGTGTAAATAAAAATCTCTCTCTGAAGATTCAAACAAAAGATTATTGGGAATGCCAGTATAAATATTCGCAATTTACACTTGTACATTATTTAATTATGTAGACGCTGAGTGACTTAGAAACCTGATATTGACATAGAAAATACTTTGTTTTCAGCTTTTGCTCACTTCTGACAAAAGTGGTTTCCAATTCAGTCGTCAATGTGCATCAACAGTCCTAGTGATATCAGTATTCCCCATTGGAACAGCATTATTCAATGTCTAAATCCTGGTCTGAACAACTGGCCTAGAGATCATGGGCCATGTTAGTACCTACCTAAAAAACTTCCGTGCATAAGTTTTGTATGTAAGAAAAAAGACCGGGCAGAGTCAGGGTTGCCATAAGAAATCTTAGAAGACTTGTCTCACTGAAACAGGCTCCCAGATACACACACTTCCACACACAGGGACATGGCGGGAGGAAGAGGGTGACCTTTTTGGGGGATAAGCAGGGCTATCGTGATAATGTTATCTATACTTGGAACAGGAATATCATTTTAAATCCTCTTTGAGTCTTATCTCTTTACATAGTTTTTTTTTAAATTGACACATGGAAGAGATTGGGGTATTGGTAATGAGATCCATGATAGGGACTGGGTGGTGATATTTACACATAGAGGGACTCGAGGGGAATTGAGATAAATGGAAGGGGTGAATTAGACACATGGAGGGGCTTTGGGGGGGGGATGAGACACATGAAAGGGCTGGGCAAGGATAACTTTAAATTTTAAATATAGAGAGGCGGAGCCTAGCTACCAAAGCGAACGGTCGCAAGCTCCGGACAGAAATCGTATAAAACTCGTTCTTCACGGGCTCTTACCTGCTGTACCGAGCTCCCAGACATTATACCTGCACATTTAACTATCACTGGACGCAAAACTAAAAAACCCAACCTGGGGATGAACATCGGCGAAATATGGCGCCAAGCACATGGCCGCGTTGTCAGACGGCTCTTCTGATTTCCTGGCCTCGGAAGGGGAAGAGACTCTCTCACACACACCGCGAAACCCCCGCCAAAACAGACAGAACTGGACACATCCCCGGTCACAATCTCGGTCCTGAAGGGGCTCCTTGCGGAACTACAGACCACCCTACATGCCGACATTGCCACGATACGAGAGGGTCTGCAGGGCCTGACAGGCCGCATTGGAACACTAGAAGAAACTACTCACCAGGATTCCCAGCGGGTACAGGTGCTGGAACAGGTGGTACTACTTCGAAAATATGGCACTAGATTTCTACAGCGACCTATCCGGCAGCACAATGGCCTGGCGGTGGTCACTCAAGCCTGTTACCTCACTATTCCAACAGCGCAACATTGGATACCGCTGGCACTTGCCCCGCACGCTCCAAGTGACACATGGAGAAACTACTTACCCTCTCCATAACCTACGAGATGCAGCCACACTCTTAAGGGATTTAGGATTACTGCAAGACTATCTACTAAAGCCACAGCCGCAACTCACTAACAGGCCCTTGCACAACTGGGACCCAAGCAAGGTCACTCCGTTCACACCACGACGACCCACAGCGGAACCGTATGCTACTGCAACCACGTGAAGCCCCGTGAGGCTCTCTGACCGGGACTGATTATGATTGGGACAGTTCCCTTATTACTAATATTTCCTAAGACACATCATAATTGGCACTCGATGTCTATTAACGGGTATAGTCCCCATACTGTCATAACCCCCCTCGTCTCCACTGAGCTGTAGTTGTCATGGTGCCAGACATGCCCTGGAGCCTTCCCTCCTGTGTAAATAGTTAAACCATGTTAGAACAATTTGACTTCTTATCTGTGGTTTGTCATGCGCTTCTCCTCTCCGTCACCACATTCTACAGAGAGCAAGAAGCTCTCTATCTCAGCTAAGCCCAGTGGTGCAACCGTGCAGGGCTTCGCTAATTGGCCGCGAGTGATGACTTCAGAAGACAAAATGGAAGCTAGGAGCTTCTTGTTCTTTTTTGGCTGTTATGGAGAGCAATGGCCATCAGATACTCTGTAACCTGTCAAACTGTTCTAAAATGGTTTGTAATGGGGACAGAGGGTGCCAAGGCACTTCTGGCACCATAACTAATACAGGATGCTGTTGTGGTTATGTTATTTATAGTGTTGCTTTAATTTTCTAACAATTTACAGGTTTATTATAGTGGATTGTGCTATACACATGGTAAACCTAGACATGACCATAAAACAAAAATCTGAAAAAAATAGTATATTGAAAACCAAATTGCAAAATGTGCCAATTCAGAAAGATTCACCATCTTTGCTATAGTCATAGGTTGCATATTGTATCCTTTATTTCTGCATTCAGATTCCAGTTCCCTACAATGCATAGTTTAGTGAACAAACCCCTGCTGTGAATAACTATATGTTCACCTAGATTCATGTCCCTTTCTTATATGCATGTTTTTCTCCCCTAGTGGCCTGCGATGCTCCTGGAAGGGGCTTGCTGTTTTGGACAGTCTTCTAGTGCCCCTCCTTTCCCAATTGCAGTACGCCTGGAATCAGATGGAAAAAGAAGGGTCACCTAAGGACACCACATAATAAACAATTATTGTACCAGCCAACAAAGCTCCTGGTTTTGTTTAGTGTAAAAAAATAAATAAAAATAAAAATATGGGTTAAATTGCTATAACACGGACGACGTGCCAAGAGACACCTGTTGCCTTTGCAAAAACAACCAGGCAGATCTCTAAGTGGCGATTTCTCATATCGTTAACATGAGGCGTGGAGACTGTTGCCATGGACACGTAAACTACGGAGGAACATGGCGAACAAACAGGCAAAGAAAGAGTCTCGAAGCAGAACCCCAACGGGTAACCCATATATTGTGTAAATGAAGAATATGTTGTATTACTGTAACAAAACTCAGCAATTTCAGAGTGAAGTGCCGCCTGTACACTTAGACGGCGTTCTAGAACGGCACTTTGTAACCAGAGAAGCTTTACCTCTGTGTTCTGCTGATTAATATTCGAATAGAATCTTTACCCTATGTGTTCTGCTGATTAATATTCGAATGGAATCTTTACCCTCTGTGTTCTGCTGATTGATATTCGAATAGAATCTTTACCCTCTGTGTTCTGCTGATTAATATTCGAATAGAATCTTTACCCTCTGTGTTCTGCTGATTAATATTCGAATAGAATCTTTTACCCTCTGTGTTCTGCTGATTAATATTCGAATAACCCTCTATACTTGTACTTCTCTTTACCCCTGCTGCGTAAAAAAATCATATAATACTTTATATATCGAGATGCCATAAACTTATATGATCATACACCAATACAGTGGATTTAGCACGTATGCAATGTACATTCAGTGGATAATATATATATATATATATATATATATTTCTTTATTTTTGTAGTGAAGTGATACAAAATATGGGTAACAACATAGTGTGAGGATTCCAAATACAGCATGTCAATAAACAATGCCATGGAATCAGAGAAGAATATAGACAAATGTGTTGGGTGAAGTTACCAGATGGTGTATACCCATCACAGCACTGTGTGTTGTTTTTAGTTTTTATTTAATCAATAAACATAGATATATTTTAATTGGCGTATGGTCCCTAAATGAAAATGAAATGTACCTGACAAGCTTTTATTAATTATTTATTTTTAAATAAATATGTTTTACTGGAATTACTTTTATCCCTTCAGTGCAAATGATGCTGAGTAAAATAGTTCTGACAAGGAAACTGTACATTTAACCTGATATAGTCAGCATTACGTGAGTTCAAACAGTCCTGCTACTGTTACCTAAAGTCAAAAGGAATAATAATGTATTATATCTAGTGAAAAAGCAAAGTATGTTTATCTATTCTTTAGTTTCACAGTAAACATTAAAAAAAATAAAACTCAAATTACATAGATTGGCACAGTTCATATTTAACCACAGGGGTGTGATTTGTAATTTCACATATAACAATTTATGCCAAAACGTGATGAGAATTCTGTTTATAGTTACTATATCTCTCGCCAGGGGAGGGCTGGCAGCCTTATGCCTGGGGGGCAAATCCAGTCAAGTGGCCCATTGCACCCCTGAATCAGCTCACCATCCATGCCCACCTTTTCCTGGTTTTATAATGGATATTGATGTTATGCTAATCAGTAGCTCTTTTGCCATACCCACTCCTTTGCAACTCAGACTTTCAATGTTGTTAGAGCGCAGGCTGAGAATCTCTGAGCCTGTGCTCTGACTCACTGAGCACCGGAACCACAAGGGAGAGGATATGATCTAAGACAACTACTGCTGGTGCGCACCAATGGACCACCAGGGAATCGTTTAAATTAAATATGCTGGTGTCCCAAACTTGTGAGCTGTGTTGGCCTCTGTTGTCATGGCACCCTACGTGACCCCACAGCTTGCACACCTCAAAGGCTGGCCCTGCTGACAGACACACTGGTACTCACTCTCAATATCACACACGCACAAACCCTGAAAGACAAACACTCACTGACCGGCAGACACATACACACACACTGACAGGCAGACACACATTCACTGACCGACACTTACTTGACAGACACACTCGCTGACACACACACTTACTGACAGATACCAGTGCCATATTAACAACATTATGAGCCCCCGGGCAAAGCAGTGCACTGAGGCCCTGCCTACACAACTTACAGGAATAAAAATGTAAATTATAGATACAACGAAGATTATATTTATAAGTACCTCCAACAAATGCAATGCATACATACAATACATACACATAGACTACTGAATACAGTCACACACCGACTGCTGAATACATACACGCATACAGACTGATGAATAGACACACACACACAGACACACAGACTGCTGACTATACACACACACAGACTGCTGAGTACACACACACAGACTGCTAAGTACACATAGAGAGTGCTGAATACATACACACAGTCCGCTGAATACAAACACACACAAACATACACACAGACGGCTGGATACATACACAGTTCGCTGAACACACACACAGACTGCTGAACATACAGACTGCTGTATGTGTTTGTGTGTATGGGTGCGGTGTGAGTGTAGGGTGCTGTGTGTGTGTGGAGTGCTATATGTGTGCTGGGTACTGTGTGTTTGAGGGGTGCAGGTAGCAAATGTGTGTGTTTTTTTTTTTTTTTAATACTACTATACATTAAATACAATCTATATGTCCCCCCCCCACCCTTCTTCTTACCTTTGGTGAAAGAGGCTGGGACACAGCCAGTCCTGGTTGTCCAGTTGTGAATTCTGTACAGCCTGCCGCTTGTCTGGGTGCAGGCTGTCTCCTGTCCTCCTGCGCGCAGAATGCTGTGTGGAGCATTGCCATGCCTCTCCTGCAGCCCTGGGTCCTAGCTACCTCTCTCCCCGATCGAAGGGAGATCTCCCTTACCGGCCCAAGGGGGCCCACGGCCAGAAAACAAGGTCACCTCTCCATTGGCCGGCCGGGGAGATCAAAAGATCTCCCCTGTCGGCCGGGCATGTGCTGGGCAGCGTGGTAGGGCCCCCATGCCTGTGGGGCCCACGGGCAACTGCCCAACGTGCCCACACGGAAAGACGGCCCTGACAGACACACACACAAATACTTCCAGACACACACACTTCCAGACACACTCACCGACAGACACATACACACACACTTACTTTCAGACACACACACTTTCAACACACACACTCACTTCCAGACACATACGAACACACTTCCAGACACACATGCACATACTTACTGACAGACAGATACACACACACACACACACTTACTGACAGACACACACTCACACTTCCAGACACACACACTCACACTTCCAGACACACACACGCACACACACTTACTTTCAGACACACACTCACAAATTAATTTTATTTCTTGTAACTCCTACCTTTAGGAGTCCTCTTCCTGGGGTCCAGTGTCTTCCATGATCTTCCTGCTCCTCCCTGCTCCCTCGCGCAGTTTAGTGATGCGGGGCCGGAATGACATCATATTCCGGCTCCCGGCATCACCATAGAGGGCGCACGAGGGAGCAGGAAGATCATCAGCACAGGCAGTGCTCCCTCGCCCCGCCTGCCTCCTTCCTTACGCGGCCGGTATATTCCTGCAGAGTAGGCACCTGCCATCTGGGACTTGCTACCGGGGCGAACTAGGTGGCCAGCTGGCCACCTGCTGGGCTCCCTGCGACAGGCCATGGGCCTGCTCCACGCGGCACCCCCTCCTCCTGGTGCCCAGGACCGCCCTGCAGCTGCCATTTTTCAAATGACTTAGGGCGGCCTGGGGGGCAATTGCCTACCTGCCCAGCCCAGCCCGCCCCTGTCTCTCGCTTCTGAAAATTCATTTTGAACATGCATGCATTTTTTTATTCGGTTTTTATCTTAAAATAGTTTGCAAAAGCTGCATAGCTCTTGACTGAAGTCATTGCAAGCCCTCCCATTCTTTCCCAGCCCCGACTTTCTGTGACTGTTCAGTTACAGACTGAATAAGACGTCTTTGCAAGATAGGTGCTCGGAGCTATTGCGTGCCTTTTGAACTTCTCTCTAGCTGAAACACTGCACATACATACTCCTACCACAATAACCACTTGAAATTACTGATGTTGTCAAGGTGGTTGGAGTAACCCTTTAATTTATAAAAGTGCCAATTTCTGTTGAAATCTGCACTTTTTGTACAATAAGTAAACTGAAGTGCTTTAGGAGTGCAGAGTATCCCTTTACATAATTAACTCATTTTATTAATTACAATTTGAGGGACCTGCCTGACAACCCATGCAGAAAGTCCAGGGAATTTGGTTCGCAAGTCCTATATACATATTTTTTTTTTGTAATTCTTTATTTTTGATGTGCAGTGAGATATCATAAACATTCAAAGTAATAAGTCACATAGAAAGTTATTCAGCAAACAGTACAAGGAAACTGCTATTTTTTTTGTTTTTTAAATGAAAGTTATGACGAGTGATTCAATGCATAGAGATTGCCAAAGATAAAAGTATTAGATAAGGATATATGCAGTGGATGTTTAGACAGGCAATAGTATTTTTGCACAGGCTAGTTAAACTGATTGAGAGCGTGGTTGTACACCCAGGAGGACCCTACAATTAGGAAGCCAGACCACAAGCAAGCAGGGCATTAGATGGAGGGAGATAAATTAACAGAATAGGTACATGTAGGTAGCTTAAAACATAAGTAAAATGAACAAGTGACAGGGAAGCTGGTGCGCTGCCATCAGGGATTTCCATTTCACATCAACCTATACCCCTCTGGAGTAGGCCGCAGCAGAGCTTTGATAAAGTGCTGGCCAGATGAAAGGTCCCATTCTGCGAGCTGTGTAGCAAGCTGTAGAGGTATACGAGTGGGCTGGGTGGCTGTTTTATTTGCCCCTCTGATTTAGTAGAGTGGTGTCTGCATGTTGTGTGGTTGCGCCAACTGTTCGCTACTCTGACACGCAATCGGCGTCTCCTCTTTGTACGGTCCTGACGCAGTGAGCTCCCCTTCCGCTTCGATGTAGATGAGGGACCTTTGGGCTGGGTAGTTGGTGCAGCGGAGGCCGTGATTTGCATGCGTGCCGATAGCTTTTCCCAAAAGGCATCAAAAGTCATCTTTAGTTCATCGAGCACGTCCCACTGGAGTCGGATGAGCCCGCGGCATCTGCCATGATGTCTGGTTATGCGTTGGTGCCGCCTGTACTCAGTTTTCAAGGGACCCTCCAAGGTGTGGACCAGGATTACCCCCGCTGGTCAAAAGGGGGGGGGGGAGAGGGGAAACTAGCAGGAGATCGGCCGCCACGCCCTTCCTCGATGCACACTAGGCCGCAAAATGCTCAGAGCCACCCCGAAGACCGTGCTGACCATGGACAATGGTCACTGGTAGGTGAGTCAAACCTCAGCTAGGGTGGCTTTTGTGTTGCTTTATTTTGCTTTAGGTTCCAGTGGGTCTTGGTTTTGCCCGTAGTGGCCCGGAGCTCTCAAGACACACGTCCTGCAGGCATGGCAGTCAGGCCCTGCCCCCGCATGCACTATATTTAACCATGTAACTTTCCAAGACACCATAAAACCTGTACATGGGGGTACTATTTTACTCAGGAGACTTCGCTAAACACAAAAATTAGTGTTTCAAAACAGTAAAACGTACAAAAAGTGCAATTTTTTGCATTTTTCACAAACAGCACTTTCACTGACAATATTGTTGTGATACATTTTACTGTTTTGAGACACTAATATTTGTATTCAGCGAAGTCTCCAAGTATAACAGTATCCCCCATGTACAGGTTTTATGCTTTTTTCCAAAGTTACAGAGTCAAATATATGACTTTCATTTCAGTTTTTTTACATTGAAAATTGCCAGATTGGTTATGTTGCCTTTGAGACGGTATGGTAGGCCAGGAATAAGAATTACACCCATGATGGCATACCATTTGCAGAAGTAGACAGCCCAAGGTATTGCAAATGAGGTATGTCCAGTCTTTTCTAGTAGGGATCTACTGATTATCGGTTTTACCGATATTATCGGCCGATATTTAGTATTTTCTGCAATATCGATATCGGCCAATAGAGATACCGATATTGCCGATAATACCTACCGGGAGCGCCGGGCCCATTACAAGCCCGGCGGTCCTGGGGGGGGCGGCAGCAAGCTGTGACTTACCTCCTAGCAGCTCCCATGTCAAATCTCGCGAGTTCCGCGGCCGCAGATCATTGCCACAGGTTACCATAGCAAGGCTCTGTGCAGCATGCAGACCGCGAGATTTACACAGGGAGCTGAAGGGAGCTGCTTCAAAGGTAAGTCACAGCTTGCTGCCGGACCCCCACTGCACAGCCTAATGCCACTGGACCACCAGGGAATGCCAAAGCCCCCCTCCCTGGCCAGGTAACAAGCAGGGAGGGGGGACCAAAAAAAACAAACAAAAAAAACACATATAAATATTAAAAATAAAATTAAAATAAAAAATTCCCCCCCATTTTACACAACTTCCATCCCTTCAGAAACACACACACTACACAAACACACTCTGCATTATGTACACACACTCTGCATTATATACACTCCCTACACAAACACACTCTGCATAATATACACACACTCTGCATTATATACACTCCCTACACAAACACTCTGCATTCATTACATACACACACTACACAAACACTCTGCATTCATTATATACACACACTGCATTCACTTTACGCACACTACACACACACACTGCATTTACTTTACGCACATTACACACACTGCATTCACTTTACGCACACTACACACTACATTCACTATACACACACACACACGCTGCATTCACTATATTTACACACTACACAAACACTCACTGCATTCACTATACACACTACACAAACACACACTGCATCCAATTCACACACACAGCTCCCCTGTCTAAACACACTGCATCCCCTACATGTGGCATGCATATTTTGTGCATTTACCTTTAGAAATAGTTTATTTTTTCAAAATGGTAAATGTACAGAATATCAGCAAGTTATCGGCTATCGGCCTGAAAGTTCACAGATTATCGGTATCGGTCGATCCCTATTTTCTAGTAGCCACTTAGTCACAAACACTGGCCAAAGTTAGCGTTCAGATTATGTTTTTGCATTTTTCACACACAAAAATGAAAGCTAACTTTATAGCTCTTTGTTCAACATTTATACAGGTATTCTCAGCAGGGGTCATCAAGCGCAACAATACAGGTAGTCCTCATTTACGACTTACCTGCACAACAACTTCTCGGACTTACGTCCAGCTCTGTAACGCAGGGATTCAAGGGATTCTCCATGTTAGAGAGCAGGTCTATGTTCAGAGAATTTTCCCAGAACATAGATTTGAGGGATTTCCCTTGCTAGTGCGCTGGTCTATGTTCGGGGAAATTCCCCCGAACATAGACCTGCTCTCTAGCACATGCTCTCTAATGAATCCTCACTTACCAACCAATTTGTTTTACGACTAGGTTGTAGGAACAGAATTCAGTTGGTAGTGTGGATCATCTGTAAACAATACAATCTCACCCAGGCTCTTTGGTGTCTGGAACATGATTCGATCAAAGGCAGGATAATTTAATTACCTATTGGACATCAGGTCACCATACGACAGTGTCCCTAAAACAGAGAGTTCCCCATATGTTATCCCCAAGAGCTGTACATCCCCAGAGCCCTCTGGTTTAGAAGTGCAAACTGTCCAAAAATTGCTTGGATCGGAGATTGCTCCGTCAAGTCCTTTGTGGCGGTAAACTCCTCATCTCCCTGACCTCCCCTCCAAGTAGTGCTCAGGTTGTTTAGACAGAGATATACCCACTTGAGGATTCACCGGATCGCGATATTCTTCTGATCAGATATACAGTTCCATGGTGTTTCTGGGTACCTAATCTGCTGGTATCTATATCTTGTTAAGAAAAACATAAAATTGAAAGCAACCAAACCCCCATCCTTACCAGCCTACCCTTGTTTGCTGCAGGACCCTTGGGAAGCCACCCTCTTGTTTTCATACCTTTTATGCTTTCTTTGTGTATCTGACTGTGTATCTCTGTGTATCTTTTAGTGTGTCTATATGATTGTGTGTGTATATCTTTTTGAGAGAATCTGTCTGTTCATGTTTGAATGCACCCCTGTATTCATAAGTGTGAACGATTGATAAATCCATTGTGTTGCTGCAAGAAATATTCAAGAATGGTTTTACTGGAGAGACAATGGAAAATTTTATTGATTTATTTGAAATATTGAAATTGGTTAATTCTTTATTTAAACTTATTGTATTGCAGATGAAAATAAAGTCAGGGACCAGAAAATCCACAAAAAACGTTGAAGGCTGCTGTAGACCACTTAATTAACGAGATTAGAAAAATATTACAAAATAGGAAAGTTTCATAGAAACATAGAATGTGACGGCAGATAAGAACCATTCGGCCCATCTAGTCTGCCCAATTTTCTAAATACTTTCATTAGTCCCTGGCCTTATCTTATAGTTAGGATAGCCTTATGCCTATCCCACTCATGCTTAAACTCCTTTACTGTGTTAACCTCTACCACTTCAGCTGGAAGGCTATTCCATGCATCCACTACCCTCTCAGTAAAGTAATACTTCCTGATATTATTTTTTAAACCTTTGTCCCTCTAATTTAAGACTATGTCCTCTTGTTGTGGTAGTTTTTCTTCTTTTAAATATAGTCTCCTCCTTTACTGTGTTGATTCCCTTTATATATTTAAATGTTTCTATCATATCCCCCCTGTCTCGTCTTTCCTCCAAGCTATACATGTTAAGATCCTTTAACCTTTCCTGGTAAGTTTTATCCTGCAATCCATGAACCAGTTTAGTAGCCCTTCTCTGAACCCTCTCTAAGGTATCAATATCCTTCTGAAGATACGGTCTCCAGTACTGTGTACAATACTCCAAGTGAGGTCTCACCAGTGTTCTGTACAATGGCATGAGCACTTCCCTCTTTCTACTGCTAATACCTCTCCCTATACAACCAAGCATTCTGCTAGCATTTCCTGCTGCTCTATTACATTGTCTGCCTACCTTTAAGTCATCAGAAATAATCACCCCTAAATCCCTTTCCTCATATGTTGAGGTTAGAATTCTATCAAATATTCTGTACTCTGCCCTTGGGTTTTTACGTCCAAGATGCATTATCTTGCACTTATCCACATTAAATGTCAGTTGCCACAATTCTGACCATTTTTCTAGTTTACCTAAATCATTTGTCATTTGGCTTATCCTTCCTGGAACATCAACCCTGTTACATATCTTAGTATCATCAGCAAAAGACATACCTTACCATCAAGACCTTCTGCAATATCACTAATAAAAATATTAAAGAGAATGGGTCCAAGTACAGATCCCTGAGGTACCCCACTGGTGACAAGTCCAAGCTTCGAATATATTCCATTAACTACAATATATTCCATTAACTACAACCCTGTCACTCAGCCACTGCCTTACCCATTCAACAATATTTGAATCCAAACTTAAAGATTGCAGTTTATTGATAAGCCTTCTATGTGCAACAGTGTCAAAAGCCTTACTGAAATCATGGCTTTCATATGTGTTATTAAACTTCTCTAAATTAGCCTTTTTGTATAAATTCAACTTACATTGACATCATTAATGCTTAATATTACCTGCTTAATATCATGTAGTTTCCCCTTGTGCTGCCAGAACAGCTCTGATCAAGAGCACTGAACATGGTCTGTGGTGTCTAGTACCAAGGCATCAGCAGCAGAGCCTATAAGTCATGCATGTTCTGTGGTGTGGTCTCCATGGTTTGGAATTGTTCTTCCAGCACATCCCATAGATGCTCAATCATATTGAAATCTGGGGAATTTGGAGACCAAGGCAACACCTTGAATTCTTTGTCATGTCCCTTAAGCCATTTCTGTACTATTTTACAGTGTGGCAGGGTGCATAATCCTGCTGAAAGAGGCCACCACCACCAGGGAACATCTGTATGTATGTGGTCTGCAACAATCTCTAGCTATGTGGTATATTTTTTTGTTTGTTTGTTTTTTATTCTTAATTTTTGTTGTGCCATGTTATACAAACAAGCTTGGCACAACATTTCCTTGTTGAGAGAACACATGAAAAATGACAGTGGTAATACAGGAGGCGCCAGAAATGGGGAACATTTTATAGAAAGGACAAATATAAGTGTGAGTCAGGGCAGAGTAGAGAGAAAAGCATTGTCAACTAGGTACACTGACATCACAAGAGAGATTACATGAGGAGTGTACCACCAATTAGTAGGTATGCTGGGACCAAGATAGTCACCCCATTAGGGATAGGCAATGAAGGAGCAAACTTAGAGTAGGCTGTAAGCAGTTGCTAAATGTGTACAGAAACAGACAATAGTAATATAACAAGGGTGACAGCCTGCTATTTTTTCTGAGCAGGTGTTTCCTTGAGTGCTGCCCAATCAGCCTATGCCTGTGACAGTCAGGCAGAGTCCAGACATGTACTTGAGGGGGTTTGTGCCTCCCGAGGTGCCGTATTCCAGCAGCCCCAGGCGGTAACAGGAACCAACTCCCATTGTCCACAGACCGCTCTCACTGGTACTAGAGGCAGCCTTGAGATCCCGGGCTGTGGTGTTTCATCCGGGTAAGTAGACGGCGGACAGGTACACAGACCTTCTTGGATCTCCGCCTGGGAGGGGGGGCGCCGAACCGGATCTCTGGTCAGATGTGGTACCTGGAGGGTAGGTTATACAGATTGCAGTCTCCGAGCCTCCAATCCCTTCCAGAACCGCTGGCATATGGCATCAATTGCCTCCTGGAAATCAGCTTCACAGTTTCGCGCAGCAGCCTAATCAACATGCGTGGCATCATTGTTGTCGGCGGCCATCTTGGAGAAACCGCGTGGGAGCTCCTTACACAGATTTCACCCAGTTGCGGAGTAAACGTGGGTACTGGCTTGATAGGTCCGGGATAACCCCCAAAGGCCCAGAGGGGGGGCAACACGGGGTACTGAGTATAGGTTAGAAAGCCTGGGTAGCTCCAGATGTAAAGATCGGCCACTGCCCCCACCAAGGAAATATCAGGCCGCAGCAAGCTGGTGGTCGAGATCACCGGGCAGCACAAGTGGTGGGACATGTAACCCAAACCAAAGCTGTCCCGGAGGTACCAGGTATCAGTGCCAGTGTGGGGGAATTGGATAGGGGGGTTGATGTACCCCTCAATCTCTAAAAATACAAGCTTAGTCGCGAGCTCGAGTCAATCACTACCTTCCAGCATGGCGTCCAAGCCCTGTCCCCCGCTAGGTGGTATGTTTTAAAGTGACATCCACATGAATGGCAGGACCCAAGGTTTCCTAGCAGCACATTGCCAAGAGCATATTACTGACTCAGCCGGCCTACATCCATCCCCTAGTGCATCCTGTTGCTATCTCTTCTTCAGGTAAATGATGCCGCACCCAGCCATCCTCCAGATCTAAAAGAAAAGTAAAATCATCACACACGATAACCTTCTTTCACTGCTGCATGGTCCAGTTCTGACACTTGCGTCCCTCGCTCCCAGCGTGCATCAATGACCCTTGGGTGTCCATGACCTGGTGGCAGTTCACTGGTTGACCTTCCTTACACCACTTTTAAGAAGGTGCTAATCACTGCATGCTGGGAACACCCCACAAGACTTGCTAATTGGAGATGATCTGACCCACTCTTCTAGCCATAATTATCTGGCCCTTGCAAAGGTCACTCAAATCTTTTTGCTGGCCAATTTTTCCTGCTTCCTACACATAAAATGTAGGAACTGACTGTTCATTTGCTGCCTAATATATCCCACCCCTTGGCAGATTCCATTGTAATGATGTAATCAATGTTATTCACTTCATACTGTATATTATTACAATGCTTTTGTATAAAGCAATTTAATGTTGTTATGTTGTCTATTTACCCGATACAAATACAATCAGTGCGCTACTTCAAACGAGGTGTTGTATTTAGGTTCTAGATGTGTTTGTTTTTTTGTTTACTTAAAGGACCACTATAGTGCCAGGAAAACATACTCGTTTTCCTGGCACTATAGTGCCCTGAGGGTGCACCCTCAGGGACCCCCTCCCGCCCGGCTCTGGAAAGGGGAAAGGGTTAAAAACTTACCTTTTTCCAGCACTGGGCGGGGAGCTCTCTGCCTCCTCTCCTCCTCCGATCCTCCTCCTGGGCTGAATGCGCACGCTGCAAGAGCTGCCGCGCATTCAGCCGTCACATAGGAAAGCATTTATGCTTTCCTAGACGCTTGCGTGCTCTCACTGTGAAAATCACAGTGAGAAGCACGCAAGCGCCTCTAGTGGCTGTCAATGAGACAGCCACTAGAGGATTAGGGGGAAGGCTTAACCCATTCATAAACATAGCAGTTTCTCTGAAACTGCTATGTTTATAAAAAAAATGGGTTAACCCTAGAAGGACCTGGCACCCAGACCACTTCATTAAGCTGAAGTGGTCTGGGTGCCTAGAGTGGTCCTTTAAAAGTGCAATATAAGCAAGATAAGCACTACAGAGTCTCTGGTTTCTGCCCCCCCAGTTTTACATTATACTGTTTAGAAATGCTTTGGCATAAACCAGGGCTCTCCACGAACCTGGCCACCTCCTTTCTCAGCCACATCGACAATAAAGGAATTTACACCTCTTTATTATTATTGTCCATTCTATCCAACCTGGATGTTAGTGACGGGTTAACAGTTCTCAGGTCAGAACTCATGTACTTACACATGCCCAGTACAATGAGCCTTAGTTATGTGGAGTAGAGTGCCCTTTATAGAGAAAATAAAAAATAAGTCAGTCGTGCAGAAAACTCTTTTAACCATATCTCATTTTTTAATTTTTACAGAAGGTTCTCAAATAGTTTGGCAACATTCTCTGGGAGTGCGCTATGGCACTCCTAGCACCATAACCACAAAGATCTCTGGGAACCTAGGTCAGTTGCCCATTGATGTGTCACCTTAAAAGTTCAGTGTTTTGAAGTGGTCATGGCGAAGAGAGCCTGTAAGTGCAGTGTTTCAGTATGAAACTTTGCACCTACAGAGATATTTAGGTTGTAACTCCACATCCAGCAGCATCATTAGCTATCGTTCCGTGCTGGCTAATATCAATTCTGTACTTATTTAATTGCACAGACACTCGCATACATTGGCTGAGAGCGTCGGAGTGCACAGCCGATGCTCTCAGCCAATGTATGCCCAGCAGGATTGGCATCTGCAGCTCTGCAAAAGCCGGATATGGGTCCCAGGTAAGAGGCAAGTTGTTGCAAAACTGTTTCCACTTTACCAGGGTACTCTTAGCATCATAACAATGTCAAGTGGTTATGATGTTTGGAGAAACCCTCTATATTGATTTTTTTTTTTTTTTCACGTGCAGGTGCATTCATTTTTCAATTGTACTTTCTGTTGTCTTATATTAACGACAAGTTATGTAAGGAAACTAACAGATCACTTTGTGAGAAAATTGAAGGGGAATACATGAGTACAACCAAAAATGCACAAAAGTGGAAGAATAAACGATATCTCTGTATCAGTCATATGAGCTCTGTCATTTACACCTGACAGTCGGGATAGTGAAGGCATACAGAGAAGAGGAAAAATTTATATTTCTATTTTTCTCCTCATTTAAATAGTGTCCCCTGGCTAAGTCTGAACTTAACTGGTTTGTGGCAACCCTAGTCACAATAACCAACAGTTAGTCTCTATGGTATTCCTTGCTTCTATGCATGGAGTGAAGCAGGAAAGACCATAGAGACTAACTGTCAGTTTTCAAATACCGCCTGACCCAAGGTCTATGTATATGGCCGAACGATCATGTCCCATACTAAACGTAGAGGTAAGTTTCTCCAATTGTTTTTTTGTTTGTTTTTTTTTTTTACATATACTTCATTTAAAAAAAACAAACCAAAAAAAAATATTTCCTTTCAAAACTTGATGAATTGATTATTGTATTAAAATAGTTTTGAGGTGGCAGTTGTCTTATAACATGAGAAAGCAAACCTGCAACCATAGCAACAGTGTAGGATTCAAATAGATCAGCCCAGGCAATTATAGTCCTAGATTGTGTAAAAATAATGAACCCTCTTCAGAATTTTCCTTCTTCTCAACAGACACACTTCATAGGAACTATATAAATGGAAAAAAAATCCCTTTTTAAAAAATAATATCTAATCTTTATGATTGTCTTTAAAGGAGCACTTTAACATTAGGACTGCTAACATGCATTCCTAACATTAGATTGTCTTCTTAACTATTTGAATTTTTGTGTCCCCCTTCAAAAGTTAAATAAAGCAAATTTACTTACCAGTGTGCGTGCCTGTCTCACTATGGCCGCTGGCCCGCCGCTCCTCTACTGGCTGAGATCATCAATACAGATCTCAGTCAATCAAATTCTCCCCACAGGGAAGCATTTGCAGACAAGTGTGCATGTTGGACATTCAGCACCAGCTAATCAGGATCTCCTTACAGAGAAGCATTGGCCCTGCATGAAGATGCCAAACATCAGTACTGTGAAGATTGCAGGACTGGACCAAGAAGTGCCTCTTGTGGTTATCTGAGTGACAACCACTAGAGTTGCCTTTTCACTGCCTTTTGGCATAAAACACAAACACAGTGTTTGCATTGCTGAGACTGCAGGGACAGTCTTTTTGCACCATAATCACTACATAAAACGGTGGTGGTTCTGGTGCTTTAAATTTCTGTCTTTTAGAAAACTCTTAGTCTCCAAAACAAACTGTTAGAGGAAATGAAGAGTGCTTCTAATAATGTTAGTAAAATAAAAGACAGCAATAGAATCAGTAGTGGAATTAAAAAAACAAGGGGCAATAATTTTTCGGTTGCCTCTACCACTCCAGACAATTAAAGGTTTACACCAACCACCATGACCATTTCTGCTTTTTTAAATGATTATGGTGTTAGGAATCTATGAGAAAGCTGTGATTGGATGGCACCACTGCAGGGATCATGTCATTATGGGGCGTGAAAGATCAGCCCAGGAGCTTCATCCGGCACTGGATGTCAGGTATGTTTAAAACCTTATTACAGGGGAGGGAACCTAATAGTAATACCCCATAAGGCATAGTTAATTGAAAGTGTTAGGGGTACCCTTTAAACTCTGGTTCCCCCAAAATGTCCCCACTTGTCACTGTCAAATAACTAGCTCTCTAGTCCTAAAATCCCACATCCCCATGCCAGCTCACCCTCTTCCTTCCAAATTTAGACTGCTACATTTCCCTGACCATTAACTGTCTCCCTACCTTAATTAGGTTTTGCCACATTTGCCTGACTATGAACTCTATTGCCAAATTAGACTTGCCACAAAGTGGCCCAAAATGGGAGGCCTAAAATCTGATGGGAACTGCTGCACCTGCAGTAGTTCTGCCCCTGAATAGGATATTATCTTAAAGTGAGTCTATACACATCATAACCACTGTACTGTAGTAGTTATGGTGGCAAGAGTATTTGAGTGCTGACTCCGCAGTTTGTGCTGAAATTTTTTTGAGAAATTTGTCATAAACTGGACCTCAGCAAATGTGGAAGTGAACATCCATGAATGCTTTCAATGTATCAATGCTTTACAAAGTTGGAACCCAAGTTATGATTAAAGGAGATGGGTGGAAATCTCAGGAGCCCACTAGTTTATGTTAACCCAATGCCCCATGGTCTGGACAATTAGGGATGGTTCCTCCCAATTGTGTAATCTATAACATTGCAGAGGGTTGAAGCAGGTGAGTAGTGGCAAGATGCTCCGTTTCTTAGACGAAGAGTTACTTTAACCAAACAACAGTGTTTTGAGAAAACACTGTTTTTGGTGAGAGTAATCTTTTCTATTAAGGTCTCTCACTTGTGCGTGCTGGCGTCAGATTCAGATGCCAAATTTGCACAAAGTTCATATTAGCCAGCCCAGAACTCTTATTCTGGGCTACCTAATTACACCCAATGACCTGGCCAAAGGATGAGTTAAACCTCCATTAACAGAGGGGCACACTGTATGTGCAGCATTTCATAGTGACAAGCTGCACATACAGACTTGAGGTTGCATGACCACTTCAAATCAGTGAAATGGCCATGGTGCTTGGAGTTAAAAAAGACCCCCTTGCGGTACACTGGGTGTAGGATACACAAATGCCATCCCACAGTTATATGGGGATCACCTTCAATTCCTTATTCATTTTTTTTTAAAGTAGATTGCTAATTGTGGCTGGGCACCCGTTTAATTTTTGACCCCACATCACTGCATGGTGGGTGGAGGAGGGACCACGTTGCCAGGTCTCTCTTAGTTAGCAGGGAGTCCTCGAAACTCATGTTATTTTGTTATAATCCTGTTATTTTTATACAGAATTAGGCAGAGCTATGATATAAAGTCTGAATCGCAAGGATTAAGGTCAGGATGTTGAACGAGAAGTAGTGCATGAAGTGATAGCTTCTGTTTTTTTCGATTTATTTTTTTTAAATTCATTTTTACACTGTTAGAATTGAAACCTACGAGGGAAATAAACCAAACTACCAATATTGAACAGCAGTGTAACATAATGTGAATATAGCAGAACGAATCCAGAGCATCCATAGAAATCTAAATTAGAGCAAATAAATATTTATTAGAATTCATTTGTACAAATTAAAAGCATGTATCAAACAGCATGGTAATAAAAAAAGTTTTGTTTTTCTGAGATAGCAGCAAAGAAAGCAGAAGGTGACAAATAATTTTATGTCACTTTTTTTTAATTGTTTATTTTTTGACCAATTAACATCTTCAGCTTTGTGGTGAAAATGTAGTATAAATTATAAAATGTCTAGTTGGAGCGAGAGCACAATTACAGTACAGATATTTTTGCAAAATGGAGAAGAAAACTTTTTCAAGAATTAGGGATACAAATTATGAAATGCTTTATTGTTGGCTGTATAATGCATATTGTAATGTGGCTGTGGGCTCCACTTTATGAGGCTTAGTGGAGATTCTGGTTTATTGGGGGGTCCTGGTGGTCCAGTGCCTGTTCCTGATCCCTGGTGGTCCTATACAGTACAGCTTCCTAGATTCCTACTGGTTCAGTGCAGCAATCAATCTGCCATGGTCCGGCACTTAGTGAGTCAGAGAATTCCATATGCCTGGTTTGCCTGTGCGTTTGCAGGAGACGCTTTATAACAATATAAAATAAAGCACAGATGTTCCAGCACAGCTCTTCTGACTCTCTTAGCTAATGAGTGGTTCTGCATGACCCTGCTTATATCCGGAGAGCTAACCAGATTCTCCTGCAGGAGAAGACTGGAATCAGGGACTGTGGTTGTGGGAGCTCAGCTGGACCCAGGTAAGTTGTCAAATCATGCTAAAGTGGTTTAGCCACATACCATGGGATCGCCAGGGCACTGCTGTCACAATAACCACTACAGCAAGCTGTATTGATTTGGATGATTAAAGTGTTCCTTGAAAAAAGCAAAAAATGACATAAAATGTACCTTTATTCCAGCTTGGGACAGTGTCCCAAGCAGTTATGAAGAATTTTATCCAGTCCGATGCTTCTCTATCACAAGAAGAGCCTTTTAAGGTTACCATTCTGACAGCCACTAAAGGTTAGATTTCTCAAATAACAGTATTGTGTGAGAAAAGGGACAGGGTATACGAACCAAATCCACTTCATTAAGACGTCCCCTTTATGTTTCGCAAAAAGAAACCTACCACGTGTTTGTGAGTGATTTTGGTTAAAATATTCTGCCTAAGATCCAGCTTTTTGATGGACAGCACTGAGGAGTACCCTCAAAGCTGCAGTGATTTTTGTAAATTGCTGAAATTCTAAGCTTCTCTCAGAACTGAGAGTCATCTCCTTGTTCTTCATGCACTCTTTCAATTATGTACCGTTGTGATCGAAGTTAGAGTGACCCTTTAACTTTGATAATGGAATGTCACTTCTGCCATCCAGACATTTTTGTTATATATCAGCAAGGTGTATTATTTTCTTTGTTCCTAAAAAACCTTCTTCATTGTACCATTTAGGATCTTGCACAGTGTGTTAGGTAAATGAAAAGTGGTGTTGGTGATGGTTCCTCTGTAGAAGCTCCCCAACATCTTTTTTTTTTTTTAAACCTTCAAATAGGCTACTTTCACAGGCTGAACCCTCTGACTTTGCTGTTTGCTGACAAGGATTCCAAAGTGTAATACTTTATAGCAATACTGTCTAGCGGGCAGGAACATTGTTTTCCAAGTTGACTTGTCTTAGAGGATCAACCCTTGCCTAAATCATCTGCTCAGAGTAGTAACTATCTGCATTTCAAAGAGACTCGTACTGCAATACCAGATGTTCAAGAAATGTAATTTTCTTTTAGGAGGAAGTGGCGTTGCTCTGGTGTAAAGTGATTAAATGCAAAAAATGTATATTAAACGAGTCACAAAATTAGCCATAAACATCAAACTTGCTCTTTTTTACATGACGTACAGCTTGCCTATGTAGCACCCCATTAAAACAATATCCATCCATCTGCCTGCCACTCTTTTTCCCTTTTTGAAAGACGTGAACAGTTAAAAAAAAAAAAAAAAAAAGCTAACTTTTATACAACCTATCCTAATATTTATAAATTGTCTGAAGTGAGTGAACATTTTTGGAACTAAAATGTTGACCTAAATTATTTTTGTATGCTTTGCCACTTCAGTTGTATGTCAAGTTCACCAAGTTTAGAAAATGCCACATTTCCACATCACACTTTTTGGTGAATTATACCTTTTTTGTGTTTTTTTTATTGTGTTAAACGGTAGAATACATATGGTAGGTTTTAGGTTTTATTCACTAAATACTGAATTATAGTGAATTGCAACAAAAAAATATCTCTCCGAATAAACTGTAAACACAGCTTTGCTTTTTGTCTAAAGTTGCAGTTCTGTTTTCAACTTGCTATGTTTTTTTTGCTTACTAAATAAAAACCATAACCTGAAAAAATATATATGCTACTATTTAGGGGGCAATGACAGTTAGAAGAAAGGATATAGCAACAGCTAATAATGGGGCCTATGACAAAGGAAGGGGGAAGGGATAGAGCAGAAAGTTAGAGTGATGCTGATCGGAACTTGGTGGAAGGTAACAGTGACACATAGGAATGGGGACTATGAATTTTACAAAAAGGGACAATGAAATATCACTGACCCCTCTCCTCCAGATGTCACTTTCCACATATGGAAACGGGATCAGTAACATGGGAACATACAAATGTAAATGGACTCATGCATATGCAGTGACACCCAACACATACATCCTTGCTTTCAGTAACTCTCCTCACAGTTATACCACTACATTCACAGACATACTGACTCTCCATGCTGTGGGAATAGGTGAATAAAATGCGAACTGTATCTTTATGCAGAAAAAAAGAAATCAAAGAATTCTGAGCTTCACAGTTCACCAGTCGTGGAAGATGCCGAGCCAACCACCAGAAATGTACTGTCAGGAGATGAGATTCAGACACTTGCAATCAAAATTGAGGACCTGGAGAAGGTAAGGGGAGCTGTGTTTTTGCACTGAACCTAGTGATCTGCATGACTTATTTACAGGTTTTACTCCAACCAAAAAAAAAGTGTTAAGAAATATTTATAAAGCACTGGTTTGTAATGGTCCATGCAAATAAAAAAAATGGAAAAAAACGTAAGCTTATCTCTTTTTCTTCATGAAAGCCGAGTTCTCCCCGCATCCCTATCCTCATTGGCTGACATTACTCCCCCTAGCTGGGAGCGGAGACTAGTTGTCAGGAAGGAAGGGCTGAGGAGGGGACATGGGCACCAATTTTGCACCAAATTCATATTAGCAAGCCTAGAGATTTTCTTCTGGGCTAGTTAATGACTCAAATAATGCAGCTGGAGGTGGTGTTAGAACGATGGCAGAGAGGTTAGTCTCCCTATATGCAATGTTTTATAGCGAAACATTGCACATACAAAGTCCAGACACCTTGACCACTTAAAATAATGTAAGTGGTCATGGAGCTTGCAGTAACCCTTTAACATATTTCAAAGAACACTGCAAGCCCTTAGCCACTACAGCCCTCTGTAGTGCTTATGGCTCTAGTAGTTCCTTGGCACTCTACCTGGAAAATTTGTCACACTCTTTTTGGTTGCCAACTTACCTGTATCCCCCGAGCATGGTGCTTGCCATCCCTGCTTCTGGATAACTGGGTTAGGGGAACACTGATCTAAACTAAGCTACTGAATGTTTGGATGCATTTTAGGCAGCCATGACCCAAGAACGATCTATAACAGCCATCTGAGGAGTGGCCAGTGAAGTTATCACTAGGCTGTAATGTAAACACGGCATTTTCTCTGAAAAGACAGTGTTTACAGCAAAAAGCCTGAAGGTAATGATTATACTCACCAGAACAAATTCAATAAGCTGTAGTTGTTCTGGTGACTATAGTGTCCTTTTAAGCTTCCAGTAATTGTGTGGAGATCCTTGCAACATGGGGCCGTGCATTATCATGCTGCAACATGAGGTAATGGTCATGGATGAACTGCACAACAGTGGTCCTCAGGATCTCGTCACGGTATCTCTATGCATTCAAAATGCCATCAATAAAATGCACCTGTGTTCGTTGTCCATAACATATGCCTGCTCATACCATAAACCCACTGCCACCATGGGCCTTGATCCACAACGTTGACATCAGCAAACCGCTCATCCACACGTCGCCATACACGCTGTTTACCATCTGCCCTGTACAGTGAAAACCTCTCCAAAGTGCCAGATGCAATCGAATATGAGTATTTGCCCACTCAAATCGGTTACGATGACAAACTGCAGTCAGGTTGAGACCCCGATGAGGACGATGAGCATGCAGATGAGCTTCCTTCAGACGGTTTCTTACAGCTTATGCGGAAATTCTTTGATTATGCAAACCGATTGTTGAAGCAGCTGTCTGGGTGGCTGTGTCAGACGATCTTGGAGGTGAAGATGCTGGATGTGGAGGTCCTGGGCTGGTGTGGTTACACGTGGTCTGCGGTTGTGAGACCGGTTGAATGTACTGCCAAATTCTCTGAAATGTCTTTGGAGACGGCTTATGGTAGAGAAATGAACATTCGATTCATGGGCAACAGCATGCCAACTGCACGCTCCCACAAAACTTGCGACATCTGTGGCACTGTGCTGTGTGATAAAACTGCACATTTTAGAGTGGCCTTTTATTGAGGCCAGCCTAAGGCACACCTGTGCAATAATCATGCTGTCTAATCAGCATCTTGATATACCACACCTGTGAGGTGGATGGATTATCTTGGTAAAGGAGAAGTGCTCACTAACACAGATTTAGACAGATTTGTGAACAATATGTGAGATAAATAGGCCTTTTGTGTACATAGAAAAGTCTTAGATCTCTTAGAGTTCAGCTTATGAAAAATGGGGGCAAAAACTATAAGTGTTGCATTTATAATTTTGTTCAGTTTACTTATCACTTACACTTCTGCCACTTACCAGCACAAAAAAACTGCTAATTTAAATGTCTCTTCCCAGTGAGGGAGAAAACTGTATGTAGCTTCAGGCAAGCTCTCTAAACTGTAAATCAACATGATCTTTGATGCCTAGTTTTTAAACATTTATTTATTTATTCTGCATTAAAAAATAGGTGGCCATTTTTACTGAATAGTTTCCCTTTAATTTGATAGGGTTAGCAATAAGTTATTTTACCTAAATGAAAATGCTTTTTAAAATGATGCAGTGTACATAAATCATTATTTAAGATGCTCTTGTACTATTTGTAGGTGCGTCCTCCTCGACCAGTCAAAGTGCAGAATACATATCCTGCAACTAATCAAGTTTTAGTTAGAAAATATGATGATAAGGTGGAGAAGAAGAAAGGAGATTTGCTTGTGGCTCATCCACAATGTCCTGAATCACCAACCAGAGACTTTGTTTATTCAGGTACCTTCTTTTCCAATGACAGGTTGTTAGTCTATTCTTGGCTAATATTCTCTTTTCATAAATTCAAGACTATAGCAACAGATAAATACTAACATTATCAGAGTAATACTGGTATAATGGCATAACCGATAGGAAAGAAAATAAGTTTGGTTATACCTATGGTCAATAGACAGGTGTGGTTGTGCTTTGTGGATGAATTAGAGATCTTAATACACTAGCATGACCCTATGCATAATCACTTTCATACTTCATTTATTTATTGTCAAATTAATTTTTTATTTCACTCACATGTTGCAGAGATGGACATTCCTCTGCATGACGTTCAAAGTGAGATCCTGCCACATAACATCCTGGGGACTTTGCAGAATCTAAAACAAGAAGCTACAATAAGAGGAAACTCACAGGCATGGCTAATTCTTTCTAACACGTTCTTTTTATTTGTGATCAGTTGTGATGAAATAAGTTCTGCTTAGAATCATATTCTACTAGTAACAGAATCCGCTAAAACCATTTGCTTTCTTTACTCAGGTTGTGCAGCTTATAGCAGACTCCATGAATACCGCTGCTGCTACCCTACCTTTTGAAAGTAAATTTGAAAAAAGGCAACCACAACAGAAAAAAACAACTGTTTGTGACCTTCCAAAGCAAGACCTGGCTTTAAACAACTGGCAGCGTCACATGACACTGAGAAAGCAGCAACAGGACAACTTATCCCGTAAGTTATGTATGAGTATATGTTCATGTACATCTTTTTAAACTGTCTGAGAAAACAAATATACACCAAATTAGCTCTAAATAATAAATTACTGCATTCTGTCTGGACACTTAGTTCCATAGTTGCTTGTAACATGTTGATCCCTATTAGTGAGTGTGGGTTGCACAATAGAGACTATGCTTACATGGTCAATGGCTCTTTCACTAGACAGTGAACTGGGCTGTGTTTAAACTGATACCATCCTTTATAATACAAACAATCCTGTATAATAATTTGAACGTCTCTTGTAGATAAATTATTTGTTCCATTATCTCCCGCTGGATGAGGAGTTATGGTTTAAGATCTGTCTTCTTGGACCAGAATGAGACACTCCCGATTGAAGTGTTCTTTGCCGGTGTGGGACTGGTTTTGCTGCAGCTGCACAAAGAAGCCACAAACAGTTCTGTTAGTGGCGCGCATTATATATGGCCATAATATGCATAAAATGTAGCATACAGCAATGACATTTTCATAGGCAAAACCTGTTAGTACGATGGGTCGTATTAATGAGCTTAGTGACATGGCACTTTAAACATGGCACTACCTATAGGATGCCACTTTGCCACAAATCAGATTGTGAAAATTCTACCCTTCTAGATCTGCCCTGGTGAACTGTAAGTACTGCTATTTACTGGAAAGTTTAAGCATTTATGAGGTGTAACAGCACACCTATGGTAGATTACTCATACTCAGAGTGGGTACCTGAAGTGTGTAAAAATCATCTGTTGAATCACGCAACATCTGTGCATCGTTAATGAATTTTTTATTTATTTTTTATGGCTGAGCAGCTTTACAAACCCTAACATCAACGTGAGCAATGCCAAGTATTGACTGGAGTGTTGCAGTGGAGACATGTTCTCTGGAGTGATGAATCATGATTCATTATCTAGCAGTCTTCTGGAAGAATGTGGGTATGGTGGATGCCAGGATAACAGAATGTGTAATACCTACAATAAAATTTGGTGTTGGAGGGACAATGGTCTGGGGCTGTCTCTTATGGTTTGGGCTAGGCCCATTAGTTTAATTGAAGAGTCATCCTAATGCAATTGCACAAGGATGCAGAGATATTTTAGACAATTGGACAATTCCAACTTTGTGATAAGAGGAACAGGGAAGGCCTGTTTGTGTTCCAGGATGACTGGGCCCCTGTGCAGAAAGCAAGGTTTATGAAAACCTGGTTTGACGATGTGTAGAGAAACACAAGTGACCTGCACAGATCCCTGACATCATCCTTATTGAAGTCGAATTGATGGTTTGCAAGACAGACCTTCTTGTCCACTTAGTGCCAGACCCCACAAATACTCATTTGGCTGAAAGGACACAGATTCCCATGGACACATTGCAAAGCTTTATGAAAGGTTTTCTATAAAGAGTGGTGGCAGTAATGTATAGCCATAAAGGAGCCCATGCTTTTGCAATGGGGTGTTTAAAAAGCTCATATAGGTTTGATGGTCAGGTTTTAAACTATTACAGCATACCTGCACAAGGACCTCAAGGCCCTAGGGGAGTGCAAAGAACACCTAGAGGAGAACATGGATGCCTGGTGCACAATGAACTTATAGACCATTACACTGCACTGGAGGCTGAAAATTCTCACTTACATGTGAAAATGGCAGAGCTTGAAAATCGAGCCCACAGAAATAATGATAGAATTCTGGGTGTCGACAAAGAGGTAACCCTGGAGAACTTATCTTTGTATTTAATGTTCTCTATCAAGACTCTGGACCATGCTGTTACAGATAAGGTTAGACTATTATATGTTGTTTAAACCCTGAAGTCTGGTGGACAGCATCCTGTGTGACATCATAGCACACATACCCTTTTACCATACTAAAGAGGCTCTAATGTTTTTATTTATTTATAAAATATATTTTACCATGATGGATACATGGAGATTTCTCTAATTTTCAAGTATGTCCTGGGTCCACAAAACATTGCATTGTTACAATAGCATACAATATACAAACTATAAATATATACATACACACATATATAAATTTAATACATAACAGGTAATACATAACAGGTGCATTCTGTGCTGAGGTATATTGCCATAGATCTCTTAAAGGACCACTATAGTGCCAGGAAAACACACTCGTTTTCCTGGAACTATAGTGCCCTGAGGGTGCCCCCACCCTCAGGGTCCCCCTACCGCCCGGCTCTTGAAGGAGGAAAGGGGTAAAAACTTACCTTTTTCCAGCGCTGGGCGGAGAGCTCTCCTCCTCCTCTCCGCCTCCGTTACGCCCCGCCGGCTGAATGCGCACGCGCGGCAAGAGCTGCGCGCGCATTCAGCCGGTCTCATAGGAAAGCATTTACAATGCTTTCCTATGGACGCTGGCGTGCTCTCACTGTGATTTTCACAGTGAGAAGCACGCAAGCGCCTCTAGTGGCTGTCAATGAGACAGCCACTAGAGGATTAGGGGGAAGGCTTAACCCATTCATAATTATAGCAGTTTCTCTGAAACTGCTATAATTATGAAAAAATGGGTTAACCCTAGAAGGACCTGGCACCCAGACCACTTCATTAAGCTGAAGTGGTCTGGGTGCCTAGAGTGGTCCTTTAAAATATTTTAGATTGAATGAAGATTTGACTGTGTCCCTGAGGTTATTTCATAATTGCGGTGCTCTGTAGGAAATGGAGGATCGAGCCACTTTATTTTTGTATTGTGGTATGCTAAATACCGTGCTAGTACTGGATCAGAGGTTATTGGTGGTGGGAACAGCTGCGGAGAGCATTCTACTCAGGTAGGGTGGGAGCTTCCCAGAAATGTTCTTATGCACAAGGCTGGAAAGATGAAGAGTGCATCGGGATTCCAGCAACAGCCAGTTTAGCTCTTTTAACATGTCATAGTGGTGGGTAAAGTAATTACATTCTAGTACAATGCGGCAGAACAAATTATATAATGTATTAAGTTTATTAAAGTGGGGTTGCTGTGTGGGTGCATACACTACATCCTCATAATCAATGACCGGCATTAGCATTTGTTGCTAATTAGCATCTGTTTCCTTACTGTAGGGCTTAGGATTTGTTTCTGTACAGGGCACCTAGTTTTGGGTAAGGTTTTGAAGAGATTTTTTCAATGTGAAGGCCAAAGAATAGATTGGGGTCCAGCAACATACCTAGATATTTAAAAGAGCAGACTCCTTTCAGTGTGCTATTTGAATTTGTTCTGATACACGGTTGTTGATTTTGTAATTTAGGTACAGTTTCAAAGATCATTGTAACAGTTTTGTCAGTGTTTAGGAAGAGTTTGTTATCCGCTATCCACTTTTTTACCTCTGTGAATTGGTTTTGGAGCACAGCCTCAAGCTGTGGAAGCCTGGGTTTACTAGCGTAGATTACAGTGTCGTCTGCATACAGTTGAGGATTTGCAGACGATAAGCAGATCATTTATAAATAATGTGAATAGCAGGGGGCCGAGTATGGAGCCTTGGGGAACACCACACATGACTGGAGGAGGGAGGGAAGCTCTGTAAGAAATGGCCACATATTGCAATTGGTCTGAAACAATGCCTAAATTTTTTAGTTTTTGCAAAAGAATGCCATGGTCTACTGTGTCAAAGGTCTTGGCAAAACAAAGAAAATAACTCCAGTTAAGTCTCCTTGTTCCATGCCAATTTGGATGTCATTGCAAACTTTTAAGAGGGCAGTCAAAGTTGAGTGATTTGGGCGAAAGCCTGATTGATCATGAGTCAGACAATTTGATTGTTGATAATATTCACATAGTTGCTTGTGGACTCGTTTTTCCAAGATTTTTGACAATGCAAAGAGCAATGATATCAGGCGCTAGTTAGATACCAAAGTATTGTAACCACTTTTATGAATAGGTACAACTATTGAAGTCTTCCAAAGTTTGGGTATGTATCCTGACACCAGGGATTCATTGATAAGGGTAGTGACAGGTTTAGCAATTGCTAGCGCACCTAGCTTCAGCAACATTGCTGGGATTTGATCTGGTCCATACTGGTTTTTCATTTTTAAATGATTAAGATGTTTTTTAACAACACTAACAGGCGCAGGTGTAAAATTTTATTTCTCTATAAAATTCTGAAGATTTGGCAGGACCTGATCTTTATTTGTGGTCTGTTAAAGTGATTTGTTATCTTAGCAACCAGAGTGGTAGCACATCTAACAAAATAATTATTAAAGGCATTTGATACATCTTGGTGGTGTTGTAGTGTTTGGTTTTCTATTTTTTTTTGTCAATCCTTGTTTTATTGAGGGAAGTATTCAAGGTTGATATTTTCACTCATTATGTCGTGATAAGGCAAAAACCATATAACATGAACTATTACAATCATACAACATTGTCAGGCCTCTTTTACTTTTTTTTTCTCGTGTGTGTGTCCAATTGATATGTGTGTCATGAGGTGTGTGTGTTGGTGGCGTTTGGTAATGGTACCTCAGGGTCAGGTGGTGGTTTGGCCTGTGTGATAATTCGGTCCAGTCTGTAAGTGTCCCGACCTAGAAATATGTTGAGCCCTTTGGTCGTGTGTGTGAGTCGACATAGTCGGCATAAAGGTAGGTACCTGTCGTTGCTTCGTGTCTGATGGTGTCCCCTAATCTTGGGTGGCTGAGGGGGGGGGGAGTGGAGGCGGTTGAGGGGTCTACCTGTCAGACCGGGCTCTATTGCAGCCATCATGTGTCGTGACTGTGAAGGTAAGCGTGGTTACAGTGGGTTTGTGACGTGTAGAGGCACGAGTAATAAGATTCTCTTAACAATTATGAGAGGGGACAAAAGCAAAGTAAACATTTGCAGTTTTATGATTGGCGGGTGGTTAGGTTGCGTTCGCTGCACCCGGACTTTCTTTCCCTCTTGGTGTGCAGGGTCTCGCTCAGCTCGGGACCCCGGTTCGGGTGTCGGAGGAGGCTGGGTTCCTCTGAGCGTGGGCTTAGTCCCAGAGTTTGTAAGAACGCTGCCGCGTCTCTTATGGTGGTGAGTCTCAGTTCCCTGCCGTCAGTCGTTTTGGCTGTGAGTGCTCGCGGTAAGGTCCATCGGTACTCCACTCTGTGTTCTCGTAGTCTGCTTGTGACTGAGCCCAGAGACCTCCGCCAGTGCAGTGTGTTCCTGGTGAGATCTTGAAAAAACGTCAATTTGGAGTCCAGGGGGGTTTTGCCCTTTAATGCCGCCAGGATGCGATTCCTGTCCGCCACTGACTGGTAGTGTACAATTATGTCTCGGCTGGAGACATTGCCTCTAGGGGTGTCATGGAGGGTGACATTGTGGGTGAGTCCCCAGGGGTGGTTGTCCCTGCTTGGGAATCTGATCTGTGCTCACAAGTGCCTGGTCTGGCCGCCATCTTGGAATTCGTCGGACGCTGCTGCATCTCCCCCATGTCGTGGAATTCTTTGCTGGGGCCCGGGTGTGATTTCTGGGTTTTGAATCCCATTTCTGTCGTGGGCTTTGGGAGATGGTCGGATGGCCAGTCAGAGCCGTATATTCCAGCCAGCTCAGCCTCTAATCACCTTGCGGCGGTCCGTGTGGCTGCGGAGCTCAGGTAGGCCCCAGATGTGCGTCTGGCTTTCTTACCCGTTTTCAGGTATTAAAAAGGCATGGGGCTGTTGCTCCCCCTCTTCTGAGTCGGTAGGGTGTCGTGTGTGGGTCCGCTTGTCATGGGGAACCACCGATTTATATGGGTTTCCCGATTATTGCTTGAAGCCGCAGGAAAACGCGTGTGGTCGGCTCTGGCGCTAGCTGGTTGTCTATTTTGACAGTGGAGGGTTGGGAGTGGATTGTGAGGGATTGTATGCTATTTTTGAATTTCCAGACGTTTCTTGGGTTTGATAAGTTGTTGTTCAAATTTTCACTGAAATATTGGGCCTTTGCCATTTTTGTTTGTTTGCATGCATTTCGCCATTGTCTGTAAGTACAGTGATCGTTCATGGAGCCAGTACGCTTGAAATTTGACCACAGGTAATCTCTAAACTGGTACATTTAAATGAGGTCAGCTGTAACCCAGGGCAGGTGTGTCTCTTTTAGTCGCCCTCAGGAAATGTAAAAAAAACATTATAACAAAAAGGCTATCATTGCAGATCTCTCAGCCACCACATTGGCAAAATTACGAGAATACCTCACCGTGACCTAAGTTTTCTGCTATCGCAATCCCAAGTTCCTAGTGTGGTGAAATGGTGCTATTTGTGTAATTAACTCACCTGAAGAAAGAATGAAATCTCTGCATTCATGGAACCTGATTGATGGTCCCTCTCTATCTTTTCTGCTAATAAAGGCAACAACTGGTAGAAAGTTGGATCACCATCCTGTTCTCTGCAGGACAGAGCATTTAAGCACATGTTTTATGTCTTGCTGGAGTACTGCATTTGCAGTTAAATCTCAAGTTTCTATTGAAACCTCCAACTGCTCCAGTGTGGATTTTCCCTGGCTAAGGTTCTCCTGTTGACTGGCATCCAAATCAACCTGGACTTTGGTGGCAAGTTTGTTCCTGTTCTCTAGTGTTTTTTTCTTTTATCTTTTATTTAACTCGTTTAGTTATAATATGCAGCACGACTGTGCTCCTACTACACTTCCACACTTAGTTGTACATTTGTTATAAAAGCTGGGAAACCAAATGCTTTCCCGTCTTGTCGACAATTCTTGGTCTCAGCCAGAGATGGACTTCAGGTAGGAGGATATGAACCTACCCTGATTGGTCCCTTAGGTGACTGTAATGCTTTCATGTAATAGGGATCTCAATATTGCAATTGTAAATTACGATAGTTGTCTACAAAAAACATGTGAAGACTGTCACATGTGGGGACTGTCCCCTTTATAATCCACTCTGTCAAATCCAGAGCAGGCAGAAGGGCCTCTAGTATATGAGTGCCATCTATGAGGCACTAAAGGAGATGTGCTTATGTTGAGAATATACTAATGCACTACATATATTTTTTACAGATATATGCAATGTATAGATGCGAATATGGAGATTATCCTAGAAGCATCTTTTCAAATTCCACATTTTAGTATTTAGATTAAGTCACTAATGCATTAATCATTTGGTATTTATTCAGACCCAGAATTTACTTTGGGAGATTGTTGTTTGAGATGATGACTATTCCCTATAAGTCTCCAAGGCAAGCATGAGCTTATTCTTAGACAGTCCAGCAGTCTCATCATTGGTAAGGTGCTGTGACAGGGGTACAGTCTGTTTTGCACGAAATTCCAAATCACTGAGAACTGATCCTAGTTCCTAGTAGTGTGTGCATGCTAGTCTATGTAGAGACACGTGCCCAGGTTGGAGCACACATTATATTGGACAACATAGCACATATGTGCACAGAGTGGTTCATTAGACTTGGGGTTATGCATAGATGGTGCTTTAAAAATAAACCAATAGCTGTGACTCCAATTTAGTTAACAGTTTTTTTTTAAATTTTTTTATTATAGAATAACGAACAGGCATGAAATATATGTCAGTGGTAAAAACTAAATAAACCAGTAATAGGCATACAATAAGGTAATAAAAATATACTAGCGTTGCAAAACAAGCAAGCATCCATACAAAAAAAAGTGAGAAAGGTAAAGCCAAAAAGCACATACTGAAGCTGAAACATTTTGGTGAAGCAGCATACCAGTCAGAGTCACAGAGTTATTCACTAACATGTGAATTGTCAGAAAAACTGGTTTTGGGTATTATTATAATTAATATTATAATTGCCATTTAAATAGTGCCAACAGATTCCATAGCGCTTTACAATATTATAAGAGGGGGGATTTGACTATAAATAGGACAAATACAAGAAAACTTACAGGAACGATAGGTTGAAGAGGACCCTGCTCAATCGAGCTTACATTCTATAGGAGGTGGGGTGTAAAGTATAATTCTTAAACATGATTGATTACCTTTTGAGGTTTTAACCTTTCAAAATGATGTCATAAACACAACTTAATAATCGTGATGAATATATTAGACCAGTGGTTCCCAAATGTTTTAGGCTCAAGGCGCCCTTAATATTTCAATATTTTTGTAAGTCAAAAAAAAATTCTAGGTGTGTGTGGGGCAGTGTGTATGTGAGGGGTACAGTGTTTGTGTATCTTGGGCAGTGTGTGTGAGAGTTACACTGTGTGTGTATGGGGGGCAGTGTGTGTGTGAGGGGGAAACACTGTGTGTGAGGGGTACACTGTATGGGGGAGGGGTAATTAGTACACTTTTTTTTGTTAATTTATAAATATATATATATATATATATATATATATATTTTTATATCCCCCTTCCCTGCTTACCTTTGCCTGGGAGGGGACAGTACTAATCCCTGGTGGTCTGTGGGGAAGCCCTGGTACTCCCAATGGTGAGATTGAACTCAGGCTAGAGTTCACTCTTGCGTGATTCGGAGCATTGCCGTGGTAACCGCTGCCACGCTCCCCAGGTCCTCTCTCCCTCCATGATCTCCCCTCCGGTCCTGTAGAGCCGGTAGGGGAGAGTGAGGCATGGTTCCCGGTGCTATGATCACATGATCATAGCACCGGGAAATATCACACGGCGCCCCTTGCAGATTACCCAATCTGAATTGTTGGAAGGTATGTACCTTCCACATTATATGTAGTTATGTTATTATGTATTTTCTTTTTTCATGTTAAAAGCATTTTTAATGGATTTACTATTGAAGAGTATGTTGAAGTTACTAGCTAACGTGAAAAAGTACTTTTTGATATTTTTACACAGGCTTCTACTGCTAGTTATATCTTTTTTTAATGTTCCTGCAGGTCAGTTGGGTAAGCCCCATGGACAGCTTATTATGAACACTGGTGAGGAGTTTCGGAAGGTACAGGAAGAGAAGCAACTGATATACCGTAGCATCCCAGCAGTGGATTTAAACAAGGTATTTTAACCCCTTAAGGACCAAGGATACAACATGTTTGTGACCAAGTCCTTTATGTCACTTATTAAGTATCATTTTTAAAGAAGAAATAGGGCTTTTGAGACCGTATATGTATAAATAATACAATATTAAATATGAATAAAATATTAAATAATTGAAGAACACTTTACATTTAATCATTTCCACACTACAAGTGCAACTAAAGAAAACTAACTCAAAAGGTCTTGATTTTTAAAATGTCCAATATGTGTAGGATTTAAATAAATTTGTAAAAGTTATAAAACAAATATAGCATGGAACCAATTACTTTTTTTTTGGCATGGTGAAATCACAACTTTTATAGTAGTCACAAAATCCATAGAAGGGAAATCTGATTCTCATGCTGCAACTCCTGGACACAGCGATTACTGCTTGGCAGCTGTGAAAGTAAGGAAACCTCGCCAGAATATTTTAAGAGATCCCTGAGACTGTCTTAGAACCACTGCAGCTGAGATTAACCTCTTAGCAGTGGTATTTAAAAAGACCTAAAGGGCTTTGTGCAGAGCTCATTTAAGCACTGCACATAACTGACTTGTCAGTCTAGAGCCATTAATTGTCACCACATCTGACAAAGGGGACCCTGAGGGGGGCGTCATGGAGGGTACCTTGGGCTCCTTGGTGCCATCAGCTATATAAAGTAACACTCCATACTAACAAAAAAAAAGCAAATCACTATTTAGAACATATACATCAAATGAATACATGTATACATTTATTTTTTCATGTAGTCATTGGGGTTATACATAAAAATAGCTTGCAAAAGCTGCAGTTCTTGGGCACCACATTTCCATTTACAGATATTTAAAATGCATCAATATTTTTCTTCTTCTCACATATATAACAAGTTCCTACTGTGTGGTTCTATATATTATGTCATATTTAATAACATTCTGAGTGAAATTACGGTGGAATGCTATATGCTATGTCATATCAAATACAATTTTAGTGAACTTATGGTTCATTTTCTGTTATTTCAGAATCACTATATTGGGAGTGAGTTCTGGAATGTGCCTGAGAAAATTGGCGATGAGTTAAGTGGCTTGATAATGACCCTTACTCAGTGTGAGCGTGGATACCCATTACCCGTCATTCATATCGGAAAACCGAAAAGCATCATGCAGGAAACAGGTGTGTCTGATATAAAATATTAGCATGAGGTAGCACACAAAAAGAGGACCAGATTGAGAAGTATACAATGTATGGATGCAGATCAGGAATGAAGCACTTCCTCTAGTGGGTAAAAAAAAGGAAATAGGTATTAATTAAATACTACTGCAGCACACCAATAAATAGTTAAAATAGTTTATTAATTCAAAACTCATATAATGTAAAAGCATTGTGTTTTAGTAATAGTACATGGAGGCAAAATAATCAAAAAGAAAGATAACATACTATACATGATGAAATAATATTATAATATACATGAAGCAAGCATATATAAATAAATATCCAATGAGCAATAAATTAAACAAATAATGCCAGTCAACTGTATGGATACCTTAGGTTGGTGACAGAGTAGCATGAAAACCCAAACCACAATGGAGAACACACAAGTGAGGTGGATAAACATGATCAGACTAAACAAGTACCTGAAGTCCGATCTAATGTAGAGAAAGCATTCCCATGGGGCCAATGCCAAGAAAACTATCAAAGAGGACTAGGAGGAAAAAGAAAAACAGGAATAAATTCACAACCAACAGAAAAGGGCCCTGTCGATATTAAGACCTGTAGAATGCAGAGTATTCAACTGATAAATCCAGTAGTGTTTTTTTTGTATTAAACTGATCACCACCCCTGTTAGGTGTCTTGACATGTTCAATGGCAGTAAATATCAATTGAGAGATAGCATGCAAATGTATTCTGAAAATACTTCGCTACTAAGGAGGTTTCATTCTGGTGTCTTGTGTTACTTTTATGTTCGCTAATACATACACCAAAACAATGGCATGGCACATATGCCAACCCACAGGGGCATTTGGGCAAATAGACCACATGATCTGTCTGGCAATTCATGAGGATACACATGGGGTATTTCTTGCTCGACATAGGATGGTAAAATGTGTCAAAGCGTATCACACTATTACAAATGGTGCAGTGCCCACATCAATACATGCTCTTAAAAAGCCACAGTGGTTTTTCCTTATTCGGTGCATTTATGAGGCTATCCCTTCAATTCCTAGACCCTTTCTAGGACATTGTGGGGCGTTTTAAACAGATCACCCATTTTGTAGTCTGCATTGAGTACTTTTGTACATTGTAGTATTTTTTCCAATTTTTTTCTGGCCAACATCTTGCTCCACCAACTTAAAGGAGTTTCCATAGTCACATTGTTCTGTGAGGGAGCAAAGTTGCTCCTAAGTTTACACTTGGTAAAGTCAAGATTTGATCCAGGTTTGATTTGAGACAAAGCCAATACCTTTTCCCAGTCTCCGTTCCTCCGTGTCAGAGAACAGTTGTGATGTAAGATGTTGATCGCCATTTTCTCTGGGTCCTTTGTCGATCGGGGAAATGTCTCGATTTTGTTCCTAGACTCATTGGGATGTCTGAATGCACAGGAGTGACCACCTCGCTACCTCCTTCTCTCGGTCATTGGCCTCTCCCTAAAAATTGTGTTCCTGGTTGCTGAGCTTTGACCAGCATCATTTGTTACATTTTGCTCATTGGATATGTTTGTGTCATGTATATTATGTTATTATCTTTCTTTTTGAATATTTTGTCACTATGTACTATTATATTGTCACAGTGCTTGTGTAAGATGTATTACTCCATGATATTCTATGATTTAATAAACTATTTTTGACAATTTACTGGTATGCTTCAGTAGTTTACACTACTTATATATAGCTATAGGAAGTAGGAGTGGTGCCTGGAAAATCCTTGGAAGTAGGAGTATGAAATTACACAAAATAGAAAAATAGAAAAAAAAGGAAAAATAGTGTGGTATGTTCATGAACTCAAGGGGAGGTAAGTAAAAAAGTGCACTTAGACTTTTTTAAGGGCATTTAACAGAAAAACCTTGCTTATGGATGGAGCTATGCTTCTTACCAAAGAATAAAATGTGTTTCAATAAAATAATCCTTCCAGATTGATTAGGGTTCTGTCAGATTTCACTACTCGGTACAATCTCCACTTTGGGATGTATGGCTTAGTGATATCCTCACTGTGAATATAAAAGACAAAACAGAACTATTTAGTGCTCACTGTGATGAAAATAAATACTGCTTAATTAAAAACTAATTACAAGGTGAAGAGCAAACCAAGGTATTTTCCCCACCTTGGAAATCCTGTCCAGAAGGCGATGGGTGATAAAGGAAGGTCTAGGAGTTGAAAAAAACAAAAAACTTACTAGTTAATCCTTTAAAAATGGCATAAAAGGACGATAATAGATTATATAATAACATACATTCATATATAGTAGTATTTTAAAGAAATTGAAAAATGTCAGACTCAGCACTTAATCCATTAAAGGTCAAAATTGTTCACGTGCATTAAGAATATGCATTTTTTTTTAATCCTAAATTATTATATAATTTTTTTAGACTAGTTAAGAATATTCAGGGGCTACAAAGTATTATGCTAACTCATGCAACGATAATGACGTATAATGACGTGCACACCCAATACTCTTATAATTAGTCTTCCTTGGGTACCAAATTAAAGAGACAACGCTGTCTACCGTGCAACTATAGAGAGGAAAGTCCTATTACAGATCTGCTTTATCATTTGCTGTTTGTACTTCTTGGCCCTTCAAAAACGCTGTATATATTACATCATGTTATACAGTATTTATTAGCTAATCACTTTGCATATAGATATTTCAATGTTTGATTTGGATAACTCCCTTGTAATCTCGTTTGAGCAGAGCCCTATGCATCCTATTCTTCCTGTTGCAAATACATGTTTGTTAGTCCTCCTATTGTACAGCTCCATGGAATTTGTTGGCATTTTATAAATAATAATAATTACTATGTATAGTTATTTGCTTGTACATGTTTTTTTTTTAATTATTTTACCATCACAAAATTGCTGTATTTCTCTTTGCATCTCTCTTACCTTAACTCAGGCCACCTAGATCGTCCACTATTTCATAACACTTGGGATAAAAGTCAGTATCTCCAGTATCGTAGACACGAATTGAGAGCCATCATGGAAGAACTCAACTTTTCTAAACCGGTGAGGGTCTATATAGTACTTAAAATGGCTGTACATTGCTATGTGAGATAATGGTGCTGCTTGCCAAGGTAAAATGCAAACATAAATAAAACCTTAAAGGAATTTAGCTATTGTATCAAAATACTAAATTGTATCAAATCCATTGAGATCTGTTTAAATAGTTGGAATTGTAGTTGGAATTCCTGATTTAAAAACACAATTTTAGCATCTTGATAATTTCAAAAAGCATGGTTTTATATATATATATATATATATATATATATATATATATAACCTCCCTCTATATCATGACACTTTTTGTCTTAAAATTATTTTGATATTTTTATTTATATAGAGCTTGTAAACATATCTGCCTGACTATTTATCAAGCCAAGGGTTAAAGCCACTAGCAGTAATAATAAAGGACCACTATAGTGCCAGGAAAACATACTAGTGCCCCCACCCTCAGGGTCCCACTGGGCTGGATGGAGAGGAAGGGGTTAAACATTTACCTTTCTCCAGCGCCGGGCTCCCTCGGTGCTGGAGACTCTCCTCCTCCTTTCTCGTCATCGGCTGAATGCGCATGCGCGGCAAGAGCCGCGTGCGCATTCAGCCAGTCCATAGGAATGCATTCTCAATGCTTTCCTATGGACGCTGGCGTCTTCTCACTGTAAAAAAAATCGCAGTGAGAAGCGCGGAAGTGCCTCTAGCTGCTGTCAATGAGACAGCCACTAGAGGCTGGATTAACCCATAGGTAAACATAGTAGTTTCTCTGAAACTGCTGTGTTTACAGCAGGCAGGGTTAACACTAGATGGACCTGGCACCCAGACCACTTCATTAAGCTGAAGTGGTCTGGGTGCCTATAGTGGTCCTTTAAACAAATGAGCAATCCATAAAAACAAAAAAATATATGATCAATATATATCAGGCAAAATATGCTTCCTCCCTCAAAAACTAATGGTTAAAAAGTCATAAGCTTAAATAAAAAATGGAGATTATATAAAAAATTCCCACTACGCTTGGGAAACAATGGCCCCAGTATATGGATTAAAATATGCTATTTGAGATATGCTGAGGTGTCTTCTTTAAGAAATGGTAATTGTTGTGAGGTAGTTTGAACTAGCAAATGCTAGAATGCTCCAAAATGAGACATAGCTCCATTAAATCTATCTATGAAAATGTAGTCTTAACCTGAAGTTATAAAGTCTCTTATATGTCACTGCAATATCACAAAATAGTGACAAATAGTGACAAAGCCATACACTGGTGAAAAAATATTGACATGTTAAGGCACAATACACTGTAATTTGAACAGTCAAACTGGTACAATGCTCCAAAATGAGACATAGACCCATCAAATCCATTCATTTAGGTCACACCTAAAAAAAAGCATTGTAACTTCACAAGATTGTCCCTATGACATATATTGGTGGTATTTTTGTACTCAGAAGATGTCGCTGGGCATAATCTGTTGTTTTTTTTTTTTATCACAGTGGCATACATTAGTTTACAAAATACCTAGCAAAAAATGAAATGTGAATGTAAAAAATGCAACAATTTCTCCCCCTCCCCCACAAACTTTGATGTAAAGTTGTAAAAAATGGTGACATGTTAAGGCACAATATACACCATAAGAGATACCCTGGAGTGCCTACTTTCACAAATGGTAGACCTTCATGCGGTAATTTGAAGAGTCAAACTGCTACAATACTGCAAAATGAGACATAGGCCCATCAAATCCATTAATCAAAATTCGAACTGTAAAAACTGAAATGGTCATGTCTCTTACATGGCACTGTAGCTTCACAGGATAGTGTTTACTACATACATTGTTGTACTCAGAAGATGTAGCTGAAAACAATATTGGGTTTTGTACAGGATTAGCACATCAGGTTTACAAAATACAGTGGAACCTCGGAACTCAAACTTAATCTGTTCCAGAAGGCTGTTTGAGAACTGAGTTGTTCGAAAACCGAATAAAAATTTTCCATAAGAATTAATGTAAATTAGATCAATCCGTTCCAGACCCCCAAAAGTACAGCATTTTAACACCCATTTTACAGTTTAATAATACCTTAAATGCATAAAATCATACAGAAAACCAAAAAAAAAAAACACAATGTAAATTAAATGAAAATGTAACTTCACTTTACCTGTCAGCTCTGTTTCCTGACAGAATGGAGCTCTGTTCGCAGACAGAATGGAACTCTGTTCGCTTTGTCTAGTGCTAGGAGGCCGATGCATTGTACCAACAAGGTTCCAAAGTGGTACCAACGAGGTTAATGCTGTGTGATTTTGTTCTAATACCAAGTTTTGTTCTAATAGAGAGACATTTATTTCTCAAATATTTAGTTTGAATACAGAATTGTTTGAGTACAGGAGCGTTCCAGCACCGAGGTTCCACTGTACACATTTAAAAAAACCTTGTTATATATTGGCAGTTAAATGGCTACCTCAAAAGTGTCAAAATAACCTTAATAGGTAAATAGCTTAAGATTTCTACTTTATATAAATATATACTTTTGTGTGGCATATTTATTTTCTGTGATGATTTTTAAGTTTACAAGTTAAACATGCCAAATTTTAAAATCGCTCCACATTGAAATTTTCGTTTATTCCTTGTGCTTTGTTACCTGTAACTACCAAAAATAAACTGATATCCTAGACGTGATGTATTCGGTAAATCAGGAACATAAATAAAAAAAATGTAATATTAAATTTGTGGTTGGTGTAATAAATGAAAAAGATGTAAATTGCAGTTGAACACACACATAGAAAAAAAATGCAAAGATGACTTTGGTCCTTAAGTGAAAAACAAGCAAATAAAGCTTAGCCCTTAAAGGGGTTAAAAAGAAATATATCAATATATCACAAAATATAAAATAATACAAAATTTAAATATTTTTCATAATATAAAATCATTTTTTTTTTTTTTTCAATTTGACAATTTTTATTTTATCAAAGAACACAATTGGGGGGTACAGAAAGGAAAAGGGGGAGGGTACGCAGTTATGGTACATTGTTCTCATACACATATAAATCAGGCGAATCATCATATTGCACAGTCCGGAGCCAGTGTTTTTTTTTGTTTTTTTTTTGCAGTTTGGCAATTTTCGGTAAGGACACGGGGTACCAGGGAGAGACTAAGGGTGGTGATATAGTGAGTATATATCAATATACGATACCGGTGACACCCTATCTACTCTCGTCTGCGTGTCGTCCTGTTATATCTGCATGTACTGCTTGCGGTGTCTCAGTAGGAGGGGGAGTACAAAAAACCTACGTGGGGTCTCCTGTGCCGTGTAGGTGAGGTTTAAAAGAGCCTTTGACTGCGTAAAGGGCTGCCTCATCCCTGAGCGGCTGCCCATGGGGGGGGAAGGGAAGAGAGATGGTGGAGGGTAAAAAAAACTAGGGGGTCGGTATGTTCTTGCGGATCCTCGCGTGTCTGGTTATATCTAATTATGTCGTTTTGAGCCTCACCCTGTCCCTCATAGTCGTTGGTTCCCTTTTGGTTCTATATATGACATCCACATTGCATGAGCTGCATGAGCTGTGGTGCAGCCTTTTCGTATTTTTGTTTGTTTCCATATGGCCAATTCATATTCCAGCGTGGTAGTTACCATTGCGGCAACCTCTGGCACCGTAGGAATATTCTGTGTTTTCCATTGTTTGGCTAACATTGTGGTGGCTGAGGAGAGTGTGATGAAGATGAGTTTGGCTATGCAGTGAGGCCCCTTTTGGTGTGAGTTTGAGTAGCATGGTTTCAATATTGCTTTCCAGTATGCACCCTGTGGCCCCCTGTATAAGGTTCGCTATTTGTTCCCAGTAGGACCGCACCAGATCGCACGTCCACCATATGTGTATTTGTGTGCCCTCCTGTGTCTGGCATCGCCAACACCTGTCGCTTGTGTTTGGGTATATTGCTTTTAGGCGAGTGGGTACCATATACCACCTGTAAAGTAGTTTTCTCGCAGCCTCTTGATGAGACGCGCATGCGGTTAGTGCTTTATGGTTGCTATAAATGCTATCCCACTCTTCCTGTGTGAGTGTTCTGCCTATGTCCTTATTCCATTCCGCTATAAAGCGCCAGACCGGCTCCTTTGTTGGGGAGTTAAGGAGTTTATAAGTGAGTGATAGGGTGCGGCGGATTGGTGTTAGGTGGAGGCACATCTTTTCGAAATGTGTGTGGTTGGTGTCGAACGACTGTGTAGGACTTTTTGTCCCCTTGTTGCTGGTTCTGTGAGATGTGCTACTTGGTGGGCTGTGAGTTTGGGTAGATCAATCCCGTCTAGGTAGTTTTGTATTGAGGTGTTTGTCGGCTGTGTGACAGACGTATTATCTTTTAAGTTGTAGAGGGAGCTGTAATAGTTCGCAAACGCGTTACATATTTCCGTGGGCTGTATCAGCTTCTGGCCTGTGGGGGTCAATAGGTAGGGGATTTTGGTTTGGGCTTGCCTGTCTCTGAGTCTCTGGGCCAGTGCTTTACTGGCTCTGTTCCCCAATACGAAGGTTGTGGCTTTTAGTTTTTTAATAGCGTAACTCGCTTTTTGGAAGTTTGCTGTGTTGATGTGGCGTTGGAGTTTGGTTATTTCTTCTTGTGTGCCTTTGGAGGGGGAGATCTGGTTGCTTTTGTGGAGGTCATGTAATTTTTTCAGGTTTTGGATATGTGTTGTGTGGTGTGTTTTCTTGAGGTAGGAGGCTCTGCTGATCAGCGGTCGTCTGATCACCGTAATATATTCCAGACATTTTGTTCCAATTGACATACCAATGTACAACATAACATAAAAAACATTAACTTAGAACTGTAAACGGGTACCACTGTTGAGGTACCTATGAAAAAACTAATCGAAGGTGAAAATTAACCTTCTTAGGTGGGGGTAGGTGGACGTGTTGGGCTAGGATGGGCCCGGGAGAGGACGGCTACAAGAGCTCAGAGTCTCTCGAATAGCACAAGGAGCTCTAAAGTTCTAGGGGTGGGTGAATCGTTCACTCTATTGTCAGGGTTGTCATCCCGTGCCCTGGCCCCGTTATAGCCCCCGAGACCAGTGCAACTTGGCGTGGGTCAGGTGTGGTGTAGGGGTTCGTCAGCAATTGTATGCATTGGTGTGTTCATACGTATCCATGCACTCATACGCATGCCTTAAAGCCCACTAGCACACACCGGGCCGTGCGCTCTCATGCATCCGTCGTTATTAGTGGTAGATTTTTTTTTTTTTTTGTTAAGAAAAAAAAAGAGGTTATAGATGGGTTGGTCTCCTGAGGTGGGCTGCTCTGTCGTGGAGTCCTGCTCTAAGTCTGGGGACCGCTTAGTGGGCGCCCCTGGGTTTGTGCGAGAAATGACTCGAGCCGGGACTACGGGCTCCGGGGCACAACTGAGTTGACATTATGCTCCCCTTGTTCCCCTCCCCGTCACACAAACAGCGCCTACAGTCTCCTATACGGGTACAATTTGAATAAGTGATGCTAGGTACACATTAGCCGGCTCGACCAGAGCCATTGTTCATTGTTACGCATCTGTGTGTACTCAGTAAAGTCTGTTCGGTCCTTTTTGTCGTTATTTTACTCACTGTCCCGAGGATAGTAGCTGCAGTCGCTCCTGTGTGTTGGGGGTACACCTGGATGCCTAAAGGTTGGGACGTGAGGTGTGCCTTCTTTGCTTGGCAGGTCTCCATTCCTTCTGCAGCTTGTTCCCTTGGTCTTGTCCTGGCGGGGCAGAGGACTCCGCTATGCCCCACGAATGGAGAAGTTCCATGCCTTCCTTGATGGAGGTGACTGTGTGGAGTGTGCCGCCTTTGGCGATCATTAGCTTAATTGGGTATCCCCATCTGTAGGGGATAGAGTGTTGCCTGAGCGCCTCCGTGACAGTCCGGTATGCTCTTCTTTGTCTCAGGGTTTCCGCGGAGAGGTCTGCGAAAATTAGTATATCTTTGAACTTGGGCGGTAAATCTTTTTTAGTGCGGTGCGTTTTCATTATCAGTTCTTTTATATGAAAGAAGTGTACTCGCATGAGCACATCCCTGGGGGTGGTTGGTGGGAGATGGCTCGGTCTGGCCACTCTATGGATCCTGTCCAGGACTAACATGTCCCCTGGTATGTCCGGTATTATGGAGTGGAAGAACTCCGTTGTGAAGGCGGTAAGTTCAGTTTGTGGGACCTCTTCTGGGACCCCTCTCAGTCGGAGGTTGTTTCGGTGGGAGCGGTCTTCGAGGTCCATTAGTTTATGTTCATACCGTTCCATCCTGCCTTCCATATCCTCCATTTTGTCCGCCATGGTGTTGTGGGCCGCGGATACCTCCTCCATTTTGCTCTCGAGTTGCGAAGTCCGGTTCCCCAGGTCCATCATATCTTTTTTTAGATCTTCGATTGCCTCTTTCACTGTAGCCTGCATTTTGCCGGCTACCTCGTCTAGCATTCGCTGTAAGACCACCGCAGTCACCGTTGCGCCGTCCATATGATCACTGTCGGAGTCGGCGCCATCTTGGGCCTGCAGGTCCGGCGGTTTGTGAGACGGTGTGCGTGCAGTGAAGAAGGCCGCCTTGTCTTTTGTCTCCGCCACCTTTTTAGATCTGTTCTGTGACATCTCGGGGGTAGTTGAGGGTCGCTTGTGTGCTTTAAGTCGCTGGTAAATGCTTATTTAGCAGCCGCCCAGACGGAGCTCTCTCAGTGCGCGTCCATCCTGCTCGAGCGTCGGCCACGCCCCCCTAATATAAAATCATTTTAAAAGTTTATCCAAACATTTTTTTTTTTTTTTTGAATTCTTTATTTTATTTGTGCATGGAATTTCACATAAAGCATACCGTGCCACAATAGCCAGGGTATGCAGAGTTAAACAAAGGTTTACATTAATTAGGCAGTGGAAAAAAAACTTTGCACATTTTTTAAAATTTTTTGAAACACTTAACGAGTTATATCTAGGTTGATTGTTGTTAAACAGTAGAAACTGTATTAGCGTAAGATAGGCAATAATAGTGTTAAAGAACATTGCAGGTTAGTTGTTCAAGCTTACGTTACTATGTTCATGGACTAGGAAGTCCCGCAGAGGGTAGCTTAGGCAAGCTAAGTAGACTGGTATTGTTAGAGAGATGAACCACAATATGCCTTCATTGAAATAGGGCACAAGAGTAAATATGAAAGGTCACAGGCAATATGACAAATACCAAAAAGCGAATGCCATGTCAAAACGTATTATGGCTGCAGGATTATGTACAATTTTTATAGGTAGGCATTGGTTAGGTAAGTAATAGTATGTGGTCTAATAGCTGCTTCTATCTCATAGCTAACTGTATCAGGCTATACTGTAATTACCCAAATAAATTGCTGACATAGTGTAAGTTATGTGATCATGTTAGGGATAGGGCCCATAAATCCCCTGAAGATAAAGAGTGGTGACTCGTAGCTGAGAAAGCCACCGGGCCCGGTAACCCTGCTAGGTCCCTGTCACTCGTTGCACATATTGAATGGAGCGGGAAAAGAAAAGTGAGAGTGCACTGCGAGCAATTCCCCTGTGTGGATGCTGTTGTGCAAGGTGTTGTGCTGGATCGGAGTTGCCGGTAGTAGGAGCGGTGTTGCATACCTACGGGGGAGACTCTATATATGTATATAGTATGAACGGGGAGGAGAAAAAAAAATAAATTATATTCCTGAGGGGGGGGGGGGACCGTGGCGGGTACCTTCCACCAATCTAAGGGAGGTTAATAAGCGGTGTATGCTCAGCTTGTGAGTGGGTATCTGGGTTTAAGGGCCTTGTGTGGATCGGGCTGCCAGAGTGTGTGGGTCCAGTACTGGGCCTATGATAGGCTGTCTCTCATAAAGTCAGGTCTTGGTATTGTCCTGTAAGCCCTGGGCGGCCTGTCTGGGTACAAATTCCGCCGTAGTTTCCGGATTCCATCCGTGGGTTGGTCGCTGTGCTGCCTCCGGTGCTTCGGTGGGTAGGAGGTGTTGGGGAATGCCCAGTTTCTGCAGGAGCGTTTTGGCTTCTTGGAGGTCTCGGATGATGTGAGTTGTAGTCCCATGGGCGACTGACAGGGCATGTGAGGGTCGCCATCTGTAGTTAAGGTTATGCTTCTGTAGGAGGATAGTAAGCGGGCGCAGCTCCCGACGCCATGCCAAGGTACTGCTGCTCAAATCCGCATAAAAGGTTAGGTCCATGCCTTCGAAGGAGTAAGGTGAGTTGCCGCGTAGTGCATTTAGGAGGGTTGCTTTGTCTCTCCCTTTAACGAATTGTACGATCAAGTCCCTCGTGGCAGAGGTTGGTGCCTGGGCAGGTTTGGGCACCCTGAATATGCCCTCTATCTCTAATGCTTTGGACAGTTTGGGTGTGAGCAGGGCCGCAAGTAGTCTCCTTACCACGTGCGGGAGCTCCGCTTCGGGTACGTTGTCGGGGACCCCCCTGACCTTTATGTTATTCCGACGGCGGGAGTCTTCAAGGGCTGCAAAGCGCCTTTCATAGGAGCCGTTTAGTGTTCGCAGGTCTCTGACCTCCTGCTGGAGGGTGGTGATCTGCTGTTTGGCTGAGAGTGAGGTGGTTTCCAAGGCTCCTATCCTGCCAGTCAGGCCTTTCAAGTCTTGGCGTATTGTGGCCATGTCTGCCTGGAGGTTCTTTTGTAAATTCGCCAGCAGTTCTTTCAAGAGTGCGGCCGTCACAGAAGCGGTGTCCGGCTGTGCTGTCGGGATCCGCGGCGGGGGAAGCGCCGTAGCAGGTGTGTAGCCCTCATCGGTTCCACAAGAGAAGTCGTCTGAGAGGTCTGAGCAATCCCCAGCAATGGCCGCCATCCCAGGCCCTTGTGCGCCACGAGCCTGCCGCCACATCTCTTCTATGTTCATGCCCGTTCGGGGCGCTTCTTGTCTCGCTTTTTTTGTTTTTTTCCCCATCTGGGTTCAGGGCACCCGGGGGAGCTGTCGGGCCCTGTTGGTCCCGTCTGGGTATCAGAAAATAGGGTTTTTTCAGCTTTGCGGCCCGGAGCTCCAGACATGTGCGACCGTCCGCTTTGGCAGTCAGACTCCGCCCCCTTATCCAAACATTTTAAAGCATTTGGAAAGCCATAACAACAATATTAAATACAGGCCGTAATGTCAAAACAATTTTAACATTTTATAATGTTTGCACACTTGCTTTGATGTTGGACTAGTTCACAATTTAAACAAATACAAAGAAACTAACAAATGATGAACAAAGAAACTAACAAATAATGAACACAGACTGGAATAGACTGGAATCTTAGAAGGACTTCATGTAAGAATGTAACCCGTGTGTGGTGCATTCCTGGTCTTATATTTTCCACTTTCCTTTAGGAAATAGAAGGCCTTGAAGTGATTGGACGGGGGAATTGTTTCACATCTATGTCTTCTGATTTTCTGCTGGATACAAATGAAACGGCTGACATTTCTTTAAAAGAAAACAAGTGAGTTCAAGTGAAAGTTTTTGTATGTTCATTAATACAATATTCGATATAGTCTTGTTCTTCACATGCATTTTTTTTCTCCATATTACAGGGACATGCTCAAGGATTTCCCCAATGTGATACCAGATGTCGTGCTCGGTCCCTCTCTTCTTTTTTGTGGGCAGCCAGCAAACTGGATTGAGGATATGTTGTCTCATAGAGTAATATATGTACACATATTTTTTTCCCTTTTTATTTTACTTTATTAAAAAGGAAAAGGGAAAAGCATTGCATGGCTTTTTAAAGGGACACTCCACTGCCCAAATACAATCAAAGTCACTGTTTAGAAGATCTACCCCAAAATAAAAAACATGCATGCATCTGCACGAGAGATACAGCAACTCTGGCCGATTGTTTCACCATTCTTTGGGCCTGATCAGCACAGTGTAGCTGATATGTCTCTAGGCACAGTGAGCAAGAGGGTCACACCTGGATTATTCGTTTAATTTGGGAAGAGATGAAACAATTGTCTGGGGTTTCTGTATCTCTTGTGCAGCAGTGAGTGGGATCAGTCCTACATGCAGATGGTTTATGTTCTCTCTGTAATGGCACATGGGTAGCTAAAGCTAGCTTGAGATCTGAGTGGGGACCCACCGAAGGGCAAGCTACATAAGCTATTGTCCATTCTCAGTATTCTTTTGCGACCTGTTTTTTTATTTTTTTTCTGTTTGTTCTCCCTTAGTTTTTTTTTGGAATTTACTTTTTATTGTATTTCATAATATAAGGTAGGGGGGATACAGAAAAAAAAAGGGGGAAGGGTACAAAAGAAGGCATGGTTATCGTATTACATATCTTGGAATAAGATCTTCTATTATACTTATAGTAAAAATTACACATTTATTTTTAACATATTTAACTGTTGAAGTTATATATTACAGCATTCCTTTTAATCAAAAGTATTAAAAAAAAAAAAAGTAATTCCCTTTGACAAATCTCCTTATTACTGGGAAACAGCTAATAAGAGATCAATTATTATTTTAACAAGACTTATATTAAATCTGAGTCTTTTTGAAAAAGAAGAAAAAATAAAAATAAAAAAAAAAGGGAGGAAGGGGGAAAAAAAAAACATTGAAAAGAAAAGGGGGGACAAAGATTTCCTGATACAGCTAACATGTAAACCAATTGCTAATTGTCTAATATATATATATTCTACGTCTACATATGATCAGGGTTTACATGTTCTGTAATGTCATGTAGGTATGCTGGGTTAGAATCATAGTTAATTTAATATAAACTCAATAGTTTATTTGAAGCGTGGACTCCATTTTTTTTATCTCGATGTATATAACCAAAAAATATTCTCGTTTAATAATTTGCACATTTAAACGCCTCATTTTAATGCTTTATAGCTGAAATGATACCAAATTAATGATCTATTAGTTTACATTTCTTGCTCAGACATATACCGAATTAAAATATTCCATGATGTCATATTAAAATTTTAGATGTATTTATATAAGAACATTAAATTGTTCAATGCAGAGACCTCATATGTTATCTAAATGTTCCTGGCTAATTCTCATATGTAGATTGAAGGTATGTTCGCCACATTTGGGCTGTATGGGTGCTCAATTTTCCTATTTTTCTTTGGTTTCACATTAAAAGTTCGTATTCTACTGTAGAAGACATTACGTCTTCAATTTCCTGTAACAAAGGTAAATCATTAGTCTTCCAGTATCTAGCAATTAGTATAGACCCTGTACTCAGTAGAAGGAATATCATTTTCTTGGTCACTTTAGGGATATTGGTTGGAAGTGATCGAAGGAGTATTGTTTTTGGATCATGAGATAAATGCTGGTTTGTAATTTGTTTTATTATTCTTTCAATATTCTTCCATAATACATTCACCGCTTCGCATGTCCAGCAGACATGTAACATGGTGCCTTTATCTGTGTGACAACGCCAACACATGTCCGATGTTACAGGGAACATAGTATGTAGACGCACAGGAACCATGTACCACCTGTACATTATTTTCCTTGATGCTTCAAAATCCCCAGTGCTAGTAGTTAGTCCGGTCTGAGCGTTAAAAATATGTTCCCCTTCCCTCAAAGGAATATTCACTTGGAGATCTTCTTGCCAGTCTTGTATAAATTTCCAATTTGCATCTGCAACAGGATTAGCTAGGGTTTGATAGCATATAGATAATGACCTTTTCGGAGAGCACAACGACAAACATTTCTCTTCAAACTTCTTTATGGAAGATTGCATTGTATCTGCTCTTATACAGACTTTTTCAATGTCTAGAATCACTTTGATTTGAAGATATGCGAATGTATAGCTCGCCGGTAATGAAAACTCCTTTTATAAATTCGAAAAAGATTTTAGACCCTCTATAGTGCATAGGTGAAATACATGTGTAATTCCTGCTTTTTCCCATTTCTGATATGGGAACATCCCATTACAGGAGTATGACATTTTGATTGGAGTCGCTAGAGCCCATGGGTAAGCCGTGCATAATTTATCTCTGTAGGTATCCCAGATTTTAAGTAGGTGTTTAGTGGAGGGCAGCATATTTGAGCTTACTTGTCTTAATTGTTGAGGTTTCCATAATAATGTCGAGAGATCTTGTGATCCCCAGTACATATTTTCTATTGCCACCCATTCAGGGGTATAACTGGTTGAATGGGCGCTGATAACGTTCATAAGTATCGCAGAATGATAATATGCTTTTATATTTGGTATCCCCATACCTCCATTTTTCACACTTCTCATTAATAATGTTTTAGGGACTCGCGGGTGTTTACTGCCCTAACTAAAACGTACCATAGTTGCTTGAATACATGTTATATATGAAGTATCATATGCAAGGATCTAAAGAGATATAAAATCTTCGGTAGGATTGACATTTTAAGTGCTGCTATTTTCCCTACCCAAGATAAATACAGGTTCTTCCATGATTTTAGTTGGTTATCAATTTCCTTCAATAACTTTGTATAATTAGCTGAAAAAATATCTTTTTCTTTTTTAGTTATTCTGATACCTAAAAATACTAGATGATCTTCTCTCGTAGCGGTAACTTCCCTTCAGTCTTTCATCTGTAAATTTAGATGTGTTGAGACACATTGCTTGGGTTTTTGTTATGTTTAGCTTATAATATGACTGTTGACTATAGGACTGCAATTCTTTATGTAATGATGGAAGCGTTATGAATGGTTGAGTAATTGTTAGAAGAATGTCGTCAGCAAATAAGCTGAGTTTATAATCCTTGTTACCAACTGACACCCCGTGAATGTTTTCATTGTTCCGTATAGATATGGCCAGAGGTTCTAGAGCCAACACATAAAGAAGGGGTGATAATGGGCACCCCTGCCGGGTCCCATTGGTAATACAGAAAGCCTGTGACCTAAATCCTGAGTAGAGCACTGTTGCTGTTGGTGCACTATAAAGAGCTTCAACTGCTGAGATAAAAAAAGGTGGAAGTCCATAGGCCAATAATGTTTTGTGTAGAAAGTCCCAGTTCAGCCTATCAAACTCCTTTTCGGCATCAAGAGATATCATAATGCTTTCCTGTTTGATATACTGTAACATCTTATATAAGTTCAACACCTTCCTAGTATTGTCTTGTCTCTGTCTGCCCGTCACAAATCCCACTTGATCCGTATGTATTAATGTAGTATAATATTTTTAAGTCGGTCTGGTAAGATCTTAGCATAGAGTTTTGCATCTGCGTTTAATAAAGATATAGGTCTAAAATTTTGACAAACCGGTAAGGGTTTCCCAGGTTTGGGGATAGTAATGACATGGGCAGACAGGAACTCAGACGGAAAGGTACCTATTCTGCTAGCATTATTAAAAAAGCTAGTAAGAGCTGGGGCTAATTCATGCTTAAAGATGTTATAATATACATTAGTAAAGCCATCTGGCCCTGGTGCTTTCTCTTTCGGCATCTTGTCTATTTGTTGAAGAACTTCTTCTATAGTGATAGGTACGCAAAGCTTCTCTGACAGGTTTACAGCTATTTTTGGAAAAGCAATCTTAGACAAATATGAACGAATAGTTGTGGAAGTAGGAATTAACTGTGTATTCTGATCCTTTAGGTTATACAAGGTGTTATAATAATGTGCGAAAACATTACATATTTGTATAGGTTGCATGACTTTATGGCCCAAATGTGTATTGATGAATGGAATCCTTGTCTGGGCCTGCCTATTCCTTATTCTTTTGCGCTAATACTTTTGTAGCCTTATTTCCCAGTGAATAAGATGTCGCTTTAAGTTTTTTCAATGCTATAGTAGCTTTCTTAAACTGAATTGATTTAATGTCTTGTTGAACTATCATTATTTGCTGTTGGAGAGCTTGAGATGAATTTACTTGATTGGCTCTATGAAGATCTTGCAGTTTTCTCAGTAAATTAATTAATGATGTATGGTTTGTTTTCTTAATATAGGATGCTCTACTCAGCAATGTGCCCCGAATTACAGATTTATGTGCTAACCAGAGTGCCGCCGGATTTGTATCCTCATTATCATTGCTCTCAAAATATTGCTGTATTTCATTGCGTAACATATCCTTGAATGTAGTGTCGTTAAGCAACTGTTCATTCAGTCTCCATGGGCTTCTATCTTTATACTGATATGAATCTAAGAGCGTGAGTGTAACTGGGTTGTGATCAGATTCTGCTGAAGTACCGATCTCACAGGTACTAACCAAATCCAAATGTGTACTGAGCATAAGATATCCATCTATACGTGAATATGTATTATGCACTTGTGAGTGATGTGTGTATTCCCGATCTTCTGGATGAATCGTTCCCCATATGTCATATAGACCATGAGAAGCTAATATTTTATTAAAGGACCACTCTAGGCACCCAGACCACTTCAGCTTAATGAAGTGGTCTGGGTGCCAGGTCCAGCTAGGGTTAACCCATTATTTTATAAACATAGCAGTTTCAGAGAAACTGCTATGTTTATGAATGGGTTAAGCCTTCCCCCAAAGCCTCTAGCGGCTGTCTCATTGACAGCCGCTAGAGGCGCTTGCGTGCTTCTCACTGTGAAAATTACAGTGAGAGCACGCCAGCGTCCATAGGAAAGCATTGATAATGCTTTCCTATGCGACCGGCTGAATGCGTGCGCAGCTTTTGCCGCGCATGCGCATTCAGCCGACGGGGCGGTTCGGAGGAGGAGAGCTCCCCGCCCAGCGCTGGAAAAAGGTAAGTTTTTCCCCCTTTCCCCCTTCCAGAGCCGGGCGGGGAGTATGTTTTCCTGGCACTATAGTGGTCCTTTAAGGGAAGTGCATTGTTTTTGCAAGAATTTTTTCCTTTTATGTGTATGCAGAGCTGTTGAATCTGCATTAGGTTCTAATATATGGTTAAAATCCCCACATATGATCAAAATACCTGTTCGAGCCTTCTCTATTTTGTCTAGAAGAGTTAGCATATAGCTGGGCTGATTTTTGTTTGGAAAATAGCAGTTAACTATTGTGTAGGCAGTATTATTTAATGTACAAATAAGGATAATAAATCTGCGTTGCGGGTCCAATTGTACATTTATTTAATCAAAAGCTAGTGCTTGACTCACCAATATTGAAACTCTTCTACTTTTAGTTGGAGATGTGGCATGATATTGGTGGGGAAAATTTTTGAAACCTAATATAGGATTAGAACCATGTTTAAAATGTGTCTCTCTCTTGTAGACATATTATATCTGCTTGTGAAATATGGAGTTCTTTGGATAAAATGTAGTGCTTATGAGGTATATTTAATCCTCTAACATTTTGCGTATACAATTAAATTTTACTTATTTGTTATATACAATTTTGACTTGTTGACTGTGCTAACCCAGGAAATCAATGCTATGAGTCTACACAGAGAGAGAGAGAAAAAAAAGAAAAAAAAAAAGGGGAGAAAAACAAACTTAATTTTTAAAAAGGGGGAACGACCAATAATGGTCAACTTCAATAATATGTGCCCAAAACTGGCACTTCCTAGTTGGGGGTAATATGAACGAATCCGATTAAGCGATTGGCAGTCCTGCGCTGAGTAGATTTGCGCAGCCCTCATTAAAGATAACATAGCAAGGAATTAGAAAATAAAGAAAAAAGGCTTCATACTTAATGGATATAAACAGACGAGACGGCATTTGAGGTTGGGGAAATTTATACTTAATAACCTAGCACTAATTATGGTTATATACATAGTGTTCTGTTACCCTGACACGCTTCCCACCTTAACATTCCAGAAGTAATATGATGCAAATTACCCCAACCAAAATCATTCTCTGAGACTTTTAATTTTAAAACTTTTACGTTTCAAAACATTAGTATACCTTGTAGTGTCCTTTAATTATAATATAATATATCTTATAGGACAATTATATCAAGCACACCACTATAATGTAGTTCAAATTATTCTTTACTACCTATAATTTGTAAATTAATATTAATAATCCATCAAGGTATGTACCTTGTTGGATTTCCTTTTGTTTAAAATAAATTACAATGGTAGTTAACAATGAACTAATATATTAATAATTGCCACTCCAAGCATATTTGATTAAAAGACGGTATATGACTTACAGCAACTATCTAATAATATTATTTTTGAACATACCTCTATTGTCAAATTCAATAAGCTGTAGTTGTTCTGGTGACTATAGTGTCCCTTTAAAGGAACGTCGTAATGTTAGGAATCTAAACATGTATTACTAACACTATAGTTTTTCACTACCTATTTAGGTGTCCACTGTCCTCCTCTGAAGGTCTAAAAGGTGAATATTACCTACCTCACCTTGCTGGTCTTGCTGTGACCGCTTCACCTTCTTGGCTGAGATCATCAATATTGATGATCTCAGCCAATCTAATGCATCTCATTAGGAAAGCTTTGGGAGGCTAGTGCGCATGCTTGGCATGGCAAATCACCATGCTGCACCAATCAAATGCTGCTCTAGAAGTAATGGTGAAGACATGCCATGGAGACAGTCACTAGAGGTGTGTTTAGCCCTGCAATGGAAACGTTGCAGTTTCTACAAAACTAATGTTTTACATTGTAGGGTCAAAATTAAAAAGCCTCTGCGCCCATTGAGGTTAAATTGTCTTGGTGCCTTGAGTAGTCCTTTAAGAACAGTTTTTTTGTTACAGAGGAAAAAAGAGGCTTTGGGATAAAGTAGATCTACATTTGTTTGGTATGAAATATTATTTGAATTAGGCATCGACAAGCCAAGATCGTGAAATATTGTTTACTGTAGGAAATTTTGCTTATCCCTACACATGTTTATTTACAATCCTTTGTGTGTGTTTGATTTCTGGTTTTCCAGGACAAAGTTGGAATCTGTGTTCGCATTACTTTTGAAACACTTGCTGGTGATAAAGCATCAGCTGCTATAGAGATTGTTAATAATGGAAGTGCAGCCATCTGGTATGAATGGAGAAGGCTGCCAAGCAATTCCAGCCTGGAAAGACATCACAAAGAATCCCACGTTCAACGATTCTACTTCAACGCTTGTGCTGGTTAGTATGAGAGACTGCACAGATCACCTCCATGCAGTTCAGGTATTTAATCTCAGGCAGGTGAAATAGTTGTCGCTGGCATCTGTAACGATTTCCCTGTGCTGCTCTAACAGTAAGACTCTCCACTTAACTCATTCACAACCAACACTATCATTCAAGATTAAAACTTCACAGCACACCGAACCATAACACCTATAACTAAACAGGAACCACTACACTACAATAACCATTCACACCTACACTACCCTAACATACAAACTCTAACTTTCACATAAAATTATAATGTAATTAAAAAGATACATAACATTGAAGCATGTCTTGGGAAATTTAATGCCATCTCACAGTTCATAAAAAACAAGACTGAAGATCTTCACCCAATGGGTGTAGACCAGATCTGGAGCAGAGAAGAAGATACGTAGATGGTTGGAAGAAAGGGGGATTAAAGAATACATTTCATTTGTCAATTTGTTTCCGTGGTTTATAGTTTATATTTGTTTTTTGTTTTTTTAAGGTGTTATATTGCCTGGGAAAACACTGCTCCTGCCTTTCCATTTCAAATCTTCAACTGCGGGCATATTTATGGAGAACTGGGAATTGTGTACCCACCCGGTGTTACTGGCTGGTGCTATGCTTCAGGTTTCTCTTTGGGGCGTTGCTCTGTATGAAGACAAAACATCTGCAGTACGTGAAGCTCTAGAAGTAAGTCATGTCTTATGTTTGTGAATATTTTAGGATTCATGATTTCTGATGACTTAAAGGTAGGCAGACATGTAATATAGCAGCAGGAAATGCTAGCAGAATGCTTGGTTGTATAGGGAGAGGTATTAGCAGTAGAAAGATAGAAGTGCTCATGCCATTGTACAGAATACTGGTGAGACCTCACTTGGAGTATTGTACACAGTACTGGAGACCGTATCTCCAGAAGGATATTGATACTTTAGAGAGAGTTCAGAGAAGGGCTACTAAACTGGTTCATGGATTGCAGGATAAAACTTACCAGGAAAGGTTAAAGGATCTTAACATGTCTAGCTTGGAGGAAAGACGAGACAGGGGGGATGTGATAGAAACATTTAAATACATAAAGGGAATCAACACAGTAAAGGAGGAGACTATATTTAAAAGAAGAACAACTATCACAACAAGAGGACATGGTCTTCAATTAGAGGGGCAAAGGTTTAAAATTAATTTCAGGAAGTATTACTTTACTGAGGGGGTAGTGGACGCATGGAATAGCCTTCCAGCTGAAGTGGTAGAGGTTAACACAGTGAGGGAGTTTAAGCATGCGTGGAAAAATGCATAAGGATGTCCTAGACTTAAGAAAAGGTCATGGACTAATTAAAATATTTAGAAAATCAGGCAGACTTGATGGGCCAAACGGTTCTTATCTGCCGTCACATTCTATGTTTCTATTTTCATGTGTTTTGAAGTCATAATTTTGTGTGACTGTTTGCAGATGTACACCCGATGCACACAAGTACAATGTTACACCGCAACATTATTGAGAATCTCTTTGATTTTGCTTATTTTAGTCTTTGTAATTTGTTTAAATAATTTTCTTTTTATCACATTAATATTGATATACAAGTATTGCCATATAAAAGTTCCTGTCTAATGAGCAAAAAAAGTCAGCATCAACAATTAGGGGGGCATAGGAAGAAGGGAAAGAAGAAATGGATAAGAGAATTAATAAAGAGAGAGGCTGGGGCATGACTTTTGGAGCCTAATGACACCTTCTGTAAAATTATATTGCAGTAGGAAAGGGATGCTTCCCTAAGGATTTTCATTTTGTCATGGAATGTTATTTAATAGGTTACTCGGAGGGACAAGAAATTGCAGTCTAGTATGTTTCACTGAAGGCAATAATATTTGTATATGTTAAATTCAATGAACTCCTTAGAGGGTCACTCTATGCACTCTAGTTTCTACAGGTCAGTACAATAGTTATGGTGCAGAGAGGCTGTAGGTACTATCCCAATTCTCTTCCTTTCTAATCATTTGGAGACACAATAAGAAAAAAATTGCAAACACCATAAACCACTACAGAGTGCCCTGGCACGCCCCAGCGTATGTTTTAGAAGAAATAGACTTCTTACCCGTGGTTAACTGGTCTCTGCTCCGTGCCTCTGAGCTAAGTCCTGAAGTGGAAGACATAGAAACATAGAATGTGACGGTAGATAAGGACCGTTTGGCCCATCTAGTCTGCCCATTTAAAGAAAAAAAAAATGTAAACTTTAAAAAAAAGGTTATAAACCTTTGACCCAGTGCTTCGACAATTACAGTCCAACAAAAACATTTCAACCAGGTTTTATTGGTTTGGTGATAAGTACACCGACACTATGAACAAGCTGTACAATTAGTTCTTCTTATTAAAACTCTAGTTAGAATTGGAAATCTAGAATAAAACCATGTAGTTCAATGTATTTGAATCCGTATTGTAGTGGCTTTTCCAGCTTTCAGTTAAAACAAAGCCGATTTGTGGAAAAAAAATCTAGCCCCCCTCGTACTAGCATCTAGGATGCTTTAAGTACAACTCATTCTCTCCCAAGGAGGCCAGCAGAAATTTTTAGCCACCATAGGAGGAAAATAAATAAAAAGAAACAAAAATAAAAAAGTTTAGAAGATAGGCATCCGTCATGCTTTGCTTGCTAGTACTTTACATAAAAAATAAAATAAATGAGTAACATTGTCACACATAGTACACAATTCTTAGAAGAATATCCATCGCCAGGGGAGTTTATTAAGTTGTAAAATTGGACGCAAGAGAAGGGGTATAGAACAGTTAAAATGTTAAGACATTAAACATAAAAATGTAACCTTTTGTTGTGCATGAGATAACAATATGCTTACTCAGCCACGATAGCCGTTGTAAGCGGTAACAGGCATAACAATCAAAACATGACCAATTAATATACAGCATAATTTTACATTTTGTTGAGAGAAAACGTAGACAGTGGATATATATAACATGGAATGCAACTCGCCTTCTTCCAATATAGCATATGTCGTGCTAGACAACTGGCATTTTTTTAAAAAGTGTTGTGTATCATGTCAGGTTACTCTTACATTATTAAAGACGGATGTACCGTGCCAGATAACCTGCACAAGTTTTTTAAAAATAACATAGGATATGTTGATAGATTTCACAAGCATGGTGTCAGAGTCTGTACTAGATATATGGCATATAGACATCTAGCACATATTTACAATGAATACATCATGTTAAAAATGTAACAGTTTTGAGTACCATTCACAGCTGTCAACCGTTTTACAAGCAACGTGCGAAAGGCAGGTTTCAAACAGTCATCATCACAGGCATCTCAGTATGCCAGCCTAAGATGCACTCCCCAGAGTTAAAACATGTAACGCCCCCCCCCCCCAGACAGCTGAAAACTGGTACTGACTGCTAACCTGTTCTTAGGAAATGCAATAATTCCATCCAAATAAAAACAGAACGAAAAAACAAATAAAATAAAAACATTTAAAATAAAATATGTGGTGGGTATTTTAAAAATGTGTTTTCTAGAATTAAACTACTAAAAAACTTGCATTTACAAAATAGTTGATGAAAATATTCCTCTGAATTGTTCAAGGGAGGTACAGGAACCACTGATAAAAGACTCGTTACAAGATGAAAGTTATTCAGACTTTGATTCTAGCTCATTGGCTGAAAGCGCTTGCTGATTGATCTCAGCCAATAAGATAATCCCTAATAAGCAAAAAGTCAAACCGTTATAAGACACTTTGACTACTTATGTTGGGAGAGTAACAAGAAAAAGGAAACTCAAAAGGCTGGAAAGTGGGAGGGGAGGAAAAGACACTCCCGTATCCCACTGCCGAGCCTCCAGAGTATAGAGGTCACCTGGACTGGTAAAAGGGGGTAACCCTGGAAATTGTAGAAAAAAGGAAGAAAAAAACCCAAAAAGGGATGTCTTATATAAAGACCGCCCAGAGGGTAAATACCCAGTCCAATCTCAACAGTAGTGTAGTTGCCAAAAAATAAAAAAGCCTTTATTGAAATCTATTAAAAAACCTGGGTAATCAGTGATGGACAGAATAATATAGGGAGAAATATGTATGGTAGGAACAAGGCTAATCAAGAGCCAACCCTCACAAGAAACGGAGAGGGGATAGAAGGCAATATGTACCCCCATACATAACTCAGGTAACAAAGCAGTAGGAAAGAACAGGGAAAGGGAGAAACACACACTCCCAACCAAACAGTAGTGCTATGCTAATACCCTATCTCCTATAAAACACCTTCGTGGGTGTTCTAATCTAAATGCTGTCATAACATCTGAAGCCCCAGGTTACACACACATACTAGAAAAACATAAATGAAAAGGTGCTCAGAGCAAAGTGCTCAAGAGGGTATTAAAAACACAGAAGAACCCGACGTACGTTTCGGCGTGACCACACGCCGTCCTCAGGGGTATCAGCAGTGAGCAAAAAACTGTCCGGGTGGTAAATTTATACCTTAAGCTCATAAGCTTTATTGTAATCACCTATGATTGTGTCTAAATTGCTCCGGTCCTCCTTATGTTGGGAGAGTGTCAGGACACTTGTGGCATCATAACCTATAGCTCACTGTAGTGGTTATGGTGCCTGTAGTATTCCTATAACTTCATTGACAATTGAGAGTTTACACACCTGCATTTTTAGTGTCATTTCCAAGCAACCTGGATATTCTGAGAGCACTGAGGTTTTTTAAAGCCCTAAATTACACCTGCCTCGCTGTTGACAGCCAGGTGGTCGCTCTTCCTCACTAACCTTGAGTGCTGATTCAAAGCAGAAATTAGGGCTTCTCTTAGAGAAGCACTAAATTTAAAGGGACATTCAACTGCCCCCAAAAAATATATATCTAAAAACAACTTGAAAAAGCAACATTTCCCTGTCTGCTTCTTTTGCCAGCCCTCCTCTGCTTCCCCAGCCCAGACTTTCCAATGCTGTTCAATTAGAAATCTTTGCAGGGCAGGTGCTTTGGGCAGTTGCCTGCCTCTTGAGTTTAGCTCCACTAAGCTAAACAAAAGCTAAACAAACCAGAAAGTAACAGGACCTGTTGCCTGCTGAAAGCCAGAGGGTTGTAAAAAGGTTAAAGTTAGAGTGTGAAATTGCCTCATAACAGGGCAGCAGGACTTGTGACTATGTGTGTAACTTACCTAACCAGTCTATCCAAGTTGTCTATAGTCTGTATGTACTGAGACCAGTGGTAATGCTGGTCTCAGTGCTAATGCTACTTAGAGTGATCCTTTAATATTGCTGAGCCGCAGTGATCTAGAGAAATATGTCAACGTGGAAAAAATACTTAAAATTTGCCAGATAACCAACCACTTTAGGTCATGCTTAGATATTAGAAAATACAATAATTGCTTTCTTTTCCTCGCTCTTTGAGTAATATTTGCTACAAATTGATCTGTATTGATCTGACTGGGAAAGTTCACCTAACCCCCCAATTTGGAAGAGGGTTCCGACACATTATAGTCGAGAGTACTGGCGTTCTGACTGTATTGTAACATTTGATGTGTAAGTCTGTACTTGAACAGTAATACGAGATTAATAATTTAATTTTCAAGAAATGTCCAATGTGTATTTTGTATATTTATATAAATATAGAAATTCAATTGCTCTTCTGTAAATATTATGCCACCTTCTCCCATTTTTTTTTTCTCAGAATGAATTGCTAGCCCAGGAATCTGTACTAGTTGCCCAGGAACTTGTGCGGGAGTTGCTGAATGGCGTTCGTACCCCTGAGAGGCCACAATCTCCACTAACATGTGTCACTGAGGAAGAAAAGTTCCATTTAGTAAACCCTAAGGTGCGAGATGTATTTACAGTTTTAAGCAGACTGAAAATTGTGTGTGTACCACAAAAGTCATTTACCGTAATTTAATTGCAGATCACTTTTTGAAATACTTAATACTTTTAATAGCAAAAAATGTAATATTTTCATAGCAAAATAGAAAAGTTGGATATATTTTTCCAATTCTGCTATATTGATTAGCAGTTCTTTCCTATTCCTATAATGAATAATTCTCTAATTGTGATTGGTCATTTTCGCTTGCTCTGTATAATTACTTTATTATGTTATCATTTTTTTCGTATAGCTATATTATAAACAACAGACTGTACAAGAGCTGCACCAGTTATGGAAGGATTGTATTGCCACACTTGACTCAGAAAACCAAAACCATGAAAATTTTGAACACGAAATGCCACTGGAATCTACCACTTTACACCGAGGCATTGAAGGCACTCAGGGTTCACAGGCAGAGAACGTGAAAACTGATTCTGCCTGGAATCTATCAGTAATGGAAATCAAACAGGTATGCATTCAATATACAAACCGGGCCACTATTTGGGTTATTTGAGTGACGCTCCAGCCCCAGACTTTGCACAATGTGAAACTCAGTGGGTGTGTGTGGTACCACAATTATGTGACTCGTGCTCAGACATTGTGAGTGCCATGCAGGGCACTTAGAATATTTGTGTGAGAGCAATCATAACAATGGAGCCCCCAAAGTGCTGCTCATGTATGTCAACATCTTCTGGGATACCATGCCCCCCAACCTCTCTTGTGCTATCACTGAATGAAAGCAGAAAGGAATCACTTTGTCAGCAAGGTCTCCGAGATCCATATAGATGCCCAGGAGTTCCTCATTCAGGTACGCAGTCAGGGATTCCACCAAAGGCAGTAGTGTGACTAGTATGCTCCAAGTAGGTAGGTCAGATGCCTCAGAGAAGACTGAAATGATTACTAGGTAGACTGTATTTTCAACATGGATAGGACCTGCATCTTGGATGCAGATCCCAACTGCTGTTCATAGAGTCAGATAGTGATTGAAGGGCATAATGGGAACAAAAGACCCCTATCCCACCATCGTGGAAAAAACAAATTTGTCAGCTACAAATTTTGTTTTCCAGTTAATAAACAGCCATCATGAAATAGTTTACATGAAAGCACAGTAAATCTTATTTACTTTTTGTTAACTATCCTTCCACAGACCCTAAGATCTGTTCAAAAGGATGAAACTAAAGAGATGCTCCTTCTCCAGCTCAATAACCATGTCACTCAGAGTTCTTCACAGCCCCAGGAAGTTACAGTGGACCTCGTGTATCAAGCTTGGTAAGTGGTCAATGTGTATCGTTCCATAAATATGTTATTCTGGTAAAACCATGTGATTTCATTATTTAACATAGTTCAAGTAACAAGTTGTAATTTTAGTATCTGAGATGTCAGACTATGTAGGGAATCAGTAGTAACAGATAGTGTAGATATAGAGAGGCAGCTATTCACACACAGCAGAAGAGAAGCTATTGAAATTAAAATACTGAATACTAAAATACTTCTGGTGTTAGCCTTACAAGCTCACAGGAGTTAAAACCAAAGATTGCAAAGGCTGACCCTTGGCCAAGTGGTACCTACACCTGGGTATGGCTCTCTCCTCCCATGCAACTCCTCTTTAATTTCTCAAATTTTCTCTCCTTTTTAATTATCCCTGTATTCCATGTATCTTCCCTATGGCTCTTTCTCCTCTCCCCAACCCTTGTCTCCTTTTACAAATCTGTACAGCCACACTGTATCACACGCACACTCTTTCTCCCACTGAATCAAAAACACAAACAGTCACATACACACAATCAAAGATGTTGTCAAATGAAAATATAAAACGATGTGAAGTCTTAAAAAAAAAAAAAAAAGTGTTGTGTGTATGTACCACGTCACTATGGGTATTATGTGTGATACATTAAATGGAATCTTAAGCTGTTCATACCTCTAGTGCTAATTATCTCCTCTCTGTCCCGGTCTGTAATTGACCTTTGCGTCTTATTTCTTGTTCTACCCCTCACAAAAGAACTCTAAATATAAACTCATTGATTTTTCACAATCATTATATTTTTCCTTTGGATATTTTCCGTTTGGAAAACACCCGAACAAAATACATATTGCATGCAAGGTGTTGCCCATGCTTGTTACAGCATCCTTGAAAGTCCATGTGTAGTGCGATTGGAGTATGCTTAAACTGAAAAGTGATAAAAAAAAAATGTTTACATAGATTCTACTACTTCTAATAGAATCAAGCCCAATGTTTATTTATTTCAAACTTATTTACTATTTTAATGTTGAGATTCTATGGTTCAAGAATGCTATCTTTCAAATTAATTGGATGTTTTCTCAAATCACATTTAGTTATACCTTATTGCAGCTTACAGTTGTGGCGTAAAGGTATTGATGACATGGTTGAACGTTCTCTGTTGCTGCGCATGTTAATGGAGATGCCTGAAAAGGATCTTGCTACAGAATTTGCTGTGGAGGAAGCAGGTAACAGTTTGAAAGACTAAATGTTAAGGTTTGTGGATGCCTATAAATAATACTATAATATCTAGCTGTCAATTTCACGTGAGTTTCTCTGACTCTATTGCTCACAGTCTTTGTTTTTGAAACATTCAGCTGTCTGTCTATGTGTTCCTATCTGTCAGTCAGTTACTATTTAGCATTGAATTTATTATTCAGGCACACCGCTGGTATTAACGCATTGCCTACCAGAATAAATCATTCAATAGAAAATAATGGATGTTATTGTTTTAGCATTCGAACAGAAAAACATGAAAGGAAGCAAAGAAGAAAAGAAAGGAGGCAAAACAGGATCACGGGATAGAGCAGACGTAAGTTATGCGTAAATAATAGAACTAAAACGTAAAAACAAATAAATCCATTCAAAACAAATAAATCCATTCATCTGATCATTCTCTGCCAATAAGCTAACCCTTTTACTGCTGTACTGGGATTTGGGATAGTGGGCAGGTAACTGTTGTTCTTTTGTTTTATGTTGTGTATTTGGGCTAATTAATACTAAGGCCATTGCTGCCGCTCACGGGTACTGTGAGTTTGAGTACCAGTCCTAATTGTTTGTGACCATATGTAGTTGAGATTGTGATACATGATTAGTGTAAGCATCTAAAGCTGCTAATGTAGGGCAGACAGCAACAGCTGCTACAAGCTATCTACTAAACAGCTGGTACAGGATGAACCTGGGCCACTGGATCTGTGCGGGCCAGGAGTGTCTGCAGGGCCTGAATATTCCATTCTAAGGTCCAAGTTATTAATCTTACTCTCACTAATCACAAGAGTCTCTATTTTAGCTGCAAGATCTACATTGGCTGTTTTGGACTGTAAAAACATAGTGTGTTGAATTATTATATGCAGATGTAGAAAAGCAATAGAAAGGGAATATTGTCAATACTTAGAGTGACAAGGCTTAGCAAAACATACATCCTAAAAGGTCATGACTAATACATGAAAACATGCAATCAAATATCAGTGCATAACTAACAAAGATAGAGTTTTGTAATAAGCTTTAGAAGTTGCAATTATGTTTCCATCCACCAAGTGTTGCGTGTGTAACTGTGTCTGTGTGACTGTCTATCTGACTGCCTGTGTGTGTGACTGTCTGCCTGCCTGTCTGTGTGTCTGCCTGCCTGTGTATGTGTCTTTGACTGCCTGCCTGTGTGTGTGTGTGACTGCCTGTCTGTGTGTGTGACTGTGTGTGTGTGACTGTCTGACTGTGTGTGATTTCAGTTGTTTCATTGTAGTTGTGTCATTGTGTGTGCCTGTATGTGTGACTTCCTTTAACTGAGAGTGTGTGTGTGTGTGCGCGCGCATGCCTGTAACCGAGTGTGTATGAGTGTCTGCTTGTAATGGAGTATGTGTGATTGTCTGCTTGTGACTGTGTGCCTGTAACTGTTTGTGATTGTGTGCCTGTAACTGTGTGTGACTGTCTGCTTTTAACGGTGTTTGGCTCCCTGACTGTCTGCCTGTACCTGTGTGTGTGACTGTTTGCCTGTAACTGAGCGTGTCTGACTGTCTGCTTGTAACTGTTTGTGTGACTGTCTGCTTGTGTGTGTGACTGTATATAGGCAACTTGGTGGGGAGGCGCTGTGAAGACTTTTCGCACAGGGCGCCTAATTGGCCGGCCCTGGATAGGACCAAGAAATTACACTGCCACTGAAATGGGGGGTGTGAAGAAATTGAAGAATGAGAGCATGATCAACATTGTCAAAGGTAGCAGAGAGGTCTAGAAGAATTATTACGGAGTAGTGGCCTTTGGATTTAGCCGTCATTATATTGTTAGTTGCTTTAGCCAGAGTAGTCTCATAGAATTGACTTCCCATGAAGATTCCTTGGGCTAAAATTACATGGTAGTGGTAAAACATAGTCAGTGCCGGAACTTTGTTTTAAAGAAATAGAATAAACTAAACATAATTCTTGGTCGTCAGGATAGGATCTTGACAATTGGTCTAACCTTGATCTTCTGTGTTTATGAACAGGGAAGGCAGGAGAAGAAGCCATCCACAATATAAATACAAATACAGAGATACAACTTTGGAAAATTAACTTGTATATAGTAAAATAAAAGATAAAAGAAAACGCGCAAAATACCTAGAAAACCATCGAAAAACTTTGAAGCATAACATTTCCATAGGGGATGCTGGCGCTATCATATTGGATTGTCTTAACCGCTAGCCTGGCAAAGAGAATACAGCCCTACAAGACACAGAACACACATTATAGCAAGAAACCTCTTACAGCAAGGAAACGTCCCTGCACAAAACGCCACAAACTCTTCTCCAAAATATGTTCTCCCACATATTCCCTGCACTGAACTGTGGCATTTATAGGATCTTAAGCAAAGCTACTCTATGCTGCAGCTAACTCAATGGAGTTAAGTTGGATACATCCAATGAAGCAGTCTCTTAAGACTATTAACACTCAACACTAGAGACTGGTTTACTGGTTCCATCAGGAGAGAGAGAGGCGCTGGATCCCCGTAGTAGTATCATGATAGGCATGGTAGAGGAGAACCAAATAAAATGTATATTGAGGGGTTTAACACTATCCCTGTCCGTTAGCTAGGACAGGAAAAAAAGATGTGGCAGCTCAGGCTGTTAAATATTTAATTAATTATAATTTCACAGAAATTTAAACTCAGACAAAAGATATGCTGATGCAAAGAAGGCACTACTTTGTCCCAGTATATTTCCTATGCCTGGCACTTCTAGACACTGGGCAGAGCTACCACCATTTAAAAGTGTCAATCTCCCAGCCATCTTCAGTGATGGCTGCTGAGATATTAGCTGTATCTATAGGGGATCCCGCGGTATTGCAGGATCCTCCCTAGACCTCAATGCTACATTCTCGTAAATGCGCAAGAGTACAGCAGTGATGTTGGTTCCTGGCATTTCAACCTCAGACAAGGACCGGCCTGGAAGAAGATGGTGCACACGAGGGACAAGTTCAGCTAAGTAAATTTCACGTGTCCCTAGACCACTTTCAGACACCGGACCACCAGCAGCAATATCACCATCAGGGGTCTTTGCAAATTATGCAAAGTCCCCAGACGGTGACAGTAGCACTTTAAGTCACTTGCTTAACACATGCTGGGCAGTATCAATGTGAATAGCATCGGTGCTTTGGCATAGGTACACAGAGCATAAAGAGAATTGCAATAATAAACGGAAATTATATATTATATTATTATATATAATACCACGGAAATTATATTTAAATCCCAAATTATATTTTGATTCTCACGTTATTACACCTATAATTTAAGTATGCCTTTAAACAACCACACATGCTAAAAAAGCTTTGGACGTTTTTTGTAACATACCCCCTTGCACACTGTCTTAAAGCAGTTATCATAGCTGTTGTAGACATAACTTTTTATTGTTATTTATATTTTCTTAAAGCTGATCTATTCCATCCCAAAGTTTAGTTGGGTTTACATGTGTTTTTGCAAGTGTATAATTTGTAGCTAAGACAAAGAAACATAGAATGTGACAGCAGATAAGAACCATTCGGCCCTTCGAGTCTGCCCAATTTTCTAAATGCTTTCATTACTCCCTGGCCTTATCTTATAGTTAGGATAGCCTTATGCCTATCCCATGCATGCTTAAACTCCCTCACTGTGTTAACCTCTACCACTTCAGCTGGAAGGCTATTGCATGTATCCACTACCCTCTCAGTAAAGTAAAGACGGCTAATGGGGAAATAATATTTCATCAGTTTAGCTCTGCTGAGTAACTGAAAAAATATTGCTGATAACATATAAAGTAAGCAAAATATACAATGTGTTGCAGTAATGTATTACTTTCAAGAATTATATTGAACAGAAAGTAACTAAAAAATTGCTATAAGTACTTGTGTGATAATCCATTTTGTGGATCCATTTTGTGCTAATTGGCTGAAAACCTTAGCTCTTCTTGTTATGGAAACTTTACTTTTTCTATCCTATGTTAGGAACCATCGAACAACCGAAAAGGAAAAGGCAAAGAAGAAAAAAAATCTATGAAGCCACTAGGCATTTCTCAAGAGAACGATCTTTCTATGTCATCAGGAGAAAATTTAGATCTTATGTCCCCAGCCTCACAATCCCTCCAAGTCGATCCAGCAGTGAAAGAAAAATATTATGAGGGTTTGCATACTGAGGTATGTCTAATGCCACTTGTCTCAAACTGGACACAAAGAACGATATCAAATATAGAATGTTATTAATAAATCAATTGAGGAACTGACTTTTTTTTTTAAATCACTACAAATTGGTACCTATTATAAACAGCTAAGTGCAGTTAAATAATACTCCACAAACAAAATTATTGTACTTAAACAGGAACAAATCAATATGACAAGATCAATATCACAAAACATGTGAAATGATACTTAGAACATTATCGGAATACTATATTGCTAGGAATACAAACATGTTTTCCTAACTCTATAGCTCCCTCTGCCTTCCCCCTCCTTCGTGGCCCCCGGCCAATAAAAGGTTAAAAAGTCTCTATTTAACCAATCCCATCGCCGATTTCCCTTGGCTCTCTGCCTCCTCCAACATCATCCGATGGGGGAATCTCATGCGCATACACTGCAAGCGTATTAGGCCCTCTTCTTAGGAAAGCATTGAATCAATGCTTTCCTATGGGGATTTAACTGACACTGGATATCCTCATGCAGAGCGACAGTTAGGCGACCAAACGTTGCCTAGCAAGCAGGAAGTGATCCTAGTGGCTGTCTTAGTGCTGCAATGTAGGGACACTGCACCCAGACCACTTCAATGAGCTGAAGTGGTTTGGATAGCTATTGTGTCTCTTTAAAAGTTAGCAAAGATGAGCAAAGCCTTTTAATAAATCGAAGAAAAAAAAGTTTCATTGTGGGAGGAATTGTGTTGAAATCACAAGTGCAAGAGATTTAAACTTTTAGACCAAAATAGCTAACCTAGATTCTTTTGAAACTCCTCTATAAAACAAATATATATTTCCAGTGAATTCAGTTCAGCTGAAAACTGATCAATGCCACAGGTTACTGAAAGCTTAATACAATTAGAAAAACAGTCATGTGGCTTATTCAATACTGTTTGAAATGGAGAGCAAAAAACGGGTCGCAAGAGTATTCTGAGAACGGACAGCAGCTAAAATAGCCTGCCCTTCGGTGGATCCCCGCTCAGAACTCAAGCTGGTTTTAGCTCATCTTGTGCCATTACAGAGAGAACATATCTGAAGCATATCAGACTGGTCCCACCCATACGGGCAGTCCAGATCCGAAATGCCAGCAAGTTCTCTCTACACAAGAGATACAGCAATCCCAGACGATCATTTCAGCCTTGTTAGGCATCATCAGTGAGGCATAGCTGATATCTCTCTAGGCACCGTGAGCAAGGGGTCCACGTCTGGATTACCCTTTAAACTAATGGAGAGCAAAAAACGGGTCGCAAGAGTATTCTGAGAACAGACAGCAGCTAAAATAGCCTGCCCTTCGCTGGATCCCCGCTCAGAACTCAAGCTGGTTTTAGCTCATCTTGTGCCATTACAGAGAGAACATATCTGAAGCATATCAGACTGGTCCCACCCATACAGGCAGTCCAGATCCGAAATGCCAGCAAGTTTTCTGTGCACGAGAGATACAGCAACCCCAGACGATCGTTTCAGCCTTGTTAGGCATCATCAGTGAGGCATAGCTGATATCTCTCTAGGCACCGTGCCCTCCACTCGTTAGCCCCCCCTCCCCTCCACTCTTTAGTCCCCCTCCACTCTATAGCCCCCATCCCCTCTTCAGCCCCCCCCCTGCCCACTAATCATTAGCTCCCCTGCCCTTCACTCTTTAGCCCCCCTCCCCTTGACTCTTCAGCCCCCCTGCCCTCCAATCTTTAGCCCTTCCAATCTTTAGTCCCACGGTACTCCAACCTTTAGCCCCCATGTCTTCCTGCCCTTTAATCTTTATCCCTCCTCCCCTATGCCTGCTCAGTCCGCATCAGAGGAGCCTCTGTTACCCTTACCAAGTCCGACAGGAAGCAGTTCTGTGTCCTGTCAGACTGGGTAGGGGAACAGAGATTCCTCTACCGCCGTCTGCCTGCTTGGTCACGCTATATTTTGTGACCGGCAGGAGGGGGCGCTGCGTAGTGCAGTCACCAGGAGATTGCCCCACCCCCCGGGGCACCACCCTAATGAGTGGCATCAAGGGCAACCCCCACTTAGTGCGCCACTGCTTAAACTGGCTTTCAGCCTGTAGGCTAGCCCTGCACTCTAGAGCTTAGTACAGGAGAGCTAAGCGAAGCCTCCTGCTTAGGAACTTCTGTCTCCATCGATAGTAGTGAAGGCAGGGAGAATAGCCTGGCAGAACCCTGCCTCTGTTGTTTTAAAACTTACTTACAATGGGACTGATAAACAGATATACTATTAGAAAATCAAAGCTTTGTGATTTAGTGATTTATTAAAACATAGCATCTATTAAAAAGTGTAAAATATCACTGTAGAATCAAAATATTCTAATTCAAATGTTCTACTAATATCACCTCCCCTGGTTTTTAATTTCACTATCTGAATACCCTGTGGAGATAATTAATGGTATCTCCAAATACAGTACCTCAGGGGATGGACAAAAATTTGTAGTACCCATATTGGATTGAATATCAAACGTTGAAAATATCATATGTTGAAAATATCGAATGAGATGATTTAATTCTATTTATCTGGCACATATATCCTGATAAATGGCCTCATCGGATTCCTGAACTAAAAGTTGTTGCTAATTTTTGGTTGTTGATGCTATTTGCCTGCTGACTGCAGGCTGCACTAGCCAGTTTCAAGCAGCGTACCTGTTTATCAAGTTTGTCTGCTTGATGTTCAACTAGCATTAAATCGATAAATAAATCGTCACACCAGATTTAGTGTGAAGATACAGGTTGTCCACAAATGTTTAGCAACAAATTCGAAGCCCATTACTGTTAATAGCTCAGTGTAGGAGATACCACAGCACAGCAAGTTTACGCTGAGCTTTCTGACCTCTACTTTGATACCTGTTCCCTACTGTGCCAATACACTTTGACTTTTATAATTAAACAACAATTAATAAAGGAAAAAATAAATTCTAAACTTTTCTTACGGCCTTCGTCAAACATACCGGAACGGAGTAAATTAATTTGAGCACGATTGAACGACTTCTTATGTTGAAGAGTTAAATACGACAAGATATGCCTTATGTAGTATTTTTGTATTAGGGTTGTTAACACCTGTATTGATGTCATTCCTTTCTTGTACCACCAAAAATGAATGAGAAAATAAAGATTGTAAAAAATAAATAAATTGAAAAACTTTGATAATTATCTAATGTTTTTGCCGATAGGATTCAATGGAGAACCAATTAGTCAGAACCAATTCCATATAATACAAGGTGACATTACAGTTTGTTAGGGTCATTCAGCTTATACTGATTGACATCGATATATTAAATCATTATAATCCAACTGAAAATTAATTTCAAAACATGCACATGGAGTTGACAAGATAATGGAAATGCAACATAAAAAAGTTTAACTTTGGACTTGGTCATAATTCTGTATGCACCTGGTTTAATACTAATACGTTGATGTGTCTGCTGTTTTACATTTCTAAATACAAACATATTGTGCTAAACTTGGCATCCATCTCTGATGGATACGGTATTCAGTCCCAATATAAAAAAAAAAACAGCATGAAAAAGAACACTATTCCAAATCCCATTAAATGGTTAAATAACAGATGCTATTAGTATCACCAGGCAGCCATAAAGTGTAGGTTCACCTGCCGACATGAAACCATGACTCTTAAGTGAATCCTTCACGGATGTTAAGTTAAAACTTTACACACTTAGCCTGACTTGTAAACTCCAGCTTTTAGCACATTGATATGGGCTTTTATGATACTTAATGATGTTGGGAAAGTGTTCATTTTCCTACTGAACCACAATATCAGATTTAGCTTTTGAATGTGAATCAAATGTAAAAGTCTAGTGTAACATTACATTGAGAATTTAATTATGATTTAGCAACAAACACATAAGTTATAAATTCTATATGTGCACGTGTGCTCTGTGTGAATACCATCTGAATAAAAAGAACAATAGACTCTAGCCTTATCCAAAATCAGAACATTTGGCAGTATTGGTATCTACATATTGCAATGCTCAAACATTTGCAGACTGGAAAATATCCTGACTGCTGTAATGCATGTGCAAATATTTTTATAATCAAAGAGACTTTCCAGACATGCATCATGACTTTTGCTCCACTGAGCTAAACAAACCAGAAGCAACAGGACCAGTTGTTTCTTGGACAGCCTGGAGCATGTTCAAGGTTAATTTATGCCTCGTTTCCACTGAGCGGATCGATTCGGGTTGGTACAGTTTGGAAGGTTTAGAATGGACCAGCCCATTCTGGTGACCGTTTCCACTGCAAGTCAGATCTTTCAGGGCCATGCGGGGTTTAGAAAAAATGCTCTTCCTGTCCACCAATCAATGGACTGTATAGTATCTCCGCCCTAACCGAACAGTTCCATTTCCTATGGCCCTACATCTGAAGCAGGACCCTGAATGGATCGGTACGGCTTGCTTGTATGGACTACTTTCATAATGGAAACACCCAAAATAGCAAACCGTACCGAACCGATCCGCTCAGTGGAAACGAGGCATAATAGAAGTGACAATTTTTATCGAAATCGGCACCTTTTTAACATGAAAGGCTGAAGTGTTTTAGATGTCTGTAGTGTCCTTTTAAATGCATGCATCTTTTCAATGGGTTATATTTACGGAAGAGTGATTTTTATGTATTTATTTTTTGGCCAGTGACTCTTTTATCTCCACAGTTTAGGCACACCATTTATTATTGTTACATTTTATGTATAACAGTATTTAGTGTGTTATAATTATTTGCACATTCTCTATTATGACTAAAATATATTTATACTATTAAACTTTATTTGTTACAGGTTTATGGAATCTTGCTTTCCCTGGTGCAGGATATGGTGATTATTGCCGAGAGTTTAACTCCCAGGCGTTCTGTGATGGAACACGAGTTTATGGATCAAACATTGTGACTCTAGTATTATATTCTTAAATAAAAATAAGACTGAAACATCCAGAGTCAATTCAGATTTTTTTTTAAATTCATTTTCCTTTTCTTTCTATCAATCTGTGATATAAAACACCTATCTTTTGTTTTTATACTTACCTTAAATTGGCTCCAAATGCACTGAATTCATTGTCTACCACAGAGATACAAGATGTTATTCAGTGTAAAGTTATGAGATATACTCAGCTCACCTATACCAGTGCCTCCATGTTCTAAACTTTGTCGCTGTTGTAACAAGCAGCTCTGGTCTGCCCGCTCTTCGCTTACAGTTCGGTGATTTGCCCTGCTTGGGGATGCTTAACTGAGCAGGGTAATCCTCCTCTTTTGGCCAGCATGACTGCGACTGAACATTCCTATACTTCCTCGTTTACACTAGCAGGTTTTTTTTTTTTCTTGTTTGGCTGGATTAAAACTCCCTTTAATGTAAAAAATCATTTAAATTTTTTGCCTTGCAGAGTTACAGTTGTAGCCTGAAATTAGCATTTTCAGACTAAGTGCAATAGTACTCAAACTAATCATTAAAGGGAGGCTATTGGCAGTACAGGTGGTCCTCATCTTGCGACCTGTCTGCTTTACGATGGCTCGCACTTACGACCAGCTCTCTTGCGGGGTGATAGGTGCGAGCCGTCGTGGGAATTAGAGGGATTCCCTGCTCTGCTGCATTATTCTATGTTCGGGGATATTTCCAGGAACATAGACGAATGCAACAGAGGAGGAAATCCCTCTAATCTATGTTCGGGGAAATTTCCCCGAGCATAGATTAGAGGGATTCCCTGCTCTTGTGCGTTCGTCTATGTTTGGGGAAATGTCCCTGAACACAGACATGCGCACCAGGCAGGGAATCCCTTAAATCTATATTTGGGGGAAACATAGTCCCCCGAACATAGATTAGAGGGATACCCTGCTCTGCTCTGACATTTCCCCGAACATAGAAGAACGCAGCAATTCGTTCTACAACTGGGTCATAGGACGGAACCCGGTCGGTGAGTGAGGAGTGTCTGTATATCCATTTCATCTCTTTTAAATGGTTATAGTATCTGTCCCTCCATTCAGTCCCTCCATTCAGTATTTAACTATTTTCAAGCAGTTTAACACAGAATAAAGGTTGATGCCTACCCTCAGAGATACCACATTGCAGGTATTGCTAAGTAAGATATTACACACTTCATTAGACATGCAAATTCATAACAGTAATGAGGGCTGTGATAGGAGGAAAGTAGTCATCTGACATTCTCAACCAATCACCACCTCCCATTGTTGTTCAAGCTAAGGCTTCCTCACTAAAACAAGCAGCACAAAGTGGATAGGGACTGTAGTGTATGTGTGAGGATATGGAATGTAGTGTATGTGTATAGGGATTGTAGTGTGTGTGTGCAGGTGGGTGTTTTTGAAGTGTACTGGAGTCTTAGGAGCTGTAATGTCTTTAGAGGGGATAGGGGTTGTAGTGTGTCTGTGTGTGGATAGGCAAAAAAGTCAGGATGGTCCTGGCACTCAAGTTCAATCCAGTTGGCAGATTTATTGGAATAGAACCAAAACAGCATTTAGGCTCACAGCCGGGCCTTTGTCAAGGACCCTGTTGTGGGCTGAAACATTGTTTTGGTTCTGCTCCAATAAATCTGTCCACTGGATTGAACTTGAGTGCCTGGACCATGATTATTTTTTGGGAAATCACATTGTGAGGATTGGCCAACCTCAGGCCCTGCTGCACCCTGGAATCCAGGAGAGTGTGGTATCCATATTGGTAATTATATGTGTGTGGATAGGGGATGTAATATGTATGGGGAGGAGGGATAGGTGTTGTAGTGTGTGGAAGAGTGTGTGGCTGATAGTGGCTGTAGTGTGAGGTGGCTTATAAGGGTTGTAGTGTGTGGGGGGTGTAGAGGCTGTGTGTATGTTAATAGCGACTGTAGCATGTGTGTGGACAGTAATGCGTCTGTAGGGACTGTGTGTGTTGGGGGTTATTCCCACCTACATCGAGCTTACCTTGGGCTGTAGTGTGTGAGGGGTCTAGGGTCTGTGTTGTGTGGGAGTATAGGAGCTGTAGTGTGTGTGTGTGTGTGTGTGTATGTGTGATATAGGGGCAGCAGAGTGTGTATATATGTGTAATATGAAAATCTATGTCTATATAGGTATGTATGTGTTCATCGTTGCAGTGTTTGTAAATGTGGAGGTGTAATATGAAAATGTTGTGTCTAAATGTGGTGGGTACCTTATGCAGTGGGACTGTGCGTGTGAATGAGGGGTACAGTACAGTGTGCATTAATGTGGGAATATATTATGTTATAGTGTATGTATTTGTGTGAATGTAAGGGTGTATTCTGCAATGAGACAGTGTGTAAATATGGGGTTATATTATGCAGGAGGACAGTACATGTGAATGCGACAAAGTGTATGTGTGAATATGGAGGTGTATTATAAAATTAGTGTGTGTGTAAATGTGGGGGTGTATTATGCAGCCGGACAGTGTGTTTGAATTTGAGTGTGCTTTATGAAGTATGGCAGTGTGCCTGTGATTGTAGAGGTGTGTTATGCAGTGATACAGTGTGGCTGTGTCATACAATGTATGGGTATATTATACAGTAGGACTGTGCAGGTGAATGTATGGGTATATCATGTCTGTAGATATGTATGTATTTTGCAGTGGAGCAGTGTGTCTGTGAATGTATGGGTGCATTATAAAGTGGGACAATGTGTCTGAGATTATAGGGGTGTATTCTGCAGAGATGCAGTGAATCTGTCCATGAATGGGTGCATTATGTAGAGGGGCAGTGTGTTTGCGGATGTTTTATGCAATGGGACAATGTGTCTGTGAATGCAGGGGTGTTTTATGCAGTGGTACAGTGTGTCTGTAAAACTGTGGGTCAGGGCCGTCTTTAATTTAGATTGGACCCTGGGCGAGCATTTACTTGGGCCCCCTGACTACGTCTAGATACACACAAATACACTACCTGACACACATGCAGATACACACTGACCACATATAGATAGACACAAGAACATACAGATACACACAGACTACATATAGATACACTGACACACACATAGACACACACACAGATACAAACACTGACATACATGCAGATACAAAGGTACACACACTGACTACTTATAGATACACCGACACACACACTGACAGACAGACACACAGATACACAACCTGACACACATGCAGATATACAGATACAAACACTGACACATACAGATACACATGCAAATACAAATGGACAACATACAGATACAGAGACACATTCTGACAGACGTACTGACACAGACTCACACACAGAAAACCATACTGAAACACACATACACAAAGACATACTGAACCACACAGACACTGATGGACTCTCACACACACAGACATACAGATACACTGACAGACATACTGGCACATATACACACAGACAGACGGACATACTGAAACACACATACACACAGACATTGACAGACATATTGACAAACACAGACATACAGAACCACACTGACAGACTCACACATAGACATACTGACAGACATACACACATTCTGGCACACACACACAGACAGACTGAAACACACAGACACTGACAGATATACACACATACAGACATTTTGAAACTCACAGACAGCCATACTGAAACACACAGACACTGACAGACTCACAGACACAGACATACTGATACACTGACAGACATACTGGCACACAGACAGACATTCTGGCACACAGACAGACAGACATGCTGAAACACACATACACACATACAGACAGACATGCTGAAACACACATACACACATACAGACACAGACATGCTGAAACACACATACACACAGACACTGACAGACAAACACACATCCAGACATTTTGACATACACAGACAGCCATACTGAAACACACATACACACTGAACCACAGACACTGACAGACTCACACACAGACATACTGACACACTGACAGACATACACACATACAGACATACTGAACCACACAGACACTGACAGACAAACACACATCCAGACATTTTGACATACACAGACAGCCATACTGAAACACACATACACACTGAACCACAGACACTGACAGACTCACACACAGACATACTGACACACTGACAGACATACACACATACAGACATACTGAACCACACAGACACTGACAGACTCTCACACACACAGACATACAGATACACTGACAGACTTTGATAACCACCCTCCAGTTTCTTACCTTTTCCTGGAGGGTGGCTTCCCTGGGGTCCAGTGGGCTGGCTGGGGTGGCTGGGAGTTAAGCTCCCGGCCTGGCCCCCTCCGGAACAGCTGGTCCGCCTTCCACCCGCGCGGCTCCTGTTTCTGTGGGAGGAAGTGACGCACGGCTGTCACTTCCTCCCAGTGCTGCCGAAAAGCAAGGGCCCGGTCGCGCTGTTAAAGCGCCACAGCGCCCGACCGGGCCCCTGCTGACACAGGCCCACCGGGTGGCCCTAAGTGCATGGGCCACCCGATGGGCCCCCATAGTTTGCGGGCAGAGGGCAAACAGGGTAGTTACCTCGGGCCCCCCAGCAGGGACAGGGCCCGGGGCAGCTGCCCCGTTTGCCCCGCGTTAAAGACGGCCCTGCTGTGGGTGTATTATGCATTGGGGCCGTGTCTTTGTATGGGTGTATTTTGCAGTAGGACAGTGTGTGAATGAATGGGTGTATTATAAAGTGGGACATACACAGTTGGACAGTGTGTCTGAGATATAAGGGTGTATTCTGCAGTGGTACAGCGTGTCTGTGAATCATTACATATATAGTGTATGAAAAAAGAATGGATCAGCCTCAATCTGGAATGCCCCTTTAACAAGTTGCTGTAGCTGTCATCAGCTGGTTGAGCATCCAAAATGTTTCAAAAGTAGCTGTGCACGTTATATACTAACCTGTATCAGATCTATGTCCTTATTGTACCTTAGAGTGGCCTATCTATTCACAAAGTTCATTGCATAAGATTGTCTATGCCCCACTACCATAGGAGACATCAGTGGCAGAACTACAGTAGAGAGGCCCCTGGTGCAATCATTTTTTGGGGGCACCCTATCGCAAAGGTGGCCAAAAAGTAGATCCCTCCTGTCTGTTGTAAAACTTCCACAATGCTTTGACAGCTGGGGCTCTACCATTTCCCCACCTTTGCAGGATTGTGTCTAGTACTGAGCAGTGTTTGTTTGTATGTTTGAATGTAAGCATGTTTTTGTATGGAGCATGTTTGTGTGAAAGTGGTGGCCATTTGTATGTAGTGTTGGCATTTGAATGCAATCAAGCATTTATGTGTAGTGTTGGTTTTTGAATGCAGTGATGTGTTTATATATAATTTTGGTGTTTTAATACAGAGGTGTGTAGTGCTGACGTTTGAATGCAGGGGTGTATTTGTGTGTAGTGTTTGAATGCTGAGTTGTATGCACGTATACACATACACTCCACACACACACACACTGTGATACAAAGACACACTCACTGACACACATGCAGATACACGGATCCACACATTGACATACATGCGGATACACAGGTGCCACCACTGACACACATGCATATAGACAAACAGATGCGCACATATAGAGAAATACTGACACACTCACAGACATACTTACAGATACACACAGATACACATACTGACAACATGCAGATACACCAACACACATTCAGATGCACAGATACACATACTGGCAACATATTGACACACCCAGATACACACTAACACGCAGATACGTATACTGACACCATACATATACACATACTGATACACAGACACACACACAAATTTACACTTTTATAGTCCTCCCGTTTCCCACCTTTTGGGTGCAGGAGGGTGGCTTCACTGGGTTCCAGTCTGCAAGGTGAGGCTGTTGGAAGTTAGGGTCTGGCTTTCCCAGTCTGCACACATTGTACATGCAATGGTGCTTCTACTTAATTTTATTTCTACTCTGTTTGATGTGGAATTAAGTTAGCTGTTCAAATAGTTAGTTCATGGGCCACCTGATTGGCCCCCTTAGTGTACATTCTCCAGTGCAGTAATTCCGCCGCTGGGAAGGATTCTCTGTGCCCCAAGATGCATAGAGCAGTGACATATTTAACACCTTGCTTTTTAAGCAAAGTTTTTTGTAGCTTAACCTGCTTGTAAAGATGGATTTTATTCACTTGAAATTTCTAATCTACAAATACATCTGTAAAGTCCAGCTGAAGATAAAAGTCAAGACACACAAATTTAGGCTCAGCCCATGAAGTCCATAATCCAGTGCTGAATAACTGCTAGCGCTGCCAGTGGGCAAATTTTGGGATATTTTAAAATCTGGGCCAGGATATGAACTATCCCTGATATGCCCAGATCTGAAATCCAGACTTAATTGCAAATTCTGGACACTGGCTTTGATTTAATATTTTCTCATACGCGTTTAAATGATTTAAAATCTGGGCCAGGATATGAACTATCCCAGATATGCCCAGATCTGAAATCCAGACTTAATTGCAAATTCTGGACACTGGCCTTGATTTAGTATTTTCTCATACGCTTTTAAATGATTTAAGCTTTAAACTTTTAAAGATTATTTATTCAAAATATTAACATATCAGCAAATACACCTGCATCTTTAGCAGCAACAGGGCACAAGGAATTTTGCAGACCTAGGAAAAAATTATTTTGCTGTCCATACACTCCACGCATTGTGTGACATCACAATGTCTCACCCATGTCAAGACATCACATAGAATTGTCAGGAACTGGAAAGTATTTTCCAGTTTGGCTATTTTGGTTAAATATGAAATCTTGAATTTCCAGGAATTCTCACTATGGTGAATAACCCTGTTAAACTGCACAATTCATTAAAGGGACCCTATAGTGCCAGGAAAACAAACCCGTTTTCCTGGCACAATAGGGTTATTATGTCCCCCCTCTCCCTTGGGCCCCCCTCCCGTGTGGCTGAAAGGGTTAACCCCTTCCCTAAATCCAGCGCCGATGTCCCTCGGCGCTGGGTCAGGCTCTGCCCACGCTCCTCCCTTGCTGATGGGGAAAATCTGACGCTGGAGGTCGATTTGGATTCCGGAAGCTCTCTAGTGGCTGTCTGTTAGATATTGCAGCACAAAGTGCAAAAGGGTCACAGCACTCAGCAATGAGCTGAAGTGGTCTGGGTGCCTACAGTGACACTTTAAGGAATCCAAGAAACATAACAACAACAGTATGAGTATGGTTTATTCAGATGGTCAGTGATAGTCTGGGAGAATAAACTGATACTCTCAGCCAATTAATGGCCACCTTTTGTCTGTTTTATCCTTGTATATCAAGGCATGTGTGTTATAGTAATTTTTGTGTATAAATTATATTCTGCTTATATACGCAGTACATATACATATTAATCTAATAGACTAGACATGTGCAATTTGTTTCGATTGCTGAATTTCCACAGTGCCGAAATTTGGAAGTGCCAAACTGAACCAAATTGCTGAAATCCTGAATTGCATAAGTGCCGAATTTCGAAAGTGCCAAAGTGCTTCGAAATTCTGTAAGTGGCAAAATAGAAGAGGGAGGGAAAATTAAGGTAATGATGACAGGAATCTAACCCTATCCCTGGGCTAGGAGTAGGATTAACGTTAGCATTAGGGTTAGGGAAGTGCCGAAGTCCTGAATTTCAGAAGTGCCGAACTGAACCGAATTGCAGAATCAAACAGAATTTTTTAAAGGACCACTAAAATCACCCAGTCCACTTCATCTCATTAAAGGACCACTCTAGGCACCCAGACCACTTCAGCTTAATGAAGTGGTCTGGGTGCCAGGTCCAGCTAGGGTTAACCCTTTTTTTCATAAACATAGCAGTTTCAGAGAAACTGCTATGTTTATGAATGGGTTAAGCCTTCCCCCAAAGCCTCTAGTGGCTGTCTCATTGACAGCCACTAGAGGCGCTTGCGTGCTTCTCACTGTGATTTTCACAGTGAGAGCACGCAAGCGTCCATAGGAAAGCATTATGAGTGCTTTCCTATGCGACCGGCTGAATGCGCGCGCAGCTCTTGCCGCACGTGCGCATTCAGCCGACGGGGCGGAACGGAGGAGGAGAGAAGGAGGAGAGCTCTCCGCCCAGCACTGGAAAAAGGTAAGTTTTACCCCTTTTCCCCCTTCCAGAGCCGGGCGGGAGGGGGTCCCTGAGGGTGGGGGCACCCTCAGGGCACTATAGTGCCAGGAAAACGAGTATGTTTTCCTGGCACTATAGTGGTCCTTTAAGGTGGTCTGGTTGCAGTCGTCCTATAGGTTTAACCTTGCAAGATAAAACATTGCTGTTTCGCGAGAAATGTGTTAAATACTGTAATTCTTACCTTTTCTGAGGCCATAGATGGTAGAGCACTTTTTTACACCTCACATTTGTCACGGCCCTGCAGACAGCAAGGTGTGACTGCCCCTTTAAGAGACCTGGCTGGGTTTGAGCTCACAGCTCCAGCATCCCAGTCAGGTTCTCTGCTGTAATATCCACAGGGGGGCTTCAGTATCTGTCTGTGTTATTCTGACCCCTTGCCTGGATTAAGCAGTGCTGACCAACCTGCAGCCCTTTCCCAATTAGGGTGAGCTGCATCTAATTAGCAGGCTGTAAAAGCCAGCCCTGCTTGAAACCTAGCATCTGGTTATTTTGCCTGTTTGGTGTTTTTTCTGCCGGATCTTTGCTTCCCTGTTGACTGATTTCCTGGACTCTGACCTCTGCCCTACTTTACCGACTACATTACTCCGCTGTCAGCCTTGACTTCTGCTTCTCGTCTGACCCTGCCTTTGGATTTCCCCTTAATCTGTACTTCGCTTCTGGTTTTTGCCTCCTCCCTGTGCCATCTCCTGCAACTGGGCTCCAACTCCTGTTAAACTGTTACATAAGTCCCCAGGTGACCTGTTACATAATGACCAGATCTACTACCATGGAGCCTGCGGAAATGATGAATGTCCTGAGTACCCTCACGCAGCAAGTGACCCTCCTGTTTCAAACCGTAAGTGAATTGCAGCGTGGCTATGGAGGGGAACACACACCATGCTCCTGAAGCCGATATTGCATTGCCTGAAAGATTCACTGGTCGCAGGGCTTCCTTCCGCTTCTTTATCACAGACTGTGAAATCCTGTTTGTACTTAAACCCCGTACCTATGCCACAGATTTTGTTAAAGTAAGAACTGTCATCACTGGACTCAATGAAACCGCTCTAGTGGACCAATTCTGCCTTGGTTTAACTGAAACCTTTATGGATGAACTGGCACGAGTAGGAGTTCCAACCTCCCTGGAAGAATTAATGGTGCTAGCCACCCAGCTGGATCGCCGATTCAGAGAAAGAAGGCAGGAGTGATTTGAAACTAACCTTCTGCCCGATCAATGCTCTCAACCTGCTGGTGAGACCTATACCCCTATCCACACCATAGAGGAACCCATGCAGATTGGAGCACTAAATACCATGCTTACAGTAAATGACAGCAAGGTGTGGCTGCCCCTTTAAGAGACCTGGCTGGGTTTGAACTCACAGCTCCAGCATCCCAGTCGGGTTCTCTGCTGTGATATCCCTTAGAATCCCCCAGTACAGTGGCAGAATATCCTTCAATTACATCCACATAGCTACTAAAATGACGATAACTAAGTACCCATTATGCAACAAAAACAAAAAATGTGCTGTGATAAACAGAAAGTAAACCGACGCGCATGTCCAAGGCAATCAAGAAAGCTGCTCACCTAGTCCCCTTACATGAGACCAGAATAATCGGTCATGTGATGGCCGCGAGCAATTGTGGCTCTCGGGGGAGTAAAGCAACACCGCTCGTCTTCCCAAAGCCTGCCCCTAGCACCGCGTCTCCCTGCATCAGGCCATTCCCACCCCCATGTAATCCCAATACAAGGAGGAGGACTAAAAGAATCCCATGCGGTGAGAAACCCACGCTACAAAATGACACAGGGGGAGGAGGAAAGGGGAACTAACATCCCTGTCAACCCTCACTTTCTATACAGTAGTGGGGACATTAATGTATGTCCAGACCTCAACACCCACTGCCTGAAATTACTAGGTGGCAGACATGTCCCCTATAATAAAACCAGACAACATAAGGAGTAAATAATAATTCTTACTACAATATATATTACTACACTGGTGTACACTTATATCTCAGAGACCCCACTCAAACTTCAGCACATCAGAAATATAAATTAAAGGTCCCTGAGTGAAAAGATATATTATCAACATATAGTCATATATCAACCTATTTATTTCAACTATGCATACATTATAATAGGACATTTATATACCAAGAAATGTATGTTAGCCAAATACTCATCTATATTGCCTATATATTGCCATTGGATTTGTATCCTCTGGACATTTATGCATTTATCCGGGGATGTATGAACTACGGGGGTTCCTTTATGCGAAATATGTATTTTTGTGTGTTTTCTATAATTTCAAATTTTATGCTTAGTCATGGTGACATAGCATTTTGGGGGGGAGGGGAGGTGTTCATGGGAGTGTCATGGGCGTGTTTTCTGTGTCCCTGTATTGTATGAAAGCAGGCCATGGAGCCTGGATTATACAGATCATTTTACCCTTTTATTAAGTCTAGGCTAATGTTTGAGGGATTGGGAGCTATATTCACAACTAATCACTACTGCGCTTGGTACTTGGAAGATTCAGCTAGTGTACTGGGATCTGTTACACTACCCTTATGTGTCAAGGTATCAAGATAGATGGCATTCTTATACATTTATCAGATCTGATGACTCATTGTAAACATGTTAGAATGGTTTTATCCAAACTGTTGCAATACGCCTTGTTTTCCAAATTAAAGAAGTGTTTATTTAACCAGTTTAGTGTTCAATGTCTGGGATATATCATATTTGAATGAGGATTTTTTTATGAATACTTATAAACTGCAAGCTATTCAAACATTGTCCCTAACTCAAGGTTTGAAGGCTATCCAACGCTGCCTCGGTCGATGCCTCAGAAAATGGTATTGGTGCTGTATTATCCTAAAGAACTCCTTATGATCAACCGCTTCATCCTTATTGCTTCTATTCCAAGAAAATATCTGAAGCCAAAATGAACCATTACATCGATAATAAAGAATTACTGGCTATTGTCTTTGCTTTCAAGGAATAGAGGCATTTATCAGAAGGGACTAAGGAACCTGTCTATGTTATAATTGATGGAAAAAAGATTCTCAATTTATAACATTCCACTAAGGTTGCAAGTCACGAGTATAAAAAGACCCATCAAAAAATACTTTGCTCATTTTGGTGGCCTTCTCTGACTTTATTCAAGCCTGTGCTGTTTGTGTTCGGTCTAAACCTCTACAAAGAAACCTGCCGGCCTCCTATTGTCTTCACCTGTCCCAACTAAACCATGGATACATTTATCCAGGGATTTCATAGTAGACTCACCACATTCTGAAAGCAATACATTTATATTAATGGTACAGGATAGGTTCTCTAAGATGGCTAACTTTATGCCTTTATTATTGTTACAAACTGCCATTTGTAACTGTTATTTTATCTGACAAATTGCCCTGCTTCCCTGTGTTATGGAGAAGCCTAATTGCCAGCCTTCTGCCTCATGACTATGGACCTAGTGTGTATGGCGATTTGACTGTATTTGTGGGATCTGAGCGCTGTTTGGATATATTGAGCGCTCAGATCCAAGCCATCTGGGGATAGGTTGAATGTGGGGATTCTGTTCAGTTCAATAGGAGTTATGTATTTTTGTGTCTTTTTGTGTCTTTTGCTAACATGTGGTTAATGGAGTCTGCCTCTATCCCTGGATAATTGGATTACTTTCCCCATTGTCCAGGATAGAGGCCTCTGTAAAACCGGTTTGGGCCAGAAAACCATGCTGCCAGCCAGGCCCCAAAAGACACTTTTGCTAACTTTTGAACCCCTTGTCTGATTTGTGCCATTTTTTAATATGTTGCTCCCCTTAATGGATTGATTCCAAATATGTAATTTTTATGAAGATTGGATGTGTAGTTTGGAAGTTATAGTACATGTATAAAAACTGTATTTTTACTGCTCTGTTTTAATTATGTTATGTGATTATCTGAGGGATGGGAATTTCCCCGAATGTATATTGTTCCGATTGGTTATACTGCTAATTATGTGGGTGTCTCCCTTGCATGGGCAGAATCTCATAAAAGCAGAGTGTGTGCCATTAAACATGAGATCTTCTTGACCCTCAATATGTAGCCTTGTCTCGTTATTGGAGGGAACTGCTATATCACACTGGGGATTGCTATGCTCTGCATACTCCCCTGAGCTTTTAATCACTTAGCTCTTTTAAGAGCTGTTCCTGTTACGCTCTCCTGGAGGAGAGGTCTTCCCCACACGGTCCTGGAGGACAGAAGCTAATCCAGGGTGGAAGGAAGGCGGCGAGACTCCAGTTAAGCTACGGCGGTTGTGGAGTCTGCGGTGGTTGTGGTGTCGGCTGCAGTGTTTGGAGTCCTCAGGAAGCGCTAGGAGCATCCATCAACGGAGGGTACTCGGTCGGAGTACAGGGAGCTCCGTTACAATTATATATTAATTCAAATATTTGCCCTCTGCAGAACAATAAGCAAAAATCTTATCTAAAGAGATATTTAAGCTTCATGGGATACCTGATAAAGTAGTCTTAGATAGAGGTTCTCAGTTTATTTTTTGGTTTTCAAGAGGTTTTTGTTCTGAAATGGGTATTCGTCTGTCATGCTCCTCAGCATACCACCCTCAGTCTAATGGGGCAACTGAAAGGGTGAATCAAGATACTTGGACTGCTCTTTTACCCTGAGCAGAATTTGTGAGAAATTCCTCTCCTCATGAATCTACTGAACATAGTCCTTTTAAGGAAGCTTATTTTCTTCCAGGTATTTTCTCTAAGGGAATACCTTCATTGGATGCTTTTCTGGTCATCTTACAATCTATATGGAAGACAGTAAGAGGCTCCTTAGAGAAGGCTGTCTTGTCTCAAAAATCCTTTTGCTGATAGGCCTTGTAGGCCTGCTCCTACCTATCAAGTGGGTGACCGGTTCTGGCTGTCAACTTCTAATATATGACTTTGTGTTCCAACAATGAAATTTACTCAGAGGTTTATTGGAATTCTCAGACATATTAAGCAGGTTTCTTATTCCTTGGATCTTACCAATTCTTGGAGAATTCCTAATATGTACCATACATTCCTTCTGAATCATCTTATTTGTAACAAATATACTAAGCAAGCTCCTAAGTCTTTCTTGGTCCCTGATCAGGAGGAATTTAAGGTGCAATCTGTTATCGATTCCAGATTCTCATGCTATATGTTACAGTATCTTGTCCAATGGAAAGGATACAGTCTTGAGCAAAAAAAATTAGAATTCGCCAATTTGCCAAAATTGGGTCTTAAGGCGCTCTAAAATTATGCCAACCAATTACAGTTTAGCCTATATGTATATCCCAGTCTTTTTAGTTCAAATCGTCCTGTTGGGGTTCTTGTATAGCCCCATAGTGCGTTTTCTAGAGTTATCTTGTTCCTGACCTTAGCTTGCTTATCATTTATTCCACTCTCCATGTTCCTGATTGTTGGCTTGTCTACCTTTTACCTGTTTGACCTCAGCTATCGCTTACTCTAATGCCTGGTAATAAAGCATCTGTACCTTTGTTATATTTTAGGGTTTGTGTGTTCACAAGTAGTGCAGACAAAGTCCCAGTGCTTCAAAAAGGTAAGTACATTTTTTTTTTTTAAACTATTTTTATTGCAGGGGAGGGGGCCTTGAAATTGATACAATATAGCATTTGAAACCCCTCATAGTGTTCCTTAAAAAGTATTGATTTTTAAGCACAAATGCAATCACTGACCCAGAGACAAATACACTCACTTATGCATTCACTCACACTCAATGACACTTACTCACAATGAGTAATCCACGTGCTCACAATCCGTGACCCATACACACATAAATTCACTGACTCATGCACACTGAAACGCACACTGACGCAAGTAGACACACTAACCTATGCAGACTGACACACACACAAACATACAGACTGACTCAAGCAGACACACACTGACCCATACAGTTTGACACACACCCACTGACTCATTCAGACTGATACACATTCTCTGAAACACACACTGCAAGGTCCCATTAAACATCTTGCCTTCATTTCACATATCAATTGGCTATGTCTGTGGGTTCCAGGCATCTTGACTCTGAGTGGCTGCCTTGAGGTCTGTCTCTCTCCCTGTCTCATCTGCCCAGCCCCTCTTCCTGCTATCCTCCTGCCCACATGTAACCAAGGACAGGGTAAGGGGCAGAAGCGAGTGAATGTTTTGTGCTTGTGTTGGATGTCTGGGGGAGAGGTGGCTCTGTGCTGTGGGCTTTGGTGAATGCTGGGCAGTAGTAGTCAGCAGCTATGAACGTGAATGGCCTATGACACAATCTACACCTGATAAAGGGGTGGCACAAATGGTCAGTAAAGACACTGCAGGTTCCTACCTTAAGCACCCTAGGTGCCCGCCTACTTGGCCTAGAGGTAGCGCTAGCCTTGACAAGGCAAAATGTTGAGGCAAATGTATTGTTTGAAATCACTTTGAAGGCCTCCAAGAAGGGCAATTTGCAAAGTTAGTTATTCCTGGTGAGAATGATAGGTGATCTCTACAGGCATCACAACTCTGTATTACTGAGGGAACAAGAAGGAAATATTATAGACATGTAAGCTTAACTTCTTTAGCCAAGAAAGTATTTGATGGGTTTATAAGAAATAATATTCAGATATTAATTGGGAAGAAAATTGTTATTAGCAAAAATCAGCATGGCTTTATGAAACATAGGTCATGTCAAACTTACTTAATTGCATTCTATGAAGAAGTAAGTAGAAGTATATATCAGGGTGTTGCAGTGGATGTGATCTGCTTGGATTTTACCAATACGTTTGATACGGTTCAAACTAAAAGAAACTCTAAAAGTGTGTTTGTATGTAGTGTTGATGTTTCAATGTAGGAGTTTATTTGTATGTAGTGTTGAAGTTTGAATGCAGGGGTGTATTTGTGTGTAGTGTTGGCATTTGAATACACATACACAGCCACACACACTGTGATACACACATGAACACTGAAACACATGCATATACACACTGACACACAAACACATATACACATACAGACACACCGATACACATACAGATACACACACTAACACACATGCAGATACTCAGACACACAGATACACACTCATGCAGGTTTACAGATACACTGACTACATACAGATACACATATACTGCCAGACATACGGACACACAGACACATACACTGACAGGCATGCTGACACACACTGATACATACACTGACAGACATATTGACACACAGACACATTGACATACATACTGACACACACAAAGCCATATACACTGACAGACATACTGACACACACAGATATCATACACTGACATACACACAGACGCACATTGACAGACATGCTGACATACACAAAGACATATACACTGTCAGACATACTGATACACACACAGAAATACTGACATAACACATATACATACACTGACAGACATACTGACAAACACACACACACGCTGACAGACACACTGACAGACATGCAAAAATTACATTTGTAAATCCAGTTTCCTACCTTTTGCTTGGAGGGTGTCTTCTCTGGGGTCCACTGTGGTGCCTGAGGCTGTTGGAAGTTAGGGTCTTGTTCTCATGCCCCTCTCCTTACTCCCACGTGGATCTGTGTTTTCTCTGGGAGGAAGTGACTTGCAACAGTCACTTCCTCCCAGCACTGCCGAAAAGCAAGGGGGCCCTGTCACATTGTTAAGGGGCCACAGCACATGACCAGGCCCCTGCTGATACAAGCCCACCGGGTGACCCTAAGTGCATGGGTCACCCAATGAGCCTCATTAGTGTGTGGGGCCCTGGTTGCACCGGCGGGCCCATGTCGGATTAAAAGATATTGTTGCGAGAAGCTGGGCCCCGTTTTCCCTGTGTTAAAGATAGCCCTGTCTAACATTCTGGCCCCTATTCGCAACCCAGTCCAAGTTGGCTCTTCTCACCTTACTTACTGTTGGTTAATTAATGGCTGGCTGCTGTGACCGGCTGGTTGGCTGCAGTGGCTGGTTGTCAGGCAGGCTGGCAGGCAGCTGTGGCTAGCAGATGTGATGCTGGCAGACAGGTGTGACTTCTTCTCCCATGTGTCCTATTTTCCTAAGCCCTTCTGTGTGTCTCTTTCCCTCTCAGTCCTTCTGTGTGTCTTATTGTCCAGCAACCTTTTTGTGTGTCTCTTTTCCCCCAGCCCCCTTGTGCATATGTTTCTCCCCCAACCCATTTGTGTGCTTCTTTTTTCCCTTCCCCAGCCCTTCTGTGTACCTCTTTGTCCCCCAGCCATTTTGTGTCACTTTGTACACCAACCCTCCTGTGTGCTTCTTTGTCCCCCTGCCCCTCTGTGTGTCTCTTTGTGTTCGCCCCTCCCCTCACGTACCCTTCTTCTGTCCCACTCTACTCCAATATCATCTCCCTCCAGTGTCCCCTCCCTCCAGTGACCTTTTTTGTCCCCCTCTCCACCTGTACCCTTCTTCTGTCCCCCTAGGATGCTCAGCCTCACCTCCCTCAATGTAGTGTGGCCATTTGGGCAGTCTGTGGAGGGGCCTCTGTTTCATGTACACGGTCTGACAGAAAGCAGTTTTTTTTTCTCTTGGTGATCAATTCCTGTCAGACCAGATAAAGGATATAGAGGCTCCTTTATCGTGGTCCGCCTGCTCGGCCATGCTACATGCAGTTACATTTAGAAGCGGAGCCCTGTGCACTGCGCTTCCCTTCTGCCGGTCACCCAGGGCGAACCGTCCCCCTGTTAACACACCACTGGGACTGGGCACTCAAATGGCAAATTAAATGTAATCAGATAAATGCAAAAGTATGCATTTTGAAGCATGGAATACACAAGCAACTTACACCCAAAATGGTAGTGAATTAGGGATAAAAACACACGAGAAGGATTTTGGAATTGTTATTGACAACAAATTAAGCAACAATATATAATGTCAATCAGCAGTTGCTAAGGCCAGTAAGGTATTGTCAGGTATTGTCATGTTTTAAAAAGGGCATTCAGTTTTTTAATGAAAATATTATTTTGCCTCTTTATAAATCACTGGTAAGAACACATCTAGGATAAATATTATGAAACTAGAAAAAATGCAGAGGCGGGCTACAAATTCAATAAAAGGAATGGAACATTTTAGTTATTAAGGTTATTAAGGTCACCTCAGAGGGGATACGATAGCATTATGCAAATATATTTCTGGCCAATACAAGCCATTGTCTGGAAAATCTATTCATAGACAGGACTATACATAGGACACAAGGTCACACATTTAGACTGTAAGAATGTTGATTTAGTCTAAGGGTTGTTTAAAGTAAGAACAATAAAGGTGTGGAATTCTCTTCCTGAAAAGGTGGTTTTATCAATCTGTACATATGTTTAACCCCTTAAGGACACATGATTCCCTTTTATTCCAGAAGTTTGGTCCTTAAGGGGCTAAACATCTTCCGCACAGGGCACTAAGGTACTGCCGGGGGGTAGGGGAGGACTTCTCCTGGGCTGGGGGCCCCCTTTCTGTTTCTTCCCTCCGCTCCCCCTTCAGTTTCTCAATTCCCTCCCCCCTCCTTTCCCTGGTCGGAGGAGCCCTCCTTTTGTGTTCCGGGAGGGCCCCCAACCCCTCTCCCCGGTGCCCCCCTGGTTTCCTATTTCTGTTTCCCCCTGGTCTCTTCCCCTCTCTCGGTTCTTTCCCCCTCTCTCTGTTCCTCTTCTCTGTGTCCTTCCTCCTCCCCCTGTCATTCCTCCCCCCCCCCCGCTCTTGCCTGTTCCTGTCCTTTCTGTTCTTCTCTCTGCTGGTTACTTACCTCAGCTGCCTTCTGGTGGAGCGTGGGCTCACATTCTCTCCGTGCCCTTCTCACAGGTCCTGGCTGCAGTTCTTAGCAATGCCCAGCAGATGGCGCCTGGAACACCTTGGAAACACACAGTGGAACCTGAATTCCGTGTCTTCTGCCTAGACCTTCTACGCTGATTATACCGCGGGCGGTACGATGGGCTTTGGCTGGTAAGTACGTTGTTCCTTCTTTTATTCTATCGGGTCCTCTTAAACAAAAACAAAATCAAAAAAAGGGAAATAAAATGGAAATTACCAAATGAAATAAATGTTAAAAAAATAAATAAATAAGTAAATAATTACCTAAATAAATAAATAAAGTGAAAAATAAATTTTCAGTATGGATGTATCATGTGTTATAGACTTTCTACTTTTATGTTTTACATTTTTCTGCAGCGTCCAGCGCGGCTAAAAGCGCTGGCAATGCCTTCCAGGAAGCGGGCGTTTCATAACCCGCCTTATAACCCGCTTGGCTTGCGCGACATACTGGGGAGCAGATTGGAGAAGGGGTTTTATTGGAGGTATGTTCCCTCCTGCCACTGTGGGTCCCTTGACTAAGCAGGACTTTAGGGACTCCGGGAGGGTCGTGGGGCAAATACCGTAATCGGATACACCCCATTTTCTGGATAGCATGGTTGGGGAGTGGGCTCCCCAAGAATGGTCCACATGGTTCTGCTGTCAGGACACTCTCTGGGACGCGTGTTGTCCCTAGGATGAGCTGGGTTGGGGGAGGTACGTCTTGCACTTTCGTCAACAGTTGGCGGTGCAACCCTTCTTGGCCTGGGACCAGATGGACTTAGGCCTCTGGTTTTACTTATGGCTTGCCCGGTGCCTCAGCACTCAGCACGGTGCGTTTTCGTCCTTTCTTGGGGGGGGGTCGTGGGGGGGTCGTTAGTGGGGGGTTCGGTAGTATTTCAGCTTTTCGAAATTCCATGGCCCAGGACATATCCGTAGTCTCCTGGATAGTGTGATCGATTACGGCCGGGGGAACGTCGGTTTCCCCTGACTGCGATTTAAGACATCAGGCAGGAGGCATCGGTGGTTTTGGGGGCGTTGTGGGTTTCCGCTGCGCTACCCGTGAGCTCTCCTGGGTTAGCTGGGCTTTGCCTGTTGGTGTTGCCCTGTATGGGGTTCCTTCTGGGCCTCCATTGGGGTTCCTTCTGGGCCTGCATTGGCTTGTGCAGTCAGGCACCCTAAGTCTCTTGCACTGACTTCCACCTGTTTGCCTCTGCAGCAGGTTTGGGGGTTTTGGGGCCATTTTGGGCTCTCAATGGTGCTGACTCTTGCCCATTAAGCTGGCAAGCATCGGGGCTCTGGCAGACTGTGGCTGTCTTGGTTCTTCCCCATTCTGGTGGCAGGTTAGGCATGGGGAACCCAACTCACGAACAGATGGGTAGTTCTTCCTTTGGGACAATCGTGGGGGTGGTGCAGGCTGTCTTTGTCATGTGACAGTACCCTCTACACCGGTGCGACTCTGGTTGCGGCGCCTGGCTCGGCGCTGTTTGAGTCTGGAGGTGTCTGATCAGGCAGGGTTTGCCCGGGTATTCACATTGTTATGGCCGATGCTATATCTTGTTCACTATGGGACGTACTTCGGGCGGAGGCTCCGAGGGGCCAAATTATAGGGCAGTGGAGATGTGGTCGATTGATCTAACGGACTGATGAAGCTGGTCCGTGGGTTGATCTCTGTGGCGGCGTGGGGCCAGCTACAGTAAGGTGGGAGTGATCGGGATGGATGGGAACATTTCCTTGGGGGGGCTCCAGGAGTAGACTGCTCATCTACATGTTTGGTTCCCTCTATTAAGGGCGTTGGGATCTGGGGGGTAGTCCTCCTTAGTGATTTCTCTGATTAGCGGGGCTCGGCTTCCTGTTCTTGTTATGGTCGTCTGCAAGTGGGAGGGTGCTTTGGTGGAGTTGAGTGAGCGTTGGAACGGACTTCCTTCAGGTTTCACTGCTCAATGGCTGTTGTCTTTGGGAAGGGTATGTCGGTTGCGTTTGGCCGATTCCTCAATAGAATCTGTTCAATTTCTTTGGGGGTTCCACTTGGGGCTCGATTTCCCGGGTGAGTTACGCAGTTACGGTTCCCCCCCCAAAATAGGGATGGTGGGATGCCCCTATGTCATGTGGGCCAGGAGGCAGGGGCGAGTGATTTTTTATGACGAGGAGGGAGGTGAGAGGAAGTCGCACATAGGCACATGGTCAGTTTATTGGCAAGGACGGTTGGGTTTGCTGTATGACACTATGTGTTAAGTTATATGCATATATATGTTAATTTATGGTTATTCATGTTTAATGTTTTGGTTACAGAAATTAAGTGAAATGTATTAAATAAATTATGGATGTGTCATACAGTATTTGTCATATGGTATAATAAATGCTATGGCCTGTTTTATCCAGACTACGTTGTCTGTTTTTATTTTGGAAGGGGGAGGATTTGGGTTGGTTCATGTATTATGCGAAACTAAAGAGAAAAAAAGAGAAGGGGAAGAATAGGACAAACATAATCAATAATCTATTGGGAATTGATTATTTTTGTCTAAACACACCGACAGTATTTTCCCTAGACATCAGACGGTATCCTGGGTGGACTGTTCAGACTCATAGCTGATACTCTGTTGCCAATTTAGTTGCACAACAAAATATAAATAAATGTTTTGTAACTTATTCTACTTATTATTATTCTCTCTCTACACTTTGGCATTTTATGTTATAAGCTCAGTGAAAGATCACCTTTAGACTGCTCCTGTAGGTGCCGTTTTTCGGCTATATATACGCATAGCTGCTTAGGTGGGCAATTGTATCTACCATGATCTGTGGTTTTAGCTAGTTGCTATTAAAAGCTAAGTTTTATTCTGGGAATTAGTTATTAGGCACTATATTTTCCCCATGCTAATTTCCCTCTTTTTAGAGGGAAATCCACTCTATTAGGACTATTTTGATAAGTTTGTCCTATTCTTCTCCTTCTCTTTTTTTTCTCTTTAGTTTCGTATTTTTGGTGAAGTTATTCACTAGGGGTTATCCCCCACTTAGGAGAAATTTACCCATATCCCCCCCTTTCCTTTCCTGTTTTGAGGTTTATGTATTATGCTGCATCACAATTCCCCACTACGTACATACAAGATCCTCTACAATAACACATAACACATTCCCTACACACTCCACTCCCTGTAACAAGTTCCTTTAAATGGAGCTGTGACATCAATGCGTGGTGAAAAGTCTTTTGTTTTAACATCAGTCTTCTTCACTAGATTTATTTCAGATGAGTTCTCTTTGCTGGTGGAGGATTGTATCTCTTTTGAATTGACATATGCAGCCTCATTTGAAAGAGCTTTGTAAAATCTGGTTGGGATCGATAATGTTGAATCTTCTTAATTTCTTCTTGTCTTCAGTTGATTGATATATATACGTCTTTTGTATATATAGTCTTGGGCCAAATATAATGCTCGCCACATTAATATATGTCTATATTAATGAAAAGTACTAATACGCAATCTGACTTCCGGTTTCTTCAGGTTTATTCTTAGTTACGGATACATAATAAAACAACAAATGATGTTACAGGATAATGGACATTCAACAGCAGATGGTAATTGCTGAACTCCTGACGGGAGAGTTACATCCTTACATCTTTACATCGAGAGAGAACCAGAGAGAGCCAAGAGCCAAGAGAGCGAGAGACCTTGTGTTCAGTTACTATATAGAAGTGCCATAATGATGTCAGACTATAACTCTAGCCATATAAGGACAAGACCCCCAAATCCACATTCCAGGGCTCTCAGACAAAGAAAGACTTGTGACTTATATCATCTGTTACTTATGTCAATCCACACATCCATATATAATCAATAGAAACATAGAATATGCAATATTCTACAAGCTTCCTCTTGTGCAATAATAAAAGTTAAATTCTGTCTTTCAAGCAGTCTCCTCTGCAGTGCTTCATCTTGCTGAATACATAAGCCTGTCCCTTAACAAGGATTCTAAGCTGGCACCGAAATTGCAATTTTCAGACAGCCTGCGCAGTTCTGCAATGTATGCTGCAATGCTTTCACCTGGTTTCTGATTTTTTCTATTGAAATGGAAATGCCTCACTGTTTCAGATGTGGAGGGTGCTAAATGATGATTTAAAGGACCACTCTAGGCACCCAGACCACTTCAGCTTAATGAAGTGGTCTGGGTGCCAGGTCGAGCTAGGGTTAACCCATTTTTTTATAAACATAGTTTCAGAGAAACTGCTATGTTTATCAATGGGTTAAGCCTTCCTCCAAATCCTCTAGTGGCTGTCTCATTGACAGCCGATAGAGGCGCTTGCGTGCTTCTCACTGTGAAAATCACAGTGAGAGCACGCAAGCGTCCATAGGAAAGCATTATGAATGCTTTCCTATGCGACCGGCTGAATGCGCGCGCAGCTCTTACCGCGCGTGCGCATTCAGCCGACGGGGCGGATCGGAGGAGGAGAGCTCCCCGCCCAGCGCTGGAAAAAGGTAAGTTATTACCCCTTTCCCCCTTCCAGAGCCGGGCAGGAGGGGACCCTGAGGGTGGGGGCACCCTCAGGGCACTATAGTGCCAGGAAAACGAGTATGTTTTACTGGCACTATAGTGGTCCTTTAACAGTGCCAGTATTTCTTCAGAGTAGTCTTGTGGTTTAGCAGGAGATATCAGTGCGCAGACAGTGTCAAAAGTCTTAGATCCAATAACACTCAGTAACACAGCCCTCTTCTGAATAGCCTCAACCACCTTATTCGCTTCCAGGAAAAACACTAACCTGTCAGCATATGAGTCCCATGAGGCTTAATTAGCCAGATCAAATTCCTCCATGTGTCCCAGAGAAGCCATGCTGGAGATATTTTTTGTAGATAATAGAATTCAAAAAGAAAAGTTTTACTTCCTCCCTCAGGGTGATTTTATTTCCTTTATATATATATATTCTGCAGTGTCCATTTACTGACATCCCATCCTCGTCGTCAGTTTAGTGTATTCGCATGTTTTATATTTACAAAATGGCTCTCAGACATTGTAGTAAACATAGACATAGAATACCTAGAATACCCAGCACACACAGTGTTAATACACATAGTGTGTAGGGGTAGGGGTATTAACACTGTGTGTGCTGGGGTAGGGGTATTAACACTGTGTGTGCTGCGGTAGGGGTATTAACACTGTAGGGTTAGGGATATTAAGGACTATAAGTGGCCCAAGTCCTTCACTTACCTTTTATGAGATGGACTTTCCAAGGGATCTTCAATAGCTTCAGTTGAGCGGCGACCGGTCCAAGATGGCGCCCATATTCCTAGACGCTCAGCACACAATGCCATAGACGTGCGGTGTCTATGTATTCTATGTCTTTGGTAGTAAAACAGAACTTCCCTTTACTTCAGCACACACACATAATGACATAACACAAGAGAGTCTAACAGAACAGAACAAGTGCATAACTTCACTATCAGGGCCGGACTGGCCCACCGGGATACCGGGAAATTTCCCGGTGGGCCGCGGCACCTGGGGGCCGGCCGCGTTCCTGGGCCGGCCCTTTAAATACTGCAGCCGCCCGAGCGCTCTGTGAAGAGCGGTCAGGCGGCTGCAGCCTCTCCCCTCCCCTGTAGCGTGGCCGAGCTGCACTCCGGTCCGCGGTGGCTGGCCGGCCGGAGTGATAGGAAGGGGCACACTGAGTGTGCACTTCCTGTCAGTCCGGCCGGTTACAGGAAACAGAAACCCCGCGCGGAACAGGAGTTTCTGTTTCCTGTACCCGGTCGGACTGACAGGAAGGTGCACACTCAGTGTGCACCTTCCTATCACTCCGGCCGGCCGGCCACCGCGGACCGGAGTGCAGCTCGGCCACGCTACAGGGGAGGGGGTAAGAAGAGAGGGAGGAGGGGAGGGGGTAAGAAGAGGGGAGGGAGGGGAATAAGAAGAGGGGGGAATAAGAAGTTGAGGGGGAACAAGAAGAGGGGGAATACAGAAGAGGGGAGGAGGAATAAAGTACAGGGGAATGCAAAGGAAGAGGGGAGGGAGGGAAATAAGAAGAGGGAAGGGAGGGGAATAAGAAGAGGGGGGGAATAAGAAGAGGGGAGGGAATAAGAAGAGGGGAGGGAGGGAAATAAGAAGAGGGGAGGGAGGGAGTAAGAAGGAGAAGAGATAAGAAAAAGAGGGGGGTAAGAAGAAGAAGGGGTGAGTAAGAAAAAGATGGGGGAGTAAGAAAAGGGGGAGGGGGAGTAAGCAGGAGGGGAGATAAGAAAAAGAGGGGGTAAGAAGAAGAAGGGGGGAGTAAGAAGAAGAAGAGGGGGGTAAGAAGAAAAAGGAGGAGTAAGAAGAGTAAAGGGGAGTAAGAAGAGTAAGGGGGAGGAAGAAGAAGGGGGGTAAGAAGAAGTAGGAGGGTTAAGAAGAAGAAGGGGGGTAAGAAGAACAGGTGGGGGAGTAAGACGACCAAGGAGGGAAGTAAGTAAGATGACGCAGCTCCCCCAGCGGCCGCCAGGACAAGTCCGCCAGCGGCCACCAAAAGACCTCCCCAGCGGCCGACAGGACATGTCCCCCAGATGCCCCCAGAAGACCTCCCCAGTGGTAAAAGTCCCCCAGCGGCCCCCAGAAGACCTCCCCCTGGCAGGTATAAGTAATGTGTCTGTCTGTCTGTGTCATGGTGTCTGTATGTATGGTGTGTGTGTGTCTGTCTGTGTCATGGTGTCTGTCTGTGTCATGGTGTCTGTCTGTATGGTGTGTGTGTGTGTGTGTGTGTTTGTCTGTCCGTCATTGGGTGGGTGTGTGTGTGTCTGTCATTCATGGGGTGTGTGTGTCTGTCTGTCCGTCATGGGGTGTGTGTGTCTGTCTGTCTGTCATGGGGTGTGTGTGTCTGTCTGTCTGTCTGTCATGGGGTGTGTGTGTGTCTGTCTGTCATTCATGGTGTGTGTGTGTGTCTGTCCGTCATGGTGTGTGTGTGTCTATCTGTCCGTCATGGTGTGTGTCTGTCTGTGTCATGGTGTGTGTCTGTCTGTGTCATGGTCTGTCAGTGTGTGTGTGTGTGTCTGTCATGGGGTGTGTATCTGTCATGGTATATGTGTGTTTCTGTGTCTGTCATGGTGTAAATGTGTGTTTAAAAATAGTGTTTTTGCTCACCTTTTTTTTTCCCCACGCAGCGTGCTGGTCTCCCTCGACTGGCCCTGCCTCTATAGCTGAGATCATCAAGCTTGATGATCTCAGCCAATCCAATGCTTTGCCATAGGATTGGCTGCAAAACGCCACTCCAATTAGCATCTCCTCATAGAGATGCATTGAATCAATGTATCTCTATGGGGAACGTTCAGCACCTACAGAGTGTGGAGGCCCTGAATGTAGGTGCACTAACACAGGAAGCACCTCTAGTGACCGTCTGAGTGACTGTCACTAGCAGTGTCACTTTGAAGCAATGTAAACACTGCCTTTTGTCTGAAAAGTCAGTGTTTACGTTGAAAAGCCTGTAGGGACATGCTATAGACACCAGTACCACCACATTAAGCTGTGTGTGTGCATGCGTGTGCCTGCTAGTGAGTGAGCTTGTGTTTTTATGTCAATGAGCTGATGTATATCAGTAAGATTGTTTGTCTATGAGGCTGTGTATCAATGAGCTTGTGTGTGTCACTGAAATGTCAGTGAAATTGCCTGTGTCTGCATGTGTGTATGCTTACTGTATAATTAAACATTTTACCCTGAAAGGACCAATATTTTATATTAGAAATCATCTGTCCTGGCAAGACATAGCCTTACAGGCTGCTTTGTATCCCCAGTCCGGCCCTGTTCACTATGCTGCCATCTACTGGAAGGTGGACTGCATAACCCCAATACATAACAATTTAGGTGGACTTATGGGTGGGCCTTATGGGCATACTCACCGTCAGGCCCTGGGGCCCAGACCTTGAGCTGTGTAAGGGGCCCCAAAAAAATTGAGCTGCTTCCCGTTCTCCCAGAACATTGACTTTTGTGACCACAGTTACAAACAGCTTCCAGAGATCCTGTTCTACATCAGACCAGTGGAGCCAAACTGCAGCTAGAGCTCATCATCATCCTCATCTGGTTATAAGTAGGCAATCTAGTATATTATTCGTGGCACTAATCTCTAATTTACCTCACATTAAAGGGACACTATAGTCCCCAGAACCACTGCAGCTCAATGAAGTGGTTCTGTTGTCTATAGCCGGTCCCTGCAGGCTTTTTAATGTAAACACACACTGTGTGCAGAACTGGCGTTAGTTCATATGGCAGATCATATGGGTGGGGTATTGTGATGTCACATGGGGGGAGGGGCGGCAAATTTTTCTTTTGCTTAGGGCGGCAAAAATCCAGGCGCTGGCCCTGCATACACATAAGTGCTGTAAATAGGCGCCATCTACAGGACAGGCACCTGTATGCAAGTGCCTACTATGGCTAATAGGAAATCCCTCCCTGCCTGCAAACCTCTCTATGTTATAGGTTTCAGATAAATGGTTTGAAGGCGCAGCCCACAACATCCTTAATAAGCCCTTTGATGCCAGTGGCCTAGGTGGTACTTGCCATCCTTCCCATGTCCACTCTTTTGGTTGCTCTTCTGCAAAACATCTTCCTGCTTGACAGTTGTAATTTTCATTCTGTAATTAACTGTTTGCAATGATGACAGACGGTTCTGTTAATCATGGGTAAACACCCTTACCACCCTTATTTGTGTAATATGTGATCTTCATATGTAACCTGTCTTACAGGTTCTGTTCTTGTGTTTTGCATTTTGCGCAAGGCCTATTTCTCACCATCCTTTTCCTTCTGTCCAGACTGTAGTCACTGAAAGCAGCACATGTAATAGGTTACTGCCAACATTTAAAATTTATTTATTTTTAGTAAATTCTGAAAAATATTGATTCCTGTAATGAAATCTCTCCTAATCCAACAGCAATATGAAGCGTTATTACTTAATTATATAATTTCTATTATATAAGTTCAGTAATAAGATGTGCTGGCACTTTAAATGAGCAGATAAATGACGTAATGTAGACTTAAAATGATAGAATAATTCATTTGCTAACCTTTGTACATGTCATCCGAATTCTTTGTTAGAAACACACTGAAACAGGGATGCCTAAATGGTAGATCCCCAGATGTTGTAGAACTGCATCTCCAATGATGCTCTGCATGCCTTAACGGACCAGTATAGTGCCAGGAAAACAAACTCATTTTCCTGGCACTATAGTATTTTTAGGTCCCACCCTCCCTTATGGCTCCCCTCCCGCCGGGCTGAAGGGAGCAGAAGGGGTTAAATCACTTACCTTTCTCCAGCGCCGGGCTCCCTCAGCGCTGGGGACTCTCCTTCTCCTTCCGACGTCATTCTCCATGCTTTCCTATGGACGCTGGTGTCTTCTCATTGTGAAAATCACAGTCAGAAGCGCGGAAGCGCCTCTAGCGGCTGTCAATGAGACAGCCACTAGAGGTTGGATTAACCCATATGTAAACATAGAAGTTTCTCTGAAACTGCTATGTTTACAGCTGGCAGGGTTAACCCTAGATGGACCTGGCACCTTGACCCCTTCATTGAGCTGAAGTGGTCTGGGTGCCTATAGTGGTCCTTTAAGACTGCGAAAACCTCATGGAAGCTTTAGTTTTAAAACATCTGAAAATGTAAAAACAAAAATCACTAAATCTGGGAGTAACATAGTATGTACTTTAACATTTCAAAAAATAAGATTCAGGCTCTAGCAGCGAGCTATTTTGCTGACACCGATAGCGACTGTTGATTGGCTGCGGGCATACTGTGAGTCACAAGGTGCACATGCTACATTTGGCAGATGTCCCTGATTGCAAGCCGGGTTGATTTAACAAAGATATTCACTAATTTCACAGTGCTAATGGCATTTCTAAAAGGCCCGATAAACTGCTTTAATTTACAGATCTGATTGGTGTTTTGAAAACAACTGTTGTCTTTATTATTTACATACTTTAACAAACTAAAATTAATAAGGGGAACATAAAGAATCCAGCTGACAGATAATTTTCACCTTACAAAAATCCTCAGGCTGTCTCATATTTACAAGTTTTTACCAGTTTGAACCTATAACATGCGGTGATCTGCTCTGTATGTTATAAGATGTCCTAATGTTTCACAACAAACATGCTATGGTTTACTATTCTTGTCCTGGGTTTAACCCTCTGTTGTGTCATGTATTATTGTATGGGTGACACATGCTATAATCAAAGCAAAAACCAGACTGACTCAATCTACGTATACACCCAGCTCATAGTGAAACTATACAAATAATCATCTTGTTTTGGATACCTCCTCTTTTAATGCAACTTAATGAAACATAGCCATAGAATGCATGTAGCTTCTTTAAAAAAAAATATAGAGTCAAAACAAATGGCTATCTGGCAATCTATTTATTAATATGACTGTATATAGGGCTAGAAGTCATTCTGTGAGACTTATATAAAGGAAAGTTTACCTGCAGCAGAGGAAATGAACAATAACGATGAAGAATTATTTGCATAAAGACTTTGTTTTATCATATTCTGTAGAGATATTCAAAAATAGATTCTGGAGTATTGCAGTGTATATTAATTAATGTAAGTGATGATAGTGTGAGTAGATATCTGATTGACTTTTTTGCATCAATGAGGAATTTGTTTGGGCACAAAAAGTTTTTTTTTTTTTTTTTTGCCATCTTTTGGATCAACTGCTGAAACAGATGTGTTGACAGTCGAATTTGGTGAACTTTAGTTTTTTTGCAACCTAGATTTTACCTGTGTTAACTATCCATCATAAGCCAACAGATATTTTATCATCCATGTTTGTTTCATCTAATTTCTATGACTCTGTGTTTATTAAAAAACTAATTATGCCAACTAGCATGGCAACATTTTTATGAGTACCTAGAGCAACAATCCACTTAATCCCATTATCTGTTATGGATAACATTATGTCTTCTGCAGCTTAATATAACAATATAAGAGTCATTAAACCGTAAGATAAATCAAGCAGCCCCGTTTCACCCTTAAGCCACAGCTTGCACCATTATTTGGACACCTGAGCAGTCTCCTTCACATACTCCTAAGCTTTATCCATCTTTGGTTGCAGTAGTCAACATGGATTCCCAGTACATGGTGTCTATCCTTTCACCACTCCTGGATTAAAAATGAGAGGACATACCATTGAGTCAACATTAACACAATTTAAATCAAGCCCAATGCCACAGAGGAGTTAATCTCAGTTTTGGAGACATCTCAGCTACTACAGAGCATACCCTCCAAAGTCTTGACAACTTGCTTTCCTTTTTTCATACCAATATAGTGGATCAAATATTGGAACAAACTGAGAATTGTGGGTTCACCTGTTCATCTGAATTAACTAAAATAATCCTAATTACACGGTAAAGAACCAGAACTACTGTGTGAGTACTCTCTTTTACCTCATGGCATTACAGTAATATATGAAAATGGCCCAAAGGAACACAGTGTATGCAGTGATGAAGTAGTTTGTCTATATTATTATTATTATTATTATTATTATGTTATTTATATAGCGCCATCAAATTCCGCAGCGCTTTACAATGGACTTCATAGACTTCAGTTATGTGAATTTCAAATTTAAGGTCAACTCTGACATTGATTACTCATTGTAATCTTAATGGCTTGTTATATCAACTACTCGGACTTCTGGATTCCCTGACCTCTTGAAGGTCATGATAAAGTGGCTACACAAAACAGCTCAAAATATCCCATTTGGCATATCCTAGGTTTTCTACTATTGAAGATAGTAATTCTTCATGGGGGTAATTTTCTTTGTAGGCTAGCTGCCATGCTATCTCATAGGCGACATAGGCCCAGAAAACAAATGTGACAAATTTCCATGTATGAAGATTGGGGCACCCCCCGTCCGTCCCCCCCCCCCCAAAAAAAAACTGTTATATATGTGAGATTTTACTCCATACAAATATTGAGGCTTTATTGCAATACACACAAGGATTATGACATTTTCTGTGAAAATTGAATTTGTGAAAAACACAAGTGAAAGTATAACCACTAAATGTGACCAGCATATGTTATAAAGTGGCATCTCAGAATACCCCATTTAAAATACCTTGCACTATCTACTTTCTATCATAGTGAACACTTTCTTTCCTAGGCTGCCATACTGTTTCAGAGGCGACATAAACACAGAAACTCAATTTGTCAAGTGTCATATATGAAAACTGAAATGAGCAGGCCCTATATCATACCCTATAACTTAAAGGATCACTATAGTGCCAGGAAAACATACTTGTTTTCCTGGCACTATAGTGCCCTGAGGGTGCCCCCACCCTCAGGGTCCCCCTCCTGCCCGGCTCTGGAAGGGGGAAAGGGGTTAAAACGTACCTTTTTCCAGCGCTGGGCGGAGAGCTCTCCTCCTCCGATCCTCCTCTTCTCCTCCCCGTCGGCTGAAATGCGCCGCGGCAGAGCTGTGCGGCAATTCAGCCGGTCACATAGGAAAGCATTATCAATGCTTTCCTATGGACCGTGCTCTCACTGTGATTTTCACAGTGAGAATCACGCAAGCGCCTCTAGCGGCTGTCAATGAGACAGCCGCTAGAGGAAATAGGGGAAGGCTTAACCCATTCATAAACATAGCAGTTTCTCTGAAACTACTATGTTTATGAAAAAATGGGTTAACCCTAGCTGGACCAGGCACCCAGACCACCTCATTAAGCTGAAGTGGTCTGGGTGCCTAGAGTGGTCCTTTAGGGGAAACAAAACATAAAATCAGTACATGGGTATTGTCAGGGCATTGTTTCTCATTAATCAGAGTTGTCACCCGTCTACAGATACCCGTCCTTTTAGTATGCCTTTTTGGAGCTTAGGTGGGCTGTGAGGGGAGATAAGTACCAATAGCCTTGGTAGTTAAATCAGCCTCCTATGTCTATAGCACTGTAAACATTGCCTTTTCAGAGAAAATGCAGTGTTTCCATTTATGCCTAGGGCATGCGCAATAGCCTGCGCAATCAATTCTGATGATCTCAGCCAAGGAGGCGGATCAGGGCGGGACCAGTGCCGGCGAACCAATACAGTGCTGGAAAAGGGTGAGTTTTCTACTTATTTAAGGGGGAAATGGGGAGCTAGAGATGTAAACTGTGTTTTTAACACTATAGGATCAGGAATACACTTAATTTCTCACACTTTATTCATATAAAATGAGGCTTCATATACATATTTGATGTGAAAAGAAAGCCCTATTTGTCCTTACAAATATATATATAATGTGTTTGGGTCCACATAATGTTAATTATGGTTAAACAAACATATAGCTCAAATTCTTGGCACTGTAGTGGCTATGGTGCTTGGAGTGTACCTTTAATCTATAATTATTCATAGATCCAGTACATTTTTCTTTTGTTTTTTTTCTATATCTTTTTGATCAGTTTATAATCACTATGTGTGTGAGGATCCCCATTTCCACTCTTTAAGATAAATTGTGATTTGTTACTGAAATAACTGAGTGGCTGAGTTTCTTAATCTTTGCGAATTCTCCATAATGAATTATACTGTGGTTCTGAAAGAGTTAAAGAAAGGCTGGATTCTAGATTATCTAACAACCTCTAGGCAGTGACTAATATACAATAATAAAAAAAATCCACACGCTAGCCCTAAGGCACACAGATACTCAGTGGAAAAGGGACAAACTGACTGAAATACATATTAAAAGCAGGAGGGTACAATATAGATAAGAAGGTAATATGTAAAAGAAGGACATAATCAGGACACACAAATGGACGAGAGAGGAGAACCTTTGGTAAAACAGTAAAAGTAGTCTCAGAAGAATTTTACGCTTCGAAAGCTAAAATAAATTTCATCCTTTTCTTTCTAACAGTTCTACATGAGCATATGATCTATTGCACACGCCGTATAATTTAGAGAGCAGCATATTAACATGCTGTAGCATTATTTACAGTCATATATATATTTATAGAAGTCAATATACCAGAAAGTCGAGTTGTTTTAGCAGACATACCTACGGAGCATATTTCTCAACAAGCCAGCCTCTGGATGAGTGCTACGGATTTTTAAAGCAGGAAATACTCTTTCTTGTTGACGGACGGATCCCCGAGTGGCAGGAGCAACTCTTGTGTAAGTGAGAAATTGTATTTATTTTAGCTGTGTGTATGGGATAAAGGGCATGAAACAAACTGCTTTGGATAAAGTTAGAAACAATCAGGAAACCAAAGGTTGTGATTTGTGTTTGACTTTATAGTAAAACGTATGATTTATGTTTGACTTGTGTTTGACTTTATAGTAAAATGTATGACTTATGTACTGCTTTTTCTGTGTTTATTCAGTAAATTGTTGGGAGAATTGCTGTGAATTCAAAGTGAATTTCAAATTTAAGGCTTAAGTAGCCAAATTGGAAGCACAGATGACTAAGATAATTATTCCGGTTTGGCGAATATGACCTTATTCACTTTGAATTCCTGCCATTTATCACCTTAGGAAATAACCCTGTCATGTAAAAGTTTGATCTGATTAAGCACAGTACCACTTGTTTCATTTTACCATATGTGAAGGGGTAGGAAGATGTAGAAACAATTTCTTTTACACAGGGGGGTAACAGAGTGAAGCATTTTCAATGTTTATTAGACTAAAAGTTGAACTGCTCACAGATTTCTGATATTGACACAATCTATATTGATAATGGTTTATCAGTAAAAGAACATTGGTTAATTTCTGAAAGTCATCAAGGAGCTCGAAACACATCATTGTAACTTGGATTATGTTCCAGTTTTAAAATTGGATTTTTGAACGGGAAGGGGTGCAGAATGATTTAGAACAGACGTCTGCAACTTTTTTCCATACGAGGGCTTGCCATGTCTGTAAGATACAAGTGGCTTAAGGAAAGGAAAAGTGAAGGACCACCCTAAAACATAATAATGCAGCTTTAATATCCAGATAAGAATTACCCCTTACATTTGGTCCAAAAGGTGTAAAAAAAGAAAAAGAAAAAAAAATGCCTTTTAGACTTGTAGAACCATAACCACTACAGTGTGCTTTATTTGGTATGGTGCTTAGAGTGCCTTTTTAACCATTACATTATAAGAATGGAAATATTTAAATATCTCTACACATTATAGTTAGGGTTGCCATCAGAAATTTTGGAGTCCCACACACAGCTCAAACCCCTGTGGACCACCCAGCCTACAGGGCTGACCCAGAATCTACAGGGCCTGCCTCCCATTCCACAACCATCTCTAAAGGCATGAGCCGTGGTAGGTAATGTTGGGTGTGTTTGTAGAGAACGTAAAGTGTGTGGATATAATGTGTGTGTTAAGGGAATGTAGTGTATATGTATAGGCAAACCAGTATGTGTAGGGCATGTAGTATGTGTATATTCAATGCTGTGTGTGTGTGTGTCAGGGAGGAGGTGTGTGTGTATAGTGGATTTAGTTTGTGTTTAGTGAATATAGTGTGTGTGTATAGTGGATGCAGTGTGTGTTTTTACAGGGAATGCAGTGTGTAGTGCACGCAGTGTATATGTTTGTATAGTGGATGGTGTGTGTATGCTTAAGGATATTATTTTGTATATATTTGTGGGGTGAGATAGAGGCTGAGAGGGAGGACCCTCTCCAACTCCCTCTCCAACTGTGAAAACTTGCAATAGTGTAGTTGAGGGAGATCAGGTGTTTTGCTCTGATTTTCTTAGTATACTATAAATATTATATCATTAGAAAATTTACTAGAAAGGAGATATTGAAATGAACTAAACATTAGTTAATAAAAAGGTAGCATGTGGTCATAGCTTTACCTCACACATACTCGACAAGTCTGATATAAGGTAGATTCAAACCTATTTTAGATTGTGACGTTTGCCAGTATCTCAGTAGCTCTGGGAAAAGCCCTATTTGAAGGATAAAATAATTAGTTTTATATCAAATATATCTAAGAGTAACTGTTATGGAAACTGGTAAGTACAATAAGACCCTGGAAACTGACAAATAACTTTAAGATACTGAATAAGGTAATAGGGATATTACCCATTTGGATCATGGCCTAGCAGGGCCCCATGCGGCACTTTAACACACATTTTACCGACCAGGCCTCTTCTGCTGCGGAGGCTGTTCTCTAATTGGGCAATTTAGGTGGCCGCCTAAATCGCCTAAGGGCAGACTTATTTGGCAGATCCTCGGTCAGTGACCCAGGGCCTGACACAAGGGTGGAAGCCTGGCGGCTTGCCCTGTATGCCACCAGGTGCGAGCCTCCTCCATCTGCCCTGTAGGAGAGAGCGTCCGGTCTGCGGATCCTCCGGGTGTGAGCTGCAAACCATATCATGGACATCTTGCGAGCTCCCAGAGCATTGCCGCAGGTTACCACTGCAACGCTCTGACCGGAGCTAGCGAGAACCTGATCACGTGGTCTGCAGCTCACACTCGGTAGAGCTGCAGACTGAAGAGCCAGCCCACAGGATCACCAGGCAATAGAGCACTAAAATAAAGGTATGTGAGTGTGTGGATGCTGGTCACGGCCTGCCCCACACCCACTATAACCGTACAGCCTGCCCCACACCGCTGTCACCCCTACACGTTAACCCCCACCACTGTCACCCAAACACCCTGCCACTTACCACTGTCACCCCCACACCATGCCCCACATACTGTCAACCACACACCCTGCCCCCACACTGTAACCCTATATCCTGTCACCCACCACTGTCACTGTCACCCTCACATCATGCCCCCACACTGTCACCACCACACCCGGCCCCAAACTGTCACTGTCACCCCCACACCGTGCCCCCTTCCACTGTCACCCCTACACCCTTCTCCTCACACTGTAACCCTCACATCCTGTCACCCACCACTGTCACTGCCACCCTCACATTCTACCCCCACATTGTCACCACCACAGCCTGCTCCCCACACTGTCACTGTCAACCTCATATCCGTCCACCCACCACTGTCACCCTCACATCCTGTCCCCACACTGTCTGTCACCCCCACATCCTGACCCCACTAGTGTCACCCATACACTTAGCCCCACCACTTTCACCCTCACATTCTGCCCCCACACTGTCACTGTCAAATTCTGCCACCCACCACTGTCACCCCCACACCCTTCCCTCCACACTGTAACCCTCACATCTTGCCACCCACCACTGTCACTGTCACCCTCACATCCTGCCCCGTACACTGTCACCACTACACTCTGCCTGCCACACTGTCACTGTCACCCTCACATCCTGACACCCACCACTGTCACTGTCACCCTCACATCCTGCCCCCACACACTCCCCCCCACACTGTTACACTCACATTGTGCCCCACACAGCATTTCTACACACTGCCCTCCACACTGTCACCTTCCTACACACTTCCACCTATACTGTCACCTTCCTACACACTGTCCCCCCTTCCAGTCTACAGGTAACAGACAGGGATGGGGGGATAAGCCCAATTTAATTTAATACAAAAAGATAAGTCCTGTGCTCACTCCCATCACTACTGGGCCAGCAGCAATGACTACAGTACACATCAGCCCCAATATATAGTAAAAATCAAAGAAAAGAAAAAGCTACCTGTGCTCTCTCCTTAATCCCTATGTATATTTAGACAAATGGAGGTCATTTAGTTGCTCCAATGGCCATTAGAGGGAATGCCTGCCTGCCAACGTCAAGGCAGACCCCCCTAAAGCAGGTCCTACACTACACATACTACATGCACTACAGAGACACAACTACATACACAGACACTACATCCACTAGACACACTGCATCCACCACACACCCTGCCTTCACTATACACACACAGACAATGTATTCAATACACACACTGCATACAATACACACTACATCCATGCAGGGCCAGATTAAGAGCCCAGTGGGCCTGGTGCTGACAATTATGATGGGCCTAATTACAGAATCTTATCGACCAAAAACACTAAAACATTCATACCTACCAATCGTCATGTATCTGGCGGAAGTGGTGCTTTCTTCTTTCAAGTAAATCCATACCCCTATCAGCAGTGTCTAGTGAAGCAGGCAGTCAATGGACGGGTTAAAAGGGTGGGCCACTGACGCAAATCATGTAATCAGAACTGCCGAAAGAGGCGAACATGTCTTAAATAGGGAGCATGTCTGCCTAAAGAATTGGAAGGCCAGTCTGGCATGCATGCATGTCAGGCTGCCTACCAATCATGCAGGCTGGCCAACTAAGGGCAAACTATGCAGACAGCACCCTGAGCTTGGCATAAATGCATTTAATGATGAGTTCGCTCCACGCTTTCTAAGGACTGTCCCCAGCACTCACTGGTCCATTCCTCTCCTAACTTCCTTACTAGCAGGCAGAAGCTCCTGGTATAGAATCTGGGACAGAGAAAAACTGTATGTAGTGAATGTTAAAGAAAAGGAACATGTCACAGTGTTAGAGAGACTGAAGCAGCAAGATCATTTGCATTGTCAGCTTTACCTTAACTAATTTCATTGTCAGCCATTCCGCACAAGTTTTGTTCCCATACATGTCCTCATGTCCCCATGTTTCAGTGTCTTCTATGTATCACAGTGTCCCAATGTATCACAATGTCTCAGTGCCCCATGTCTCCCAGTGTCCCCTTGTGTCCCCATGTTGCCCAGTGTCACTTGGACACTAGGGGACACTTAAGAGACATGGGAACACTGTGAGACATTGGGACACTAGGGGACACTGGGAGACACTGAGACATAGGGACACTGGGAGACATGTGGACACTGAGACACTAGGGACACAGAGATAGGGAACATTGGGAGACATGGGGACACAGACGCTAGGGACACAGTGTCCCCATGTCTCCCAGTGTCCCCAAGTGCCTAGTGTCTCACAGCGTCCCCTAGTGTTTCAGTGTCCAATGATCTTCCAGTGTCCCCAGGTCTCTGTGTCCCCAAGTGTCTGAGTTCCCAGGTCACCCAGTGTCCCTTAGTGTCTCCCAGTGTCCCCATGTCTCCCTGCAGCCTTTACCCTATCCCTCACTTCCCTGAGCTGTAGGCTGTCTACGCAGGCTGGGAGCTGCTGCCTGGACTCTCTGTGCTGTGTAGCTGTTCCCCCGCGGATCAGTGAGTAGAGATTGGCAGGGAGGGATATGCTATAACTTCCTACCCCCACCTCTCTCCACACACAGTGACCCCTACTGGCCAGTGCAGGTATTGCAGAGTATTCTCTGTTTATACATAGAAATATGCCGGCATTTCTCCCCAGTGGAGGTACCCTTAGGCTGTAATGTAAACACTGCCTTTTCTCTGCAAAAACAGTGTTTACTGTTTACTGCAAAAAGCCTGAAGGGAATACTCACCAGAACAAATACAATAAGCTGTAGTTGTTCTGGTGACTATAAAGTCGCTTTAATGATCCATTATTAGCTTGTTTGCTTTGCTTATGCTAGAAATGCTTAATTATGTTTACCTTTTTGTGATAATTTCATTGAATAATTTGACAAAACATACACTATATATATATATATATATATATGTAGAGGGGGTGCACTTATACATCTTCTTAACATGTTTATTCAAATTAGTCAAATACGATCGTATACATATTTGGATTTAATTCACTGATTTAAATAAACACTTTAAGAAGACCTAACAGTACATCCTTGCTACTTATTAAAAAAAAAAGTAAAATAATGTCACTTAATCTACTTGACAAAAATACTGATGAAATATTATGCTTTTTTATTCAGCCAAAATTAAGTTTTGAATAATACAAAGAAGAACTTCATCTCCAGATAAGAACGCCAGTCCACATTTGATACAGTGTTATTGTTAATATCTGCAAGCTTCATCATGGCAACTTCATCTATCCGCCGGCAAATGAAAAACATGGTCCATAATTACACCGAAGCTGAGGTTAAGGTACGAGAGGCTACTTCAAATGATCCATGGGGTCCTTCTACTACTCTAATGTATCAGATAGCTCAAATGACCTACAATACAGAAACTTTTTCTGAAGTAATGATGATGGTCTGGAGAAGACTAAACGATAGTGGGAAAAAATGGCGCCATGTGTACAAAGCATTGACACTACTGGACTATCTAATCAAAAATGGATCAAACAAGGTGTATCAGGAGTGTCAGGAGAATCTCATAATGGTGCAGACACTGAAAGATTTTCAGTTCTTGGACCGCGATGGGAAAGACCAGGGAATTAACATACGAGAGAAAGCAAAACAGATTGTATCACTTTTAAAAGATGAAGAGAGGTTAAAACAGGAGAGACTTCAAGCACAGAACACAACTAGAAGAATGTCCCAGAGCCTTTCAGCAATCAGCAGCAACAAAAAGCTCACTTGCAACCAAGGTACCTGACCATAGGGGATAATTTGTTAAATTAATGTTATTTTAAATTTTCATTGACAGTGTCATGGTTTGTTGTGTTTTGTTGTGTTTTGCTTTTTAGCTCACTACAACTCTTCACCAAGGCTTCAGTCTGATCTTGAGCAAGCAAGACCACAAAGTAGCGGGGAAGAGGAGTTGCAACTACAGCTTGCCATAGCTATGAGCAAAGAGGAGGCCGAAAAGGTCAGAACTCTTCTTAAACTGTTTATGCAGTGCCGCTCATTTTCTGCTTGCACTGGAAAATTGCAGAGTACAAATTTGGGGTCCACACCTTGTCATCAATGCACCAGCTTAATCACAGAACTTTAAATAATACACCTTGCTGTTGTTTAACTTTTAATCAAATCACGTGACTTATTATCATCATCTCATTAAAGTAATCTGGGTGCAATGTCCATGTCCCACTTAGTCCTGCAATGTAAATTGTTGCAGTTTTTAGAGAAAATCAGAAAGCCACTTCCTGGAGGTGCTTTCCAGATCCTAATGGACTTTTGGTCATCTAACTGATGCTGGATGTCCTCACGCTCTGCATGAGGACATCCACCATCAGTAAAATCCTCATAGGAAAACATTGAAGCAATGCTTTCATATGGGGAGGGTCTAATGTGCTCGCAGCACTCACCACACATGCGCATTAGCCCCCCCATCAGATGATGTCAGAGAAACATAGAAACATAGAATGGGACGGCAGATAAGAACCATTTGGCCCATCTAGTCTGCCCAATTTTCTAAATACTTTCATTAGTCCCTGGCTTTATCTTAAGTCTAGAATAGCCTTATGCCTATGTCACGCATGCTTAAACTCCATCACTATATTAACCTCTACCACTTTAGCTGGAAAGCTATTTCATGCATCGACTACCCTCTCAGTAAAGTAATACTTCCTGATATTATTTTTAAACCTTTGCCCCTCTAATTTTAGACCATGTCCTCTTGTTGTGGTAGTTTTTCTTCTTTTAAATATAGTCTCCTCCCTTACTGTGTTGATTCCCTTTATGTATTTAAATGTTTCTATCATATCCCCCCTGTCTCGGCTTTCCTCCAAGCTATACATGTTAAGTTCCTTTAACCTTTCCTTGTTTTTTTTAATGTTATAATCCATGAACCAGTTTAGTAGCCCTTCTCTGAACTCTCTCTAAAGTATCAATATCCTTCTGGAAATACGGTCTCCAGTACTGCATACAATACTCCAAGTGAGGTCTCACCAGTGTTCTGTACAATGGAATGAACACTTCCCTCTTTCTACTGTTAATACCTCTCCCTATAAAACCAAGCATTCTGCTAGCATTTCCTGCTGCTCTATTACACTGTCTGCCTACTTTTAAGTCATCTGAAATTATTACCCCTAAATCCCTTTCCTCAGATGTTGAAGTTAGGACTCTATCAAATATTCTGTACTCTGCCCTTGGGTTTTTACGTCCAAGATGCATTATCTTGCACTTATCCACATTAAATGTCAGCTGCCACAACTCTGACCATTTTTCTAGTTTACGTAAATCATTTGCCATTTGGCTTATCCCTCCTCGAACATCAAACCTGTTACATATTTTTGTATTCTCAAAATAACATACCTTACCATCAAGACCTTCTGCAATATCCCTAATAAAAAAATTAAAGAGAATGGGTCCAAGTACAGATCCCTGAGGTACCCCTCTGGTAACAAGACCATGCTTCGAATATACTCCATTGACTACAACCCTCTGTTGCCTGTCACTCTTTTTTTTTTCATTAAATGTATAGCATTGGAAGAGTCCACTCTGTCAGCAACATGCCTAACCTGAGCACCCAGGAGACCGCAAACTGACAGGTTGATGTGATCAGAGCGGCATATTACTCTGTCTTATCTTTTAATAATAGTATCCCCTACCATCACAACCTCTATAATAAGGAAGTCTAGGATGGCACATATTAAAAATGAGGCTGCTAACAATTTTTCAAATCAGTGGGCTGCACTAGCAAACGTTTCCTTGTGCATCCCCTAACCAGTATAGCAGTCTCTGACTCTACAGGTACCACAATACTGTCGATCCCTGACATACCAGTATTTAATATGGTTTTACTTGAAATGCATATCCAATATGGGGTAGACTTCACTACAGCCTATTGTAGTGTTTATGGTGCTAGGACCTTTTCCCTGCAAATGGAGTGCCTGCTCACGTGATTTAAAGTAAGCTCCTTCATTTACAGACAAGGAAAAAAAGTCAGGTAGGCTTGCAGTTAGGGCATGTAGCCCTTAAATTTAAATTTGAATTCCCAGCAATTCTCATTCAGTCATTATCCCCGAGGAACTGTTCTGAACTCTCAGCAGCTCCAGGATTTCTTCACTAGCAGGTGTTATGTGTTTGTGCAAACATATATCCACCAATCTAACCTAGCAGCAAGAGGTGCGAAGTCAAAGTTCCCACGCATTCTTCCTGCATTTAAACCCTGCAGTACAAACACATGAAACCAATATGTCATTTGTTTGACAACCCAGATGTAATAAACGGCATTCAAACTTCGCAGATCACCAATGATCTCTTCAATTCTATGAAGAATCATTAATAAATACTTCTTTTTTTTTTTTTATAACCAGTGTATGAGTTTTGAATAATTATGCAAATTTTGATTGTCGAACATTGGTAACACATTCACTTTTGAAAATAGACTAAAAGCTCATGCAATATATTAATTGACACATCTGAAATAATGGCTGTTGTGAAAAAAGCATATCTCCACACATCAGGTCTTTTGTACCATAAGCGGTTCAAGAAAATAGGTGTTATTAATAATAATTTAAAAATTAAAAAATTGTTTAAAGCGCCACTTTATGAACTATAACTTCTACAACTCAGTGTAGTAGTTAAAGGGACAGTATAGTCACCAATACAACTTTAGCTTAATAAAGCAGTTTTGGTGTATAGATCATGACCCTGCAGTCTTACTGCTCTATTCTCTGCCATTTAGGAGTTAAATCACTTTGTTTATGTTGCCTAGTCACACCTCCCTACATGTGACTTACACAGACTTTCTAAACACTTCCTGTTAAGAGTCATCTAATGTGTACACTTCCTTTATGGCAAATTCTGTTTAATTTAGAATGTCATATCTCCTGCTATGTAAATAGCTTACTTGACCCTGCAGGATCCTTCTGTATGTTATTGTGTGAGAGCACGCAAGCGTCCATAGGAAAGCATTGTAAATGCTTTCCTATACGACGGGCTGAATGCGCGCGCAGCTCTTGCCGCGCGTGCGCATTCAGCGCAGGAGGAGGAACGGAGGAGGAGAGAAGGAGAGAGCTCTCCGCCCAGCGCTGGAAAAAGGTAAGTTTTTAACCCTTTCCCCCTTCCAGAGCTGGGCGGGAGGGGGTCCCTGAGGGTGGGGGCACCCTCAGGGCACTATAGTGCCAGGAAAACGAGTATGTTTTCCTGGCACTATAGTGGTCCTTTAATATCCTGTGGACCCTGTTTTGCGGTCATGATCTTGAACAAATTTATTTGTGTGTGCTATTACGTGTGAAAGCAGTGGTGTAGCTGGACACCTAACATAGCCAAGATATTGGCCAATTGTATCTGCCACTAAATACTGTTTCAGCTGGTTGCGCTATCTGTATCATGATCCTTTCAGTGAGCACCATATGCGTAGAGGTGACTGTGTGAGGTGGTGCAGGCTACAGTCACGTATGGTGTCCACACAGTGTTTCATGGCATTGGGAGTCAGGTATTTTTTATTTTTTTTGGTTGTAGTGTCCTCATCGAAAAATAGAGGTAAGTGGTGTGAGTTGTATGAGGGTTGTGGGAAGATAAGGGGAAAAAAAGGGGGGGGAGGGGTTACTCCAGTACATTTCCAACTTTACGTAGTCATAGTTTCACTCTCCGCACTATGGGATAACTAACCTGTCTCACTTGTGTCGCAAGTTGCAAAACCCCTTATCTAGAGTGGGGTCCCTTCAGGTTGGGTGTTTCATGGCCCAGGTTTCCCACACTTCATGTCTTCAACTTTGTCTCAACAATATGTGTCCTGTGGCTATCTCGTACCTTCCCACTTGTGAGATGTATCTTATTAGTTCCTGTATTGTTGCTGTGGATGTGGATAGCCAATTTTTTGCTATGTGTGACAGTGCTGCTATTACTATATGGAATATCAGGTACTTGTCAGCTTTGGCATATGGGTCATCAAACATAAATAATATAAGGGAGGCAGGGGAATTTGGCACCCTAATCTTGGCATGTTGTCGGATAAGGGATATGACATCCTGCCAAAAGGTTTGGATCTTAGCGCAGCCCCAACAAATATGTAATAATTTACCTGTGTCCCTGTGACAGCGCCAACAGGTATCTGATTTAGAAGGGAGGAGTTTGGCCATACGTGTGGGCACCGCACCATATACCATCTGTAGAATAGTTTGCGTGAAAGTTTCATATGGGACGCACACGCTGTGAGACCCTTGTAACTATTGATGGAGCTAAGCCAGGTTGACTCAGACATCTGGTGCCCTAGGTCCTGTTCCCATGTCTTTACCCAAGAGAGGTTTCTAATTTCTGTGGTTGTGTTCAAAAGAGTGCAGATAGTAGAGATGGTTTCTTTGCAGGCTTCACTGCCATGTAGAGTTTTTCAAAAGCAGTTATCAAGCTCATCTGAGATTTAGATGCTTAGCCACCATGATCGCAATTGCATTTTGGAGAACCTTGCAACATTTGGAACTGTGTACCGTGTGTGCAGTTGTTCATCATGGGTAAGGCCTTAAGACGCAAGCCATTAAAATAGGGTGACAGCTGCACAAGAGTTTTTGTGAGGAGTCCCACATTTTTAAGGTTGTGGTTGTGGTGGGGAGTGCTCGTGCTAAGTCTGGTCTCTGGGAAGGGGTTAGCCAAATCAGAGTGGATATGTCACATTGTTGTGTCCAATATTGCTCAACATGTACCCACTGTGGCGGGTCGAGATGTTTTTGGGCTGACACAAGGCCAGGGCCGTCTTTAATAACGAATGGACCCTGGGCAAGTGTTTGCTTGGGCCCCCTGTGCCCTGCCGCTCTCGCCCCTCACTCCCTGGTATGCAATCACGGCATCCATCCCAACGCAGTGGCGGTACTAAAGTAGAATGAATTTTATTGGGACCCCCAATTGCAAGGTTGGACCAAAGGTAGAACCCCATCTGTCGTGCAACTCCAACAATGCTTTGACAGCTGGGACTCTACCAATTTCCCATGCTTGCAGGGTTGTATTTAGCACTGAGCCATGTTAGTATGTTTGAATGTAAGCATGTGTTTGTATGGAGTATGTTTGTGTGAATGTATTTGTATGTGGTACTGGAGTTTGAATGCAAGTGTGCATTTATGTGTAGTGTTTGTTTTTGAATGTAGGAGTGTGCTTGTATGTAGTGTTGACGTTTCAATGCAGGAGTGTGTTTTATATGTAGTGTTGAAGTTTGAATGGAGGGGTGTATTTGTATTTAAAGCTGCGGCTCAGATGCACAGGTACACACTCTGACGCACAAGCAGATACACAGATACATACACTGACTACATACAGATAAACAGGCACATACACTGACAGACACACTGACACAGGTACATATATTGACACACACACAGACATACACTGGTAGACGTACTGACAGACATACTGACACAGGCACATATACAGACATACTGACACACAGACACATATACCGACATACTGACACACACACGGATCAACATACTGACACACATACACTGACAGAAATACTGACACCCACACACTGACAGATATACTGACACCCACATACACTGAGAAATACTGACACACACACACAGGAACATACACTGACACACACAGACTGATATACTGACACACACACACAGACATACTGGCACACAGACAGATATACTGACACATGCATACACATGCACTAACAGACATACTGACGCACTGACAGACATACATACTGACACACACAGATATATACACACATATATACTGACACACAGACAGACATACTGACACACACACACAGACATACTGACACACACACAGACATGCTGACACACACACACATACACTAACACACACACTAACACACATACACTAACACACATACACACACACTAACACACATACACAAACACATACACTAACACACATACACTAACACACAAACACACACACTAACACACATAAACACACACATACATACACTAACACACACATACACTAACACACAATCACTAACACACACATACACTAACACACACACACACTAACACACAAACACATACACTAACACACACATACAATTTTTTTTTTTTAAATGTAATCCCCCCAGCCTCCTTACCTTTTGGAGTGCTGGGGGGATTCCTTGGGGTCCAGTGGTGCTGCTGGGCTCCTGGGCGGGTGGCCAGTCGGGCAGGAAGGCGGGCGCGCGAGGGAGCACTCACTGCTTCCTCTTCAGCTCCCTCGCGCGCCGCGTAGGGATGCCGGCGCCGGAAGATGACGCCATCTTCCGGCTCCGGCATCAGTGCGGTGCGCGAGGGAGCTGAAGAGGAAGCACTGAGTGCTCCCTCGCGCGCCCGCCTTCCTGCCCGACCGGCCACCCGCCCGCCGGGGTCAGCGGGGCCCACGGGGCAGGTGCCTCGGGCCCCCCAAGAGAAACTGGGCCCAGGGCAGCTGCCCCGTTTGCCCCGCGTTAAAGACGGCCCTGCACAAGGCTATTGAGGATGGATGCTTTGTAATACAGTTGTAAGTTGGGTAAACCCATACCGCCACAGCGGGTGGCCCTGTAGAGAGTGGAGAGTGCTATTCTAGGCTTTTTGCCATTCCATATGTTTATTTGTTTTTGCAATGCTTGAAAGTATATGGGCGGGGCAATCAGTGGGACAGTTCTGAACAGATATTGCATTTTTGGTAAGATTACTATTTTGACCTGCAGCTATGCGTCCTGACCAAGAAGCAAATTTATTTCTCCAGTTGCGTAGGATCTCGGTAATTTCTTTACTCAGTTTTACATAGTTAAGGTCATAAAGTCGTGGTAGGTGAAAGGGAAGTTTAACCCCAAGGAAGGTCAAATAATCTGTTTTTTAGTTGTAGGAATGTTTTCTGTAAATCTAACACGTAGGTGTCCTCCATCCTCACCCCCATGGCCTGTGTTTTCGTAAGGTTGTGTTTGTAGTATGAGCAGCGGCTGTAGGAGTTTAGGATAATATGGAATGCTGGCAGAGATGTTTTGGGGTCGGTGATGGTTAAGAGGATGTCAAAGAGGTTCAGTTTCATCCCCCTTTCAACAATATGAACTCCTCATACATTCTCATTGGATCTGATCAAAGCCACCAGCCAGTGGCGTACACATGACCCATGGGGCCCCGGTGCGAAAATTGATCCGTGGGCCCCCCCCCCCACGCGGGCCGGGCCGAAACACATGGCGGTGGGCACCTGGTCGCAGGGGTTACAGGGCTGCGACCCCTGCGACCGCAGTATGTACGCCAGTGCATGCAGATGCACACACACTTAAAGGACCACTCTAGGCACCCAGACCACTTCAGCTTAATGAAGTGGTCTGGGTGCCAGGTCCAGCTAGGGTTAACCCATTTTTTCATAAACATAGCAGTTTCAGAGAAACTGCTGTGTTGATGAATGGGTTAAGCCTTCCCCTATTTCCTCTAGTGGCTGTCCCATTGACTTTTTGATTTTCACAGTGAGAGCACGCCAGCGTCCATAGGAAAGCATTATGAATGCTTTCCTATGTGACCGGCTGAATGCGCGCGCAGCTCTTGCCGTGCGTGCGCATACAGCCGACGGGGAGGAGAATCGGAGGAGGAGAGCTCTCCGCCCAGCGCTGGAAAAAGGTAAGTTTTACCCCTTTCCAGAGCCGGGCGGGAGGGGGTCCCTGAGGATTGGGGCACCCTCAGGGCACTATAGTGCCAGGAAAACGAGTATGTTTTCCTGGCACTATAGTGGTCCTTTAAAGGACCACTACAGACACCCAGATCACATCAGCTCAATGAAGCTGTCTGGGTGTCAGGTTCCTCTAGTTTTAACCCTGCAGCTGAAAACATAGCAGTTTCAGAGAAACTGCTATGTTTCACTGAGGGTTAATCCAGCCTCTAGTGGCTGTCTCACGGACAGCCGCTAGAGGAGCACACTGAAGAGGAGCACACTGAACGCCCATAGGAAAGCATTGAGTAATGCTTTCCTATGGGCGGTTTGAATGCGTGCGCGGTCGCATTCGGAGCTGAGAGGCTGAGGGATCCCCAGCGCCAAGGGAGTCCGGCGCTTGAGAAAGGTAAGTGCTGAAGACACACACACTCTCACTTACAGACGCATACACACTAGCTAACAGACACACACATTTACTGACAGAGACACACTCAGCGACAGACATACATACACACTCACTTACAAAACATACACTCATTGACAAACACACACTCACTAACAGACATCAAACAGACTCACTAACACACACACTCAGTAAGACA
>OW240917.1:214150608-214210967 GCA_933207985.1 Pelobates cultripes
GATCCATTACACATACACTGACTACATACAGATAAACAGGCACATACACTGACAGACACACTGACACAGGTACATATATTGACACAGACACATACACTGGTAGACGTACTGACAGACATACTGACACAGGCACATATACAGACATACTGACATACAGACACATATACCGACATACTGACACACACACACACAGACACATACACTGATCAACATACTGACACACATACACTGACAGAAATACTGACACCCACACACTGACAGATATACTGACACCCACATACACTGAGAAATACTGACACACACACACAGGAACATACACTGACACACACAGACTGATATACTGACACACACACACAGACATACTGGCACACAGACAGATATACTGACACATGCATACACATGCACTAACAGACATACTGACGCACTGACAGACATACTGACACATACACATACTGACACACACAGATATACACACACATATATACCGACACACAGACAGACAGACATACTGACACACACAGACATACTTGACACACACACGACATGCCTGACACACACACACACATACACTAACACACACACTAACACACATACACTAACACACACACACACACCCACACATACACAAACACATACACTAACACACATACACTAACACACAAACACACTAACACACATAAACACACACACACAGAACACACACATACACCAACACACACCCACAACACACACATACACTAACACACCACACTCACACAAACACATACACCAACACACACACATAATTTTTTGAAGGCACCCCAGCCTCCTACCCTGGAGTCGGGGGATTCTCTTGGGGTCCAGCAGCTGTTGGGCTCCTGGGCGGCGGTCGGCAGAAGGCGGCGCCAGCCGAGAGGGAGCACCACCCCACTGCTTCAGCCCTCGCATGCCGATGCCGGCGCCGGAAGATGACGTCATCTTCCGGCTCCGGCATCAGTGCGGTGCGCGAGGGAGCTGAAGAGGAAGCAGTGAGTGCTCCCTCGCTAGCCCGCCTTCCTGCCCGACCGGCCACCCGCCCGCCGGGGTCAGCGGGGCCCACGGGGCAGGTGCCTCGGGCCCCCCAAGAGAAACTGGGCCCGGGGCAGCTGCCCCGTTTGCCCCGCGTTAAAGACGGCCCTGCACAAGGCTATTGAGGATGGATGCTTTGTAATACAGTTGTAAGTTGGGTAAACCCATACCGCCACAGCGGGTGGCCCTGTAGAGAGTGGAGAGTGCTATTCTAGGCTTTTTGCCATTCCATATGTTTATTTGTTTTTGCAATGCTTGAAAGTATATGGGCGGGGCAATCAGTGGGACAGTTCTGAACAGATATTGCATTTTTGGTAAGATTACTATTTTGACCTGCAGCTATGCGTCCTGACCAAGAAGCAAATTTATTTCTCCAGTTGCGTAGGATCTCGGTAATTTCTTTACTCAGTTTTACATAGTTAAGGTCATAAAGTCGTGGTAGGTGAAAGGGAAGTTTAACCCCAAGGAAGGTCAAATAATCTGTTTTTTAGTTGTAGGAATGTTTTCTGTAAATCTAACACGTAGGTGTCCTCCATCCTCACCCCCATGGCCTGTGTTTTCGTAAGGTTGTGTTTGTAGTATGAGCAGCGGCTGTAGGAGTTTAGGATAATATGGAATGCTGGCAGAGATGTTTTGGGGTCGGTGATGGTTAAGAGGATGTCAAAGAGGTTCAGTTTCATCCCCCTTTCAACAATATGAACTCCTCATACATTCTCATTGGATCTGATCAAAGCCACCAGCCAGTGGCGTACACATGACCCATGGGGCCCCGGTGCGAAAATTGATCCGTGGGCCCCCCCACGCGGGCCGGGCCGAAACACATGGCGGTGGGCACCTGGTCGCAGGGGTTACAGGGCTGCGACCCCTGCGACCGCAGTATGTACGCCAGTGCATGCAGATGCACACACACTTAAAGGACCACTCTAGGCACCCAGAACACTTCAGCTTAATGAAGTGGTCTGGGTGCCAGGTCCAGCTAGGGTTAACCCATTTTTTCATAAACATAGCAGTTTCAGAGAAACTGCTGTGTTGATGAATGGGTTAAGCCTTCCCCTATTTCCTCTAGTGGCTGTCCCATTGACTTTTTGATTTTCACAGTGAGAGCACGCCAGCGTCCATAGGAAAGCATTATGAATGCTTTCCTATGTGACCGGCTGAATGCGCGCGCAGCTCTTGCCGTGCGTGCGCATACAGCCGACGGGGAGGAGAATCGGAGGAGGAGAGCTCTCCGCCCAGCGCTGGAAAAAGGTAAGTTTTACCCCTTTCCAGAGCCAGGCGGGAGGGGGTCCCTGAGGGTGGGGGCACCCTCAGGGCACTATAGTGCCAGGAAAACGAGTATGTTTTCCTGGCACTATAGTGGTCCTTTAAAGGACCACTACAGACACCCAGATCACATCAGCTCAATGAAGCTGTCTGGGTGTCAGGTCCCTCTAGTTTTAACCCTGCAGCTGAAAACATAGCAGTTTCAGAGAAACTGCTATGTTTCACTGAGGGTTAATCCAGCCTCTAGTGGCTGTCTCACTGACAGCCGCTAGAGGAGCACACTGAACGTCCATAGGAAAGCATTGAGTAATGTTTTCCTATGGGCGGTTTGAATGCGTGCGCGGTCGCATTCGGAGCTGAGAGGTTGAGGGATCCTCAGCGCCAAGGGAGTCCGGCGCTGGAGAAAGGTAAGTGCTGAAGACACACACACAAACACACACACTTACAGACGCATACGCACTAGCTAACAGACACACACATTTACTGACAGAGACACAGTCAGCGACAGACATACATACACACTCACTTACAAAACATACACTCTCATTGACAAACACACACTCACTAACAGACATCAAACAGACTCACTAACACACACACACTCAGTAAGACACACAAAGTAACACACTCACTGACACTCACTAGCAGACACACACACTAACACACACTAACACTCACTAGCAGACACACTAACACTCACACACACTAACACTCTCACACACTAACACTCACACACACATGATTTTTTAAAAATTTTTTTAAATGTAATCCCCCAGCCTCCTTACCTTTTGGAGTGCTGGGGGGATTCCCTGGGGTCCAGTGGTGCTGCTGGGCTCCTGGGCGGATGGCCGGTCGGGCAGGCAGGCGGGCGCGCGAGGGAGCACTCAGTGCTTCCTCTTCAGCTCTCGCTGCTGCTGCTGATGGCCGGAAGATACACGCTATCTTCCTCGCCCGCCGCATCAAAAAGTGTGCGCCGAGGGAGCTGCTGGAAGAGGAAAGTACACCGAGTGCTTCCCGCCGCTCGATCCGGGCCGTCAGCGGCCAGCCTCAGGGGCCCCTGGGGTGGTCGGCTCCTGGGCCCCCCAGGGGAAGAGGCTGGCCTTGGGCGTACATACCGGGTCGCAGGGGCGGCCGGGCCCCCTGGTGGGCCGGGCCCGGTCGCAGTCGCGCCCCCTGCGACCCTGGTATGTACGCCACTGCCACCATCGGCTTTAGCACCAGAATAGTATAGTATGGGCCACAGGGAACACTCCTGCCGGTCCCGTTTGTAAAGCTGAAAGGGTCCGATATAAACGCTGTATTGAATACCCTGACAGTGGTGTTATCATAGAGCGTTTTAACTACCGCCAGGAAGTGGGGAGGGAAGTTGAATTTTTCTAGGACCGCCTGTAAGAAAGACCAGTGCAGGCGGTCAAAAGCCTTTTCGGCATATTGGGATAAGAGGAGGTTATTTGTGGATAAACGGTGCATGCTTTGTAAGAGTGTGAGTGCCTTATGAGTTCCATTAGCCCCCTGTCTCCCGTTAATGAATCCACCCTGATCTGAGTGTATAATAGTAGGGAGGATGGAGGTTAATCTGTTCGTCTATATTTTTGACATGATTTTCACATCCGAGTTCAGCAACGAAATGGGCCGAAAGTTGGTGCATTTCGTTGGACATTTGCCTGGTTTGGGTAATGTAGCCACATTGGCCTCTAGCATTTCTTTCAGGAATGTTTGCAGTTCTGCGACTGAGGTGAATAGTTTCACCATCTGGGGGGAGAGGATGGAGGAGAATCTTTTATAATACTGGTTTGGGGACCCGTTAGGGCCTGGCGATTTACACCCTGTTCCAAATTATTATGCAAATTCTATTTAAGTATCACAAAGATTAAATATTTTGTTTTTCAGTTTAACTCATGGATGGCATTGTGTCTCGGGGCTCTTTTGATCACTGAAAACAATCTCGGACACCTGTGATAATTAGATTGCCAGGTGAGCCCAATTTAAGAAAAAACTACTAAGGGAGAGTGTTCCACATTATAAAGCAGAGCACAATTTTCATGCAATATGGGGAAGAAAAAGGATCTCTCTGCTGCTGAAAAGAGTGAAATAGTTCAATGCCTTGGACTAGGTATGAAAACATTAGATATTTCATGAAAACTTAAGCGTGATCATCACACTATTAAGAGATTTGTGGCTGATTCAGAGCACAGACGGGTTTGTACAGATAAAGGCACAAGGAGGAAGATTTCTGCCAGATCCATGCATCGGATCAAGAGAGCAGCTGCTAAAATACCATTACGTAGCAGCAAACAGATATCCCACGGACATAAAGGTGTAGAGTCCTCCAGAGTCTTGCAACAGTGCATAAACCTTCTATTCAGCCACCACTAACCAATGCTCACAAGCAGAAACGGCTGCATTGGGCAGAAAAATACAAGACAAGGCTGCGACGTCAGCAAGGCGGTGGTGGAGTCATGTTTTGGGCCGGAATCATAGGAAGGGAGCTGATCGGCCCCTTTAGGGTCCCCGAAGGTGTAAAGATGACCTCTGCAAAGTATGTGGAGTTTCTGACTGACCACTTTCTTCCCTGGTACAGAAGGAAGAACTATGCTTTCTGTAATAAAATCATCTTCATGCATGACAATGCACCATCTCATGCTGCAAAGAATAACTCTGCATCAATGGCTACTATGGGGATAAAAGGAGAGAAAGTCATGGTGTGGCCTCCATCCTCCCCTGACCTCAATCCTATTGAGAACCTTTGGAGCATCCTCAAGCAAAAGATCAATGAGGGTGGGAGGCAGTTTACATCCAAACAGCAGCTCTGGGAGGCTATTCTGACATCTTGCAAACAAATTCAAGCAGAAACTGTCCAAAACTCACAAGTTCAATGGATGCAAGACTTGTGAAGCTGCTATCAAATAAGGGGTCCTATGTTAAAATGTAACGTGACCTGTTAAAATGTTTAAAAAGTTAAAATGTTGTTATAAGTTTGAGTGAAATAGCTTTTGATTTCAGTAAATATGATGCAAACACAACAAATGACATTTTTCAGTTCTTTACAACCTATAAAGTGTTTTGAAACTTACTGTGCGTAATAATTTGGAACAGTGCATTGTAATTGTAAGTTTATGTTTAAAAAAATACTGTTATCATTAGGAGGTTTGTTCAATAAAATTTGAATTGTACTCTTAATAGTTGATAACATGAGTTATGCTGACTGTTATTTACATCAATTATTTAGGTAAATGAGAAAAATATCATTTGCATAATAATTTGGAACAGGGTGTATGTAAGGGCAAGTCTGCCATTAACTGGCGATTTTGGTCGTCAGTCAGGCTAGGAAGGTTCACTTGTGTCAGGAAGCTAGAAATTTCCTCAGAAGTGGGCTGATGGACCTCTTATACGGTTTATAACTTTTTTATAAAGTTTTTGCCCTCGTCTGTCAGTAAACACGCTATTTTGGATTGTGCATCAGCGTCCCTTAGTCTACTCACTAGCAATGAACCAACTTTGTTGCCCATGGCATATTGCTTTGCTTTCAATTTATGCAAATTGTACGTTGTACAGGAAATGTTAAAATCATTGGTTTCCTTTTGTGTTTGTGTGATTAACACCTCTCTGGTTGGGGTCGGGTCAAGGTATTGAGAGGCCGTGAGATCCCTTAAAGTTCTGAGGAGAGTTGGTATTTTGATTTGCGATTATTTCTTAATGAAGGATGCTCTTTGGATGAATACTCCACGCGTGACGGACTTATGGGCCAACCACGTGGAGGAGATAGGCGTATCTGAATCGTTTGTTGTGAAATAATGCAGGTGTAACGACTCTGCTTCAGCCCTAAATTTCCTGTAATTTAATAACATTGTATTGAGTCTCCACGGGTTGCATCCGCAGAACTTAAAGTCGTCTTTTAATGTCATGGTAACTGGGGCATGGTCTGACCAAACGATGTCCCCTATGTCACATGCCTGAATCTGAATTAGAGAAGAACCCTGCTCCATAATCATGTCAATCCTTAAATACAACTTGTGCATCTTTGAGTAGTAAGAGTAGCATCTGTCTTAGGGGTGTATGGTGCGCCAACCATTATATAGGTTGAATAGTAGCATTAGTTTGGTCAGTGCCTTGCATTGGGGTCTAATCGCTTTGTGCCTTATGGAATGATTTGGTGTGGATGTATCTAAATGCGGGTGAATCACATGATTTATATCTCCGCATATGATGGTATATGTGCAGCCGCCACACTACTCAATACCCTGTGTAGAAAATTGCGCTGATTCTCATTCGCAGCATACAAGTTAACCAGAGTATACATTACATTATTCAATAAGCATATCAAAATAAGGTATCTACCATGTACATCAGATATTTTCTGTAACAATTCAAAGGCCACTGAGTTATGTATGTATATAGAAACACCCCTGGATTTTTTAACATAGGCCGAGTGGTATTGGATAGGGAAATATTTCATTCCAAATTGAGGTACATGTGATTTAGGGTAGTGTGTCTCCTGGAGACACATAACATCTACTGAATGTTTCCTAGCATCATTTAAGACCAAATGCCTTTTGTGGGGCATGTTTAGCCCACGTACATTATGGGAGTATATCTTCAGTGTGGTGTAGTGGGTTGAGCGCTAATTTTACAATGTGGTGACAATATGTGTGGTATTGAAGGTCTGTGTGGGTAGATAAGGCTACGATTTTGTGTGGCGGATTTATAGTGAAGCACCCTTATGGGCATGGCGCCCCTCTTTAGAATGAGGGGACCCAATAAGATGACTATTTGTGTAGCATAGGGATGACTGGAGTGTGGAAATGTGGACCAAAAGGTAGGGAGGGACAACAGAAACAGGAATAATATATATATATATATATATATATATATATATATATAAAAGCCCTGATTCTGTACTTGGTACAGATCGTCTATACTATGGGGGTGTGGAGGCAAAGATGGTGGTAAGTTAGATAGCCTGAGCTGGCATGTGTCTAGCAGTGCAGCATCTATAAAAGGTGTTGGGGCATAACAGCATATAAACAGTAACACAATATTATGGAAGATAAGTAAACATATTAACTGGCGCACTGCGGTGCTGATATGTGGCAAACAGCAGGTGCAAGGTGGGCAGCTAAAGGGTAGCCTGTAGGCACAATTGTGAATATGGTAGGAACCATTTGCAAGAGTTAACTGCTCTGTATACTTGCGGAGCGTCATTTAGAGTTCTTGACTAGGGACCATTCCTTCTCTAAATGCCGTGTTGGTGCAGGGCCCTCCAACCCCTCTGCCAGGCTTAGGTTCCACTGTGCAGTAGGCATAGCCCCCCTTCAACTGATTGGCTCACTGAGGTGGTGCCATTTCTGGTGACAATCAGGCGTAAAGGGAAGTCCCAGCGATAGATTATGTGTTGCTTCCGAAGGCCATCTGTAATCTTTTGATATGCTTTCCTGTGTCTCAGTGTAGCTGTCAAGAGATCCGCGAAGGTGCAGAAGGTGGCGAATTCTGTCAGTTAGTCCTTTGCTGTAACAGTTCCTTAACATGGAAGTAGTGGACCTTCAATATTCTATATTCAGCACCTATTCTATAGGCGGAGAGGTAAAATAAAAAAATTGCCAAATACAATTTCATGGAGTTTATGTTCAGCTCCAGATATATGCACCTGGCTGTATGATTCCTGCCTGTGGATATGTTGCTCAGCTTGGTTCCTTGTAGATGGTAGGTCAGGATCAAGGGCCTGTTAAAGTGTCGAGCGTTCACAGGTATTTCCCTCCAAATTGCAGCTTCACAGATATTCATACAAGGAGAGCAAACAATTAGGTTTTTGCTCAATCCTGTGCAGCATAGGTGGTTTCCTTCCACCAAGGAGGTAAAAAGTGTGGGTCCTCCAGATAAAATCTTCAGGGATAAAATCTGAAAGGTCCAGGTAAGGTAAAAAACTAGTTTTATTTAAAACAAAGAAAATAAAACCAATGACATAAAAACACTAATGTGTTTTACCCAATAGGGCCTTTTCTTTGGAAGTGGCATTTCTTTTATTTTATCTCACTATACACTATATATACTACACTATATTCTGTTTTCTGTCTTCATATTTTCCATATTGACTCACCACCATACGAACTTGAGTACACCCAGAAGGTGCTGCTTCCCTGTACCCTTTCCTGACCTAAATTTCTTAAGAGATTAGTGTTTACACATTGCAATATCTTTTTACAACATAAGGTATAATAAAAGAAAGGAAAGTAACTAGATAAACTTTATCAAAAGAAAGTGGTAAAAGGGAAGGAAGGGGGGTATAGAAATTACTGGTAAGCAAGGATAGACAAACTCTCACCTACTGCCTTTTGTCACAACTGAACTCTGTTTGTTTATTCAACACATATGCATACCACATTTTATATGCTTCATGGGTTGCTCCTCCTGACTGGAGTTGTTCAAAGGCCCTTATTTCATATTTGCTATTCAGAGATACTTGTTAAGTTAGTTCTGCATTGCTAGATTTGGCAAGCGACTACCACTGCTTAGCTAATAAAGCAATTGCAGCTGTTAAAGGGACACTATAGACACCCTGACCACTTCAGATCAATGAAGTTGTCTGGGTGCAATGTCCCTGTTCCCTTAACCCTGCAATATAAATTATTGCAGTTTCTGAGAAAGTGCAATAATTACCTTGCAGGACTCAGTCCACCACTAGAGGAACTTCCTGCTTGCTATGCAACTTTTTGTTACCTCACTGAAGCAGGATTTCCTCATGCTCTGCGTGCGGACATCCAGTATCAGTTAAAACCCCATAGGTAAGCATTGCAGCAGTACGTGCGCATTAGTGCCTCCCCATTGAGTGACGGAGGAGGCGGAGGGTCGACCAAGGGAAATGGGCGCTGGAATTGGTTGAGTACAAGGTTTATTTATTTTTTTTCAATTTGACAATTTTTATTGAGTCAGCGAAAAGGCAGTTGGGTACAAAAAAGAGAAAGGGGAGGGTCGGCCATAGGGTACTTTGCATTTTCAATAAATACACACATGACAATTATTATTTGGTAGTAGAGTACAAGGTTTATTAACCCTTACATTGTGGGGGTTGTGAGGCAGGGGAGGGTTCAGGGGGAAGTATAGTGCTAGGAATACAGATTTGTATTCCTTAAACTATAGTATCCCTTTAAGATATTGAATATTAATTTAAGCATTTGTTTATGAAAGTGCTCAGGTAACATAAAAAGGAGAAATGTCTCCATAGATGGTTGAACAGGGATCCCCGCACTTTCTCTGAATAATTTATGTGTCCAAATAGCATTGTACCTACCTCAAAATTACACCTCCAGCAGATATTACTAGTGTTGTGAAATATGTTTGCCAGTCTTGCTGGAACAGGTGGAATTGCGTACAAATTCTAGATGCGCAGTTTATCTTGTTACAGGTAGACTTTCCTGTAGACTTGTTACAGGTAGACTTTCCTGTAGACTTTCCTGTCCTAATGTGTTTTATACCCCACCTCCTATAGAATGTAAGTTCGTTTGAGCATGGTCCTCCTTAACCTATTGTTCCTGTAAGGTTTTTTTTCTTGTAATTGTCCTATTTATAGATAAACCCCCCTCTCATAATAGTGTACCTCGCTACGGAATCTGTTGGCGCTATATAAATGGCGATGATAATAATAATAATAATAGACCCTTGTGTATTCCCCTCTTTTCGACAAAAAAAAATTATGACGTCAATCAACCTGGCTGGCTGCATTTGGTATTATCGCAATGTGATGCATTGTGATTGTATGTATTTAGTAACACACTCTTCTCCATGTTAACGCAGCAAGTAGTGCCTTCAGCCCCTGATGCAAGTGAAGAAATGCAATTGCAAACAGCCTTGAATTGGAGCAAAGAAGAATATGAAAAGGTATTCTCTTCATGTTAATATTCTGAAGTTTCATATTCAAATTATTATTGATTCTCTATTGTAGTTCTATAGCATAATTCTTCTGCGGTTTTTGTCCTGTCATAATGTTAATGTACCCAATTTTTACAGGCTTATTGCAATGTATGATCATACACTGTAACTAAACCCCCATTATGTTTGTCTATGTAAGGTATTTATAAAAAAAACAGAAATCTATTACATTCTGTTTGCTTTGAGATTGCTGTTTAATGAATGAGTGCACTGGATCTTCTATGAGTGCAGCTTTCTTGGGTTTATATATATGTATGTATCTATACATGTATCTATCTATATCTATATATAGATGTAAAAAAACAGATAAAATATGTATCTTGTAATACCTTTTTATAGGACTAACAAAATTTTAATATGGGGCCCAATTCATTCCGGGACATTACATTGTCCCGGAACGAAAGTGCCTGGGACCTGGGACAGACCCACAAAATGCGGGACTGTCCAGGGCGATCCAGGACCAGGGGCGGATCCAGAACCTAATCTTGGGAAGGGCACTGGTAGATTATTTAAAGAAACAATCCAGCCATGGTGCTTTCCTTGGGAATAGGGACAGTAGTGTGTGTGAGGGGTGCAGTGTGTGTAGAATGCAGTGTGTGTGTGTATAGGGATGCATTGTGTGTATGAGGGGTGCAGTATGTGTATGGAGGCAGGAGGGGTGTAGTGTGTGTTTATGGGTGGCAGTGTGTGTGTATGGGGGAAATGTGTGTGTGTGTGTATGGGGGTGCAGTGTGTTTATTGGTGGGCAGTGTCTGTGTGTGTATTGGGGGCAGTGTGTTTGTGTATGTATTGGGGGGCAGTGTTGTACATGTAATTGGGGCAGTGTGTGTGTTTATTGGAGACAGTGTGTGTGAGGGGTGCAGTGTGTATGTATTGGGGAGCAATGTGTGTGTGTGTTGGCGTAGTGTGTGTGTATTGGGGAGCCGTGTGTGTGTATTGGGGCTGTGTGTGTGTGTTTAGTGGGGCAGTGTGTGGGTGTGTGAGTATTGGGGGCAGTGTTGTGTGTGTATTGGGGAGCAGTGTGTGTTTTGGGGGCAGTGTGTGTGTGTATTGGGAGGCAGTGCATGTATGTGTTTAGGGAGGGTGTGTGTGTATTGAGGGCAGTGTGTGTGTTTTGGGTCAGTGTATACTGGGGAGCAGTGTGTGTGTGTGTATTGGGGCACTGTGTGTGTGTATACTGGGGAGCAATGTGTGTGTATTGGGGGGCAGTGTGTCTGTATTGGGGCAGTTTGTATGTGGAGAGTTATTGGGGGCTGGGGGGAAGATAAATATATACTTTTTTTTAATCAAAATAAATATTTTTTTTATATCCCCCCTCCCTTTGCTGAGGGAGGGAGATATATCCTACAATCCTTGGTGGTCCAGTGGAGAATCCCTGGAGGTTCTAGTGGTGAGAGTGAACTCTAGGCTGCAGCTCCTGAGCCTAGAGTTTACTCTCGCGAGAACCAGAGCACTGCCATGGTAACCGCAGTAACACTCTGTGCTCGTGAGAGAAGGAACCGGAGGAGCTGCAGGCTGAGCTCCCGGGTCCTCTCTCCCTCCCCTGCCAGCTGCCAGCAAAGTGCCTGCGGACCGGTGAAGGAGATCACTGATCTCCCCCCCGGTCCTTGAAGTCACACAGCAGGGCTGGCAGGAGAGAGCAAGGCACTGTTGTTTCTTGGGGGGGGGGAGGGGGGGAAGGGGGGGAGGGTTGCTTGCAAGTGTCCGGGACATGTGGGCAGTGGGCACCCTAAATTAGGCACACCACATGTGCACACCACATGCGCATGTCTATGCTTCTCATTAAGAAGTCTCTGTGTCGGACCAATGGGTGCTCCGCACACACCACACACACCACACACTCTCCTCTGTAAATCTTCAACCTAATTCTCTAGCCACAGTCTGTTTAAAGGTAAACATGCTCAGAGGGCTATTTTTCATTCTAGGAATAAGCAAGAGTTTACTTCTTCAACATTTACTCTAATTATAGACAATTTTTTTAGCAGATTTATTATTAACTAAAAAATTTTTAATTTTTAAGTAAAAAAGTTACTGAATTTGGTTTCCTCTGCTGTTTGCATTTCGTGGTAGACATTGTTATAAAAAGTTTTTAAAAAGTTCATTTTTTTGTTTATAACCTAGTGTTAAAATATAACATTGTCAATTTAGGAGCTGAGAGCATCTAAAACTGAAAATACACTGTTTGAAGATCCTTCAAATCCCAACAACTCCCCCGTGGCACAAAAGGATCAAGATGCCTTGAAGAAAAGTCAGGTAAATATAAAAAAACTAAAATCAAAAAAACTTTTATATAAAATCTCTAAATGTCAAAAATATAGCTTAGGGATATAAGCAACAAACTTAAAAGGAAACCACAGTGCCAGGAAAACAATGTATCTCTGCGCTTTCGGGGTCTGCCTTCTCTCTTCACCCGCCTATGTCGGCCAACGGGGGAGACCTAAAGCGCATGCGCAACAATGGCCACACTCGCATTAGGACTTCCCCCATAGAAAAGCATAGGAAACCCCTATTGGGTTTCAGGTGGTGCTGGATGTTCTCATGCATAGCGTGAGGACGTCCATCATCCGTTAGTGGACAAAAAGACGCCTAACAACCCGGAAGTCTGTCTAGTGGATGTCTGGTAGACAGCCACTAGAGGTGGAGTTAACCCACAAAAGTAATTTATTGCAGTTCATTAAAAATATGCACCCAGGCCATTTCCATGAGCTAGAGTGATCTGGGTGCCTATAGTGTCCCTTTAAATTTGGATGATTTATTATATTATTTAGAAATTTCCACTTCATTTAAAATAGAAAACCAGGAACAATATTAGACAGTAAGAATGGAAATATATTCTAATGTGATTCCAAGGCAGTAAAATACCTATTATACCTAATACCTAATCAACAGTGCAATCTATTCAACCCTTAGGGTTGCAGGTTTCAATCCTGGTAAGACCAGTTCAGACTTTCATCCTTATAGTTAATAGTTGATAAAAATGAGAAATATTTACCATAAGCCATAAATACCAGCAATCAATAGAACAGTCAAGCTCATTGACTTCTTTCTTGCAAAATAGTTTGCATTTATTAATCTATTGTGTAAATGAAGTTTGTAATTGTGAGTTTATATATATTAATAACTTTGTTTCATAGACTCCTCTCGTGGACCTTTTTGATTTATTTGACCCACCTCAGTCATTAAACACTACTAATGTGCATGGCGACATGTTTCTGAATACGGACCCGATATTGTCATCTGGATCTTTGTTTCCACCTACAGAAAAAACAAGTATGTGACCTTAAAGGAAATTAACAATAATATGTGATATAGATACACATCAGAAACTAACTAGAGTGTGGTTATTTTCTACATCATGCTAAATGTTGATACCTTGGAAATACATGGCTGTATGTTTTATGTATTAATTGCTTACAGTGCTGACATTTATGGTGTGTATATTTTATTCTTATTCAGACAGCATTTCTATGCTAGCTTCTTTTTTATTTATTTACCTATGCATTATTTGTAGGTTGTGATTTGTTTTCTTTGACTGGTTATCTGAAAAGCCAACAAAGCCAACCAGTTCTACTGATATCTCAAAGTGTGGGAAAGCATTTATAACGGTACAGTCGCTAATAAAAGACAGAGGGTGGGGGAATCTTTTATTGGTCATCCCTGGGATCCTACCCACAAGAAAGCATGCCATTAAATATGCAATGCAGGCCATTTTCTCCAAGGGCTCTGCACATGGGCTCTTTTTGAGGCACAATGAACTCAGATGTCCAATTCGAGTGGGTGTTATTGGTGAAGAAACAACATACCCCTTATATTGGGCTGTTCTGTCTTAAAATGTACAGGCAAAATCTTTGTGCCATTCCAGCCAAATGCAAACCTGAATAGACTGTTTAGACTCGCAGGCTTCCCCAAACTCCGGCCCTCCAGATGTTGCTGAACTACAATCTCCATGATTCTCAGCCTATCTATTTCATTCATAGAATCATGGGAGTTGTAGTTCAACATCTGGAGGGACGGAGTTTGGGGAAGCCTGGTTTAGAGCATACACTTTTTTAAAAAATGTACGAATAATTAAAAATATTTTACTATACTACTGAGTCATTGTCCAGGCCATACACATTATAAATGTTTTTAAATAAGTGTGCCATCACACTATTTGCACACGCACATTATTTGTAGCTTGATTCTTTGCCTGAAGTTTTAATTTAACCTTGGACTTTGTGTTCCTGTTTATTTTCTGCCAAAGTATTACTACTACTATCAAGGGACATTCCTTTCTTATTTTATCCTACTTGATATTATTTAATTTTAGATTGCAATCCTACTGCAAATCCGTGGGATCTAAACACAAATACCACCAATCTTAAAGAAGATTATATGAGCCAAAGCATTATATTTGGCAGTGATAGCACATCGACTATGATGGAGCAGCAGGTCACAAGTAATTCAGCTATGGAATTATGGGACCATACGATAAGTGGTAAGATTCACACAGTTCATACAATGAGCAATACTTTTGAGATGAACTTATGATAAAAGTGGACCACCTGTCTTCCAAAAAACATTTGACAGTAAAGACAACTTAAAGGAAGGTATAACTTCTTAACTTTGCTAACAAATTTCCTAGAAAATGTATACTTGAAAATATGCTCTACCTCCACCATAGACACTATGTAGGGACTATAATATCCCCAAAATTCCTCTTGCGCCAATCTTTGGCAAGAGGCAAAGTTTGTAAAACTATTACACTCGCCTGACTGTCAATCAGGCAATTATCATATTACTTCCTAATAGGTCCCCTATTTAGACAATTTTAAGTGTGCCCAGGAGATACCCAATGTACTCAAAGTGGGAAAAGTCTTCTCAAGATTAGGTCTTGCTCTTGTTTTTTGGTTCTTTTTTTATATTGCTGGTGTAAGCACTAGGACAGCTGTTTACATACAGCTGTGAATGCCAGGCTAGCATATATATATATATATATATATATATATATTGCCTACTTACCTACCTGTCTGTTCTCTGAATCCAATGTACATATTTGTATTTAAATAATTAAGAAGTCTAATTTAATACTCCTGCTACACCCCTGCTATACGTTTATGGATTCTTGCTATGTTTTACTGTATGATCCCATTTAAGTTTTGTTATGCATTATGGAATGAGTGTAATATTAATGAATTATTTGATTTTTCTACAGACCAAAACATCTTTGAAAATTCCAGCAACAAGATAGGTTTGCATAATCAAGACATAAATATTATAGAAGATCAAATCACTGATTCCCCAAAGAAACTTAATTCTCAAACTCCTTCATCATTTCTTAGCCCTGAAGCTCTATCACTGGTTAATTTAGATAGTCTTGTTACAGGAAGCAGTGTAAAGAACAAAAACCCATTTTTCTCTGGTGAGTACTTTTTTTATTAATAATAATAATAATAATAATAATTAAAAAAAAAAAAAACAAGAATTAAAAAAAAGAAAACAAGAACAATTGTGCCGTTTATATAAAAATTGCAAAACTCATCAATAAAGGGACATGCGTCACTTTGAGACAACTTTCTGATTCAAAAGCTTTAGCTTTGAATGAGAAAGTTGTCTCACTCTGCTGGGTGAAAAAAGCAGGGGGGAACACTTATCTAACCAATCAGTGTCCTATCCCTTGGAATGCTGGAGAAGTGCATTGGCATTACCTGATAGATTTGCATGTGTGCAGTAGATAGATTTCTGCACCTTGCAACATCCTGACATGGAAACAAGAGAGTCTGATTGGTGTGATCAGGCAGAGCAGACTTGTCGGTTTTCTCTCTCCTTCTGCTGCACAATGATGTTCTGTTTCAGTTATTAGTAGACTGGGGTGGGAAAGAGGGAAAAAGGGAGACTGAAGAAACTGCCCTAGCTAAGAGGCATGCCCAATAATGCAGTTAGACCAAGTCAATACAATTCACCAATAAATAGGGATTGGAAGGGAAAATACACACCAATTGACAAGGGTATATATACAAGCAAGTTAGCCAGATAAGAGATACTGCTCCTGACGTCGGCATGCTGACACGCCGAAACACGCGTCGAACTCTCTCTTTTTTTGTTTTCACTTCACATGGTGGCACTTTAATTTAGTATGCACTAGTTTATTTTTATTGAGTTTTAGGCAGGGAGATTGGTTCAGGTAGGCATTAGTGGTTAGTCCACGGTGCCGAGGTAACACAGTGATAGATTCTTTTCAGTAGCCTTTTTTGGTTTATAGTTATTGAGGCTCAGTTCCTCCATCTTCCTCCCTGTGATCTTTAACTTTAGCCATACCTGCTGCTAGTATACACGCTGGGAGTATGTTGAGCTAGGGGTTCCGACATTATTTGGATTTTTAGACATATAGTCATATATACCTTACCAGCTGTATAAGTATAATTCTCCCTCTACATTAATTTTTTTTACCCATTATTCTTTCATCCTTAGAAGTATTAAAGGTAGGGCATCCTCGCCGTTTCATTGTTACTCTCTCCTTATGGCCTTCACTGGTCCGCTATTTAAAAATTTTTTTTTCAAAGTTTCTAATAAGTTTCGAAAAGTTTATTACATACTTTTCAAGGTTTTTCTTGCTTCATTTTTGTTTGTAGTTATGTTTAAAAATGCTTGCTGGTTTAAAAATATAATTGTCAAGTGATGCATGTCACTTTAATGACTGGAAAAATATATATTTTGCCAAATTGATTGTATTAATATAATTACTTCCTTTTTTCATTATTGGGACCCTACAGATCACATATTTACATTTCTATCCAAAGCCAATAAAAATACACAATTAACATGCCATTTTGCAGTTTTTAGACCACAAGGTTTGATTTGGACAGTGAGCAATTTATACATTTAGGGTAATAAATAAATAAATACATTTGTGAGTTGTTTTGGGAATGTGGCCTCGCTCATAAATTTGTGCATTTATTTTTTTTTGTTTTTTTGGGAAAAGTAAACAGTTCTAGCGGATGAAAGATTGATTACCTTTCACAAAAAAAGTTATTTAAAAAAAAATGTTGTTCTTCAATGCAGAAATATACTATTTTTGAATCATGAAATTATTTTTTTTACACTATTTAACCTTTAGGAACGAGCGCACCATCATCAACAAACCCATTCCAACATATGGATCAAAAACCATCTCTTAACCAAGTGAGGGCCTTTTCTCCTGCTCCAGGCTTGACAGCAATTCCTTTCACACCAATGTCGAATGTCCCTCCAATGTCAGCGATGTCTGCTGAAACTATACTTAATATGAAATCAATCTCTTCAAGTTCCTTCTTCATGCCATCTGTCAATCAACCATTGATACATATTCAAAGCTCTTCCACCTCTCTAGGCCATCATTCTTTTGGAAACTTCCCAAACAATCAGTCGTTAATTCTAAATCCAGTTCCTACAATTCTCCCTCAAGGAGTAGCACCTCATCCTAGCTTTGTCTGTCACCAGGATGAGAACAATCCTTTTCTTTAATTATGGGCTAAGATAATCACAAGCCCAACATTTCTTCTATAAATTCACTTTTGGCTGACAAGACCTTTTTTTTTTGGCATACATCCTGTAAAAAACAGAGACAATCGTCATAAATCTGTATAACTCGTACCTCCCAACATTTCAAATGAACAAAGAGGGACACTTTAATTTTAGTTGTGTGAGTGGGATTACTTATTAATAACAAATAATGCAACTTCAATTGAATTCAGAACTAGGACAACATATCTTTTTTGCACAGACTGATTTCTAAACATATTTATTGCAGTTTGAAGACACATAGCTGTATTGTTGCTGTGAAGCTCTCTTATACGCCAAGACACACTAACAATATGAAGCGCATAGAAAAAGGGACATTGGGATAAAAGAGGAACAGAGGAATTTGGGCCTAACATAGGAATAGTCCCTCCTAAATAGGGACACTTGGGAGGCATGGAAATTGGTAGTGTTTGTGCTAGACAAATAAAAAAAAAAAAAGGCATACTTGCTTTTAAAAAAAAAAGTATCAAAATCAGATTTCTATTATTTTATTTATTTTATGCACTATTTCTAGACGTATCAAAGTATATATTGAAGTGACTTTCACAAAAAATATTTTTGTAAATGAGACAAATTTCAGCCAGTAGAAATAGTTTAGCTTAAAAACATTTAGATTTGGGAAATACTTAATTTATGTTTTATTCTGTGAATAAAACAGATTTTTTTCCTACTGCTCCTCCCTGCAGTGGGACAGCAACAATTATTTTATTTTTTTAAATTATAAATGGGACTTTTCAATGCATAACACACAGTCTGAGTAACTATTTTCCTAACCTCGTAAAAGCAGAGTGGGAAAAGGTTATGCTGCCATAAATGTTGATAAAATAGAGACAATCATATGCTTATGCATAGAAGTAATTTCATTATTTATGTTAAAACCACAGAACTGATGGCTAATACCCAAAATCAACCTATGATGTGAGGTACATATGAATACAAAGAGTTTCGTTACTGGCTAATGGAAAAAAAAAAATAATCTGCTCTGTTTGAGAAGTCCTGTTAAGAAGGGCACCTTACATTTAAAGTACACTTTTGCAGTGCCGCTAATCACCAGCCTTGTGATTAGAAGGATAGTTGAAGGATATTTGTACATAGTTACACAGCAAGAAGAATTTTAATGAGTTACTCATGAATATACACTAGTGTTCAAAAGTTTGGGGACACTTAGAAATTAACTTGTTTTCAAAAGAAAAGCTAATTTGTTTGTTCAATAAAATAACATAAAATCAATCAGAAATACAGTATAGACATTGTTAATGTAGTAAATGACTATTGTAGCTGGAAACTGCTATTTTGTAATACAATATCTACATAGGCATTTAAAGGCTCATGATCAGCAACCATCTGTTCTTTGTTCAAGTGGCATGTTGTATTTGATAATGCAATGTATCATTTAAAAAGGCTAACTGATCATTAAAAAAATATTTGCAATTATGTTAGCACAGCTGGAAAACTGATGTATGATTATAGAAGCAATAAAACTGGCATTCATGAGACTAGTTGATTATCTGGAGTATCAAAAATTGTGGGTACGATCACAGGCTCAAGATGGCTAGAAACCAAGAACTTTCTTCTGAAACTCATCAGTCTATTTTTGTTCTGAGACATTAAGGCTGTTCCATGCAAGAAATTGCCAGGAAACTGAATATCTCATACAACTCTGCGTACTTCTTCTGATCACCTAAGGGGTAGCTTTCTTTTCCATGATAGAAGGGGAGCCATTTTAGCAGCTGATATAGGCCCTTGCTCTGCAATAAATGCCCTTGTGATTCACTTTCAGCAGGAAGTCCTATAGCTGTATCATTCCCGCTACTACTGAAGGAGCAGTAGGCTAAGGCTGTATTCATTTATGATGTGCTCCGAATAGGCAGCAGGCCTTCCTCTCTGTGATACTGGTGGCAACCCCTGGTGCCTGGGCATTGTGTTGGCAGTGGAGGAGGTCCAATACTAACAGCATGTCAGGCTGCGAATGGACTATTGGATATGTAGGTCAGAAGGACTATCAATCCCTCCTGCTACATGCTGAAGTAATGGGTGAAAAGCAAACTATAGCATACGTATTGCCGGCCACCAACTGAATGGTGTCAAATTGCTTGGGAGAACAGGCAGGCAACGATCTGCAGATTTGGTTTGTGGTCACCAACGGAGCTGCTAACAAGGTCAAAGGTCTTTGAGATGGTTCCTTGGTAGGTGTGTGTTGTGGTGAAGGGTTCAATGCAGGAAGCTATTACAAAGGTGCAAACCTTACTTGCAGTTCAGGAGGATTGTCGGGCATTTCCACTGTAGTGTGAGAGCAAGCCAACTCACTACTCACTGTAGTGTGAGGGCAGGAGCAAGAGAAAAGAGGGCTCGCCCACAATTAAAGAGAATTTAGTTTATTTCACTGTAAGATTAGGCTAAATATTGGTATTAAAAAATATTCAGGGACGCCATTCAGGAAAGCAAAACAGCAGGAAAAATGCTGCATGTGCTAACATGCTAAAACAACTACAATATTGCCTAGTCTAATGGCTATGCAATTTCAGCTATTTTTGTAATGAAAATTCTGAGTTGACAAAATTAGACTATTATACATATAGATTAAAAATTAAAATAATGATTGATTATGATCTTTTTTTCTTTTGGTATTTTGTATTAATAAAACATAGGAAGCAGGAGTAATTCAAGTTCAAAATAGGGAAAGTATCTAAAAAGAAAAAGTAAATTGGCAATTGACCACCTGCTCCCCCCTTTCACCCTGACAAGAACAAAGCTTGTGGTCACAAAATGTGGTCTTTGGCGCAAATAAAGTGCACTGTGCAAATTCATAATTATGTGCAAAGAGAAATGTGAAACAAAGTGCAGATATGACCTTTAAAAGGCTTTAAAATTTTGGTCTGAGCACTCAGAATTTCTGTTTATGTGGTGGATCATACAACCAGAGGAGATCTTGAAAACTCCTGAAAGCGGACAATACGCGCCCAGCAAATCCAAATAGAGGAACGCACTACAAAGACTCTGGTGAATCAAAGACTCTCTGTGCCTTTCCAGCCAATTGCTACTGCTGGATAAGATCCTGGGGACCGTGTATATATGCTGGAGAAGTGTCCCCCTGGTGGGTAATGGTTATATAGCACATTTTCTTTTGTGCATATATCCTTGTGAGTGTACATTTGGTAATTACAAACTTTTTTGTTATATGTTTTTTGTTATATTAAATACACTATGATATTGTTTTTTCTTGGGTTTTTCTCGTTGTATGATACGTGTGTAATTTTACTACAAGTGTATTTTTATATTACTATATGTATATATTAATAAAAAATACACTTAGTATGACGTTATATATAAGATATATATATATATAAATATACATATTATATATAGATATAATATATGTGTATTTATATATATATATATATATATTTTTTTTTTAAATTTATTTATTAACTTTACCTTTAATTTTTTTTTTTAACTCTTTTTACCTGTCAGTTCAGGCAGTCCCCCTGCTGGCAGCACAATGGACACTTATTGCGGCCATGTGACCGCCCTTTCAGAGCAATCACATGGCCCCTGGGGGTCCTAATTTGCAGAGGGGGGACTGGAGAGAGAGAGAGGGAGGGAGGGAGGGAGGGAGAGGGAAGTGGTTAATGAAAAAAAACCCTGAATATATATATATATATATATATATATATATATACATAACAGTCCAGTACTTCAAATATGTCCAGCAGTGTTCTGCAATCTGTAGTTGCCGGGTGCAATAAGTAGCCACAACCAAAAATATACGAAATGTAAATATGGGCTAGCACTCACGGTCTTGAAGTAAAATGGTTCTTTATTGAATATTCTTAAAATCAACGTTTCAGCCCACGTCCGGGGCTTTCCTCAGGATCAACAAACAGTAACAATGTAAACAACATAATGTGCAAGAATATATAGCCCAAGAAGAAAAAAACTCACTGCAGGTTATTCTGGCTAATTGATCGGCGTTCTCCAAAAGTGTTTGCGCATACCCGGAAGTATGGTACGTGGCATGATGACATCATCATGGCAAATTCACATATACGGGTTGCTATAATAACCGCCAAATATCAACAAAGAATACGTAAATACAATGTAATGAAGAAAGTATAAATTCAGATATAGTGCATTATAGTATAGTAAAGTGTTAGAGTGGTGGATGACACCTTTATCCAGTAAAGGTTAAACTATGTATAGCAATGGCTCTATATGGAGGAATTAATAAAATGCAGCATGCAATTAAGCAGCTCTGATATATTATCTTAGTGAAAAAAATTAAATAACAGAAGGAGTCATAAAGAGAATGTATACATCATAGTGGTAGGTGTAATTAGACCTAGTGAAAGGAATGCTAAACCCATATAGTATGTCTATACACAAATCATATACAGCAAGTAATTTTGCTTTGTAAGGGAGCGTTTACATTATAGGTACAGTAAAGTACAATGGATCTATATAATCTCCACAAATTACTCTACCACTAAAGATAAATAAATCAACATAAAATGTCCCGAGAAAAAATCCTAATTACTATAGTATATATATATAAAATATAAAAATATGGATGATGTAGTAAATCAGATGAAAATTAAAGTATATTACAAGAATGTGTGGTATGTGATCATTTCATGCAATTCATTTGGGGCAACTGTATTCAACTCCAAAATCCAAAATGTTTCCTTTCTTAATAGCATTAAGGGTGGTGAGATATGATCGATTGCCACAAATTTTAACGCAGCAAGAGAGTATCCTTTTTCTAAAAAATGCTTCTCCACAGGCTTGTCTGAATGGCCAATATGTATAGTTTAAAAAACATATACCACCGGGGGCGCCACAATCACAAACATGTGAATATATTTACCATGGTATGTTCATGGGTATGCATATAAGGAGATAAAAATAAAAGTATATATAGTGAAGTATTTAATAACAAATAGAATAAAATAATAATAAAAATAATTGCACTCACAAATGTAGTTGCACAACGAGAACATATGTCCTAATTGTGCTAATTTTAAACTATACATATTTGCTTGTATTTTATTGGGATTGGGAGTGATCCCTATTTCGGGGTGACTAGCCTGCACTGTATTTAGCACTTTTCCCCACTTACTGCTCCTTCTTTATATTCATGTTCTGATATACACCTTTGGTATATATTAGTGATTCACTCCAAGGTAGTGGGTGTTTAAAGTGCACGTGTGATTGTGTTATATATTCCTTAATTTGCTATATCAATCTACATAAATGGCTTATTGTAGATTAATGACTACCTCTATGAGAGAAGCAAGAAATAAGAGGTTTGAAAATTTATTTTCTAAAAAAGAGATAAGTCCCACCATAGAAAAAAGCTTCTTATTTCTAAAGTTAGAAAGACTGGCAGAAAAAGAGGTTAAAAAATGGTGGGAAATAAAATATTTACAGCAATATATAAAATTGGGAATAACCCCGAGAGGTCTGAGAATTGAAAAACAACCAGCCTTCGGGTTAGAAAATGAAAATTTTATGGTTAAGTGGAACGATACTTTAGAGAAATGTTCCCTGAAACTAATGAACTTATTGATAGAATTCCAACAGAGTGAAATAAATGAAGTAGAAAAGGAGATAAAAATCATTGAAACGGAAATCAGTAATGAATACACTGAAGAGAGAATACAACAACACAGTATAGAATTGAATAATAAAATAGAAAAATTAGAAGAGAAAATTTTAACTACGAAAGAAGGTAAACTAAATAGAGACAAAGAGGACTATAAAAATGGAAAACAAAGAGAGTGGAAAAAGAAACACTTTAAAAACTATAGATCAAATTATAGAGTGACTTATCCCAACATAGAGAGACAAACATATAAAAACGACGATAGAAGAAAGATTGAAAAACCATCTAGGGTTCAGTGGAATACCCCGATTAAATCTGGGAAAATGAAATATGAAAACCCCATTGTCAGGAGAAAGGATAAATCAAGATTTATGGAGACAGACAGGACAAAAGATAGTGTAAGAACCACACAAAAAGATTTTTTAGGAAGAGGACAAAAGAATCAAGTTTTGAGAAGTCCAACAATAAAAAATTACTGGCAACAGAGGAACAGATTTACCCCTCTAAGTTCAGCTCAAACTCCACCCAAAAAGAGGAAACTCCTAGGAGCCGTAGGAGGATTAGGGGAAATGGAGGAGGGAGAAATGTCAGATTATTGAAAGAGTCAGAAGAGAATAAGAACTATGATAGTCTAGAAGGTATTTTTAATCTTTCTAAACATAAATTGAATAAAGCTGAAGCCAGCATTTTAGATAGAGGATTGAAATTTGCCCCACAAAAAGGCCCTAACCAATTTGAATTATTTATTGATATCCAGAAATTTTTGAGGAAACTGACTATCAAACGTTTCTTTGAGAAAAAGAAAAGAGAGGATGAGGGACTTGGCGATAACAGTGAGAAAGAGAATATAGAATCCATATCCCCACAAATTCTATATTCAGGTCTGAAACACAAATCAAAGTTTTTTCCAACTTGGGAAAAGGGAGATTTCATCCCGGTTTTTAGTGATATGGTTCTAAACGAATTCGAGATAATAACAAAGAATAACGGAAAGGAGAACCTCACTAAAAAAGAAAAAAATGCTTTAAAACAACTTAAAGAAAACCATGAACTTGTCATAAAACAGGCAGATAAAGGGGGGGGGGTATAGTTATTCTAAATCGTGATGATTATTTGAAAGAATCGTATAGAATTTTAAATGATAGAGACACATACATTATTTTAAAATCTAACCCCATGGAAACATATAAGAAAGAGCTTTTTAAACTATTGTCAGAAAGTTTTAATAAGGATATCATTAAAAAGGACGAATTTGAATACCTTTTTATTAAATTTCCAAAAATGGCTATATTTTATTATTTGCCAAAGATTCATAAATCACTTATCGATCCTCCAGGGAGGCCAATAATTAGTGGCATTGGCTCGTTGACTAGTAATGTTTCAGAATATGTAGATTACTTTTTACAGAAATATGTTCCAAAAGCTCCCTCATACATTAAAGATTCAAATCAAATTATTGTAGAGGTAGAAGGTATGACGTGGAAAGAGAACTATATTTGGGCCACGGTAGACGTTTCATCTCTGTATACGTCGATCGATCATGAGAAAGGTATTGAGGCCATTAGGGAAATTTTGGGAAAGGATATAAATATGCATGAAGTACAAGCCACTTTAATTTTAGATATCATTCGTTTTATCCTCTTTCACAATTTCTTTTGGTTTGAAGGTACATATTACCTCCAAACTTGTGGAACTGCAATGGGCACCAGGTTCGCACCTAGTTATGCAAATATCTTTGTGGCGGATTGGGAAGCGAAGAAAATTTGGAACAACAATCCATACGGTGCGAACCTGGTGCTCTGGAGAAGATATATTGATGATGTCCTTATTATTTGGGAAGGGGATAGGTCTCTTTTAGAAGAATTTTTATTATATATCAACCATAATACTTATGGATTGCTTTTTACGGCTGAAATTCAGACGGAGAGTATTAATTAATTTTTTAGATCTTTCTTTCTTTGTATCATCAGGAGTAGTTTGTAATAAAACTTTTTTTAAACCAACGGATGGGAACAGCTTTATAGAATATTCTAGCTGTCACCACCCCAATTGGCTGAATAATATACCGAAGGGACAACAAACGAGACTCCTTAGAAACTGTACTAACAAAAGTGATTTTAAAGAACAAGTTAAAATGTTAAACAAAAAATTTGAAAAAAGACATTATCCATCTCAACTTTTGATCAATTCAGAAAAACAGATAGAAGACAAAGATAGAAATAAACTTTTAAAAGATAAAAAGGTATATAAGAAAAACAAGAAGGATTATAGCATCTCCTTTTTAACTAGATACAACAATAAAGCTCACCTTATAGAGAAAACTATGAAGAAATTTTGGCCCATTTTAAAACAAGATCAACTTTTAAAGGATATTTTACCAAGTAAACCCCAAATTATTTACAAAAAGACCCAGAATTTTAAGTCCATCTTAGCTCCAAGCGCTCTACCCCGTGTCAAACCCACTAAAGAAGAAGCCACAACGGGCAATTTTCTTAAAGAAAAACCAAAAGGTTTTTTTAAATGTGGGCAGTGCAGTACATGCAAATTCCAAAAACAGAAAACAACAGAATTCACCTGCACTGCCACTAAAGAAGTTTTTAAAATAAAAAACTTTATAAATTGTCAGACAAAAAATGTAATTTATCTACTTGAATGTAAATGTGGCATACAATATGTGGGTCGTACAATAAGAAAACTCCACATTAGAATCTTGGAACACTTTAATGGGATAAAAAGAGGGAATATAAAACATAGTGTTCCCAAACATTGTATAAATTGCACCCATTTTAGTTTCCAGGATTTTAGATGTATAGGGATAGATACGATAATTCCACATTGGAGAGGGGGCGACACAGAAAAAGCGCTAGCCATGAAAGAAACAGAGTGGATCCATAGACTCAAAACCACTTTTCCAAGAGGATTAAATGTTGATTTAGATTTATTGGTGTTTATGGATTGATTCTTATAAATTATTTATAAGAGTTTTTAATTTTAATTTTTTATGAATTAATTTTTTATGAATCAATTTTTTATAAATATTTTTATAAATAATTTGGTTTTTAGAAAGTCCTTTTTAGTAAGTGGTAGTTTTATTATTATATTATAATTTTTGTTTCCATAGAATTGGCATTAATTTGCACGATTTGTATTTTATTAATAATTACAATTTTTTATTAATAACTTTTTAATGAATTAACTTCCAATGAAGTGATCTCTCATTTATTTATGAATGATTCTAATAGAACTTAATGATGTCTTCGCCAGGTCTCTCATCCGAATAAAATAAAATGATTATTAGTTATATATACAGTTTGTTATATGTAAATATCAGTTTTGTATAAAGTATTGTAACACTGTATAAAATGTAACATGATGTTTCTATTACATATTTTTTATAATATGTTTCTCATAATATGTTTGTTTCTGTCTACAGTATGTTTAATTTCCCACTTCTAATAGTAGAACTCTATATGTGATGCACTTAAAATGCTTTTTACCTTTGCCTTTTAAAAGATGGTTCATCAGTATTTTATGTATGAAGATCAACTATGTATGATGAACAAAAGCTTGAAGTGCCCACATATTATTCCGTAAGACCAAGTGGTCCGGTACGGAAATGTGTTTTGTCGGCGCAAAGTATCAATAAAGTTGGTTTTGCGTTTCAAGCTGGATGTGTGAGCATGCGCGGTAAAGTTTTACCGTAATGCGCATGCGCGCAACACTGAAAGCCGCGCGAACCTGATCATTTAAAAAGCCGGAAGAAGAACAGAAACACACAGCTCTTGAAAAAGTCGATCGGACGAAACGCGTCGAGCAGCTACAAGTCGGCCAGTGTCCCTAGTATCTTTGGATCTCATCCACCTTCAAGCAGATTATTACTGGAGGCCATTGGAACTTTTGAAAATCGGGATCCTGCTACAAGAGGGGACTCTAGCCCAATTAAGGGCTGACAGGCTTTCTTAGCACAATTAGGACATATGTTCTTGTTGTGCAACTACATTTGTGAGTGCAATTATTTTTATTATTTTATTCTATTTGTTATTAAATACTTCACTATATATACTTTTATTTTTATCTCCTTATATGCATACCCATGAACATACCATGGTAAATATATTCACATGTTTGTGATTGTGGCGCCCCTGGTGGTATATGTTTTTTAAACTATACATATTTGCTTGTATTTTATTGGGATTGGGAGTGATCCCTATTTCGGGGTGACTAGCCTGCACTGTATTTAGCACTTTTCCCCACTTACTGCTCCTTCTTTATATTGTCTGAATGGCCATCTCGGTAAGCAGTTTTGATGTTGAATCTGTGTTCTCTAATGCGATCACAGAGTGGAGCGATGGTTTTGCCAATATAGGCAAGCCCACATGGACAAGAAATTTTATAAATGACATGATGTCTTACAAGTGATGGTAAACTTGATGTTATAACGTTTATTTGTGTGTGGATGGTTAAACGTCCGAGAGGGGACCATATGACCACAAGTAACACAGCTGAGACATCTCATGCTACCCCTTACTTGGGTGGTTGATGTCAGTTGGTAACTAGAAACTGGATCCGTTTTAACGAGCAAGTCGCGTAAATTCTTATTTAGTTTATGACAAATCATTGGTGGCTCCTTAAAAACTTTAGGTAAGGTGTCGTCCAAGGACATGGGAAGGTTATGGAAACATTACTTGGAGCATCTGCATTCTGTGCTTTAGATAGCGCTGTCATCAAGAATTGTTTGTCGTAACAACGTTCCCTGAACTTTTGGGTCATGTCTAAAATCTGTTTTTCTCTCACGTTATCACGTACGACTTGTTTGAGCTGCATATATCCTAGGGATTCTGACACATACCAGATTCTATCAGAGGACCCAACTACCAAAATCCAACAGAAATTGGATTCCATTCTAAGTATGGGATTAAGGGTGAACTATATTGACCAGGTGGGGCGGAGCCTGGATGCAGAGCTGATCAGACGTGCATCGCCTGAGCTCCAGAGACTGGGATCGATAAACGACGGATTACCGGGGCCTCTCGCCAAACCGACCAGCCACCGACGACTTCCCAGATAAGGGAACGACGGTGCATCCAGTGATACCAAGATCCAACCGTTTTAGCACTGAAACGCTGCCGCTCAGGCTTGCGGCCTACACAAGCGTGGGCAGAGGAGAGGCGGCCGCTCTCTGAGCCCTATTCCCGGCGGAGTGCACATAGCACCAAGCGGTCCCCCCCCCCCCTCTGGACCGGCGGGGGTCATCCCGGTCCCCCTCCTGACATACCCAGCACCAACAAGCCGGCTACAGAAGCCATCAAGCGGGGCTAGAAGGGGAAAACCGGGGGAAAACATCTGCTCAACGGACCCCCTAACGAAAGCCAGGGCTCCCTGCGCGTCCCCAGCAAAATGGGACGGAAAAATAGAAAAACAACCATGGACAAGCCATCCTCGGGGCTTACTATAGGGGATATGTGGAGACAGGCACGAGGCCCAAGCGGATCCAATATGGCGGTGCTCCACGGAGGCTGCTCAGACTTCTCTGAAGAAGAATCTGGAGAGGAGTACCTACCAACGCTTGCAGCGGAACAACCCCCACAGCAGCACAAACCCAACCCGGACTCAGCTCCGGTAACAACAGCGGTCTTAAAACAACTACTCAATGACCTCCAAACAACACTGCAAAAGGACATCACAGCGGTGCGAGGAGACCTGAAGGGCCTGACGACCCGCATGGGTGCCCTCGAAAAGACATCCACAGCCAACACCAAGGCTATTGGGGAACTTCAGCGGGCTGTAAGTGACCTGCAAACAAAACAGCGCAGACACGAACTCCGCCTCGCGGAATACGAGGACGCTAGGCGGAGAACCAACCTGAAGGTACGTGGGGTCTCGGAAGCAACACCCGATGCAGAGCTCCCGCGGCTAGTCAAGCAATTGCTCGCCGACATACTGGCGCCCTCACACGTCCATAGCATTAGCCCTGAACGCATCTTCAGGATCCCCAAGCCACCTAGAGCGCCGACCACGGCCACCAGGGACTTAATTATTACCTTTCGCAACACCCAGGACAAAACGACAATCCTTAAAGCCATTAGGGGGAAGGCACCCCTCCAATTCAACAACATGACACTAAACTTCTTCACTGACCTCTCGAACGAGACCCTAGCATGGCGACGCTCCTTCCAGCCACTCACCGCACTACTCCGAAGTCATGACCTCCAATACAACTGGCGGCCTTCCCATACGCTCGTTGTACAGCAGGGAACGGAATCCCACAAGCTACAGGACCCAGCCGACGCAGCGCAGCTACTGCAGGCCTTGGGCCTACCTCCGGACTCACTCAACCAGGTAGCCCAACAAGGCATCAACTCACCACAGCACTCCTGGGACCCGACGAGAACAGTCCCATTCATACCCCAGGGACTAACACCCGACCCATACGTAGCGGTAACTACATAAACGGAGAACGGCGATTTTAAAACCAGCCGCACATGGACGAGGGGAGACCTCCAAATTTTTTTTATTTATTTTTTTTTTTTTATTTTATTTTTTTTTCACCACAGATAATGGCCTCACAGGGACATTTGCAACTTGTATTTAATGCTGATCCTCTAATGTTATATCATAATTTGTTTTCTGTACCTAGATTGAACCTGTCTTTAAAGCCTAGCTAGACATGACTCGTTGCATATGCCTTCACCCACAAAAATTGCCTACATGCGGATGTAGCTAAGTTCCATTGTATTGCTTGGTGACATGGGCAGGAATGGTCCGCCTCACGTTACCTGGGTTCATAATTTTTTCTGTTTTATTGATGTTGACTCGTTTTAAATGTTTAACACAACTGCATAGGCACCCACACTTACAACACGTACCTAAGCAACAAGATCAAACAGATGCCGATTAACAAATCCGCTTAAATACCTTAAGCGAGGTACAACCTCTCAGACAACATTACATAAAGGCTTTTAGCCTATACATACGCAAACAGTGCCCTTTTGATATGGATGGCAAGCACTTACTCTTACTCATTTAGAAATGTTAATTTCCAACTAGTCTAACATAAGCATAAACCTTTTTACATCGACCATACGCTCACAACCTGAAATGTTGCAATCACGTAGGGCAACATGCAATTAAAACACACAAGCAGTGCACACCACTGGATAGACACATATACCTAACCAACTTAAGCAAGAACTATGCTTGATTCTCTCACTGCATCTGCCCAAAGCCTTGAACATGTTCATAGCAAATAACCCTTGTGTTGCAAAACCTCTAAGAGGTTAATACCTTGCCCGATACAACCTATTAATACCTACCTTGCTCTAGACAGTTTCATCTCTGTACGAATATGTTATATAACCAGTCAAGGCGCAAACCCATAGCCAGATACTTAGCCTGTGATTTACACGACAACAAATACTTAATATGTTTTTGCTTTTAGTTTGAAACCGTTCTTTAATATGTATAATGCCATACCGGTCACCTCACATATAGTGCATCTTAGCATCGTATGTCTTTAACTGTTTGAATATAGTACATGTACTGTTCTTATATACTTGCAACCAAAAAAAAAGAGGCAACTTTATGCTGGAGCTTTTGCTCCTTGATTGCACTCATGGCTCATGTGAGCACCTACTGTTATATTCTGATATGTATTACTCAAATGCCTCAATAAAATAAAGAATTAAAAAAAAAAATAAAAAATAAAAAAATATATATTGACCAGGATATGTATTTATACCTTACTCAACTTCATCCACGTACTCCCATCATGTATTCAATTCCAAAAATTCACAAGAATGCCTCAAACTCTCCCGGGCAACCAATCGTTTCAGTGGATGGTGGTGTTCTGGAGTTCGTGGCAAGGTGGTTGGACTCCCTGTTTAAGAATCCAGTGGAAGCTTTACATACATGTGTCAGGGACACCCCTTCTCTGCTGTCTAAGTTAGTCTTTAAGTATCGATTTTCCACATTCTATCCTTATCACCATGAATGTCAGTAGCCTCTATACCATCATCCCGCATAATGTTGGTATAGAGGCTATGAGATAAGTTTTGTCACAGTCTTCTATTTATCATGGCCCTCCTATTCCTTATTAGAATTTACATTGAAGTATAATTATTTTTGTTTTGAACAAACGTAGTATATGCAGCTCAAAGGAACGTCCATGGGTGCTGCAATGGCGCCCATGTAAGCTAATGCTTTCATGTACATTTATTAAATTAACAACATTATTTCCACTTACCAACAACACATTTGTAGCTATTTTCGCTACATTGATGACTTGCTGATTGTTTGGAGGGAAACTGAACTACAAGCACATGCCATGGTCGAGCATCTCAACTCATTACCATCTCTCCATTCAGGATGACAGCTGACATTAGTACTAAGCAAGTACATTTTTTGGATTTACAACTTGAATTTGTTGACAACAAGCTGACATATTGCCTATATTCTAAACCAACTGACCGGAATAAGATTCTTTACCATAATAGTTCCCACCCACCAGCATTAATTAAATTTATACCCTATGCACAATACTGACGAGTCATACATAATAACTCAGAGGATAACGTGAGAGAAAAACAGATTTTAGACATGACCCAAAAGTTCAGGGAACGTGGTTACGACAAACAATTCTTGATGACAGCGCAATCTAAAGCACAGAATGCAGACGCTTCAACGAATGTTTCCACAACCCCCAGGATGGTGTTTCCCATGACCTACCACAATAAATCTCCACAGATTTCCAACATTGTTAAACAAAACTGGAAGATGTTGTCCTTGGACGACACCTTACCTAAAGTTTTTAAGGAGCCACCAATGATTTGTCATAAACGAAATAAGAATTTTGCTTGTTAAAACGGATCCAGTTTCTAGTTACCAACTGACATCAACCACCCAAGTAAGGGGTAGCATGAGATGTCTCAGCTGTGTTACTTGTGGTCATATGGTCCCCTCTCGGACATTTAACCATCCACACACAAATAAACGTTATAACATCAAGTTTACCATCACTTGTAAGACATCATATGTCATTTATAAAATTTCTTGTCCATTTGGGCTAGCCTATATTGGCAAAACATCACTCCCCTCTGTGATCGCATTAGAGGACACATCCAACATCAGAACTGCTTACCGAGATGGCCATTCATACAAGACCGTGGCGAAGCATTTTTTAGAAAAAGGACACTCTCTTGCTGCGTTAAAATTTGTGGCAATCGATCATATCTGACCACCTTTAAGAGGTGGAGATCATGGCAACATGCTATTAAAAAAGGAAACATTTTGGATTTTGGAGTTAAATACAGTTGCCCCAAACTGATTGAATGAAATGATCACATACCACCCATTCTTGTAATATACTTTCATTTTCATCGGATTTACTACATCATCCATATTTTTATATTTTTTTATAAAAATACTATAGTAGTTAGGATTTTTTCTCGGGACATTTTATGTTGATTTATTTATCTTTAGTGGTAGAGTGTAATTTTTGGAGATTATATAGATCCATTGTACTTCACTGTACCTATAATGTATATGCTCCCTTACAAAGCAAAATTACTTGCCATATATGGTTTGTGTATAGACATACTATCAGGGCCGGACTGGGGAAAAAATTAGGCCCGGGCATTTTTCAATCAGAGCGGCCCCCTAAGAAGGGGGCGGGGCCAGAGAGGGTGTGTTTTGTCATCACTAATGACAAGCACGCCTCCTCTCAAAGTGAGCATGTTGGTTCAATGCGCAGAGCTGCGCTGAAGAGCTCTGGCATTAGAAAAAGGCCCTGTATTTGTTCTGCGCAGCGCAAGCAAATTTAATAATATGCTTGCGCTGTGTTTGCTTTTAAATTGTCTCTGGTGTCTCAACAAGTGGGATACCAGAGGACAAAAGGGCCAGGAAAGTGTATGGTGCATGTGTTTGGAGCCTGCTTGTGGAATTGCGTGTGTGTAGAGTGTGGTGTGGTATTGTGTAAATAGGTCAATTTCATATGTGTTTGTGGTGTAATATGTGTGGCTAGGGGCTGTAGAGAGTGTGTGTATAGGTGGCATAGTGTTATAGGGGATGTAGCGAGTGTGTGCATACGGGCTGTAGTGTGTGTGTATAGGTGACGTAGTGTGTAGGGGTTGTAGAGAGGGTGTGTTTAGAGAATGTTGTATGTGTTTGCTGACAAGGAATGTAGTGTGTGTGTAGGTGGTGCAGTGTGTGTGTAGGAGATCTAGTGTGTAAAGGACCCAGAGTGTGTATAGGAGATTGTGTGTGTGTGTATAGAGGATTAAGAGTGCATATAAGGTAAGTGATCTAGCGTGTATCTGGAGCGTAATGTATGTAGTGCTGTAGTGTGTGTGTGTGTGTATATACATACATATATATATTTGGACGTATTGTATGTGTGAGGGGCGTAGTGTGTGTGTATGTAAGAGGGGTGCTGTGTGTGAGGGTGTTTTTATCTGCCGTCACATTCTAATTTTCTTTGTCTGTTAACTCACTGAGGGTTATTTTATATATTATATATATATATATATATATCTGTAAATATATATATATATATTATATATATATATATATATATATATATATGTGTGTGTGTGTGTGAGCGAGGGTGCTGTGTGTGAGCGAGGGTGCTGTGTGTGAGTGAGGGTGCTGTGTGCCTGAGTGCGCTGTGTGTGTCTGGGGGTGCTGTGTGTCTGGGGGTGCTGTGTGTGTCTGGGGGTGCTGTGTGTGTCTGGGTGCTGTGTGTGTCTGGGTGCTGTGTGTCTGGGGGTGCTGTGTATGTCTGGGGGTGATGTGTGTGTCTGGGGGTGATGTGTGTGTCTGGGGGTGATGTGTGTGTGTCTGGGGGTGATGTGTGTGAGTGTGATTTTTTTTAATTTAAATTTTTTTTTTTTAATTAATAATAATAATTTTAAAAAAAAGTTATATCCCCCCCCTCCCTTCTTACCTTTAGCCTGGGAGCGGGGGGGCCGTTTTGCCTGGGACGGGGGTGGGGGAGAGCCGTTCTGCCATGGGAGAGCCATGCTGCCTGATCCCTGGTGGTCCTAGTGGTGAGCGTGAACTCTAGCCTGTAGGCTAGAGTTCACTCTCGCGAGATCTGAGCGTTGCCGCGGTAACCGCGGCAATGCTCAGAATCCCGCGAGAGGCCCGCGAGAGGACCCGGCGGAGCTGCTGGATAGAGCTCCGCCGGTCCTCTCCTCCCTCCCTCACACCCCAGCAAGCGGCCGCCTGGAAGTGTCTCTGATCTCCCCACCGGCCCATGGAGGCACACAGCGGGGCCGGCGCTCGGGTAGCGCTGGCCCTGCAGGAGCCGGCCGGGGAGATCCTGTGATCTCCCCTGCCGGCCTCGGCCCCACGGCCATCGCGGCCCACCGGGCATTTGCCCGGTATGCCCGATGGCCAGTCCGGGCCTGCATACTATATGGATTTAGCATACCTTTCACTAACTCTAATTACACCTACCACTATGATGTATACATTCTCTTTATGACTCCTTCTGTTATTTAATTTTTTTCACTAAGATAATATATCAGAGCTGCTTAATTGCATGCTGCATTTTATTAATTCCTCTATATAGAGCCATTGCTATACACAGTTTAACCTTTACTGGATAAAGGTGTCATCCACCACTCTAACACTATACTATACTATAATGCACTATATCTGAATTTATACTTTCTTCATTACACTGTATTTACGTATTCTTTGTTAATATTTGGCGGTTATTATAGCAACCTGTATATGTGAATTTGCCGTGATGATGTCATCACGCCACGTACCATACTTCCAGGTATGCGCAAACACTTTTGGAGAACGCCGATCAATTAGCCAGAATAACCTGCAGTGAGTTTTTTTCTTCTTGGGCTATATATTCTTGCACATTATGTTGTTTACATTGTTACTGCTTGTTGATCCTGAGGAAAGCCCCGGACGTAAAATGGGGCAATAATGAATTCTCACAGAAGAGGAGAAACATATACACCCTGTTCCAAAGTATTATGCAAATATATTTTTCTCATTTACCTAAATAATTTATGTAAATAACAGTCAGCATAATTGTCATGTTATCAACTATTAAGAGTACAATTCAAATTTTATTGAACAAACCTCCTAATGATAACAGTAATTTTTAAACATAAAAAACTTACAATGCACTGTTCCAAATTATTAAGCACAGTAAGTTTCAAAACACATTATAGGTTGTAAAGAACTGAACATTGTCATTTGTTGTGTTTGCAGCATATTTACTGAAATCAAAAGCTCAATAAGCTTATAACAACATTTTAACTTTTTAAACATTTTAACAGGTCACGTTACATTTTAACATAGGACCCCTTATTTGATAGCAGCTTTACAAGTCTTGCATCCATTGAACTTGTGAGTTTTTGGACAGTTTCTGCTTGAATTTGTTTGCAAGATGTCAGAATAGCATCCCAGAGCTGCTGTTTGGATGTAAACTGCTGCCCACCCTCATAGATCTTTTGCTTGAGGATGCTCCAAAGGTTCTCAATAGGATTGAGGTCAGGGGAGGATGGAGGCCACACCATGACTTTCTCTCCTTTTATCCCCATAGCAGCCATTGATGCAGAGGTATTCTTTGCAGCATGAGATAGTGCATTGTCATGCATGAAGATGATTTTATTACGGAAAGCATAGTTCTTCCTTCTGTACCAGGTAAGAAAGTGGTCAGTCAGAAACTCCACATACTTTGCAGAGGTCATCTTTACACCTTCGGGGACCCTAAAGAGGCCGACCAGCTCTCTTCCCATGATTACGGCCCAAAACATGACTCCACCACCACCTTGCTGACGTCGCAGCCTTGTTGGAACAGGGTGGCCGTCCACCAACCATCCACTACTCCATCCATCTGGACCATCCAGGGTTGAACGGCCCTCATCAGTGAACAGGACTGTTTGAAAATTATTCTTCATGTATTTTTCTGCCCAATGAAGCCGTTTCTGCTTGTGAGGATTGTTAGTGGTGGCCGAATAGAAAGTTTATGCACAGTTGGAAGACTCTGGAGGACTCTACACCTTGATGGCCGTGGGACTCCAGAGGCACCAGCAGCTTCAAATATCTGTTTGCTGCTATGTAATGGTTTTTTAGCAGTTGCTCTCTTGATCCGATGCATGGATCTGGCAGAAATCTTCCTCAATGTGCCTTTATCTGCATGAACCCGTCTGTGCTCTGAATCCGCCACAAATCTCTTAATAGTGCGATTATCACGCTTACGTTTTCATGAAATATCTAATGTTTTCATACCTCGTCCAAGGCATTGAACTATTTCATTCTTTTTGGCAGCAGAGAGATCCTTTTTCTTCCCCATATTGCATGAAAATGGTGCTCTGCTCAATAATGTGGAACACCCTCCTTTAGTAGTAAAATCTTGCGTAAAGGCGGACTTATCAGTAGGGCTCTTGGTCAATGACCGGGAGGAAGCACTATTGCTTGCCCTGTATGCCGCCAGGTATGGGGCACCTCCCCTAAGTCTGTCCAGAAAGGGGAAAGAGCTCAGCATCTCAACCAGGTGCAGAGTTGCAGACCTTTAAGTAGATGTCTCGCGAGTTGCAGCCAGTCAAAGCATTGATGCCGGTTATCACGGCAACACTCTGACACTTCCAGTGTTAGCGCTCGCAAGACAGCTATTTCATGTGGAGCTGCAGATCAGATATCTAGCCCACCAGATCATCAGGGAGGGAGGCCTCTGGACCACCAGGAATACTGCATAAACAAAAAATGATTTCAGTGTGAGGAAATTGGTCACCCCCCACACACTGTAACCCTCCCACGCACATTGTCACCCCCACACACTGTAACCCTTCCACATACTGTACTGTCACCCCCCACACATTGTATTGTCATTCCCCACACACTGTAACACTCCCACACAGTCACACTCTCCTCCTCCAACTATGCCACACTCACCCTCCCTTGCTCTGCCACACTAACCCTATCAGATTAAACCCTCCTAATCGTGTTATACTCATCTCCTATCCTTGCCAAACTCATCCTCATTCACTCTGTCACACTCATTCCCCTTCACCCTCCACAGCACTGCAAGCCTCTCAACGATAAATACAGAAGCTAGCTCTCTGTATCCAGCACTGCAAGCACGTCCTTCCATATAACTACAGCTCAATATAAACCCCTATTTTGTTTCACTGTGGGAATTAGTGGGGACATCATGTTTGAGTTTGCCTAAGGCATCGCAAAGTCTAAAGTCATCACAGCAACAACGACTATAAGAAGGAACCCAATATGCAAAGAAATCAGAGTGCACACAATGTAAGGAGGAAAGAGACTGTATTAAATTCAAGAACACAAATGAATAACACACACTGAAAACAGATAGCTCTGTATAAAAGGAAGGCAGCAGGGACTTGATATAGGGAGCAGGGCCTCTGGAGACAGAGGTTAAAAGGTTAAAGGGACACTGTAGGCACCCAGACCACATCAGCTCATTGAAGCTCATTCAGGCTTCCTGAATTGAAACGGACCTTTGGTCTGTTATCTGACGCTGGATGAGGACCTCCAGTTTCAGATTCTTCCCCACAACAAACCTATTCAATGCTTTCTTATGGGGAGGTCTAATGCACGCATGTCATTTGCCGCGTATACGCATAAGCGGACGTTTATCATGGGCCGTCAGAGGGTGTGGAGCCAGGACCCAGTGCCGAGGGACATCAGCGCTCGGAAAAGGGTAAGTAAATAGAAGTTTTTTTCCGCAAGGGGAGTCGGGGGGAGGGGTGTTTGAGGGAGGGCGAGCCAAAGCTGTATTCCTGGCACTATAATATTCCTTTAAGTTGCACAGGAAAGCAGCTTGCTCTAGAAGATTGTTGTTTTTGTACTGGATAGCAGCAAGCTCTGAAACACTGAGTTTTCACAGGATAGCAGCAAGCTCTGGAATACTGAGGGTTAGCAAATGAGCTCAAGTTCCATAGGACACATAACCAATGAGCTGGGCTTTCAGGAACAGGAAATAGGAAGCAAGGGTTTCAGCAGGCAATATCAATGACCTGGCAAACAAGAGGGCAAGTCTAAATTAACCCCTTAAGGACACATGACGGAAATATTCCGTCATGATTCCCTTTTATTCCAGAAGATGTGTCCTTAAGGGGTTAAAAAGGGAGTAAATAATTACAAGCTAGGGCCAACTGGAGACAGAGCCAAATTTCTTCAGTCTGCGTGGAGCCACCTACAACAGTTCCACAGAAAAGTAGGAAGAAGAATACATAGAATTGTGACACCCTCACAAACACCCATGGCTTGAACTGCTAATAATTCAATAATGAGTGGACATTTGATGATTCACTCATCATCCCTTCCACCTTGAAAAGTACAAGACTTTCCCACATATCCGGTCTGTAGCATCAGTGACCATCTTTCACTGTGGAAAAAAAAAGTATTCTATCAGCTTCTCCCAAATGTGTCCGCAGAAGATTCAGGCATAGACAGACTGGGCGAATCCACTATGATGAAAGGCATTTGAAGAAAAGGGGAGCAGCAGCAGGAGTAACCTCTATTTAAGGTCGGTAAACAAAGAGATGGACTGTCTCAAATTGGCATTACTGTGGCTCAAATCGCTCGTCGCCTTACCACCAAGTGGAGTTCCACCACGCGCTGACATCCTGTCATAGATGTGTGTAGTAAGCTCTGTCTTCTCTTGTTCATGCCTTAAGATTTAGCTCAGCCTCACACTGTGGTGGAAATGACTGGCAATCATCATGTAATGCTCAAGCATGGTTTTCAGTAAGGTTGAACTTCCTCCACTACCACCATCATACCTAAGCATTGTGGACTGTCACCAGGAAAAAAAGCCATACTGGCAAGTAAGAGTATGTCATGGTCAATCTGGCAAATAACTTTAGTAGCCTGCTGACCCAACATGGCCCTGGAATAAATCCAACAACATATTCTAGAATAGGCTGGTGGACTGTCCCTGTCGACAACTGACACTATACTGGTAGTAGTAGAAGGTGCTGCTGCTGCCCCCCTTTAAATGCCTTTGCAGTGGCTTCATGCTGCCTTATGTTTGTATTAAAAATGGGTTGCTGCTTGGTGGATTTGCTACTGAACCATTATAGTGTTTGACTACATTGCACAGTACATTGACATTTTCACAACACCCTGTAAAACAAAAAAAAATCTTCAATTATGCAGTATCCTGCCTGCAACACTTCTACTGCCACATTCAGTGTAGACAGGATTTACTTGTGCAGTATACTGCTAATACTGAGTGTATATTACTGAGGGAGGATGATTGCAATTTCTAAAGCACAAGCAGTGACACAAAAGCACACTGCAAATCAAATAATCAGTTTCTGAAAAGAAAAAGATGCCACAGGCATTAAGCACTGTGTCATATATGTTTGGTGGTAATAGAGGGTTAATTAAATAAATAAAAAAGGCATTTAGTAGTTCAATTAAAGTTTAGTTTTAGTTCATGACCCCTAAGCAGTTGTTGGGCAGAGTGGGGACAAGTAACTGGGCAGTTTTAAGTGACTCAGCTGTGACTCAGCAATTGTGAGGATTGGTGGCTGGCAGTGAGCCAGCAAAGCGCGGGAAAACAGGTAAGGATAAATTGAGCTGAGCAGGTTAATTCCCTGTCAGCTGTTATTGACAGGACGGGAGAAGCTCGGACGGACCCCCAGCACCTCACCTGCTACAGCCGCAGCATGTCTTCAGAGGATTTGATGTCCCGCGTTGCTGAGATCCTGCGCTCGGCTGGAGGGGGAATCCTGGATAAAGAACTGCCTCATCTCGGCGCCAGGGGCTTCCAGCACTGTAGGAAGCCCTCGGTAGAAGCATCCTACCCAGAAGGGAGTTCTCGTCGTCTGGCGGAGGTTCCGACCGGCGGCATGTCATGCTCAGCCGGAAAGAGACGTGTTCAAGCGTGGTACAGCCAGGGAAGGGCGAAAAAGAGAATGCAGGCAGGTCAAGAAGTTGGCTCCAGAGATGCAAGAATCAGCTCTGGGAAGAAAAGAAGATGTATTCAGCATATCAAGAATAGAAGACAGTTCAGACGAAGGGAGCGCATGTTATCTGGATGACATGCCAATCATGGAAGAAATGGAAGAGCAAAGCAGAGGTGGGACATCAGGTGGTGAGTATGAACGAAATACTGCTGAACTGGCTAGAATTAGTGAGGCGTTAGCAGCGGTAACTGGGATGGTTAAGGTATTTAAAGAAAAAAGTCCAGCTCAGGCTTAGGGTAGTGGGAGTAGTAGTTCAAAGAAAGAAGTTTTTATTAACGAATAATGTCAAAAAGAAGCTCTGCCATAGGAAAGTTCACCGTTTCCACTTAACGGCTCATGTAAAAGAAAAAATATGGAAGGGAGAATATATTGATTTACTGTCACTATTGCCTTTGGCAAAAGAGTTTCACAGGGCAGAAAATGACAAAGACGAAGAAAAGCGTAGATAAATCCCGCGTAATTTTTAACTGGCTTCAAACCTTTTGTATCTTCTCATCCGTAATGGGAGAGAAGAAGCCTAAGTTATGCAGCGGGCTATTCCAATGTGTCGACATCATACTAGAGGCACTAAAAAATTTTGGGGGTCTGGCATGGTTTAGCTATGATGAACTGTTTAGACAAAAGCTGGCCGTCCACCCTTCCCTTAAATGGGGAATGAAGGATGTTGGTCTGTGGCTGAACCTGATGCTGCCTCAAAGAATGGCAATAAAAGCGCCTACTGCTGTCGTCATGTCTAATACATTAGGAACAATAAAGAAAGGCTTATCTTGGCCCAAAACATACATGTTTAAGCATGAATGCTCTTATTGTGCGGGTAATCATTCTGCCTTTCGGTGTTTTAAAAGAATGGCGTCAGGGCCCGGCCAAGGAAGAGACCAAGTTCATATAGGCATGGACTCTAGTGCAGCTGGAAAGGTTGCGGCCGTACCCTCAAGTGTATCCAAACAAGGAGAGAGCTAGGTTGTTGCTGAAAGGTTTTGAAGAAGGTTTTCTGATTCCAAGGTTTCATGGTTCAGGTTGTTTAGTAGTTAATAATTTAAAGTCAGTTTTGCAGGATGTTGAGGCTGTCAAAAATAGGTTGCAAAAAGAGTTGGATTTAGGCAGAATAGCAGGGCCTTTTGATGAACCCCCTTTTTCTGAATTTCGCCTTTTTCCACTGGGTTTAATTCCAAAAAAAAGAGCCTGGGTCATTCAGGCTAATTCACCATTTGTCTTACCCCTCTGGTACGTCATTAAATGACAAATTCGATAAGGATACATGCTCAGTGACTTATGCGCATTTTGATGATGCACTCAGATGGGTAAGAAAATTTGGGCTGGGTGCGCTAATGGCAAAGGTGGACATTGAGTCAGCCTTTAGGCTATTGTCGGTGCATCCGGAAGGTTTTAATTCTCTGGGTTTTTCATTTCTGGGGAAGTTTTATTTTGATAAATGTTTGCCAATGGGATGTTCAATTTCCTGTTTTTATTTTGAAGTTTTTTCTTCCGTCCTAGAATGGGTTGTTAATTTGGAGACCGGTATAAATTCTATGGTGCACTATCTAGACAATTTTTTGTTCATTGGTCCTAGTTATAGTAGTGAATGTCATATGTTGTTGGAATTTTTCTGTAATTTAGCAAAATGGTTTGGCATCCCGCTAGCAGTTGAAAAAACGTTGGGACCTGTTACAAGTCTGCAATTCTTAGGAATAACGATTGATTCATTGGGTTTTGAATGTAAGCTGCCGACAGAAAAGGTTGCTAAGTTCAAGGAAAAAAACAGTTTTTTCTTAGCAAGCAAAAAAGCAACAGTAAAGCAGTTTCAGTCATTGCTAGGCCTATTGGCATTTGCAAGTCGTATCATGCCTATAGGTAGAATTTTTTGTAGGCGCATGGCGCTGGCTTGCGCTAAGAAAAAATCTGTTTACTGTTTTGTAAGAATGTCAACTGAAATTAAACATGATTTGAAAGTGTGGAAAAAATTCTTGCAGCAGTATAATGGTTGTTCATTATTACAATTGGAGTTTCAAGTTAATGGAGACTTGGAATTATTTGTCGATGCTGCAGGGTCAGTCGGTTTTGGTATATACTGTGGAAAAAGATGGGCCTATGCTCAGTGGCCGGATGATTGGATTGAGCAAGGATTAACCAAAAATGTAACGTTGTTGGAATTGTTTCCAATTCTGACCGAAATCTTGGTATGGGGAGAAGAGTTACAAAATAAACGGATACTATTCCACTGTGACAATAAGTCAATGGTACAGGTCATTAATTCCATACATGCTAAATGTTGCTTTGTTATTAATTTGTTGCGAAATTTAGTGTTATTATGTTTACAACATAATATTTGGTTAAAAGCTGTACATATTCCAGGTAATGAGAATAAAATAGTTGACGCTATTTCTCGTTTTCAGCTCAACGCTTTCAGGAGCTTAGTCCCGGACGCAGAAGAAAAGAGCGTGGCATTGCCTAGCGGCCTTTGGCAATTGATATGGGAAGAGCCGGGCAATTTCTCATGAAAGCACTGGCACAGGGCACTTGGAGGGCTTATGTAGCAGCTTGGAACGAATGGCACAGGTTCCATAAGCTGATACGTGTGGATCCAGTGGGGGGAAACACTGAAGCTGCATTCTCGTTTGTAGTTCAATGTATTAATAATGGTGTATCAGGAAACGCCATTTCCAGAAGATTAGCAGGGGTATCATACGTTCTCCACCCTCATGGGTTTTCAAGGAGTAGCGGGAGGATCCGATTGGCACAGGATGCGGACGGCGCCATTGGGGGTATACCAGAGGCTGGACTCCGGAGTCGCATACTGGCAGCAGCAATGTGACTGGAGTCTGCTTGTTGGCTAATATTGTTTTTTTTTAAAACAAGGACTGGGGTTTAGTAGAGGGGGGTGCTGGGATTTAGTATAGAGTGGGGGATTGGAATTTAGTACACAGGGGGAGACTGCGATTTAGTACAGAGGGGGGATTGGAATTCGGTAGAGGTGGATGCTTTTTTTTTATACTGTACTTTTCAAAACAAACCTACATTTCTATAAAAATTTAAGTTTTTTTTTTTGTTTGTTTTTTTGTGGCCCACATAAACTTAAACCTTGTTTATGTGGCCTGTGCTAGCCTTTGAGTTTGACATGCTTGGTTTAATCTATCTATCGGTCTGTCTGTCTATCTATCTCCATATATTGCTATATAGATAGATACCAAAAGATTGTGGTGAGACCAAACACAATATATCTCCCCACAGTGCAAATGTCTAAGTCAAGCTGAAGTTTGACAAGTTCTTCTTGGGCATTGAAATTTAAAAAATATTTTTTCCACAACTATTCCAGAGTTGCCAACTTGACAAGCAAAAGAGTGTAGGTAGGGACCAGCGCTAATTAGTTTAGATATCTATATACCAACTTGTAAATAGTTCTTGTGACGAGAGCAATCTCGCCACATTGCATTGGAGAAGCCTAGTTGCTCGCCTGTTGCCTTTGGATTATGGCCCCATGTTAAAAGGCTTGATTTTCCCCTGCAAAGACAAGAAAGCCGGGTCATTTGGTGCTTGCCCTGTTTGAGCAGTGATACCCCAGATAGCTATGCCATGGAGCCCATTCGTATAATGAAAGACTATGGGAAAGACTTTGGATCCATGGCAATTGAACTGTATGTGTGTGCTCTGAGCGCCATTCAGTAATAATGTGCGCTCAGATCTGAACTATCTGGGGATATGTTGCATGTCTGTATTTTATGTCATAAATGTAACCTTGTGTATTTTATTGTATTTTACTGACTTTTTGCTGCCATGTGTTCAATGGAGTTTTGCTTCTGTCTTTGGAGATAATTGGATTACTTCTAATTATCTCCAGGATAGAAGACTCTGTGGAACTGGTTTTGGGCAGAAAAGCCATGCTTCCTGTGGTCACAAAGGACTATGATCTATCTTTTGAACCACTGGACCAATTTGTATGATTTTGACGTATGTTTGTATTTGGAGTATGCTGATTCTGAAAATGTAAATGTTTATGTGAATGTGATGCATACTTTTCAAGTTATGAATAATGTGGAAAAATTGTATTTCTCTGCTTGTGCTAAATTACATTACCCATTGTGTAAGTTAATTGAATCACATGCAGAGGGGAGTGTATTGTATGTGTTTATTGGTTGTGTTCCAAAACCCTGTGGGTGGTACTAATGTGTAAGAATGTGTACATAAGCACAATAAACCCACAGCTCTGTCTGGTCACTGCTTGACCCTCAACATGGAGCTTTGTCTCGTTCTTGGGGGGATTTATTGTATGCTGTTCCAGTTCGACTGCTAGGAGTGTAAACCTATTCATATGGTTTTTCCTATTCGGCTGTTTACAGCATTCATATGGTTTCCTGTTCGGCGGATTGGTGTTCTGCAGTAGCTGTGCCTGCATCTCTGGAAAGGGGGACGATCGCCTAAACTTTTTTACCCCTTGTGTGCAAAACGGTCCGTTACAGTTCTTATTAGCTGCTATACATTCAAGTGATTCCTTACAATATCACCAATACCAAATACAAAACAAAAAAAGAATGTAGCGCTTTGATAAAAAATAAATTAATCACCTTTTAGGTTTGTTTGGAGGAAGATTTCCACGTGTACACCAAACATGTACAGATATCTATAAAAAATAATTAAACATATTATAGATCAGGGGTAGGCAACCTTTTAGCAGCACTGTGCCGATATAGGATTGTGATGTCCCGTAGCGTGCCGATCCTATCTTTTTTTAAATTGAGGTGTGTATGTTGCCGTATTCTACTTGTGTTATTTATACTGTAATTGCTTTGTATCATTGTATTTGTGCGTATATGAGCTATTAGATTGAATATGTTCATTAGTAGTTTATGGTATCGTGTATGATACATATAAATGTGGGCTGTGTATAAGGGCTGCTTGTGGAATTGGGTGTGGATGGATATGTCACATTGTGTGTTTGGTAGTGTGTGTTGGCTGTTTGGAGTATTGCATGTGAGAGGCTGAATGTGGGGTTGTGTGCATGTATGTGGATTGTTAGTGGGTTACGTTTGTGCGGATTGTGTGTATGTTTGTGTGTGGGCTGTTCGTATTATTTGTATGAGGGGAGGGTTATTCTGCATTTCCATGTATATCTAGCAGTGTGGGTGGCTTCCCTGGGTTCCAGTGGGGACCAGGCTGGCCAAGGTACAGGTTAAGGTCAGGAGCAGTAACAGCAGCTGCAGGCTGCTCTACTACAGTGTGGATTCCCATTCACAAGTGCTGGGAAGAAGTAATCTGAGATCACTTCCTCTATGTGCTGCAATGCATGGATTGTCCTTCACCACCTTTTCGTATTAGCAGATATCTGAAGTTTTACTGGGACTCCTGATAGGCCAGAGCCTGTTTGGCTCTAGCAGCCTTGAGTGCCGTGTTAAGACACCTTGAGTGCCGTGCATGGCACTAGTGCCGTAGGTTGCCTACCCCTGGTATAGATCATACATAACAGAGTAATATGTTTTAATTCCAATGTATATACACTCACAAACGAAGAGCTATGGACCCAGCTCTGGTTTGAATCGTTTCTGGGTCCGTATAGGCGACTCACCCCTGTTACCGATATGAATCTTGTTCTGTAGAGCAGATAGAGGCACAAACGATTGTGCAGTATTGTTGATAATAATTCTAGTGTAAAGTAAAGAATCCCAAGTGGGTACTTACAAGTATGGAGTCTTATAATAATGACTCAATTCTTAAGCATTGTGCAGATTTGGGACTGCACTCCCTGCTGTATTAGATGAAGTGTTGGGAACCAGGATCGGTGAAAAAAAGTAAAAAAATGTATTAACACAATTGAAAGCAATAAATAAAAGGAGCATCAATATGCTGAATCCGGGACGCGTTTTGCCACCAAGAGCGTGGCTTCTTCAACTGGGTAAATCAGTTCTGTGTCCTTAGGTTCCCAAATCGTGTTTAAATACCGTAGAAATGGCAGGCAGAGAGCCGGTACATGTGTGCCGTCACACGCCTGTACCACCCACAGGTACGACGTGTGCGGTCCATGCCTCCCTCTCATGCCGCTACCGAAAGGGAGCCGAGAGTTTTAAATGTTCTTACTCCTTTTGGCTCCATTCACTTCATGTAATGTTCTTCCTCAGAATAATACAGTTAAAATACAAATCCACGCATACTCGTTACAATACAAGCATGCCATGGACTGCAGTTTCAACTTTACAGATGTACTTATCCTTTGATTATTCATTCAGTCTAGTGATTCACTGTAAAAAACTTAAATTCTGTTGTATTTTTATTTTAACTATTCAGTGGCCAATAGACTGTAAACTCGTTTGAGCAGGCCCTCTTCAACCTATTGTTCCTGTAAGTTTTTGTAATATTGTAAAGTGCTACGGAATATGCTGGCACTATATAAATATCAGTAATAATAATAATAATAATTGTAAAATTAAAAAAACAAAACAATTGTGTTTTTTGGGTAATTATGTCATTACTTATCTAATGTTGCCACCTAGTGGTAAAAAATGTAAAGGAAAAGGAAAGTCAAGTAGGGCTATTTTCCAAAGTAATAGTTCAATGTAAATTTCAAATGATATGTTCTGCTTGAGCTCACTACTTGCATTTATAGATTATATTAAAGTAAAGAACTTTAGTGGGATACAATAGGCATCAAAAAAACTTTAGCTTTGGTGTATAGATCACTTTGTTTATACAGCCATAGTCACACCTCCCTGCATGTGACTTGCACAGCCTTCTTAAAGGAACACTCCAGGCATCCAGACCACTTCTGCCCATTGGAGTAGTCTGGGTGCCAACTCCCACTACTCTTAACCCTGCAAGTGTAATTATTGCAGCTTTTTTTATAAACTGCAGTAATTACCTTGCAGGGTTAACTCCACCTCTTGTGGCTGTCTACTAGACAGCCACTAGAGGGCACTTCCTAGTTCCTAGCACAGGAAACCTGTGCTAGAGTGTCGCTGGACGTCCTCACGCTGTGTGAGGACCTCCAGCGTCGCTCATTTCCTATGCTTTCTTATTTCAATGCTTTCCTATGGGGAGCGCTAATGCCGCGAATGTGTATTAGGTCTCCCCGGCCAGTGGGCGGGATCAGTCTCGCCCACCGGCCGATGCAGTCAGAAGGAGGAGCGGCGCGAGGGAGAAGCAGCGACGTGGGACATCGTCGCTGCCTCAGGTAAGTAACTGAAGGGATTTTCACCGCTTCAGCAACCAGGGATTGGGGGGTGGGAGTGCCAGGAAAACGGATTGTAAAAAACTTAAATTCTAGTATATTTTTATTTTAACTATTCAGTGGCCAATAGACTGTAAACTCGTTTGAGCAGGCACTCTTCAACCTATTGTTCCTGTAAGTTTTTGTAATTGTCTTATTTATTGTTAAATCTCCCCCTTTGATAATATTGTAAAGTGCTACGGAATATGCTGGCACTATATAAATATCAGTAATAATACTAATAATAATTGTAAAATGTAAACATTTCCTTTAAATAGAGGCCTAAGGTTTGAACTTCCTTTATTGCATTGTCTGTTTAATGTAAAATTTCTTTTCTCCTGATTTGTTAATAGCCTTCTAGACCTTGCAGGAGCCTCCTGTATGTGATTAACCCCTTAAAACCGGAGGACGTACAATTACACCCTCTAATAGGCGGCTCTAAACGCCGCCGGGCGTAATTGTACGCCCTCCGGTTTTTGTTAACTTACCCGGTCGCCGGCGGTCCCACGCCGGCGATCGCGGTTGGGGGGACTCCCAGGGAGCCCCCCGCGGCACCTCCGTCCTCCTGGAAGCCCCCCGGCCATGTGAGAGTGGGGTCCTAGCGAGGACCCCACAATCACATGGCCGGGGATAGCTGGCTTCTGTATTGCCGGCAGGGGGGCTGCCTGTAATGACAGGTGGTCCCCCTGCTGGCTGAAAATAAAATAAAAATAAGTTAATGGTGTAAAAAAAAATAATTATATATACTTAGATCATATATATATATTATATATATATGATCTAAGTATATATATACACATATACATACACACACATACACCGTCTAGGTGTATTTTACTATTAATATATATATATTATATATATATATTAATATCAAATTACACGTAGACTGATACTGATTAAATATATATATAATTATTGTTATATATATATTTATATATAATATAAAAAAAATAAAAATGTAAATACGTTAAAAAATAAAATTAAACGGGGGCGTGGCCAACTGCCGAAAGGAGAAGTCGCATGTAGAGACTGCTCCGTGCTCCACTAGGCCCAAAGCGACATTTTAGCCACGGAAACCTGGACTCAAACGAGCAACAACAGTGGGTACAGTGCCCAAGAACGCTATGGCACCCTCCAAGCAAACAAAAATTACAGACCCGGTGAGGCAAAACAAAAAAGATAAAACGAGGCCGGCGCAAGATGGCGACGGCCATGCTGCTCGCCCGACATCACCAGAAAGCCAAGAGGCCCTGGAATATGACCCACCAACACCTGATGAAGAACTGGTCACCAACAAGAGCCTTCATGCGATGCTGCAGGCACTAAAGGGCTCGCTCAGAGCTGACCTCCGCCAATACACCAACGAACTGAGGAAGGAGATCACTGAATTGGGAGGCCGCACTAGCCACCTAGAAACGAAAACGGAGGAGATATGTGCAGCCCACAACGATCTGGTGGACAAACTGCAAAGCTTAGAAGAAGAACAAAAGTCCCTTAAGTTCAAACTGGCAGACATTGAAGACCGATCACGGCGGAATAATTTGCGCTTTAGGGGCATTAGCGACGCTGTCACCAATGAGGCTCTCCCTCTCCACCTCAAAACCCTCTGCAAGCTATTGGTCCCACAGGTGGATGATACAGCATGGGAACTGGACCGTGTCCATAGACTCCCGAGACCAGCTCGCTTCACAGATGACACCCCTAAAGATACCATTGCAAGATTCCACTATTACACCGCCAAAGAGAAACTGTTAAACGCAGCAAGAAAACTTGCCAAATTTCCCGAACCGTATCAAAATGTCCAAATATACGCTGATCTCTCTGCAACAACGATGACGAGGAGGCGGGAATTCGTGAATGTGACCAAGACTCTCAGGAACCACAACATACCCTATCGGTGGGGTTATCCCACAAAACTGCTGGTCTGGTACCGGGACAGATCCGTCACAATCCTAGAACCGGAGGCAGGCATGGAGAAGCTAAAAGAGTGGGGTCTACATCATGCGCAAGGGAGGACCGCTCCAACCCACAACTCACCGCAGAAGTTCCTGCCAGAGTGGAGGATGGTTGGGGCTGATGCTGCCTCGCAAAACCGGGACTAATATGAACACTTCATTGGAGACTGTCGGCACGCTCGGCACATAAGTATTGCCAAATGTTATGTTTAAGGCGCAATGTTTTATTAAGTTTCATGGGTGGGTTAACGCTAGTATGATCAAATGTTATGTTTAAGGCGCAATGTTTTATTAAGTTTCATGGGTGGGTTAACGCTAGTATGATCAACTGGTTAGATCACAGACAGCCTATACTGAATCCCTCACTTGGTTGGGCATTAATCATTTTGCTTTATAAGAGGAGATTCACAATCCCCCAGCATTCCCTTGTTTCCGCTGAGCGCAACAACCACTTACCATACAACAAGTATTTAGCCTTATTACCCCTATCCGTTGAAATGCCAATGTTATTAACTCATACTCCAGTCTGTAAAAGTACATCAGATCCATTCAAGACCAGGCATATACTAGAAGGTGGGTAGGGGGGAACATATGCTAGTCATATAAGCTGTAGCACTCGGGGAACAGTGTAAGGAGCCAGATCCCTCAAGTGATGGGGGACCCTATTGGAGCCTCGTGTACCCCCAGGAAACTCCACTAGGTGTACTAGCAAAACAGCTCCAAGCAAGGAACGTTAGACTCACACCCGGGATGCAACCTCCTCCCCCCACGAGATTTACAGGCAGGGACCACAAACCACGCATAAGCCACAAAACAGCAAATACTACAATCTGAGTAATGTTCCAATATTATCAACTCTGCATAAAAAAAAAAAAAGGAAAAATGAAAAATATATATCACCCCATTTGATAACATGCCTCGGTCCAACCCAGAAGAGCAAACACTGGTTACCCACAAGGTGCTCATTCTCACTAATATTCCATAGGGCCACCAACAGTGGAGACGACTCCACGTTCCCCCTGCCGATGAAGAGTGTGGCTTTCCATCACTCGGATTCGGAGATAAATCCTGCAGGCAGCAGGGATGGCTTGTTTTTTCCCTTGGTTCCCCAATTCTTCCCTAGTTTACTTCCTTCCCACCCCCCTTTTAGACACAAACCAAAATGGGTCGTATATAGTACTCTGCTCATGAGACTAGCCCAGTGCTTTAAAAAGACCAGGTCTCCCACTCCTATAAATACCACAGTTTCGAGTACACTCAAAAGGCATATAGTTTTTACCATAAAATGACTCAAACTACATTTAAAATCCTCTCCTTGAACGTCAAAGGACTGAACAGCCCATACAAACGTAGTCTAGCAATTAGGGATATGCACAAATCACGTGCTGCAGTGATATGTCTCCAAGAAACTCACTTGTGCGTTACCAACCCCCCAAGTTCCAAACTAAGCGATACCCCCAAGCCTTCCACGCATATTCCCCAAACAAGTCCAAGGGGGTTTCCATTCTATTCCATGCGGACTGGGCATTTCAACCATGTGACACTTACGCAGATACAGCAGGACGCCTCCAGGTTTTGGTGGGCTCACTCAATGGTGTAGAAATAACCCTAGCGTCCCTCTATGCCCCCAACGACGGCCAACTCCCATTCTTACGCAATGCACTTAATAAGATAGATTCAATGAAACGAGGACAGGTCATAATCTGTGGGGACTTCAATTGCAGCCTCGACCCCAATCTGGACATAAAACGGGTGAATAATAAGAAAGCGTCCACATACGCATATCATAATGGCAAAACCTTGTCCGACATTATGTTCAAACTAGACCTGTATGACGCTTGGCGTAACATTTATCCAACAGGCAGAGACTACACATATTTCTCACCAATTCACTCAACCTACTCACGCATTGATCTAACACTGGTAGACAAACTAACCTTAACAAACATAACTGAAGTAGATATAGGGCTGCGGACGTGGTCAGACCATGCCCCGGTAACGATTACCCTCAGCAGCCTAAACCCAATCCGCGGGAGAGGAAAATGGAGACTTAATGAAAGTCTTCTGGACGATCCCACAGCGCTGCAAAAGATCCTTGAATCCGCAACCAATTATTTCAAGGAAAACATGTCCGAGGAAATCCCTATACAGACTGAATGGGCAGCTCACAAAACCGTGGTCAGGGGGGTACTAATCCAAATCGGGTCCCGCAAAAAAAGGAAACACGAAGAGGAGTTAAGGCGGGTAACCCTCGAACTGGCAGAGGCCGATAAACACAATAAACAAAACCCGTCCACTAAATTAGCTAAAAATGTAGCGCGCTTGCAGAGGAACTTGAATGCTATTTCGTTACAGACAATCGAAAGGAACATGAGAGCCCTTAGATTGCAACATTATATACAAGGCAACAAAGCAGGTAAACTATTGGCTAGTAAGTTAAAAGCCCAGCGTCTCCAGACGAAAATCCCCTTTATCGAAACTTCCCAAGCATCCAAATTATATAACCCTAATGACATTGTAAACACGCTGGCGTCCTTCTACTCCAATCTATATAATTTAAAAGACGATCCCCTGACACCCCAACCGACACATGCTTCCATAGATGAATTCCTCAGCCACGTCGAACTCCCTCACTTGACACAAGCACAAAAAGAAACACTCGACCGACCATTCACAGACGACGAGGTCGCAAAAACTATTGCATCCCTCCCGAAACATAAGGCCCCAGGTCCAGACGGATTCTCAAACTACTACTACATTAAACTAGCAAAGACTCTAACACCTTTCCTAACCACACTTTTCAATAACATTAAATCGACAGGGATCATGCCAAAAGAAATGCTTGAAGCGCATATTATCACACTTCCCAAACCGGGCAAACCGCCCACCAAATGCGAGAATTTAAGACCAATCTCGCTCCTTAATGCGGATGCTAAGCTTTACGCTAAACTACTCGCATCCCGCATGAAACCCCTCCTCAAGGACTTAGTATCAGCAGAACAAGCTGGGTTTGTTCCCGGACGACAAGTTGGAGATAACACACGTCACTGTTTGAACCTGGTAAATTGGGCGGGGACAAGCAACCAACATGGGGTGATCTTGGGACTCGACGCCGAAAAGGCGTTTGACCGACTTAATTGGAAGTACCTGACGGCTACCCTACTGAAAATGGGTTTTACAGATACCTTCCTAGGGAGTATTATGGCATTATATAGTGCACCGTCAGCTAAGGTTTTTAACACTGGTTTTTTGTCACAATCCTTCACAATCAGTAACGGAACGAGACAAGGATGCCCTCTGTCTCCCCTGCTTTTTATCCTCTGTCTAGAACCACTTATATACCGCATTAAACAACACACAGAGATCTCGGGACTTACCACACCAGCGGGTACCCAAACACTAACACTATTCGCGGATGATATCTTACTCTTCCTCACACGCCCCGATAAATCCATCCCGGCGTTGACATCCCTGCTATCTCTTTATGGTGCGGTCTCCTATTACAAGAACAATACCACCAAAACCCAGGTACTACCATTCGGCCTCTCCCCCACAACGATAAGTAGTCTAAGGACAACATTCCCCTTTGATTGGAGGGATACATCCCTAAAATATTTGGGGGTCAACCTAACAGTATCGCACACTAGACTCACACATGAAAATCACATACCCCTCACACGTAAACTGCAAACAATGCTAGATAAGTGGCAACACCTTGACATTTCCTGGCTAGGGAGAATCCAGACGATCAAAATGATGGCACTTCCACATGTACTATATTTGTTCCGCACCCTACCCATAGCACTACCAGATACACTCCTTAAAAAATTCCAATCCATTTTTAACTCATACATCTGGAAAAAGAAACCTCCCAGAATCACCCGTAGACTTACCTGGCTATCTCCAAACAAAGGTGGAATAGGGATCCCCGACATAAAAGGTTACTATAGGGCGTCAGTACTAGCCCAAGGATTAGAGGCCCTTACTAGGGTCAACACACCGGTGTGGCTGCACTTGGAGAATGCATGCCTGCACCCGGCCACGATAACACAAACATTATGGTCTCCATGTGCCTCCACGAAATCAACCACACAGGGACTGAACACCACCAACTTTATGCTAGCTAGCTGGAGAAGATGGGCGAGAGATCTCATGGGTCAAGCCCATCCCATCTCCTTTGCTCCTATATCCAGCTTACAAGACCTAATTAGTAATCTATCGCTGAAAACGTGGATCACACAGGGGATCACTTCGGTAGAGTCCCTGTTAACACCACAAGGCATAAAACAGTTTCCTGAACTACAAGCCGAGTATGCGTTAGCCCCCAGGGAGATATTCACATATCTGCGTATCAAGCACGCCCTATCATCATTAAACATACAGCATAGTGAGATAGAACACCTCACCGCATTTGGGCGACGTTGCATCTCCACCCAATCCTTGGGCAAAACCCTCTCCTTGAGCTATTCAGCAATTAATGATGTGGACAGTACCACTAAACACGGTTACATGCTTAAGTGGGAACGAGATCTGAAAGACACATTCCCCCTACCGATGTGGCTACAGGTGATCCAAAACACGCGTGCCTCTTCACATAACATGTCCCACTGGGAGAGCTTTTGTAAACTATTGATGAGATGGTACCTCGTACCTTCTCGCCTAGCCCAGCTATACCCAGCTGTCCCGCGGGCATGTTGGCGCTGTGGTGACGAAGTGGGCACATTGCTTCATGTCTTCTGGGAATGTACTAAATTGACACAATTTTGGCACCAGGTCAGGTCACTGATAAAGGAGGTAACAGAACTTATCATTCCACTACGCCCGGAATGCTATCTTCTACATATTCACACAGGCACACTGACCTCCCCCCACAAGACAGTTATATATCACATATTGTTAGCTGCAAAAACTAGCATAGCCAGCAGATGGAAAAGTTTGGATCCCCCTAGCATTCAGGAGGTGAAAAATAGAGTCCACTCGACTTATGACCACGAAAGACTAGCATTCCGATTGCAATCCAGCGAGGACAAACACGCAAAACTATGGCTCAGCTGGAGTGCAGCACACTCAGGCAGGTAGCGAGATGAATGGTGGAGGGTGAGCCATCGCTTTTGGCAGGTTGTAGATGATTTCAACGAACAATACCCAATCTCTCTCGAAGTGATCACTCGCAGACATCTAAACTCCTCCAACAGATTACCACCCAACGCTGCAGTCTAAGGGTCCTCAAATGACTAGGGCCGTAGTGCGCTCCACCGCATCCCATCATTAATGCAGGCAAACAAGCGAGTATCAACAGGGCCCCCAAGACAGGTCCGAAAATACCTGATACACTTTGTCGTGCCTAGACCAACTTGGATCAAACCCAAATCACTATACAATGTTAGCCATTCACTATATATGTACTGTAATATTTGATTGTGTCTATACAATGTTACCCCCTCCCCTTCTTCCTTTCTGTATCCCCCTTTTTTTTTGTCGCTGTCGCGACACCACAAAAAACTAATAAAAATTAAGATATTGAAAAAAAAAAAAAAAAAATAAATAGTAAAAATATATAGATGTGTGTTATTTCGTTCTAACTGTATTGTGAAATTAATATATATATATATATATATCAAAATACACGTAGAACGAAATAATATATATATCTATACACATAAATATATACGTATATATCACTATATATATACCTATATATAAATAAAAATATTTAAAAAAAAATTATATAGATATATACATATATATACACATACGTATATATATACATATATTAATTCTACATATATATTTATGTAATATTTTTACATAATTAGGTATCTTAATTAATTACAATTAGCAGGACCTGCCTGACAACCCATGCCGAAAGTAAAGGGAATTTAATTTGCTAGCACTATATTTAACCCTATAACTTTCCGAGACACCATAAAACCTGTACATGGGGGGTACTGTTCTACTCGGGAGACTTCGCTGAACACAAATATTAGTGTTTCAAAACATTAAAATGTATTACAACGATGATATCGCCAGTAAAAGTGACGGTTTTTGCATTTTTCACGCACAAACAGCATTAAACGGACAATATTATTGCTATGATACTTTTTACTGTTTTGAAACACAAATATTTGTGTTCAGTGAAGTCTCCCGAGTACAACAGTACCCCTCATGTACAGGTTTTATGGTGTTTTCAAAAGTTACAGCGTCAAATATAAGGCTTGCGTTTCATTTTTTTCACATTAAAATTCGCCAGATTGGTTACGTTGCCTTTGAGACCCTATGGTAGCCCAAGAATGAAAATTACCCCTATGATGGCATACCATTTGCAATAGTAGACAACCCAAGGTATTGCAAACAGGGTATGTCCAGTCTTTTTTAGTAGCCACTTAGTCACAAACACTGGCCAAAATTGGCGTTTTTTGCATTTTTCACACACAAACAAATACTAACGCTAACTTTGGCCAGTGTTTGTGACCAAATGGCTACTAAAAAAGACTGGACATACCCCATTTGCAATACCTTGGGTTGTCTACTATTGCAAATGGTATGCCATTATGGGTGTAAATTTCATTCCTGGGCTACTATACAGTCTCAAAGGCAACGTAACCAATCTGGCGAATTTCAATTTCAAATGTAACGTGCTATATTTGACCCTGTAACTTCCCAAAACGCCATAAAACCTGTACATAGGAGGTACTGTCTTACACGTGAGACTTTACTGAATATAAATATGTGTATTTTATTGCAGTAAAAGCAAACAGTATTATGACACTGACCGTTAAAATATAATGTAGAACTAAAAAAATCCAAAAAAAACGTATTTTCTCCCATTTTTTTCATATTAAATTATGTTTCATAGCTAAATATTTGATATTAAATGAAAGCCCTGTTTCCCCTGAATAAAATGATATATAATAAGGGTGGGTGCATTTACTATGAAAGAGGTGTATTACGGTTGGACAGACATGTAGCGCAAATGCCAGGTTTTGTTTACATTTTGTTTTGTTCACAATGTTTACATTTGGCTCCGTCCTTAAGGGGTTAAAGTTCAGTTTACAGAGGATACAAACAGGAGTCAAAAACTTCTAAAACATCTGAAAATAAAACCTTTTTTCATGCAGTCTGTGTTAGTTACAACCAGGGGAGGTGTGACTAGGGCTGTATAAACAATAACAATAATTATTTAACTCCTAAATGGCAAATAATTGAGCAGTGAGACTGCAGGGACATGAACTATACACTGAAACTGCTTCATTAAGCTAACGTTTTGATGCCTATAGTCTCTCTTTAATGTACTTTACTTTAACATAATCAAAAAATGCAGGTAGTGAGCTTAAATATATCTCCAAATGTTAATTGTGGCATAAATTAAATAATGACAAAATAAAATAGAGACATATTAAAGTTGATTATAATTATCCTCATTATGCCTAGTATGTACACTCACATGCTTGGTCCCCACCAGATGAGCTTAAACTGAACAGATTTCTAAATAAAAAAAATATAGATTAAACTAAAGAAACACAAAATAAAATACGATAAGTTATAGGCACCATGTTATCGCAGTAGTTTTGGTGCATAGACATCATGCTTGCAGTCTGACAAATGTAGCAACAAAGTTTACATTTGTCAGTCAGCATACCTCTTGGTGGCTGCTGCTCAGACAGCCACCAGACGCACTTTCCCTTGACAGACTTCAATTTTTGATTATTATTATGTTTGGCATCATCAAACTCAGCATAATGATGCTGGACTCTATGAGAATAATTAGTATAATGCTTCTCTGTGAGAAGCATCTGAATGGTGCAGGCCCCAATGCTTCTTTGTGAAGCACTGATTGACCTGAGATCATAATCACTGTTGATCCAAAAGTGGGGTGAACAGACTGCTGTGGCGAAACCTGAACAACGCTGTATAAAAAGTGGATTTATCTTGACGCCCCTCATGACGCCCCTTATGTCTACTTGAGTGCTTGGGTCAACCAGATGTAAGCCAATACTGAATTACTCTTTTGAGGCCATATTGCTCAAATTCAGGACCCTCCATTTAATAAATATTTAATAATCAGTATGTCCTGCAGCTTGGCTTATTGATGTCTTGTTCTAAGTGTATATTTCACTATGTTATTATTATTATTATTATTATTATTATTATTTTGTTATTATTTATATAACGCCAACAAATTCCGTAACGCTTTACAGTGGGTGGACGAACAGACATGTAGTTGTAACAAGACAAGTTGGACACACAGGAACAGAGGGGTTGAGGGCCCTGCTCAGTGAGGTTACATGCTAGAGGGAGTAGGGTAAAGCGACACAAAAGGTAAGGATAGTATTAGACTAATGGCAGTTGCAAGAGAGGAATCAGTCGGGAGCTATTGATAGTTTAATTTAAACACTTTTATGAAGAAGTGGGTTTTTAATGATTTTTTGAAGGAGTTGAGACTGGGTGAGCATCTAACGGAGGAGGGAAGTGAGTTCCACAGGAACGGTGCAGTCCTCGAGAAGTCTTGAAGGCGAGCATCAGAGGTGGGAGTACGGACAGATGATAGACATAAGTCTTCACTTGTTCTGCCACAGCTGTTGAAATGCTAATTGTGAACATCATCTTTACAATCCAAACATATAACACTGTTTTTTCGTGTGTGTCTTAAGTTCTCAAATTTCCTCAACCATAATTAACTTTTTCATAGCAGAGAAAAGAATGTTCAAATAACCTAACATTCTTTAAGGTCAGCTCTGCCATGTGAATATAGTTCCTCTCTTTCCTGCCATGCTGTGTATCCACTAGGTGGCATAGGATCAAAAGCAGAGATTGTTTCATCAGAGTAATCTATAATGTTTTCAATGAGTTCTAAATATTTTATGCTGAGCAGTGGCCTGACAGTTATATTTCTGCACTATCTCTATCAATTGTAGTTCAAATGCTATAAAACCAAATTCATGTTCGAGATATATAGAACCAAATTCTTGTTTCGAACTACAGTTGATCTACACTATGATACTGATATACAGTATATTGACACAGCTATAATTTGATCAAATATGCAGAGTGATTAGTTGTGCTGCTGCTTGCAATATTGATCAGACTTATCCAGTCTCTACAATGTCCAGTTTATGATGTATATTAACAAAGGGTGCCAGGCCGATGTGTGAAAACACTGGATAAATTTGATCTATATCACAACTAATTGTACTGCATGATTTAGGAATTATAGCAAGTTGATTGTGGAATGCTCTGCTCAACGACACATTTAATTGTTGATCATTCTTTATCAAGATTAGTGATGTCGCGAACCCGAAATTTTCGGTTCGCGAACGGCGAACGCGAACTTCCGCAAATGTTCGCGAACCGGCGAACCGGCCGAAACGCCATTGACTTCAATGGGGAGGCGAATTTTAAAACACACAGGGACTCTTTCTGGCCACAATAGGGATGGAAAAGTTGTTTCAAGGGGACTAACACCTGGACTGTGGCATGCCGGAGGGGGATCCATGGCAAAACTCCCATGGAAAATTACACAGTTGATACAGAGTCTGGTTTTAATCCATAAAGGGCAGAAATCACCTAACATTCCTAAATCACAATCAATATGGATTGACACCTGACATATGACATATTGACACCTTGACATATGGATTGACACCTGTCCTCAGAGCCCCTGATGCACACGGACACAGAGCAGAATAGAGACTGGTCCCCCTACATAGGGTCACTTGGCAGATATGGATTGACACCTGTCCTAAGGATCCCTGATACACACTGACACAGAGCAGAATAGGGACTGTTCCCCCTACATCGGGTCACTTGGCAGATATGGATTGACACCTGTCCTAAGGTTCCCTGATACACACTGACACAGAGCAGAATAGGGACTGGTCCCCTACATCGGGTCACTTGGCAGATATGGATTGACACCTTGTTACAAACTGCTATTTGTAACGGGCCCTTTAAATGGCAAATTGCCATGGGTTGTGGAGAAGCCTATTTGCCAGCCTCCTCCGCATGACTATGGCCCCTGGGAGATTGTGAAAATGTATGCACTTTTATTTGGTGTGTATGGCCCTTTAAGACTGTCGGTGGGCATATTGGGGCTTATGGACTCTTTATGTGACTGGTGCTGGCCCTTTAAACACCTTTTTTGGGACATCAGGAAGATTGGGACACTGCCCCTTTAAGGCCGTGTCCCCAGACTTGTTGGGGACACGGCCCCTTTAAGACGGTGTCCCCTGTGTCCCCAGACCTGGTGCAAACCCTTTGTGCCTGCCTGGCTATTTCCCACTTGGTTCAGTAAATGGGAAATTATTTCAGCTGCAGAGACTAAGTCCCATTCGTGATGGGACTTAGTCTTTTTTTCAGCCGTTTTTTTCAGCCTTATTTCAGCTGCAGAGACTTAGTCCCATTCGCGATGGGACTTAGTCGTTTTTTCAGCCTGAAATAGACCGACCTCACAGCCCAAATCTATGGAACTGTTTTGGGCAGGAAAATGTGCTTGCGGTCGGTCATAAAGGGACCTCCAGCTAACTTTTAACCCCTGGATGGATTTGGCTGATTTTTGGTTATGTTTATGTTTTAAGTGTGCTGATTTCAAATATGTAATTATGAAGATGGGATGTGTAGTTTTAAAGTTACAGTGTATGGCTAAAAACTGTATTTTTACTGCCTGTGTTTAATTATGTTAATCTCTTCCCAAGCGTCATTTCGTTCAAAGTGGAGAGAATGTTAAAAAAATATATTTTTGTTCGGAGTGTGAGAAATGCTTTTCAGCCGCTTCTAATCTTAAGCATCATTTGAGGAGCCATACAGGAGAGAAGCCTTATTTGTGGTGTGTTTAGTATTGTTCTGATCAGTTTAATACCTTCCGCGTCTCC
>OW240917.1:214215440-214242414 GCA_933207985.1 Pelobates cultripes
ACTGACTGCTATTCAATCTATAACAGTGAAAAAAGTTTTTTGTTTTTAAATCCAAGCTATTGTGACACCAGATGTAATTGGTGGCACTGACTGGAGAAATGGGCACAGTATGCACTGTGAGCCTGACACAGAAGCTGGCAGCAGTGGCAGACAACTGACTGCTATTCAATCTATAACAGTGAAAAAAGTTTTTTGTTTTTAAATCCAAGCTATTGTGACACCAGATGTAATTGGTGGCACTGACTGGGGAAATGGGCACAGTATGCACTGTGAGCCTGACACAGAAGCTGGCAGCAGTGGCAGACAACTGACTGCTATTCAATCTATAACAGTGAAAAAAGTTTTTTGTTTTTAAATCCAAGCTATTGTGACACCAGATGTAATGGTGGCACTGACTGGGGAAATGGGCACAGCATGCACTGTGAGCCTGACACAGAAGCTGGAAGCAGTGGGGCGACTGCTATTCAATCTAAACAGTGGAAAAAGTTTTTTGTTTTAAAGCTATTGTGACACCAGATGTAATTGGTGGCACTGACTCGACACAGAAGCTGGCAGCAGTGGCAGACAACTAAGTGCATTTACATTACATAGAAAAAAAAATAAAAAAAAGCATACCCTTATCCCTAACCTAGCTATGCTTTTCCCTATCTTATGAACAGCAGCTACACTTTCCCTCCTCTTACTAAGCATGCAGCTTGAGAATGAATCTAAAATGGATGCTGTCCAGTAGGTGGGAGGGTCTGCTAGGGAGGCTGTGCTGCTAATTGGCTGGAATGTGTCTGCTGACTGTGAGGTACAGGGTCAAAGTTTACTCAATGATGACGAATAGGGGGCGGGTCGAACCGCGCATATGTTCGCCCGCCGTGGCGAACGCGAACATGCTATGTTCGCCAGGAACCGTTCGCCGGCGAACCGTTCGGTACATCACTAATCAAGATCTGTGTTTATTTATTAATTAATTTTCATTTCTTTGCATCTTGCTTTTCAACTGAGGACAGTGTCAGTATAACAAGAAGCCAGATGGCGTATTTTTTTTTTTAAATGCTGATGACAGTACGTCAATGTCTACAGTCTCTTACAAATGTTTTGTTGGGCATTTAAAGATACATAATGACTCTTCACAATATAACATTTTCAAACTTGCATGGACCAATAAACATCCACGAGGTGCATACTCATGAGCCCATAAAGTATAGCACCGGGGCTGCTAGTATTAATGCACCCATCAGCTTCTTCTCAAAGATAAGTATTGAATTCAATTCAGAAGCATTGAACGGCACACCATGCGTGTGCTAGTTTGCGAGCAGCGGGATGAACTAAGTATTATATCTCGCTGCTCAATCCAGCCTACCTCTTCACTTTCTTTCATGCCCCCAAAGGCAGCACCTAGCAGCCAGCACAGATCTCTGTAAGTGGTGAGATGAGCTCAGTGATAGTCGTGTGACTCAGAGTGCTGGCAAACAGTATAATATTCATTCTAATATTTGCTAAAGCCAAACATGATCAGAATTCAGACGGCCCGAGCAAATCTGCAGCAATCGCCCAGATACATTCGGTGTCCAGGTTAAAATCAGTGCTTTCACATCACAGAAGGGTAGCATATTTACAGTAAGAACTGGATATATTGGGAAGCACAGGTGACTGTCAGACAGTCAATGAGGGTTATTCACACAACATTTCATATGATTTAATCAGATTTATGGACAAACAACCTGTTTATCTTTTTATTATCACTCTCCCTAGCAGCAATAGTAAGGCACAATAAGGGTGCGGGAGGGGAGGTGCAGGGGTGTGGACTGCAGTACTATAAATTAAAAAACATATATGTGATCAATCTCACACATCTCAAAGTTGTAAAAAGAAGTTAAAAACTCCAACAGAAAAAACTATTATTATTATTATTTATTGGCACAAGAAATGGTGAGACGCTACACTTATAGATAACCACTGATCTTCTATGTCTTCCAGACCTCACAACAATGATGGTCTTCACAGTCTGTGTACATAGTCAACTAAATTTCATATATGCTCTTTTGCCTCTGTGTTTTAGGTACATGTTCATATCTGCAAGTATTAAAATGTCTAAATAATTAATCAAATATGTAGAAATCCAATCAGCATGGGCATGCGACAGCTTCTTAATATTCAAGCAGCTTTATTGGGTCAAGAGAAAAATTACAAGAAACTGTTGTGTGCCCGTACCGATTGGATTTCTACGTATTTGTTGTACATTGTTGCAGTCTCTGGTGTGTGAACACTAACTAAGGATTCTGGTTGAATGCTATCCCTTTCTATATTCCACTTAATGATTAATCAAGGCATTTTTTAAACAAAATATTGAATGACGGTTCATTCAGAAAAGATAATTCACCAATATCTTTGGAACCGTTCTCAGGACTGAAATCAGGATGCATGAAAGAAATATCCGGCATTAAATATTCAAATTATGATTCTCTAATGATAGATGAGATGCCTAAAAAAGGAGTAAAAACAATATTCAGCAACTGTTTTAGAGGGTGTAATGGTTGGAATTTTAAGAGTGTACATTTCTTCAAACTGTGAAGGGGAAACATTTTCAGTCAATTCTGTCACAGCTTTAGTTGCTGATTTTGAAACTCCGCTTGAGACATTTTCTGTTTCCATATGTTCATTGGTTTATCTGTGGAAGTATATACATGCAGAGTGTGAGTAGTTGCATTTTTTTTTTGTCAAAATCAAACGTTCAGCTTTGTATAGAGGCATTTCTGTGTTTATATAAATTGACTGTAGCAACTGATTTATCCTGTTTCTCAATTCTTTCTGCACATGTCCCATTAGTGGAAAATGTATCTTGTTTTGGTATGAAAAATAACTTTTTGGATCTTCCATAGATGTGTCTGATTCTTCATATTCAGAAGTTGAACAGTTACATGGGGATTTTGTCCCAATGTCGAGCAATAAGGTCAAAACACTTGGTCTTGGAAAGATGGTTGAAACTGTGTTTGGGCTCAATGCTTTCCTTTGTGGAAGAAAACATGTCTGGTGCAAAAAGTTTTGAACATATTCTCATGGTGATCGGATTAATTTATTGTATGATCAATTGTATGGTTTTATTAAAAAACATGGAGGTTCTTATTTTGCGTAACTGAAAAAAACATAAAAATGTTAACATGTGTACATATCTTCTGGAATATCACATTCCCCTTTCTTTGCTGCTCTATTCAGATAGGTACACCTTTTATTTGTCCCATTTGAATTTTGTTGCATTGCTATATGCATAGACATTCTTAGTTTGGGGATATTCAGCCCTGTTTGCACTGATTTGTACTAACATAATTTCTGTTCATATTTCTTAATTTGTAGTTTATTTTAGTTCATTATTGTGGTGGAACATACCTCCAATTTCGTATATTTTACCTTTTTTCCATTAGGAGTTATGGTATACGAACACTCTACATTCGACTCCCGAACGAGGATCACCCTGGTACCCCATTAGAACATTCCCACGTAGTAACTTAAGTGCGAAACTGCAAGGTAATTAATTAATGGAGGGGAATAACTGTATAACCGAATGCACGTGGTCGGCAAAAGAGTGGCGGCCATTTTGTCTCCTGAACGTGGGCAGCGGTACTTGGTCGTCAAGTGTCTGGAACTCTTTTCGGCTAGGCACTCGCACAAACCCCGGTAAAAGTTGTAATATTGTGTTGGAGACCCCATGATAGGGGTCTGTGCATAAAAGCTGAGTGTGGCATGAATAAAATCAGTTAACTCCCAGAACTATGTTTTGTCTAGTAACTGGAGGAATGGATGCTTGCATGTTTAATGGTTCAGGCCTGGCTGAGAGGAAGAATTAGCGGAGGTAACCAGTCTATTAACCCGGGGTCCGCTACAATTATAACATAATTTAATATGAACAATATATTAAAAAGTGTGAGAACTTAAGAAATTATGGTATTTTTCAAGTTCTGCATGGCTTTTTAATTGTGATTGTCATTATACTGTTGGCTTTTAGTGCAATAAAACACACATATTTGTGTTCAGCAATGTCTTGTGAGTACAACTATGCCTATGTTGCATTTTATATCATATGGCAGCTCAGGAATGAAACTTAACCTCATTATGGCGTACCATTTGCAAAAGTAGACAACCCAGGGTATTCCAAATGGGTTATGCCCAGACTTTTTTAGTAGCCATTTAGTCACAAACCCTCAAACCCTGGCTAAAGTTAGTGTTCATATTAGTTTTTTTGCATTTTTCACAAAAATATTGCCCATTCAACGATGATATCATCAGCATTATACATTTTACTACTCTAAACCACTAATATTTGTATCCAGCGAAGTCTCCTGAGTACAACAGTACACCCATTGTACGGAATTGATGGAGTTTTGGAAAGTTACAGGGTCAAATACAGAGTTTGCAAATTCAATTCTCTGGCCTTTCTTCCTGGGTTGACAGGCAGGTCCCTCAAATTATAATTAATACAATCATATTGTGTAACAATGGTACATATCATTTTATATATATATATATATATATATATATATATATATATATATATATATATGGGAGGTCTTAAAATTAGGTAAATACAACATCAGGTGAACAACAACACATGACATATTACACTGTGTCATGATTTATTTAACAAGAATAAAGACAAAATGGAGAAGCCATATATTATAATAAGATATTAATGCAATGGTTTAATAATTTTTTTTAAATTTACTATTTCAGGGGGTAAGGACTCAATTAATCAGAAAGTAGATAGTGTAATCTGCCGCTCTTAACCGGACAGTTGGCTATTTTTGGGTGCTCGGATACAGCATGTAGCAGACAGAGTTGATGGATAATGGGAAGGGCTGGGGAAGACCCAGATGTCATGGTCCATATTGGTACCAATGACAAAGTCAGAGGGAAATGGAAGATGCTAAAGAATTAGTTTAGGAAATTGACTGATGAAAAGGACACCCAAGAAAGTATGTTCAGAAATGTTACCTGTGCCGCACGCTACAGAAGACAGGCAGCAGGAGATTATTAAGGTTAATGTGTGGCTAAAGTCATGGTATTGGAATTAGGGTTTTGACCTTTAAGTGCACTGGGCAAATTTTGCACTTGCATACAATCTTTATAGTCCTGATGGATTGAACCTAAATGGTAGAGGTTCTGCTGTGCTTATGGACAGGATGGCTATAAAGTTGGAGGAGATTTTAAATAAGAGGTAGGGGGTTTCGACACAGAAAGCTACAAAATGGATATAAAATAAGCTCAGGACAAGGAGGATGGATGGGGGAAGGGCAAGATCAGAACAGAGAAGGTATGTAATAGTAATAAAAATTCACGTAAAGTACAAGTGACTCATGATAATCTTAAAAATGTGTGCTTAAAAATGCAAGGAGCCTAAAGAATAAAATTGGGCAACTAGAGGCAATAGAATACAGCAGTGGTTCCCAAACTTTTTAGGTTCAAGGCACCCTTAATATTTCAGTATTTTTCCAAGGCACCCCAAGTCAAAATATCTAGGTTGTATGTCTGTACAGCGCTGCGGCATTTACTGGCGCTATAGTGTAATGTACAGTGTTGGTGTTTGAAGGGGTGCCTGTATTGTGTTTTAATACAGAGGTGTGTTTGTATGTAATGTTTGCATTTGATTGCAGGGGTGTATCTAAATGTTCACTTTTAACTCACTTTTTAACTTTTTACTACTTGGATGTATGCACATACAATACCACATACATACATACTTACACAGATATTAATGCACATAAATACACAGACGTATACATACGAATTCATAGAGACACCGACACATACACACATATAGATAAACACATAGATACACACCGACATGTACACATATGCACCCTAACACACACAAAAATTTATACATGCCCACACTATAACACAGATACACACACTGACATAAAAACACACACCCAGACGCACACTGACAAATATATATATACACACACACACTTATATTCACACACATTCACACACACACACATTCACACACACACACACACACACACAATCATACATTCATACTTACACACACATTCAAACTCACATGTATACACACACTCGTATACACACACTCATACTCACACACACACACACACACTCATACTCACGCACACACTCATACGCATCCATGTACACACACTCATACATATACAAACACTCATACTCACTCAAACTCATACACATACACGCACACACACATACTCATACTCAAACACACACTCAAACTCATACAAGTGATTTTTTAAAATATCTCCAGCCACTCTCCTGTTCCCTGCAGTTTACCTTAAATGCCAGGAGGGTGGCTTGGAGTTCTGCTGCTGTGGGAGTGAGGGGTCTGGAGCTCTTCGTGCTCCTCTCCCCTCACGCTGTGGCTGCCTCCTCCCGCGTTGTTGCCCTGCAGGATGCTGGGAGGAAGTGACAGGCTGTCACTTCCTCCCAGCCGGCCAACATCACAGGCACCCGGTCATGGTCTTAAAGGACTGCGGCACCCGACCAGGCCCCTGTTCAGTAGTAATGTTTCCCCACTATATGACTATAGCACCGGGGAAACATTCCTCGGCACCCCTGTGTGCACGTTGCAGCACACACAGTTTGGGAACTGCTGGCATATACTAAGCAATATGACGTAATAGGAATAACAGAACCAAGGTAGGATGAGCCACATGTCTGGGCAGTTAACTTAAATGGTTACATATTATTTAGGAAGGATTGAAAAAAAACAGTAAAAGGTGGTGGGGTATGTTTGGATGTCAACTATGTGTTAAAGCCAAATCTTAAGCAAGTGTACTGTGACAAAGAAAACATGGAAGCTTTTTAAGTAAATATCTGCTTGGGGCAAAATAAGGGAAATCAATTAATGGTTGAGATATGTTATAAACCACCAAATTAGGAAAGTTGCACATCTAAGTAAAATGTTAATTATTGTAGATTGCTATTTACCGGACAAAAATTGGGATTGAGGGACTAGTAGTTCAGCAAGGGGAATCAGGTTTTTGAACTTGTTAAATGGAACCAATTAGAAAGGACTCTCAAGTAGAAGAGCACTTGAAAAATTGTGATCAAAATATGTTGTCTTTTGAATTAAACTCCAAAAAGCAAAACCACATGGGGTATACTAAAACAATTATTTATTTTGATTCTCTTACTATCACAGTGTGGATTAAATGTGTTCTGTGTTTGTTGGGTAGTGACGACATGTCATTAGCTATTGAGAGATGGAAAGCCATTCTTTTTAAACTCGAGCCAAACCTCAGTAATTTGATTCTGAATGAACAAGATCCTTTTGGGGGACAAGTTTATTAAAAGCTAGGTACATTCATGGGTACATTTACTGCCTTAGATAAGGCTCAATTGTCAATTAAGAAAGTCTTCACTAGTAAGGTTTCTAACAAGGCTGACAGAGGAAGGGATCGTCTGCTCGGCTGTTCATTATAAGGTTCTTTCAAACAGAACTGAGGCTCCTTCACATTCAAAAGAAAAAAATCGAAGGGTAAGGGGGTACCAAAGTAGAAAATCTCCTGAATGGGGGTTAACCCCTAGTGCAAGAATATTTGCACCAACAACTAAACAACAAGAAGAGACAAAAAAACAGGAGAAAAAGAATTATGATAGAGTGTCCTGAAGAGTGTTACATAGTTACATAGCTGAAAAGAGACTTGCCTCCATCAAGTTCAGCCTTCCTCACATTTGGTTTTTGCTGTGATCCAAAAGAAGGCAAAAAAAACCCAACCCCAAGCACAATTTTGCAACAAGCTAGGAAAAAAATTCCTTCTTGACCCCAGAATGGCAGTCAGATTTATCCTTGGATCAAGCAGTTATTACCCTACATTGAAAGATTATATCCTTGAATATTCTGTTTTGCAAGTATGCATCTAGTAGCCGTTTGAACATCTGTATGGACTCTGATAAAACCACTTCTTCAGGCAGAGAATTCCACATCCTGATTGTTCTTACAGTAAAAAAACCTTTCCTTTGCCTTAGACGAAATCTTCTTTCTTCCAGTCTAAACGCATGGCCTCGTGTCCTATGTAAAGTCCGGTTTGTGAATAGATTTCCACACAATGGTTTGTATTGGCCCCGAATATATTTGTATAATGTTATCATATCCCCTCTCAGGCGACGTTTTTCTAAACTAAATAGGTTTAAATTTGTTAACCTTTCTTCATAGCTGATATGTTCCATTCCTTTTATTAATTTTGTAGCCCGCCTCTGCACTTTTTCTAGTGCCATAATATCCTTCTTTAGAACAGGTGCCCAAAATTGCACAGCATATTCGATATGGGTTCTTACCAGTGATTTATAGTGTAAGTTCCTTAAAAGGGAGGGGGGCAGTCAGTGGTACAAATAGTATGTACCACTTTGAATAAAACTTAACTTTTAATACTAAAAAAGTAAAACCACAAGAGCACACATTAAGAACACTAATTAGTATAACTTGTCCTAGCTCGTCTCCGTTAATATGGAGATAGTGTAATTGCAGGGATTATTTCAATCCAATAAGTGAAGGTGAAGCGGTACAATAATTTTCCTGGCGGCACAATATTACAGTCTCAAGTGCAAAGTAGTATATAATACCCTGTTCTCAGAGTCTTGTTTTGTCAATAAAAAGTAAACTGTATACCTGTTGGTGTCTCAGACCATGTATTGTTGTGTGGGAGGGAGAACCAGAATGGGTTATTAATATCGCTATGCAGGAATATATATCGCAGAGATAGTGTGAGTTTAAGACAAAGATAGTGGAGAAATTCCTGAGTAATTCTCAAAATCCCTAAGTGCTTGTGTCTTTAAGGGCACCCCTTAACTAAAGCCTGCAAATCCCTAAACACTGGTCTGAACAGCCTCCCGCCAGAAATCCTGCCTAGGAAGCAGAGAGTGCAAAAACCCTGCTTACCAATTACACTAAAAAGTGGCTAAAATTGCTGATTAAATATCAGAATAAACTGTCAGCTCTATTGCTTAGGATAGTGCAGTAAAGTGGCTGTCCGCACGTATCAGAGCTTAACTAGGTAGTAGAGCTACAGAAGCTGGAGATTGCTGGAAGTCTATTTCAATGTGCAGTCACTAGATCTTAACTGAACAGAATGGGTTAGTGCATGGGATTTTAGCCCCTATATTTCTATTAAAAAAGACATCTAATAATATTAATAAAAATAACAGTTAAACCCATGGTCAGTGTATGAATGGGGTGAAATTAAACTCTTCATTGAGTCCCTGAGGTGCTAATGTTTTCAATTTGCAGATCCACTTGGACTCTCTTTGAAGCAGTCTCACATTAAAATCACCCTTTCTGGAATTTGTTGTTAATCTTTCAATTGCCTGAAATTTGAGATTTGAAGTGTCACCTTGGTGGTGGGATCGGACATGGTTGGAAATGGGTGTGCTGATGTTGGTATTGGTTACGGAATTAACGTGTTGTAGTATGCGTCTGCGAAACTGCTGGTAGGTTTTTCCAACATATTGAAGATTGCACCTACATGTGATGACATAGACTATTCTTGTAGTACTGCAGTTAATGAAGTCTTGTATAGGATACTGATTCATGGTTATTGAACTCTGTATAGACTTGGAAACATGAATGTGTTTGCAAGCCTTACAGGAGCCGCATTTATACACACCCTTAGTCTGTGATAGCCACCCTGAGGTGGTAGTGGGTGGTTCTAGATGGCTGTGGACGAGTAAATCACTCAGATATTTTGGTCTTCGTGCTGTTATACTTGGGTAGTTGGTAATATTGTCCGTAAGTTCCTTATCGTGCAGTAGTATAGGCCAGTTATTGGAGAATATCTTTCTCACAGGTTCCCAAACTGGTCAAATGTACCTATACATCTGATCACATTTTGAGATGGTTTAGGTCTTGATGTCTAGGTATGTCTATCCATCTTAGTTACCCTCTGGTACGCTTGCTTACGAATCTTATAGGGATAAATCTCTTCTTAATCTCTTTTGCTTCATTATAAAAATTGATGTCATTAGAGCAATTTCTCCTTGCGCAAAGATATTTGCCGTAAGGGATACCTGCCTTCATTTTAACCGGATGGTGATTTTTCCAGTGGAGAAGATTATTTGTAGCAGTAGTTTTTCTAAATAATTCTGTCTCCACTGTGCCTCCCATCGTCAATGTGATTTTTAAATCAAGGAATTCCAGAGAGTTCTCATTAAGGACCGAGGTTAGGGACAGTCCTGTGTCATTATTATTAATGAGTGTAATGACCAGGTCATTGAACTTGTTAATTGGTCCAGTCCAGAATATCAGGACGTCGTCCATGTACCTATGCCAACTATAAATATATTGGCTAAGGTCTTGATCTAGTTGAGTTAGTATAGTTTCTTCCCACCATCCCAAGTACAGATGCGTAGCTGGGGGCACAAGCCTTCCCCATAGCTGTGCCCCTCAGCAGTAAATAATATGTGCCATTAAAAACAAAATAATTGTGTCTGAGAATGAAAGAAAGTAAATCTAAAAGAAAATTTTCGTGTGACTGAAAATTTGGGGGATTTTGCCAGAAAATAGGATGTTGCCTTGATTCCTATTGTATGTGGAATGTTGTTGTATAATGATACAGCGTCAATACTGGCAAGAAGGGTGTATGGGGGCACCTCCAAATTTTCCAAGGTAAGTAATGTTTGTTTCGTGTCCTGTAAGTAGGATGATAATTGAATGACAAACGGATGTAATAGATTTCCAAAAATTTACTTGCATTCTCCTTTAGGGATTGGTTCCCAGACACTATCGTTCTACCTGGTGGTTTAAATTGGTCTTTGTGCACATTCGGCAAGCAATAGAAAGTGGCTATGGTTGGTGAGTTTTTTGGCATCATAAATCTCAATTCCTCAATGGTGATGATGTTTTCTTCCAGGGCTGAGTTCAGTAAGGTTTTTATGGTGGACAAGAAGGAGGATGTGGGAAGTTTTTTATAACAGGTCAATGTATGCATCTCTATTTTGGATGACAATATTGTCCCCCTTATCAGAGGGTTTTATAACAAGATCTTTATTTAGACTTAGTTCTTTAAGTGCTTTTTGTTCAGCAATGGACAGATTGTTTTTATAGATCCTTGGGTTGGGTAGAGATTCTATAGTGTCAGTAGTCATCTTGACAAAAAGGTCCACATTAATGTCGTCTCTAAGGTTTGGGGTAAACCAGCTTAAAGGTCTAAAATTTGTGAGGGGAGGGGTAGTGTCCCGTTCTTCAAGGAGCTGTACCAATGATTGGAAATGTGTATAATCCTCATTGGTAAGGCCTAATTCTTTAGCAATTTCGCTGTCTTTTCTTTTATGTAAAGAGCACAAGGCAAGTTTGCGGCCAAACAGATTAACGTCTTAAAGCCACTCAAACTTGTCCGCACTGGTGTAGGAACAAATGACAGACCTTTGTTTAGTAGTGAGACATGGTCAGGTGTAAGTGGAAAATTCGACAAGTTGATTATCTTCATTTTGGTAATATCACAATTCTGTGTATCTATTTGCGGAAGTTGTTGCGTTCCGATTTGTAACCCCACCTCTATCGGTCCTGTAGTCTGCCCTGCTGGGGTGGGGGCCAGTCCTGGTCTAAAAAAAGAGGTGGAACCAGAGGAAGGTACAGTAGTAGAGGGAGGAGGTGTGGCTAAGAAGGCTACTGTTTTGTTGTTGCCTTTTAGTATTCCCCGCTTTGTGGGATGTGCTGTCTGATAGGGTCCTGAGTTTTTGATGTGTGTGGACCCTGAATCGGAATCTGTTGATTCTGTGTTGCTTGAGGAAAAGCTATTCTTTCTATTAGGACGTGTGCAAGATCTTTTTGTTATCCTGAAAATGTTTCCTTCCTTCAAGTTCTTAAATCACGTTGAAACTTAAAATGTTTCTTTTCTTTGATGTGATTGGTAAAGCTATCAATGTTTTTTGTAAAAAATTCAAGACACATTCAAGACTCAGATTCGAGACCAGAGGACTTCACCTCCCTTCTTTCTAACTTGAGGACAAGGAAGGCGTTTATGAAGTTCCAGAGGTCCATCCTCCTTCCAGTGTTCTTTCAGTTAGTATTTTTCAGAATTTGTATTTTTTTCTAATCCAATAAATATCTGATTTTAGCACTACTGGTAGTCTGTCTTGCTCCAGGTTCCGGTATTGGGGAATGTCACCCCATAATCTGACACCAAGTGTTTCCACCTTAGAGCCAAGGCAAAACAGGGCTCTAAGTAAGGTGAGAGTTATATATTGATTTTAATCTTACTGTCTATGTAGATATACTACACCATGATTCCCTATTTAACTCTGCTTATTTTTAGAGTGGAATTCATCTAAAGAAGGTGGGGTGCTGGCTATATAGAACCTTATCACTCAAGCTCTGAATATTGTGAGTGTAACCTCCTAATTTTGTCTGCACATTTGCACTTTGTACAATACCATCTGCACTAGTGTTTTTTTTTTTTTTTATCTCTTTCATGTTAAACTGCAAGATCTGTATATTGGTATATTAAGGGTAAGCAAATACTGCATGGAAAATAATATTTTTAGCGCTCCACTCATTACAAGGGAATCCTTGTAAATAATTTTTGTTTATTTACTAAAAGCGTGAGGGACGGAAGGTATTTCCTTACGAGTGTTTTAGAGCCGCTATAATTTTCACTCATTTATTTAATTGAAGCTCCTAATCACATTGACTCCTTGAGAGTTATTTTGGTCTTTTAAAGATTTGAATTTGTTAACCTTTTTTCATAAATAACATGTTTCATTCCTTTTATCAATTTTGTTGTCCTACTTGCACTTTTTCTAGTGCCATAATACCCTATTTTAGAGCAGCTTTAGAGCACCCTGAGAATTAATGCCCTTTTTTTATACATAACACTACCTTACTGACCTTAGCATCTGCTGATCAACATTGCACATTGTTGCATAGTTCGTTGTCTGTAACAATTCCCAAATCTTTGTGTGCTGTTATCCCTAATTCACTACTATTTAGGGTGTAAGTTGCTTGTACATTCCTTACCCCAAAGTGCATAACTTTGCATTTCTGTACGTTAAATTTCATCTGCTATTTGAGTGCCCAGTCACCCAATCTATCTAAATCCCTCTGCAGCAAAGCAACATCCTGCTCACATTGTATTACTTTACAGTTTTGTGTCATCTGCAAACACTGAAACATGGCTTTCAATGCCTATTTCAAGATCATTTATAAATATGTTAAATAGAAGCGGTTCCAGTGCAGAACCAAGAGGGACACCACTTACCACTTTTGTGCAGTGTTTGAATTTCTTTTTCCATTTTCCATCCACAAGTTTAGGTATTAATTACTATGTTATTGCTGTCATGGATAGACTAAAAAAACAAAATGTATTCATACATACAGTGGTACAGTGGTTTACGAATTTAATGCGTTCTCCGTGACGTTTCTTATTGCGAAAAATGTGTAAACCGAAACTCGGTCAAAGTCAAAATGAGCTGGCATGGAAACCAACCCACAATGCAGAACACACAGTAAAAGGTAGGCAAACGACGAAGCTCAGCTCCCTACCTTTCCATCGCTTGAGAAATGCACCAAAAAAGTCCCAAAACCACTGCAAAGAAATTCCAGAATGGCTCCAAAACTCAATGCAAAAGACATTCCAACACCTCCACACTCCACGCCACGTGCTACCCACAGACTCCAGCATGCACGGGGCGACGCTATAAACCTCCCAGGCTCAATGCATCCTGGGGAAACTTGCTTTGTATTGCAAATAAAATTTGTAAACTGAGGCATTATTTTCCATTGATTTTCATTTGGAAACCGAAAATTATGTTTACAGAGGCTTTGTAAACAGAGGTACCACTGTACTGTAATTTTCTGTTCTTGGTTATTATCCATGGCAGCAAAGGAATAGCTCAAATACAAGAATTGTTTTGTTAAATAACTAATTAATTGTCAGTCATTGTCTAAACTAGCTGTATGCTATTGCTTCCTTGGATAACAACTTAGAATATAAAATTGTGTATGAATTTGTTTTCAAGGTTTTTTTTTTTACAGGTTTTCAATGTGTTTTTTTAGATTACAGATTAGATGTGGAGCACTCCCAGTATAAATTAGTGTGAGGGGATTGGTAGAGGCTTGGAATCCTATAGATCTTAAAAAATATATTCTTCCCCTCTCTGCAGTCAACGGGAGAGGCAGGCAGGAGATGTAATTTAATTTCTCCTGGTATTACTATGAATCCAACAGAGTCTGCACATTTAAAAAAAAAAATCTTAAATTATTTAATTTAAATTTATTTTTAATAGTGTCATGGGTATTTTGGTATAAAATGGTTAATCTGAATATAAACACTTTAATTTGAGTATGGCATTTAATTTTCCTTTCTATACACTTGTACTATTAATATATACAGACATTTGTAATTGGTTTAGTGAATACAGTGTCTGTCAGCTTAGAAAATCTTATCCAGGTGCCTGAGAATCAGAATTGGCTTGTAAGAAGCCTAAATATGTTCTTATCATATGAATAAGGTTTCCACATTACTTATATTGTCCATTTTACTGTTTTTACTGTTAATAGCTGGAAACAGTGACAATGTGGGGATAAAGTTGACAATATTTATCTGCTATTTATATAGTACCGTTCTTTCTTAGTATGTTAGAGAAATAGATCTGCTGGCAAAGCTCGTTTATGCTCAGAAGCCTGTCCTCAGCAAGTGATAGTAAATATCTTGGGTCTTTGAATTGACTTCCAATCATAACTGAATTAAATGTGGCCTTATATTTAAATATTGCTGATTGTTTTTTTTTTCCATTTTTTTTCATTTTTTTTTCCCATTTTTATTTTGCATTAGGCTGCTTGATAATATTTATTTTAAAGATGTCCAAGTCACTAGAAAGAAGATGAGTATCATTACAGACACAGATTTTACACAATTTTATACCTCCGTAATGGCACAAGCGAGCTAAAACCTGTATGATACTTTAGTTGGGACCCATCAAAGAGCAAGCTATTCTCGTAAAATCTTGTGTTTGGCTAATTTGCATATGACTAAGGTGTACCTAAGTCAAAAGGGCAATCAATATGTAATCTATCTCACTGATTAGGCGCAGTGAAGGCTAAAACAAGGTCATCTGCAGTTGCTGGATATCTTGTATAATGGGGCCCTATTTGCATTTTCGGGTATATTATTATTATTGCCATTTATTTAGCGCCAACAGATATATGTGCACATGTATCTGTGTATATTTTTTCCATTATATTTTGTTTATTTTTTTATTTTTCAATATTTTGGGGATATTTGAGTATATATATGTTTCAAAAATGTCTTATATATGTGGACTCTCCATATATCTGTATCTTATTACCTTGTCACTTCTAATTATAATTTTTAGAGGTGACAAGGTAATAAGATACAACACGTGCGCTGAAAAAGGGTGGCCATCTTGTCTCCCGAAAGAAGGCAGCGGTACTTGGTCATCGAGGGTCTGAAACTCTAAGTCATACACTCGACCCCGCGAACACCAGTAATTTGGTACAAATGCCTCCTTCACTTCACGACAAGCTAGGAGAGTGCTGTTTGGTAGAATTGTTCGCACGAACCAGGGGAACAATCGCTACCTATGAGGGGATCTGTTTGACTTTTTGTTCATTTTGGAAATCCACTTTTGGAACTATTTTGGGCAGACGCCACGTGTGCAGTCGGTCAAAACTTTACCCCGGAGGCGATTCGGCTGTATTTGTGAGATCGGAGCACGATTTGGATATATTGTGCACTTAGATCCAGGCTATCCAGAGATATAAGACTTGTAGGGGTTCCTATGTGTGTTATATGAATTTTGTGGTGTTTAATGTTTTATTTTCTGTACCTCTAGTGCCTGGGAGATAATTAGTTTAAGCAAAGTACACTCAATTATCTCCCAGACACAGAGACTGTGGGGCGTGTTTTACTATGCTTTTGCTGAAGACCCCATGCTGGGGGGGTCTGTGTATAAAAGTGGGTCATCTGGCCATAATAAATCATTCCATTCCAAGCATCGACTGATGTTTATGCAAACGAAGAAGCGCTTGATTTTAACCACAATCTACTGGCATTTTGGCAGAGTACAAACTAGCGCACTATGTGAACGATCTGTAATCACTCAAGCCTCTAGCATTTTGCGAGTGTGTGAATGAATGGATCATATGAAATACAAGGGGTTTGTTACATTATGTTTTTATTTTTCAGTCATATGCACAGGCACTTTTTTAAAACCTTAATTTAGGTTGGTGTGAAGAGTATTTTTGACCCTTAATGGCAGGAGTAGTTTTATCTAATACTGACATAAGGTTTTTTTTAGAATCCCTGGAAGAAGGCAACAACCAAAAGGTTGCAGTGTTTTGGTCTCTATATCAGTACATTTGATTTTACACTTTTTGGGTTAGATGTTTGCACTTTCAGGATACTTACCTTTGGTTATTATACCTAGTAGGTTATGCATTTTATAACTATGCACTTTGCTATTTTTATTATGTATTAACTGCTTGTGTATTTTTCATATTCAATAAAGTCTATTGGTTTGCCTTTGGTTGCTTAAATTCCTTAAATTGTGTATATATATACATATATATAGTCTCGGTGTGGTAACAAGACATTATTTTCCATTCAAGCACCGTATCTAAATTAAGTGCATGTTACACAGGTGTCCCAAATTATGGTAGAGGGCTCACTATAGAAATTATTGTATGTGTATTGTATAGAGAGAACCTACTGGCATTTTAGATCTGGTGCTCTTTTGGGTGGGATCAGCCTGATATACAACTGGCCATGGTTTTCTCTGTATTGACACAAGTGAACAAAAATCTGTATGAGACTGGAGTTTACCGACATATAGAGACATACAATTATACAGGGAAATACAGACAAATGCATACAGAGACATATATACACTGGCATAAAGAGACATACAGAGACATACATACAGTGACAAACATACGCAGCTAGTCATGCAGAGACATACAGACACAGGCATACAGAGACATACATACACTGATATGCCACTGTATGTTATACAGAGACATACAGTCATACAGAGACATACAGACACATGCAGTCATACATTCAGTATTGAGTATATATTTACTTCTCAGGCCAGTGCAATCAGGTCCCTGGGAAGCATGCTGTCTGACTCTCTGATTTATGGATCCAATTCAGCAGCTCAGTCCCATCACTGGGCACCTAAAGTAGAGAGAGCCCTGGTGCAGGATCACAATCTCTCGCAATGTGCTTCCCTCCTGCCAGTCACACGGACATTTGTACCCCCGGGCCGGAGTGAACTAAGGCGGCTGCCTTTGCCACCTTATGGTAGCGCCGGCCCTGGTCTTGCGTGCATCCACACCAGGCTGTTGGAAGGTGTGAAAAATCAGGGTGAGTAAGAATGGGAGCAGAAGCAAAGGCAATTTTAGAAAACATTGACAGCATCAGAGTACATGTTCTTGGTATTAACACCCTTTTTAGTCAAAGCTGTGAGGGGGGCAACAATCTTTTTTCTGATTGAATTTTTATAATTATTAGTAAATCAAAGTAAACTTTGGATGGCTTTCAGACTTACAAGTCATGGCAATTCTGGAATGATTGAGAATTTCTTGGGGTCCATTTCAAACCTACTAGCAGAGATGATATGGCCTAGAAAATGTACTGTGAAAAATAGTAATTTTTTTGAATTTGGAATATAATTAGTATTTCTCTGATTTTAAGCAAAATCTGAGATTAATTTTTGTACTGAGTATGTATGTCAGGCGAGTGTACCAGTAAACCAATCCTGGCACGTGATGAAGGTGCAACATACTGCAGATAACTTTTTGTTATGTGTGTTTTATTATTATTTTTAGCATGTTATGACGATATTGTGAGAGCACTATTTAGCCTTAGGCCAGTCATTTGTCTGAAATAGGGAGACAGTTGATTCAGAGGAACTGACAGTACTAGCAATTCCATTAATTGAATTGATTACTATGATATGCAGTTCTAGATAGCCTAGAGGTGGATAGAGGCTTTCACAATAGTAGGCTTTGATAAAGCTGAAGTATAGTTTGTAGCCTCTGCTATATCTCATATAGGAAGATAGCATTAGTGGCTAGTTATTCCACCACTGAGGAGTGGACTGCGAACTTCACAATTCTTTGTATTGGATATACTCTTCTCTATTTGCCTGTGTTGCTTTATTCTCTCTATCTACCTCTATCAATTACAAAGGTAGCATCTTCCATGTGTAGACCTCCTGCAGAGCTGTGTTCAGACTGGCTCTATTAGCAATTGTAATGACTTTTTTCTGTCTACCTCCATCGATGGCTAAGGTAGCATCTTTTGTAGACCTCCTTCAGAGTTGTGTGCTGATTGGCCCAATTAAATGGCAGTTGTGATGACTTGGCAGCATTACTGAGCTATACTATTGGTGGGGTTGTTTTGAATATTTGATAGCAGCAGTTTTATCTGCAATTAGTCCCTCTGTATTTACTGTATATCGATATATAGTATTGATTGTTCTTACTTTGGGGCATGGAGCACTATCTGTATAAATACAAGATTTCTATACAACTTTTCTGACCTTCTGATATCCCCCATTTTGCAGGCTCAGACTGATAAATTACTGTTTATTTTTTGTGAGCCTCTATGGTGAGCTATTCTACACTCTTTCTATTTTGTATAAGTGTCAGTCTTGGCAATGGTACAAATAATGGCAAAAATAAACAGTAATTCATGTTATGTTAAAAGATCCCTCGGTGGCATGGTAGTTGACATAGAGGGTACTAATATTTTCAGGCAATATGTTTTCACTGAGGTGTAAGGCATTGTACATGTGTGTTTAGACTATTTTCTTTCTTTCTTTGAACTCTACAGACCACTACTGAATTAAATCGACAAAATTATTATACACCAGTGAGGAAATCTCCTCCAATTAGGTGGGAAGTCTTTTCCTGGTTCCTATTTTTGTGTTCATAATAAATCCAACCTTACCTCAGTCAGTAGGATAGACATTGGGTCGGAGTTCAAAATAAATACCACATTGGACTAGAAACCCTCTACATTTAGTTGGATCACCTCCAAAATGCTCAGGAGAAGTGATCTTAGAGTAGGAATCTGCACCCTGAACTGCTAAGGGTCCAGCCACAGCAGGAGTAGGGGGTGTTCATGGCTTGAGCTAACTGATCTAGTCTATCATCTAGATCAATCATCTTTACAACAGTTGTTCCTATAGCTGTGGGATGTTGCTGGCCAGTTCATAATGTCACAATTCAATGAACCTGATACAAATAAGTATAGGATCCCTATATGCAGATATAGGCAGGAATAGAAAGAAGTATTACTAGGCCTTAGAGTGGCTGGGTTTAACATGAAAGAAAGACACCAACACAATGTAATCTAACTAGGCAAAATAGTAGATGAGCCAAGGTCAATTTACATGGAATCGGGTAGTCAGCCAAGCTGGACTCAATATACTGGAAAGCAGTGGGGCGGAGTCGAAACTCTGGTGAGACAGATGCACATTGTTAGAACTCCAGTCAAAACAGCTGATTTTAGCAAATATTTGTACAACATACCTCACCCACATAGTTCTATATGCTTCGATACAGATGGGGAAGATGTCTAAAAAGCACCGGGCTGACCTAAGCTCCGGATCCTGCAATATTGTGAGTTTCTGCAACAGCCTAATAGGCCTGAGTCTGCTTTAATGGCCATCGAGGCCTATATTTTGGCTTCCTTGGATGAGTAAGCTTGCTTGCTAATTTATCCAACTTCACTCTCAAGTACCTAAGGCCCTTCAGGGGACTACACAAGGTGATACTCCCCTTATACTAAAGCCCACAACAAGGCCTTACTACATATTATTAAGGCAATGTTTCAAGATGGCCACTCTTACTAGCTGAATTGTTGCAGTAGAGGAAGAATACAAAGGGGGTGCAAAAGGCTACTGTTGTGGTCCTTAATGCCTTACAAAAAAAGCAATGCTGACCTAACTAAGCACATGACTAACTTGGAGGACATGACCAAAGCAAGAAATGTACGGTTCAGGGGGTCTCTGAGGCCATTATTGACGAGGAACTGCCTTACTTTATCAGACGGTACTCTCTATCCTGCTGCCACCGAAATAGGCAAAATGATTTTTCCTGGACTATTGCTATCACCTGCCAAAGGCCTTCAAAGCACCTCCAGAGGCATTGAGGGATGTCCTGATCAAGTTCGTATGGGACTCAGATAGAGGAGTTATTATGAGGGTGACGAGAGGTACTTTAAAGGCTGTCAACTTACCTTCTACTCGTACATGTCCCACCATATTATTTTATGGACGCAGTCACTCTGACAAATCAGCCACCTACTTAGGGAACATGAGATTTCCTATAAGTGGGGCCCACACAGGCATATGGTGGAAAAAAGCAGCAAGACCTACCCTACAGCTCACTTTCGAGGGCATCTTCTTACCTTGTGGAGCTACGGCTACCTGCAGGATCCATATCAGTGGTAAACTGCCCTTTATGGTCCGTAGACCAAATTGCACCATGTGCCCAGAGCAGCCTCACCAAGGTCAAGCGAAATGCCAACATGATTGACACTACCATTGTTTTAATTCTATTTTTGTTTAAATTGCATTTTGATCTTACACTTTACTGTGCAATTTATTTTAGTTTTTCTTTACACCTCAGTGGTATACAGCAATTCCCTTTATTAGCCAAACATGCCACTAAATGCTTACCTACCCAAAGAATTAATGTAGCATGTTAGAGCAGATTGTCTCTCCATTATGTGTTTTACTTGATGAAGCTGAATTGTTTTTTTGGAAAATACATCACTGTCATTTAAATAATGAACAAAATAGGTTTTTGTTTCATACTGTATTGGTGCATATAATTGTCCTTTGATGATATTTGGGATAACATTTTGTCCCTGTTATATGCATGTGATATATCTCAATAAAAACAAAAATATATATTTTTTAAATAAATACAATATATATCCTAGAAAGCAACTAATCAAACAAACCAGAAGTCAGAACAGACAGCAATCGTTAATGGACAAGAACAAGACAAGTCAAAATCAATAATGCAGGAACACAGGGAACGCCAGACTATGAGCAAACATCACAGTAAGAACCACAAAGGCAAAGTGCCAGAGGAGAGCCCTACTTTTTAAAGGCCTAGACTGTCATGGCATATTCATGATCTGACACTCAAAGAGAGTGCCCAATTTTAAACAGTGATGCTGATACTTAAAGAGACAGTGCCCAGTTGAACAATAAGAATGTGAAAACCTGACAGGAATATGCATCTGTATTCCCATTTCATCTCACTTCTATAATCTGTCACTGTACTTGAGCAATACTGATGGTATTTATTTATGACATATGTTTTTGTTGTTGAAACATACGTCTAGTTCCATTAGATATAGGAAGCTCCAGGCACGAGATTTTGTTTTTTCTGTCATAGTGGATGCAATGATCCCTTTAGTTTGTAACTGGTAACTTGTGCCAATCTGCTGCTGACATTTTTCCTCTCTATAAAAATGTTTGAAGCTAAAACATATATACAAACATAAAGTGTTGGTATTATTATTATCGTCATTTAAATAGCGCCAACCGATTCCGTAGCGCTTTAGAATATTATGAGAGGGGGGGATTTAACTATAAATAGGACAATTACAAGAAAACTTACAGGAACAATAGGTTGACGAGAACCCTACTCAGAGGAGCTTACAGTCTACAGGTTACTATTACACAATTGCAATGTATACATTATATGACACTGTACTCCAAAGGAATCTAGTTAAGGATATATTGGTCTAAGATTAATTAGACTCAGACCTAATAATACTAATCCAATATCTAATCCATCTTACAGTAGAAAATACTTAATAGTTGTCCACTAACTAGCCTAGATAACTGAGAGATGTAAGAAGACTCATGGGACCGAAGGATTTATGGGTGTAAGTGTGTTTGTGTGTACGTGCGTGTGTGTGTATGTGTATGCATTATATATATATGTAAAATAAATTCTGCTGTTATAAAACCTCTGTCTTTCATGATTTATTGGGGGGGTGGGGGAGGGGATCCAGTCTGTTCCTTTTATTATAATAGCCAAGGAGATTTGATTTATGGAACTTTATGAAAATGGGTTGCTATTGCTAATTTAGATTTTTCCTTGAGAATCAATCTTCTTTGCTCTATGTATCGAGCCTCAGTAGTCTAACTGACATGTCAGCAGAGAAAAGGGGCAGTATTTCATGAAATAAAATTAGGAATATTAAAAGAGCTTGAGATTGGTTTGCTCCAGATTAGTGGCATTTACATTGCTGTGAGGTACCTGTAATCATTTTAATGACAACAGTTCACTGTAACTCCCTGCATACAAAGTCAGATCACACTAATGTTGGTTCGTTGTTTCCGAGTTAATTTCTTGAAAGGAATCAAGTGTTACCACTCAAGCTGATTCTGGGATGTTGCAATCCCACCTCTAACACCAACCATCTGTTAGTGATTGTTGGGTTGCATACATAGTCAGACCATACCACTGTTGGTTCTTAGCAAGTTTGTTTATTGAAAGGGTTATGCTGTGATCAGGTTGGCAGAGAGACAAGTGTTTGAGTTGAGGGGGTTCCCAACCACAATTTAAATACTGGTTACAAAATCATTAATTAAAGTTAATAGAAATAAAACCCCGTAGGTTTAACGCATCTTGCTAATATTGAAGCATTCAGTTATTGATTATACTCTGCATAAACAAATAAGCACAAACCTTTCGGGGTGTTTGGCCAAGTGAGGATATAGAGGACCCCAGGAAATGGTCTTTGCTTTACAGCACTAAAGGGACACTCCGGTCACCAATACAACTTTAATGCATTTGATAGACATTGTCCTCATTAATATATTAACATGCTGCATTTTTTTGCATGCTCAAGCCTCTAAGATAAAGATTTGTACATGCAAAATCTGTCGAATTGATTAAAGTTATATTAGTGCCCGGAGTGTCCCTTTCATGCTATCAAGGTTGCTGAAATAAGATACTGAATTTTTACCAGTCCATCTATCCCCTAAAAAGTTTATCATCCCCATTTCTGTCACACTATTCAACTCAATCATTTGTATTCAATTACATTTTTTATGTCTTCATTTTCAATTCCTTCAGATGAAGCCAGCAATGAGCTTGCCACGTTTAACCATTTACACTGAGCTCACAGGAGGGAGAGCACACGTATGGTATTCTGGAGAAGGAACAAATATAAGGGAAAAAGGTGAGATACAGTAAAGAGGGACTGGGATAAAGAGGATAACTGGGGGACAGGGAGCACACTACTGGGAACTGAGGTGCAAGAGACAGACACACACTTTCAACACTTTCTCTGGAGTCACACTTCAAGGACAAGACGAACTGTAATAAATAAGTGAAAAGGTAAAAATAAGCAAAAATAGTGAACAGCCATTAATTCGGTAAAGGAACACTATAGGCACCCAGAACACTACTCATTAAAGTGGTCTGGGTGCACTCTCCACACACCCCTTAGTCCTGCAATGTAATCCATTGCAGCTTTTGAGAAACTGCAATGATTTATATTGCAGGACTAAGGGGTACGTGGACATTGCACCCAGGCCATTTTAATGAGCTGTAGTGTTCTGTGTGCCTACTAAGTCTGAGGACTAAGACTGCCACTAGTGGCTGTCAATCAGACAGACACTAGAGGTGCTTCCAGGACTCTGGGTTCCCTAGTGACGCTGGACGTCACATGAGGACATCCAGAATCAGTGATATCTCTATATGAAAGAATTGGGTCATCAGATGACGTCACAGAAGGCGGCGCGCCGACCCAGCAAGGGATATCGGCTCTGTTATCGGTTACGTTACTAAAGGATACAGATTTGTATTCCTAACACTAGAGCAGGGATAGGCAACCTTCAGCACTCCAGATGTTGTGAACTACATCCCCCATAATGCTCTTACACCCATAATGCTGACAAAGTATCATGGGAGGTGTAGTCCAAAACATCTGGAGTGACGAAGGTTGCCTATGCCTGCACTAGAGATTCTCCTTAATCACTCTCTCCTATAGTAATCCGATGAACTTCAATGTTACTCCCACTAAGCAGCACTGCGACATACATTGTTAAAATCACAAGACACTGACAGTAACTGAAATAAGCACATGTTGCCCCAATGATTTGCTGACGACGATCTCTCTGAATTTGTGACATACCTGTAGTGAAAAAAATCCAATTTCCTTCACTGCCCAGTAAACGCTTTGTACAGCATTAATGCTAGTAGGGTGTTAGAATGCGATACTGAATAATCAATTTCTACCATTCCATTTCCCCCCCTAAAATGTTTACTATCCCCATAGCTTTTACGCTATTCAACTCAATCATTTGTATTTAATGACATTTTTTTATGTCTTCATTTTCTATTCCTTTAGCCCCATTTGTCATGTTTTATTTGTCTATAGCTTTAGGCATCGTAATGCATTTGACTGCCCTACTTTCTTTACTTCTGCAGCTGCTGCCTTTCCCTTTTCGCTCAGCACATGATGTCAGGTAAACAGATTATTCTACATATAATTACAGCTGTGAGTGCAAGTTTGAGGTTTTTTACATTCATCTCTGTGTCTCCCTGTGGGGATGTCTTTCATTGTCTTGCTGGTAAAATTTATGAATTACTCATGTAAAAGGTAACTGAAGAAACATTCAGAGTGTTCTATGACTTTATATGAAATTCAGTCCGTATGAATATGTCATATTTCTATAAACACCTTGAAATGCTGTGATTTGATGAATCAGTGGTAGACATGTGCAATGCCTTATGTTCGGAATACAGATTCAGAACATAAGGCATTTGTAAGCTTCCGAATTTCAAAATTCTTTACAAACTGAAAACTAACGAATTTGCAAGGAATACAATTGCAATTATTTCAGATTCATTCATTTTCATAAGGATAACTAATTTTGTACTCTTAATTATGGCAATATCACATAAGGATCCCAAATTAGGAAGCTATCTACTAAACAGCTGAAGAGCAAACATAGGGAAAGCTGTTTTTTCTTAATGTTGCTATTTTAGTTGCATAGAAGATAAGCCCGTAATGTGGCACCCGTAATTATCGGAATACTTAGGGAGTTATCTACTAAAGAGCTGAAAGAAAAATTAAGAAAAAGACGTTTTATAAACTTTGATCTGTCAACTGTGTTTAGTATCTAGCTCCCTAATTTGGTACTCTTATATGGAATTGCCATATGTAAGCATCCCAAATTAGGGAGCAATGTGTTAAACAGTGAATTTGGAATTTGCATAATGGAATTAGTGACATCTGAATTTTGGAAAACAAACTATGTTTTTTTTCAGAATTTCGGTATGACCATTTCTATATTTTGGAAAAATCTAAATTTGAAAAATAATGAATTTGACTTAAAGGGAACAAAACACATTTTTTGGGCCATGCACACATCTGATGAGTGGTTTTTGATAGATGCTTTTCAGATATATCTATATATTGTGTTCTTCAAAAATTCACATCTAATTTTTATATTTTATTTACCCCATCCTATAGTTTCATCATTGTATTTCCTTATCACAAACTAATATGTCTATATGTAATTTTAAAAGAATAAAATTAAAGTAATTGTTAATCAAACATACAAATGAAAGAAACATTTTGATTGTATACAATAAATAAATACATTCTTGTGGATACATTGTGAACACTGGAAAATGTTTGCTCTAGAACTTAATGTCAAGGGCTACTATGATTTCGGCCAACTCCTTAAAGGAACACTTCATGCAACATTACTATTCTGGTACCCCTCCCAGAGTAATTATGCTTGCAAGAACATCTGTATTGCTCCACTGAGCTAAGCCAGACCATGTAAACTTTTAACAATCACGGTCCTGAGTCTGACCTGCTTCATCTCAATAAAGCCAGATGCTAGTTTGGGGGTACCCAAGCAAGCTTCCCAGCTTGCTTGGAGTGTTCCATTAACATGAGAAATAGTATATGACTTTGATCATGGTAGCCACTGTTGGATACAGCCACCTGTCACATGAGTAGCGCCATCAACATAACAGACAAGCAAACAGGCACCCAAAGTCAATGGTAGACACTTTGAGAGTTTTTTTGAGTAAAGGTTATTCCTAAAACAAGCGTTTATGCGAACACTGAGAACAGACAATAGCTCTATTAACTTGTCCTTTGGAGTTTCCTCACTCAGGTCTCATTTTATTTAGCTCACTTGCTCTATTACACAGAAAAACATATCCAGTCACATATCAGAATAATCCCAGTAATTCCTTACTCTTTTTATAGGCTAACTGGTAGCCTCCATCTCTAGACCAAAACCAATAAAAATGTGTTACAAACCGAACTTTGTTTTCCGTTTGTTCACTTGGTGTAGGAAAGTTTAGAAACTCAAAAGTGTAATTTTCCCCAATTAAGCATTCTCGCTGGGTGATTGACAACACTGAGGGCTGTCTTAAAACTGCAGAGAGTGGTCGCAGGCTTAGGGTTGCCAAAAATCTCAGAAACCTGAGACAATCTCACAATTTCCTGGTTTCTTCATGGTACAGGTGAGGTTGTAGTAAGGCAGTGTCAGCCAAGCCAGCTCTAGTTCCAGTTCAGACAGTTGTTTTTTTAAGCATGTTCTGGTGAGTGCAATCAACCCCTTGTTTTTTCATATATATATATATATATATATATATATATATATATATATATATATATATATATATATAGGAGTCTAGACCGCTCCCTGGTTCTGCACCCCACCCTGTCACAGGTGCCTCGTCCCAGGGCCCTATTTGGCTATTTGGCCTATTTCCCCAAGTAAGCAGACATTAGGCAGATAGAATAGGACCTGCCGAATATGGGGTACATTGACATTGTGGCAGGCTTATGCAATGTATGATCATATCATGTAACTAAACCACCATTTTTTTTTTGCCTAGATTAGGTGTTTTTAATAAAACTGAAAAAATCCATCAGCACCAAAGTAGCTGTTTAGTAGATAAGGGAGTGCGCTGGTTTTTCATTTTTTA
>OW240917.1:214250983-214276643 GCA_933207985.1 Pelobates cultripes
TATTAGTATCATTGATAGACTCAACAAGGTCTAGTACTACTAGTGTTAGGAGGACAAGTACTCTTGCTTCTGCTTCAATAGTACCAAAGCAAAAGCAAATGAAACAGTAGGATCTGCTAGCTAGTCTGTCCAATTCCTGTCCCTCTGGTTAAGTCCTCAACCAGAACTAGAAGGTTAAGCAGTACTCCACTAGTAAGAGTACTTATAGTTGGCTTAGCACAACCTCAAAATTAAAAAGGACAGGCAGGGAAGCTGCAATTATGGATTTCAACTATTTAAAACCAAGCAGCAGCAGACCATTAGAAGCAGGATTGAGAGGTCCACTGAGATCACGAAGAAGCCACCATCCTGTACTCATCATCACCTGTTTTAAGATCCCCAGAACAACCTGCACTATTGTTAGGTTAGTGGTAGTAGCAAAACTACCTCCACTGCTGACAGTTCCTCTGCAGTGGTGACACCTGCCATATTTTATAGCAGCTGGGCAGTTTCATCACATTCTTCCCATTGCCAAACCATTCAGGCAGCCTAAAAGGAGATATGGGAGTTAATTGCTACTAGTGCCACCACCTCTAATAGTAGCAGAACAATTACTAGAACACCAGAAAATAGTCTAGTACTTTCAAGTCACCAAGGAGAAGAGGGAATTGAATAGGTGTAGCTGCTGGTGATATTATGTATTTATTTATCAAATATTTTACCAGATTGAGATTGAGATTTCTCTTGTTTTCAAGTATGTCCTGGGTCCACAAAACATTACATTGATATAGGGTACAATACAATAGAAAAACAATATTAATACACAATATATACAAAATTTAACATAGAGCAGGTAAGAAATATACAATCAACCATGATATATCTCTAATTCCCAGCATCAAGGATATAGAATTATATATAGAACTAGACTACTATGAGCCTCAGGAACTACCTCTTGAGGACAGTCCATCACCACATCCACATCCTCCTGAAACTCCTCCACTGACGTTTCTTTCTGCAAAAATCACCAGTGCCAATGGACTCTCCACTTGTATTTGAGAAGAGTGGTGAATCTGCTGTTGTTGATGCTGAGTCTCTAACACAGGTTGTTAGTGCTGCCGCCATGTCTGTTAGACCACTGGCATCCATCAGTGCTACCATCTCAACTAGTTCCAGTAATAAGCTTTCTCCTGTTAGGTCACAGACAGAGACTACATCAAAGAACACTGGCTGGAACAATACTAGTAGTAAGGAAATGGTTGAAGCAAGTCAGGTGGAATCTTTACCTCTCATGGCTAGCACTGCCACGTATTGTTCCAAAGTGTGAGAACATGTCACAATTGATGATAGGTGTCTAGCGAAATGCAAACTGTGTGGCAGGGAAGTCGGCTGCGGGAAGGTTTTGGGTCATCTTACCAACTCTGGAATGAACTAACGTCTTTGCACGTACCACAAGTCAGTCTTGCGAAGGCAAGAAAGTGATGTGGCTCCTCCATCTAGCACTACTATGGCAAGAAATTGTGCCATCAGTTATCCCAGGTAGTCCACACAGCCCACCCTAGAACAGCTTAATGGGTTTCATTCAATGTTTGATGTTGAGGTTAGCAGTCTTTCAAAATAACTCAGTTCATCAGTTAGCTGGTAGCCGTCTGAGATGCACCTTTTAATATGGTAGAAGGGAAGCCCTTCAATCAGCTTTTGGAGATTGTTGCACCTCAATATGAGATTCTATTATGCACCACTTTTAGTACGAATGTAATGCCCTTGCTCTACCATTTCTGTGTTAAAGAAGAAGCTGGCCCAGTCTGGTGGCCAGCAAGTGCACTTCACAACTGACTTATGGAGCACTCCTAGTGACCAGCATGCTTTCCTGTCCTAGAAGGGACATTGGTGGCAACCCAATGTGCCCGAAGATGACATCAGTTCAGTGACAGGAAAGCACGGTGGCCAATGCTTTGGTTTGCAAGCAGGGGCATCACACCTTCCTCCTCCATTTTGAGAAGATGGACGAGCAGCACATCTCAGTAAATCTATTGCTGACACTTGAAGAAGATGGTGGGACAGTAGCTAGGGCAGCAGGGTTTTAATTTTTTTATTTTTATTGTGCAAGTGTTAACATACATGCTTGGTATGCCATGACAGCTGTAACAAGCCAAGCAAAAACAGTCAAATTATAGCAGTAGCATGGCATACGTATAAACTGCACATTTTTAAAATTCTTTTATAGTGGAATTACAGGTTAGGAGCAGTAGCGTGTTAAGATATGTCAGTCGGCAAGTAAGACATGATGGTGTAGTAAGCAGGCTAAACTGACTGACAGGGTCAGAATTATAATATGGTAACAAACAGGCATGTACAAGTCTACATATTCACAAGCAGTGTAGTATTTATAGAAGGGTAAATTTGTGCGAAAGTTGTAGAGTGTGCAGCAGATAGAGTATAAATAGTGCGTTAATCTGTAAACTGTGCGAGTTACTGCCTGAGTGGTATACATTTTAAGAAAATTAGTTTCATAGTTACACAATGCTCTGCTTGTCTATCGAGGATGAGTGTGCTAAACCGAACATAAATAAATGAAAAGAAAACAGACTTAAACAAAATGTTTAGCGTCAATGGTTGCTGGGAGCCAGGGTGATACTTCACCGCAAAGAAAGGTGACATGCAGTTATTTTTGCTGATTCTACGGCTTTTGTCTTTCACCCTGGCTGGCTTCCCCCCCATACCTTTGTTGACCTTCAGAGTCAGATATGGAGACCGTTCCCATATAGTCCAAGCTAGGTCGCTCTGCCAGCCCCGGACCGTCTCCCGAGCCTCTGTGCGGGTCCCCCACCATAAGCATAGTCTCGTGAGATGCTTTCATCAATAAAGCTTGTGGGTGCTAATGCCAAGGATATGGGTCATGCCCCAGTAGCAGTAGCAAGCATTGGGCAACTCGGGACAGGATGTGGCTTTCAGGCAAACCTTCTTCTTCCCCGGCTTCTTTGGTCTGGAAGCTGATTGAGTGCTCCGAGGCCTGCCAGCCTCGTGGTACAGATAGACAGGAGGCAAGTTCCGACACATGTCGGTCTTCTGCCACATTCCCTTAGTCTGTGCCCCTCTATACCACAGTTTCCACCAAAAGTCTCTGAAGATTGCGTCCAGCCACTGTTCAAAATTGTCCAGCAGGTCATGTGTCGTCGTGATCTGTGCCACAGTCACCATCTTGGCTCTGGCTGTGGTACAGTGCAATGTATCAGGATCAGGTGAGTTCCCTGGTTCCACTCATTGCCTTAAAGTAGAGCCTGTATGTTGAGTGGTGGTGCCAGGATATCCCTAATTGACAGGGGAGGAAACAGGGGTTCAAAGTGCTTCCTCATTATCCTGCAGTACTGCTTACAAGGAGGTTGGCCACCTCTTCCAGGTTGGCAACCCTTCTTGTATGTACGTAGTGGGCATTGGATAGCATTCCCCTTATCCCCCCCATAAAAACCATAACTTACCCCTTCAAATAACGACAGACAACTTCTTGGGAAAAACAGGCCACAGCATTTATTAACATCACCAAATACTGTATAACTCCTTAAACGTATAACATAATAATAAATTAATAAATTAACATAAACACTTTTTATATAGTCATACAGTAATCAAGAAACCGTCCTTGCCAATCTAACTTCCCCAAGGCTCTCACCTCCCCTCCTCCGCATAATAAAACCTGTTCCTTTTCAGGGCTCCCCATCAGCCAGTTTTCCGCTGGGTGGGGCCCAACCATAATGCTCCCCACCGGTCAACTTACAACCCAGTGGGGACAACCTGGTACCTCCTCCAGGTTCACCATAAGAGACAGGGGGAGGATAAGACCCGGCCATTATTCCCCTTTTCATCGAATCTACCATCCCTTATTTGGCAAGGACATGCCCCCGCCACAAACCCCGCTGTTTTAAGCCTAAAATCAGCAGGGACCCCCCATGGCCTGTTCCAAAGCTTCTTGAAGCGCCAAGTTAAACAGGTCGAGCCCGACCTCCGTCAAATGCACCCCATCTGGTCGAAAAAAGTGTGCCGCATTTTTTTCAAAAACCTGGTGCCGTATTGTCTGCCGATTAAATCTTTTGCGGCTTCGCTCCAGCACACTTTGGCTGTGGGCCTGCCGCCAAAAATTCCTCACAACTACCTCTGACCAAACCAAGGATCCGTTGGGGAACATGATCAAGATCTGGGACAAGTCCCTCCTGACCATGTCCACCAGGCCCCCCACAGGCACGGTCCCCAGATCGTTACCCCCCCAGATGGATAATCAAAACCGATGGAGCCCGAAGCAAGTGGGAAAGCCTGACCAAGTCAGGGAGTAGCGGAACCCACCTCATACCTTTGGCCCCGAACCACCGTACGTCCGCAGTTACTGGCGTGAGACCGAGATGCTCTCCCCCCCCCGGGCCAGACTGCCACTCTCTGCCACGCCCAGTGGATATAGGAGTGGAAAATCAACCAGACCCTGTAGGGGACCAGACCTGGGGAGGAAAACAAAACATTCTAGCTCAGGAGACTGGCAGGACGTACATAAGAGACAAACCTCCTGGATTCCCACCTCCCTATTCTTTGTACCTCCTGATCCGCCATACCCAGCCGAGAAGCTTCCGTCACTATGCCAATTCGGAAGGAGTGCCCTCCAAACTCCGCACCCTCCACGCCCAATGCAGCCAACCCTAGCCGAAACATTGTGACAAACTGAAAATGGGAGAGGAAGCTCCCATCCTCGTGCACTAGCAGAGGGCCAGCCAGTGCAGGGCGAACTTCGCAAAAACACCGGAAGGACAGGACTGGGCAGGTGGCCAACCCTGGGGCAGCCGCCAGCTGAACCCACTTACCTTTACCAAACACGTCAGTCTTGGAGCGGCGAATCTTAAAGGAAACCCAGTCCGGCCCGTCCCTGACATCCGAGAAGAGGATTCCCTCAATGGTTGCCATGCTTGGATACACCAACTCCCCAATCCTCATGGCCCCAAAGAAAGCAAATTAAAAGGCCAAGCGAAAAAGCCGCACCTCGAAGTCCGAAAAGCACACCTGCGGGAGCACTCGTTACAATTGCGTCAGGAGCGCCCCCGACACCGGCCTCCGGGTATCCACCGTAACCCGACCCCTACGCAGCCCCTTAACTGCCTGCCTCACCACAAACTCCTTGGTCACGTCTCCCCACCCTTGCAACTTAAAGAAAAAACTCAGAGCAGCCAGGCGCGAGGACACCGCTGAAGGCGACATGCCCGCCGACACCCAAGTGTCCAATAGCCATAACAAACCCCGCAATCGAGCGGGCGTATCCTGTAAAACCCCAAGACTTGTCTCCCACTCGAGCCATTCCGCCCATACCGCCGAGTATCTGGCCCAAATGGAACTCGATACTGACCATCGAACCAGGTCCATCAGCCTGCCGAGCCCAGGGACCATAGTTCCACCGGACACCGGCACCATTCCTCGTCCACGTGGAGCGCAGCTGCCCTGAACTCTGACCACTGCGAATGAGAGAGAGCATCTGCAATTACATTGTGAACCCCCGGAACATGCAGCGCACTACAAGACACGTTAAGGCACAGGCACCATAGCACCAGGAGCTGGAGCAAACGAACCACCGGCGGGGAGGAGTCAGAGAGCTGGTTAATTGCCTGCACGACCCCCAGGTTGTCACAGTGAAAGACAACCCGTCGGTCCCGTAAGTCCAGACCCCAGAGTTCCAATGTCACCACTATGGGGAAAAGTTCAAGGAAGGCCAGATTCCTAGTCAGGCCAGAGGCGCACCAGTCCTCCGGCCACGTGTCAGTGCACCAGCGCGACCCCAGTATTGCCCCAAAGCCGACGGAACACGCCGCGTCCATATAGAGGTGGAGATCCGCACCGGACACCTCCGGTGCTTGCCAATATGACCTCCCATTATACTCCGCCAAGAACGTACCCTAGACATCCAAGTCGTCTCGCAACTGCTGCGTGAGCCGGATGTAGTGCCAAGGCCAGGGGGGCCTGCTAAAAATCCGCCCCATGGACATGATCCTGCATGCGATGTTCAACTTCCCCAACGGAGATTGCAGCTGGCATAGCTCTCTCTTCCGCAAGCCCCGTGCCACTGCCACGTCCTGACGCAACCCATCCACCTTGTCCAGAGGCAGCCGGCACTCCATGGCCACCGAATCTAACTCGATGCCCAGGAAGCTAAGGCACCACCCTGATCTATTATTTTAGTTACCCAATCAACAAAAATCAATTAGATTAGTTTGGCATGATCTCCCTGAAGTAAACCCATGTTGTCTCTGATCTTGAAATACATGTGATTTTAGATGTTCAACAATCCTATCCTTTAACATGGTTTCCATCACTTTCCCCACTACTGAAGTAAGGCTTACTGGCCTATAGTTGCCCGACTCCTCCCTACTACCTTTCTTATGAATGGGTACAACATTCGCTAATTTCCCCAATCTTCTGGGACTGCTCCTGTTTACAATGATTGGTTAAATAAATCCGTTAATGGCCCCTTCCCTTCATTTTCATCTGTAAATACTGAACAAAAAATATTAATTGAGGCAATCAGCTAGACCTGTATCCTTTTCTACATACATTCCTTCTTTTGTTTTTAATCTAACTAATCCTTGTTTTACTCCTTTTCTCATTTATGTATCTAAAAATGTATTATCCCCTTTTTTACCGACTGTGCTATTTTCTCTTCTGTGTGTGCTTTGGAGGCTCTTATAACTTGCTTAGCCTCTTTCTGCCTAATCTTATAGATCAGTCTGTCTTCCTCACTCTGTTTTGTTTTTTTATAATTACTAAATGCTAACTTTTAGTTTTTTACTATTTTGGCCACATCTGCGAAATACCACAGTGGTTTATTACATTTTTTGCTCTTACTGACAAGCCTAATGCAATTTTCTGTTGCCTTCAGCAGTGCAACTTTTAAATAATTTCTCCTGGACTCCATTTAAACTGCTCCAGTCTAACAAGGACTCCTTTACGCATATTCTAATTTTAGAAAAGTCTGTTTTTCAAAAGTCTAAAACTTTTGTTTTTGAGTGGTGTGACTCAGTCACTGTTCTTACATTAAACCACACTGACTGATGATCACTGGATCCTAAAATTTCACCTACAGTATTATCTGATACCAAATCTCCATTTGTAAACACCTGACTGCTGCCCCAAATATCCACCTCCCGTTGCCCTCCACAAATAAACACACCACACCATAATTATGGGTAAGGGCAACGGCCACAGCTTTATTAACTTATAAACAGACCAGCTTTCCATCCAACTGTCAGCTGTTGAGGGACTTCCCCCAACAGACAGATTCCTCTTCCTTATCCATGAGTTCGTATCAGCCTGCCTACCACCATCAGCCCTTGGCAGGCTACTACTCCCCAAGTTGACTTATCATTTCCTTCAATTTCCAATGTGCTTGACAGGAACACCACTGCAGCTGTGACAACGAGAAGAAAGAAAAAAACAACCCAAACCACGAAACCATACCAGAAAACCAGCAAACCACACATTGCACCAATACAGGGAGGGTGGGCGGGAAAAAGCCAGGCTCCACTACTCTTCTTCTGGCTTACTGGTGAGTCCCCTCCTCTGCTCAGCCCTTTTATCCCCCTTTTGCAACATTGTATCCCCTATGACCACCCCCTTACTGTTGGCCAGCATTCATGCCCTTCCTTCCTTTCAGTCCATGGAGTTACTAAATCTAGTATGGCCTCCTTACGAGTTGGTTCCTCAACGAGTTGTTTTAGAGTCAATCCCAGTAGGGAGTTTAGAATATGTGTGCTCCTGGCACAAGCAGCTATTTTGAAGATTAAAGTCACCCATGATGATAACTTCCCCCTTCATTGTCATTTTAGCTATTTCCTCAACTAGTAGATTATCTAACGCTTCAATTTGTCCTGGGGGCCTCTAAATCACACCTACACGAGTTACTCTGTGATTACCAATTTCTAACATAACCCAAACGGAATCCATGTTCGCCTCACTAACTTTTATTAGGCTAGATTTTATGCTATCCTTCACATACAGGACCACTCCTCCCCCTTTCTTGCCTTCTCTGTCTTTTCTATTCAAGGCGTAGTCTTACCAGTGATTTACAAAGAGACAAAATATATTCTCATCCTGAGAATTAATGCCCCTATTTATACATAACAATACCTTACTGGATTTAGCCACTGCCTTTTGAAATTGCACTTTGATGCCTAGTTTGTTGACTATAACAATTCCCAAATCTTTCTCGTGTGTTATCCCTAATTCACTACTGTTTAGGTTGTAAGTTGCTTGTGCATTCTTTACCACAAAGTGCATACCTACATATTTCTACATTACATTTCATCTGCCATTTGAGTACCCAATCCCCCAATCTATCTAAATCCCTCTGCAACAAAGCGGTATTATATTGTATTACTTTACAGAGTTTTGTGACATCTGCAAACATTGAAATATGGCTTTCAATGTCTATTTCAAGATAATTTATAAATGTTAAATAGAAGCAGTCCCAGAACAGAACCCTGATGGACACAACTTACCACCTTTGTCCAGTTTGAAAATGTACCATTAATGACAACTCTATGTATTCTAACTTTAAGTTAATATACCACCCAAGAAAATTAATCTTCATCTAGACCAATTTCTAGATCAATTTCCAACACTAACCTTTTGTAAGGAACCGTATCAAACACCTTGACAAAATCCAAGTGGATCATATCCCCTACAACACCCTGATCTATACTTCTGCTTACATCTTCGTATGCAAGATAGCAAGAGAAAAAAGATTACAATCTTACAGATTCAAGTTCTCTCTTTTTCCCCAGACTCACAAAATTCTAATTTTGTTAAGTCAAAATTGGAATTATAAAAATTGCTTTATTTTGTGTAGGCACTAGGCAATATAATAGACTGCTGTTCTGTTGTTCCATATGGCCTTCCTGAATTTTTTCAATACTGAAATTCTCCCAAATCAAACAGCAGTATGAACTTAATTCTGCCGACCTCAAATTTATTTTTACTGCTGAAGTGTTTCAGAAAAACCAAAATGTTTCTCCCTGCAAAAAGTCTTTTGTTTACTGCATTATTATAACAGATTGAATCCTGTCCCACCGACTCTAGATGTCCTGTTTTCATTGGCCTACATTTGCTAATCATACTAATTAGTCTTTGCTATAAGGACTATATTTTCATGTGTTATGGTATCAACTACTGTCTGAATGGTGGTTGTTCTTTTTCTAAATTTATTGAATGAGAAAAAAATGAAGTACAAACAATACAAAGAAAAGGGATGTGCTCTAAATGTAACCTTTCAACTCAAAATGATTATTTACCAAAGTGAAACTTGTTGGGAATTCAAATTAAATTTCAAAGGTAAAGCCAAAATAGGGTGAACTGGAAAATTTCTCAAGGTTAGCTAGGCTTGCAATTTGGCTACTTTGGCCTTAATTTTAAAATTATATCTGAATCCACTGTGAATTCCCAACAATACCCACTCCAGTAAATAACCCTGTGTTGAAATAAGAGTGAGTGTTAATTGTGCATAACAATTAACAATGAAACTCTGAAATGTACCTAAAAAAGGAAACCATAGAAACTTGGCAGTGCAAATTGTTTAAATTATTACTCTGTGTAAGCATGCCAAAATATAATGAACAAACAAAAAAAGATATAGACGTCAGAATCCCAAATTTACTTTATTATTAAACACAGTATATAAAAGTGCAGTTGGTAAATTAGCACCCTTGTCCAGGGCTGTCTTAACAGCAGTATAGGCCCACGCTCAAAGCAGTGCACTGGGGCCCTGCCTACACAACCACTCACAGGAATGAAAATGCAAATTATTGATAAAATTAAGTTTATATTTATTGGTACCTCCAATAAAATGAATGTTTAAACGGTAAAATACATGCTGTACAGCAGAGATTAATCCATACAAACGTTTAGTAGGGAGCAGGAGGAGGCAACTGACATTGACTGTTAAAAATATTAGAATACATTTATTCTAACTTTACGGCTCCAAAATATGTGTGTTCATTTGGTCTTGCTTGTGTACAGTTAGTATGTGTACGATTTTTTTAGCCAAATTAAGATATGTATTTGCAACAGCAAAAACGCATGTACAGATAACAGCTAATACGAAGGTAATGAGTTCACCTAAACATTTTAATAAAAAGGGTTTGAAGGTTTTGAATACATCTCCCGGAATATTATACTGAAAAGTTGGCAAGCCTACGGGACCCCTATGCTCGACATACATATTCTAAGAAATGGATTTATTCCACCACAAGACTTGCATGCTTTCCCATAAGCTGGACACTGCTGTCTTATCTGTTGAGATACCTCAGTAAGAAACCCACTGAATAATTAGTTACAGGAGTACTGTGCTGACGGTGCTGAATCTGTATTATATTATGTGGTTGACCTTGGTGTATTGCTGCTGATTTCCGTGGTTATCACTTTTAATCCTTCTCTCCACCTCCATTGCTTTCAATAAGCTCTGCACATCTCAATAGCTGTAGCCAATATTAAGTGCATTTCTCTCAGGAGACGTCACATTGTGCACTCACTCGCTATGCCAAAACAATTTTATTGCTTATTACTTAATCCCACTGAGAGCCATATTCACAAGTAACTGCTCTGCCCCAAGTCTGAGAAAATTACTTCCAGATCAGAGGTTGTGATGAATATCCAACGCCTTCTGTTGGTCAGTCTCCAATGCATGGATTTGTATTTTCAACGTGCAAATTAGGAAAATCCTAACCAGATACACCTGTTTGATTGTTTTTCTATATGTTGGAAAGTTGTTACTGTACTATATAGTTGATGCATTTTGTTGTTTGTTCTTCAAATTGTGTCTTAATTTTAAGAACAAGTCAACAAAGGCTAGTCTTTATTTTAAATAAAGCATTGTGTAGTAGTTCCTTTCTGAACTTTGTGTCCTGCCTGGATTTTTCAGTGATTCCATTAGCAGAGTCTTCAGATCTGCTTTCTGGCTGCACTATTCCTTGGTACTGGGAATTCTAGTACTGGGGACTTCTAAGCAAAGAGCAAGGCCTCTGAGCTGCAAGTGCATTTGTAATGGCAATATTTAAAGGCTGGGTTTGGAGGCAAAGGAATCAATGCCTGCCTAGAAGAAGGAGCGCAGGCAAAGGGGTCAATACTTGCCTGGAAGAAGCTGGACCGGCAGAGGGGTCAATTAGTGCCTGGAAGGAGAAAACATTGGCAGATGGACCTGCACATTGATACCAGCTGGGGAAATATATCTTGTCCCTAGTCTCAGTGATGAGGTGGCAGACCTATACCTCTGGTGGTAAGTAATGACACTTTGCACAGGAACCCCCAAACAGGGACCATGTGGTGCTCACTATGTCCATAATGATCATTTGTAAACAATTAGCGAACTATCACACCAGTGTTGGAGTAAATCAGTTTTATTCACCTGTTAAACAACTACATGAAGCCCAACATTGGTGTCCTATAAATTGGGTTGCTGGTGGGAAGGGTTAAAGGAGGCCGGTCAGTGAAGCAAACCACATTACTGATTCTGCCTAAAGTGGTAGATGCACCCTGATTAGAATTGATGGTATGCACACATTTGGTTCTGACAATTTACTTAGAAGTCAGTGTGGCATGAATACACACCAGGCTGCCTGTCAATTAAGCAGGCTGGCCCACCTAGGGAAGGCTAAGCAGGAAGCACTGTTTTTAGTGCTCTCTGCATGGTCAGAGTACCCTGAGTGTAGGACCAGCCCTTAACATTAAGACAGTCCTGCTGAAATCAGGATGAGTGGGAGGCCTGCAACTTCATTATACAGTTACAATGCAAGATTCCGTCTACTGTATAACTGGTAATTACAATCCATGTGGTTCTCTGCCGTCAAGCTCCTTTACTTTAACTTATCATAGCATTGCAAGGTATCTGTCGAAAAGGGCTGCTTTTGCTTGTAATTGTTACAAGTTAGGATCCTGCGCAAAATACAGGGCAGAAACCTACCAAAAGAAAAGCAAGAATAAAAAAAGGTTTATAACTGGACCTAAGAGTGACTGGGCTCAAAGCTCAGGTTAGACATTTGAAGTCAAACAAATACCGGCTTAAGTGTCACCACCAGGCCTGGACTGGCCATCAGGCAAATCGAGCAAATGCCCAGTGGGCCGCGATGGCCAAGGGCCAGGGCCGACCAGGGAGATCTAAGGATGCAACAAAGACCCTTGATGGACCGGTGAGGAGATTAAAGATCTCTCTCACGGGCCCATTGCACAGATCGTCAGAGCAGCGCAGAAAGCTGCTGATCTCACCTGCTGGTTTTGCATAATACATCATTTGTGTATGGGTATACATGTTGTTATTATTATTATTATTATTATTATTATTATTATGAATTGTACATATATTTAATATTACACCCCAGAACCCTGAAGCCCCATTCCTCTAAGCAATACAAGCTCTACACAAACTAAAGCCTCCTATACAAATACACACACACCAACCCATGTACATACACACTAAAGCCCCCTATACATACACACAAACACACCAGCCCATGTACATACAAACTAAAGCCCTCTATACATACATACAGACCAGCCCCTGTATATACAAACTAAAGCCCCCTATACATAAACACACACCAGCTCCTGTACATACACACTAAAGCCCCCTATACACTGGCACACACACACCAGCCCCTGTATATACAAACTAAAGGTCCCTATAAATATATATACTAAACTACATCCCATATACAAATACATCCACAACATCCTCCTGACACACAAACACTCTCTCCGGGCCCTAGAAACACACTATCGCCCCTGTACATTGACACAATGAAGCCCCAATACAAACCCATACTACCTTGTGCACACAAACTACAGTCTGTATTCATTAACATGCACACTACAATCCTTATACACAGTCCACCCCCTAGATGCACTACAACCCATAGACAAATGTATACACATGCTCTCTCTCTTCACAACCCCTAGACAGGCAGACATACACAATCTCTACAGCCTCTAGACACACACACTATAAAGCCACTGGAAACACAGACACACTATAGTACACTAGAAACAGACTTATTTACACACACCTAGTACACTAGAAACAGACTTCTTTACACACAGCACACGACAGACAATCAACTCAACGCACACACATAGTCAACAGCAAATGCACTGCAATAGTGTGATTAAATTTGCTAGTGCTGTGTAAAACACAGGGCACTCTTCAGCATGAGATGCCCTGGAGAGACAGCAAACTAAAATTTTCACGACCCCTCTCTGTCCCCGACCTCTCCTACAGGGCCTCTAAATTCCTCAGACCAAATTTTTTTCCCAGTCCGGCCCTGGTCACCACAAATTATGAAAGGGCACTGGACCATAGAAATGGGAGAGCATATATAGATCCAAACGCTGGAGTAAATTTTGTTTCACTGACGCATGTGCAGAGCACCAGACAGGACGCCAATCAATATTAACAGGCGTGAAAGGCGTGGCTCGTGTTATTTAAATTTGCATGTAGGCAGAATGACGCAACTGTGACTTAGTGACAATGCTGCATCCAGAATGACATGGTTCTGATGTAGAAATGTAATTGACTCGGCTGTGTTAGAATGTGAAGCCAAGGACCGTGTTGAAATTTACAGGGAAGCATCCTTTTCAAAACAAAGACCATGAAATGCCGCAAATGTGTTATTTTTTTTAAACAAAGGACCCAAACTGAGGAGGATGTGCCAATATTGGAATGGGAGTGTTATGGCCGCAACTGCATTAACACAGGTGCATCAGAATTAATAAATTCACTAACAATAATGAAACAATTGCACACCCTTGAGACAGCATTGTAATGCCTAACTCAATATGTTACGTTGTTCCATGCAATAAATTAGTATATACATAGAAGAATGATATCCTACACCATGACCATATTAAGGGCCTCATGGGCCTGGAGCTGAATCTTTTTATGGTTCTAACTACCTGAATATATTATATACCTTTATGCATGTGTAATTTATTAACTGAAGAATTTTAGTTTAATTTTCCCTTTTTCATCTCCTTCCCTTTGATGTCATTCTATTTTTACCATCTTTTTTTTCATCAGTCTATATTTACAGTTTTCACCTTTTCTGGCCTTTCTTTCCAGAATCTCTCTCAAATTCTCTTTTACATACTCCCATGTACAGTGAACAACAAATCTGATCCATGAAGGCCCCACCTCATAACTTGTATGACTTACATGGTCTGCTGCTAATGTCTTGATGCCAGATACCACAGGACATGTTCAAAGGACATGTTCATGTGTTGAGAGACTCTAGTCAAGCTTCTATGACTTGGTTTGAAGTGCTCCAGAGTTCCATGTGGAACTGAGGAAGTGGACTTTGCCGAGGTACTCAGTCAAGATACAGGAGCCCCTTCACAGCTGCAGACTGCAAAGACATCCCCTGATGATATGACAAGCTCTAGACTTCAATTAAGAGGAGAGGGAGAAGACAGCCACAAGACTGACAGGTTAGCTAGTGTAGGCCTAACACAGCAGGATAAGCCTGGAGCTGGAGTTCCACCCACTCCTATGTAAATCCAGCTCAGGAAGTGCAAACAGTGTTGGATTAAAACCTTTTGGGCCTAATGCTGAGGAGTATTATCGGTATGATTACAAACACTTAAACAGACATACCTCCCATGTGCCATGAATATAATGGGACGGTCTCATTTTTGTATCCGTGTCCTGCCAACATGGGTTATTTCTGGTTTATCCTGTTTCTTAATGAAAATCCCACATATTCCAACTTTCTTCCCCTTGAAATCAGTATGTGAAGAGGCATGGCTACAGCAGCGCATGTGTTAGTGATGAAAGATAGAAGAAACAGCTTCCTCCAGCACAGCAAAACATCACTTAAATGGACACATCTTCTAAGTGGTCAAAGTCAAAACTAGCTGCAAACCTCAAACTTCTTTCTTCCCTCTTGTAACCACAAATACTTGTCACTCATCTATTTATCTGTTTCCCAACTGCATTGTTTTCATCCAGCACCACTAAATAAACCCACCAATGTCTATTCAAGATGGTCAATCCAACTTGGGTTTGTATTATTTTGGCATATTTCAGTTTCAAGTCTATTAGAGCCTTTTGCTTTGGCTTTTGATTGAAAAACATGGCTGTCATTTTGGTAACACCAATCCCTTTTGATTCTGTTCTTTCATATGCCAATGACTTTTTCTTGACAAATCTACCTTTCAATCCTGTAGCCATTGCAACATGTAGCACAAAACACCCCGTACATTTCATGCATCAGCATAGTCAATCCCAAAATAATTCAGTGCATACTTAAAAAGGATGAATGGAAAACCACTTATAAAAGTAAAAACATGCAGATCTATTCACCCCATTGGAACTTTTAAAATAGAACCTGAATGTACCAGCATCTCACACAGTGCTGGGTACAATCCCCAGACTCACAGTCCATGTGTTGTGTGATAAACTTTAATTTATCACGACTCCGGAGATTGTCTCTGCTTGTACCTGGCAAACATTTAGATCCTATTCTAAAAGATTCTATTTTATAGCTGCATTGTTTCACTTACAAAGTGGCTTGCAATCCATCTTTTTTAAGTAGTCAATTACTTGTTAAATATCCACATTCTATAATGGTAGAGCAATGAGGAAAATGCCATTTGATGATCATAATAATAATACGCCTATTAAAAGGCACTTAGTTTATAATTTTCTAAATTTTCCACATGAAGAATTAACTAAAGCCACAGTCACATATTCCCCAGTCTTTCCCTATGCGTCTATATTATACCCAACATCTGCTTGTCTCTGAGCCTTGTCTGCGACACATTCAAGCTGAGATGAGCTTTACAATATGTTCTTATTCTAGCCTCCGTCATGTGGGTCTTTTAGCTGGTGTTGCAATTGCTGCTGGTAGAGACGTCTGCTTTGCTAAAATGAGTGATCTGCTCTCTCCAACATCTGACTTATTATTAGTATGTTAAGCATTAGTAAGTCCAGATTTATTGACTCAAATTTGATGGGATAGGGATGGGATTATTTTAGGATAACGAATGATGGGTAAAACTTATTTTCCCCCTAAACGCACTTATTCCTCATATGTGTACGATTTTCCTTGCAATGATGGCATATGAAGGTGGCAGAAAAATCACAATCTCATTTAGAAAAAAGAGATTAAAAAAAAAAAAAAGAAAAAAGGAATAATTAATGACACAAAGGCTTATGGTTGCAGCAGTTATATGAAGGGGGATTGGCTCATAAGGGTTAAAGGATGAAACAGAAGTGCGGTTTTTGTAAGATCAATGTGATGAGGTCTAAATCAAAGAGGAAGCCAGCCTTTGAGGAAAAGGTATAATTACTTAGGGCGAAACAGATTAATTTAGCTAGGTTGGGTTTTGTGAAAACAAATAAACGGAATTATAATCATGATTTCCTCTTTCCTCGCTTCATCTAGTCTCCTGTCATATTCTGGTTCATTTCTCCACTCCAGACTGGCTTACATTGGATAGGTCAAGGGCTGACACAGCTGTTCACGGGAGTCTCATTTATTAATTGTGGCATCAGTGCATTCTATTCCCTGCTGCTAACACAACTATTCATACAGCAAACAAGCTCTCTCTCAGAAGTGGGTCAGTTGTGTTAATCCTCAATCAGAGAGGCAGCTAGATAAATGAACCTGACACAGCCAGAGGATCGGGAGAGTGGGAGGGTGGGTAACATAAAAAGAGAACGAAAATGAGGTGAAAGTGTAACAGAAAGAAACTGAGCAAAAATGAGATTAACAACTGGAAAGGACATCAACTATAAACTGCAGAGCACATCGCTCGGAGTATTGAGATTGTGTTTGGGTTAACAGTTATAGAGATTCAACTTTATCAATGACTTGGATTGGTCATGTTAGAAGCTGGGCTGACGTCCAATTGTGTTATGCAGTTACTTACAAACACTACTGCATTATGCCTTTCAGCATATACATAACACACATTCTCCGCTTTTTCTGGATCCATTTGTCTTTAATATTCATCACTGGTTTCGTTGTAATACTCGCAGCTGTATTTGACCTAGTCCTTTTTTTTTAATGTATTCTATACAGAAAATATATGCAAAAACCATATGTTTTAAAAGATACTCACCTTTAGGGCATCCATTGGAGAATTAAAGGCAATACTCTGTTCTATAGCCTTTTTAATGCTATGTGGTCTGACTGGGGAGACAGAATTAACTCTCCGAGTCGAACTGCTTTTTACCCTCCCATTGAACCAGACCCCTGACCGTACTGAAACAGCTTGACTGTACACAGCAGCATCGAGAGGATGTGCTTACACATCATTTCCACCCATTACACAGAGGAGAAATGAGTCAGCTAACTCTTCTTGCTTGCACCCACTCGACCTCCAGTGAAGCCACTCTCTTGCACACAAAAGCATATCTCCCAAGTGTTCTGGGTTTGGTGGGACTGGCTGATATCAAGGCTCTGCCCCGCTGGCCTGGGTTTGTTCCCAGGTGGTCTGCATCTGGGGCCTTTAGAGAAGTGTAGAACCCCCATCCACTATTCATGGGTGCAGGCTGAGGAGGACACTCCATTGTATTATAATTAGAGCCCCTTATCGCCGCCCATGAGGTCTGGAGGAGCACTAGATTCCACTGTATTTATTTATTTTCTTATTAATTGCCCCTACTTGCTGGCCACTTGTAGGGGAAGGGGATGTACAATGATCCCCCCTATTATTTCATTTAAAGTCATAAATCATTTGGGGCATGGGTGGAACCATTCCCCTAGTTGTTTTATAGCCCCATCCCCTAATTATTTCAATGGGCCTTTCTAGTGAACGGGCAGCAAAAGGCTACTCAGTCACTAGTGTTAGCTACAGTCACTTGCGGCTCACTGTTTAATATATATACCCCCACCCACAGCATGGCAGGTGAGAGCATAAAAGCGGTTTTAATCCACCCTTGTAGTAATATAAAGGTCATATTGACCCCCATGGGCTCTTTTTTATTTATTTTTTACACTATTTAATGTGGCAGCTGGATAGCAAATACTGGCCAGCTACTACAAAATTAACCCTCGCACTAGCTTATGTGCCTAGTGCTGGCATCAGTCAAATAATACTTCAAATTATTGTTCGCTTGTAAAAAATCTAGTGAACAACAATTTGATAATATGCATCCTGCTGGACGCATTAGTTCTTAACTTTGTTTGAAAATGGTGCTTTCTACATATTCCAAATTCTATATTTTGTGTGTTGTTTGGAACAAAAAGCACTGATTTAAAGCATCAGGATGACCAAATTCCGACTGGAGTTAACATTAGTTAATGAGATTTCTGAAATTTTTACTGGGTTTTGTCCATTACCCTGTGTATTTGTGTGTGTGTGGCAGTGTGTATTATGTGTGAGTGTGGACAGTGTTTACCTGGAAGTGTGTGTCTCTGAAGGTTTATATTTATAAATGAATCTTTGTCTGTGTGTCTGGCAATGTGTATTTGTGTCTGATTATATGTGTCTGTGAATGTATGTCTTATCTGGGAATGTGTATCTGGAATGTGCCATGATTGTATATTTGTATGTGTTTCTGGCTAGATGCATCTGTTTCCTGGGAGTATGTGAATGTCTTGCAGCCTCTATCTACTGAATTCTGTTGGTCTTGATGGCTGAGTGGGTCAATAATTGCCTACTGACTTTTTCCTTTAATTAAAAAAAATATATATATAGTCAAATGGCACTGCTCACCTTTAAAAGAGACTCAGTAAATTGCAGCTCTAGGTGGATAGAGATTCAATGCTAAACAAAATTAGCACTATCCCTGATGCGCTGGATAATAGAACAGCATGCGGACTCCTCGGACTTCAAAGCAACTTATATGTAATAGCAATATTCATAAAATAAAAGTAAACAAGTACTAACAATTTGTGATAGCCCCCGATAAGGCAAGTTGCCTGGTGGATTTTCCAAATCAATCTGAAAACAGACCATTTTTAAAAGCCACCAGGCAAAACGCGTTATTGGGGACTTTCACTTTTCTTCTGTTTTTATTGCTATAATAAATAGAACATGATGTTTTATTGTCCATCAGGGATAGTGCTGCACTAAATTTATATCCATCTAGAGCCGGTGTTTATTGAAGCTCCTTTTAAGGTGAGCAGAGTCATTTGTTGATATTTATTTTATTTTATTGAATTTACTATATCACTGGGGTTTTTCTTGTGTTCTGAGGTCTCTTCTTGGCTTTATGAGGAAAGATTGTTTGGCAAAGGCTGGTGTCACTTTGAATATACCCAATGTGATACTGATCAGAGCCTGTCCATTATTGGCTCTGTACCATGCACAATATTAACTATATGGCATTGGCATTAACAAGATGTGTGAAGTGTTGGGAACCCAGAGAGTGTAGCAGTACCCTCACCCCAGTACATATAATATTACATTACAGTATTGTTTTTTTTTTCTATGTCTTGTGGACATCCTTTTTGAAGGCCTCTGTCTAAAATGATAATACAGGTATCCCTGCAACACTATATACCAGTGGTTCCCAAACTTTTTAAGTTCCAGGTGCCCTTAATACATATTTTTTCAAGGTGCCCCGAGTTAAAATAATTTTCTAGGTTGTATATATGTACAGTGCAGCGGCATATACTGGGTCCCTGTTCGGCAGAAATGCTTGCCGTTCAAGTGCAGATCCAGAACCTAGAACCTAATTAAGAACAGTTTGACACCTTACCTGGGATATGCCGGGATAGGGGTAGTAGTGTGTCTGAGGGGTGCAATATGTATGTGTGTGTGTGTGTGTGTGTGTGTGAGGGGTGCAATATGTGTGTGCGTGTGTGAGTGGTGCACTATGTGTGTGTGAGTAGTAGAGTGTGTGCGTGAGGGGTGCCATGTGCGTGAGGGGTGCAGTGTGTGTGGGGGGTGCAGTGAGTGTACGGGGGTGCATTTTGTTTTTGAAGGATGTAGTGTGTGTGTGAAGGATGCAGTATGTGTGTGTGTGTGTGAGGGGTGCAGTGTGTGTGTATGTGGGGCAGTTTGTGCATGAGGGGTACAGTGTGTGTGGGGGCAGGTTGTATGAGGGGTACAGTGTGTGTGGGGGGTACAGTGAGTGGGGGGCAGGTTGTGTGAGGGATACAGAGAGTGTGGTGGCAGTGTGTGTGTGTGGGGGGCAGTGGATGAGGGGTACAGTGTGTGAGTGGTACTGTTTGTGTGTATGGAGAGGCAGTGTGTATGTATGAGGGGGTAATGTGTGTGTACGGAGGGGCAGGTTGTTTGAGGGGATACAGTGTGTGTAGGAGGCAGTGTGTGAGGGGTACAATATGTGTGTAGGGTACTGTTTGTGTGTATGGGGGTAATGTGTGTGTGTGTGTGTGTGTGTGTATGGGGGCAGGTTGTATGAGGGGGTACAGTGTGTGTATGGGGGGGCAGTGTGTGTGTAAGAGGGGTTAATTGTGTGTATGGGGGAGTTATTGTGGGCCTGTGGGGGTAGGAGGGCAGATAAATCTATACTTTTATTTTAATTAATACAAGTTTTTAAATTTAGTTTAAAATATATATTATTATTTTAATATCCCCCCTCTCTGCTTAGCTTTGCCTGGGAGGGGGGACAATCACTGGAGGTCCGGTGGAGAACCCTGCTTGTCCCAGTGGTGAGAGTGAACTCATTATCCCCAGCCAACACCCCATCCAGTCCACTATAGAGTCTCCCCACCCTGATCATATAGAGCCTTTATTTATTATTCTTTGTGGCTCTTTTTTATACGTTTATGCAATATTTTATATGTCTTGTCTCTGAATATCTAATGAAATGTATTTATATTTCTATATTATACTAGTACTATATTTTACAAGGAACCTTTTTGTACCCATTGGATTCGCTATCATCTGGACATCTATGCATCTTGTTAGTCAAACTCTAGCAGCCTCAGCAGCTGCTAGAGTTCACTCTTGCGAGATTCGGAGCATTGTTGTGGTAACAGCGAGAGGAGAACCCTGCGGAGCTGCATGTTAGAGCTCCCCCGGGTCCTCTCTACCTATGTGCCTCCCACTCCCCTGCCGGCTGTCAGCAAAGTGCTAGTGGGCTGGAGAGGGAGATCTCGGATCTCCCCTCCGGTCCTCTAGAGCCGGCAGGGGAGTGGGAGGCACATAGCACTGGGAACAAATCTTGCGGCTCCCCTGTGTCCTATTGTGGATAGACACGGCTGGATTATCAATAATTATCTATTAGATCACTCACTTACTTTTCTGTTTGTTAACTATTTTTTTTATTTATTTGACCATCCTTTTTCTGAACTGCACTTTCCCAGTCACTCACATTTTTTCCTCTTTTAATTCTGTCACACATATGGCCTGCCTCTGCTTAGTATCATTTAAGAGTAAAGAACTTTGTCTCTACTATGTAAGTTTTAATCAACACCTTACCTTTTGGGTTGAGCACCCCACCCAGCCCCCCAGCTTCAGATGCCCCTTTGGAGGTGACCACATAAAGGTATATATTTGAGGAGATTTTGGATAGTAAAGCCACTTTTATTACTTAGAGCAGATATAACATATATCTTGTGTATGTATACATCAAAGCACTATCACTTTAATTGTTTTGTTTTGACACTGCATTTTTAAAAAAATTGCATTTATCACGTTCATTTTGCATTTTATATATTATGTTATTATTATGTTTTATTTATATAGCGCCAACAAATTCAACACACTCTCTTCCTAACACTCTCTCCACAATTGTCAGTCGCTTCTCATATAGACAATTTAATGCTATATTAAAGGACCACTCTAGGCACCCAGACCACTTCAGCTTAATGAAGTGGTCTGGGTGCCAGGTCCCTCTAGGGTTAAGCCATTCTTTTATAAACATAGTAGTTTCAGAGAAACTGCTATGTTTATTAATGGGTTAAGCCTTCCCCCAAAGCCTCTAGCGGCTGTCTCATTGACAGCCGCTAGAGGCGCTTGCATGCTTCTCACTGTGATTTTCACAGTGAGAGCACGCCAGCGTCCATAGGAAAGCATTATGAATGCTTTCCTATGCGACTGGCTGAATGCGTGCGCAGCTCCTGCTGCGCGTGCGCATTCAGCCGACGGGGAGGAACGGAGGAGGATCGGAGGAGGAGAGCTCCCCACCCAGTGCTGGAAAAAGGTAAGTTTTTACCCGTTTCCCCTTTCCATAGCCGGGCGGGAGGGGGACCCTGAGGGTGGGGGCACCCTCAGGGCACTATAATGCCAGGAAAACGAGTATGTTTTCCTGGCACTATAGTGGTCCTTTAAGCATGCTTCTATGATGTTGGAGAGTTAAAAATCCTGCTTTGAAAGATCATACTTTTTTTTTACAGCCCTATTCAGGGTATGTAGGGGTTTATAAAACACCCCTTCATGTCTCATTAGAGATGTTTACACTTTGTCTGATACCAGCAAAGTTTATTGTATGTGTAGAAGCCCTATAAAGGGTTAAATGTGAAAGGGTTTATAAAATACCCCTTCCTGTCTTACTGGAGATTCTTGGCTGATATCAGCAAATCTAATGCCTCGTATAGGAACTCACCTATTGAGGTTTGCCTTGTCGTGGCAGGTGAGCTTATATATTCAAATGACCATTGGAATAAAACTAAAGAGCCTCCATTTTGTTTAAATGTACACGGGGATTTAGGCCAGAGCGCAGGTAACGTTCTCTTTGTTTTACTAATAATTACTCAAGAGGCTATTGAAGAATATTTTCATACTACTTCTGATCATTCTCTACCAATGATTTGGGAAGCAGACACATGCGAGATTATGGGAATATCTCAACAATTACAGGACCTTCTTTTCTTAGAGTCACAAGTTAGGAACAATTCACAAGAATACAATTTGTTTTAGAGTTATACACCAGTTATATACCCAGCTAAACTGTCTGAACTACAAATACTAATCAACCTCTAGTCTAAACGTACACTTTTACTCACCAAAAGAAAATTTTATGCTTTAGGTAATAAAAGTAGTCGTTTACATGCCCGTGCTCTCCTTCAGAGGAGACAAACTACCTTCATCCCCAAAATCAATATTCCTCAAAGGCAGATCTCACATTTAATGGAGGATATTATTTAGGCCTTTCATACTTTTATCATAACCTGTATAATTTACAAAGCTAACTCTCTGACTGCACCTGACTTGCATAGCTACCTTTCTTCAAGGATTAACTCTACCATCTCAAATAACATTTCTGGATCCTTGGATGATCTTCAGAGGAAAGAAGTAATAGGCCAATCTCACTTATTAATTAAAATTCAAAGTTATTTGCAGGGATATTGGTTGCTCGCTTGTGTCCCAGTATGAGGGGGCTAATCCATCCTGATCCGGCCGGGTTTCTACTGAGCCAGATTAATTAATTTGATCCAGCATTGCCACTCATTCCGCTCTCTGACCCTCTCTTTGCAGGATCAGATTTACTATGTCTGTAACCGCACTGTGACTTTAAAACATTGTACACCGCACACAGCACACAGTGCTCACACACTTGCACAGCATATAGTAGTTTAAAAAGGGTTTTAAAACTGGTTGCTATACCTTGCCATTAACACTACTGCTCGAACAATTTAAGTAGATAATTTAAGTAGTGTTAACCCAAAACACAACTGGAGCTCACTTAAGTCCTTGGTATCATTGGATGCCTTGTTGCCTCCCTGATCTCCCTTCCAGATAGCTCCCTATTTGGTGGTCCTGGAGCCAAGAGCTACCTTGATGAAATTTGACTAGACTGTGGCACTTCTGCGATCCAAGTTACAGTTTTTTAAAGTAAACGAGTGGCTCCCAGTTAGGCATGCTGTACCCGGGAGAGCCTCACATTGGTCCATGAGGGTTTTAGAGCAGTTATCCCGCGCTTTTGAGCTGGGAGGCACAGTAGGGAAGGGTTGGCACAGATAAGTTGAAGATAGTTCTTTCTTGGGAAGGTGATGTCAGAGAGTCCTGCACCAGTTCTTAGTAACAGGGTAGTACGTCACAGGAAATATACCGATTTTTGACTGCTCCCCTTGTTTTCCCTCTGTTGGTCACTTCTGTAAACAAAATCAATATTTAGTAGCTTTATTTCAATTGAATTGATTTGGAATCACTTTGAGTAGGTGATGCATCTTTTTAAGGTTCCTAGTGTGATACAAATTTACCAATATGAAGTTAAGAGTTTTTTTGTTTACTGTTTGTAGAAAGAAAACCTTGTTTTCTTGCTTTCTTTCCCCGTGTGTTTAGTCCAGTGTAGACTGTGCAAATATGTGAGCACTGTGTCATGTTTCTTAAAGTCAAACACAATAATGATACAGTAGTAAATCTAACAAGCACAAGCACATTTTTTAAAACAAACATCAATTTTTTTGCTAAAAACAATATACAATCATTCACTGGCCTAATTAATTTTAATAAGAAAAACAAACCCACCATCATCAATGTCACGTTCTAATCCCAAAATGGAATTAAGGGAGGGCAGGAAAAGGCATTCTGTTCACCAATCCACCATCAGCACTAGTGCAATGGCAGCTGAGAATTTTAACACATTGGCCATGAGGACTGCTGATACCTCCACCACCGCTGCCTCCACAACCACTATTAGTAGTTTTCAGCCTCAGTATAGTGTGATGTACAGCATGTATATTATTTCCAATTCAACACCAGGAGGAAGTTGTTTTTTTCCCATCATTTTTTAGCAAAGCACAAGCACTGCAAATCGAATCTCACGCAAACTATCTCTCAAGATAAATAAAACCAGGCTGTTATCAATAATTTTGTACTCTAATGATGCTTCAGCACTCTGCACTATAAACATTCTGAAAAAAAATATTTTCTTTCTACAAAGATTTAAACAAAAAAAACAAAAAAACTAAATAGGCCTGCGATACTCAGTGCTGTATGTACTTGTGCAGTGATCTTCCATACACTGTTACAATTTGTAATGCACAAGCAGTGGCACTGAAGCACACTGCACAATAAAAAATTCTAAATCAGTATTTCTAAGTTTGTCTAAATGGCACTAGCAGTGGCTAGGCACAGCAGTAACCTGACTGCCTTACTGATCTCTCACTAGGATCCATGACACAGACTATTTCACACTCCCACACAGTCACAGTAATTGTAAATATATATAAATAGTTTTAACTGTTCCTGCTTCTTTTCCCTCTGTTGATCACTTCTCACTTGATTTTTAAATAGAATTAACATTTAGCGGCTGTCCCCAAACCATCAATCATCTTTTTTCAATCTATCATCTTTTTTCCACGTCTTGATTGGACAGGAAATACAGTCTAAATCAAGCAAAACTATGCTGCTATTTGCCCCAGATAAAAATCTACCTCTTCTCCATTCTCTCCTCCTTTTTCTGGCACCGCATATAAAACTTTGAATTACAAAACAAGCAAAACAGCCCACCCATTGTCTGTTTCTTTTGTTTTGCGATATGTCCATATTCGTCCAAAAATTTTGACGAAATTGCGATCACTTGGAAACCGAATACACTAGTCTAATCCATACTTGATATCCGTTCCTTTACCTTATAAAAAAACATGTCTAAAAGATTCATCAAAATGCAATGCACATGTAAAAAAAAAATACTGGATCACAAAAACTAGCACTAACAAAAATCAATCAATCCTTACTAAATGCAAATACCATAAGAATAAAGCTGTAAGGAAGGCATAGGTCCTGTCTACCAATCACAGTGTATTTCCAT
>OW240917.1:214291869-214303283 GCA_933207985.1 Pelobates cultripes
GTTTTACTTCACAGGTAGTGATTCAATGCCCCCGTGAATATTATTAGGGTGAAGTGAGTTAGGTAGGATTTATTTAAGTTTAGGAGGGATGCTAGGGCTTGGAAAGCCCTAATCATCCACGGGTTGGGGACATGGATCAAGCCATTCATTTGGGGCATGCTTATATAATTACTTAGACCTAATACCCACCACCCTTGGATGGGGTTCTAGATGATTATTAATAGAGCCCCCACCCACAAATTTGTAAGGTCTGGGTTGGTTCATTAGGTCCCTCCAATATAGTATTATTTTAACTCTCTCCTGAGGCTAATAGGTGGGACCTGGGACATAAGGTGGCCCACCATTACATTATTAACAAAGCCCCCTTTGGTCCCCTATTGATAAAGCACAACACAACACATGTGAGGTAATATTGGTCCCCAAGATATAAAATGAGTTGCTGAATTTCTGAATGATTGAATGGCTTGCCAACCAAATATAAATGCATCCAGAAAAAAATATTTTATGCCTCCTCCATGCCCCCCCTCTCTATGAGTGAGTGGTAGGGGACATGTCTGCTAAACAGCAAACAGCCACTGGCAGAAGATATAGATCACTGTCAACCCTCCATGCCCCCACTGGGGGGCGAATATATATATTATTTTCAAACATAAAAAAATAATAGAATAAAGCAGAGGGACATTGTGCATCCACTTACGCCCATAGTGGGGATCTATATACATAATACAATGCCCCCTTACCCCTACAGTAGGGGATTGCCGCTTATTTAATACGTTTGTAGTCTCTACCTTCTGACCACACGCAAGGGGGAATTACATTAGGATGTTCTGCCATTTTTTCCCCCACCTGCCACATTGATCCCCATATGCTTTTTTATATTATATTTTTTGTATGTTTTTTTATATTTTTTATATTTATATTTTTTGTATTTTTTTTATTTTAATGCTGCAGCTGGCTAGTTGCCAAATGGTTATTGTGCCATCAAGCTTTGTATTATTATTATTATTGGCATTTATATAGTACCAACAAATTCCATAGCGCTTTACAATATTACAAGAGGGGGAAATTTAATAATAAATGAGGCAATTACAAAAACTTACAGGAACAATAAGTTAAAGAGGACCCTGCTCTAACAAGCTTACAGTCTAGAGGAGGTGGGGTATAAAACACAATAGGACAGGAGATAGCAATCAAACAAGGTGGAGTGAAGCAGAGCTGGAGTAGAGAGCAGAGCGCCGCCCTTTAGGAGAGAGCAAGGGGCAGGTATGTAAGGAAGAGGTTACTCTGGAAGGTGCAGCGGAGTAGTAGTATTATCCACGATATCTCCGCTGGTAGTCTTTAGTCAGCATACAAAATACAGGTAGCCTAAGTACAATCCCTTTTTCCCAAGAACTGGACGACACACAGTTTGGGAGTCAACTGAGCTTTTATTGCACCACAACCATTTATATACAAGTTTCCTTACTGACATTCCAAGGGATTTTCCCTGGTGGACTCTGTGGAAAACTTAACATGCAATAATATCTCCCATCATGCTTTTCTGTACTGGAGAGATAATTGCATAAGAGTACACCTTTAATTACATTATATCTCCGTACAGAAAAGTATACAATATAACATAAAAATACAAAACTCACGAAATATACATCTGAACTTCCCTTCATTGAATGGCTGGGATCTGAGAGCACAATCTGGTGAAATACTGCTCAGATCCATTTGTTAGAATAGAAAAGCCATTCGAATGAAGTTATGGACCGGCCAGCCACGTGGCTCAAGCCCCCAAATAGTTCCAGGTAGTTGGCTGCTTTTATTGGTCTCCTTTCGGGAGTTCCTGTGAACAAACAAATGAACAAATACACAAATTTACTGGCTAGTGTGGTTTCAGATGTTCGTGGGGTTGATTTCACCGAATGCCGCTCTCTTTTGACAAATGGATCTGTCCATACAAACGGCATGGAAGTCCAGCGGTGTTCGCGAGGTCAAGTAGCCGATTTTGGTTCTATGCACTCGATGACCAAACACCGCTGGGCGTTCGCAAGCAAAGATGGCCGCCGCCACATGTTCGTTTATCCGAACGGCGGCCACCCATTAAATCATTAGGGTTTTGCGGTTTCCACAATGTTGCCAGTTGTTAATTGGAGACACACGACTTTGTGTGGTCTCTCATTCGACAGTTTATTAGTTTCACGAACAATGTATCCCAATCTTGTTTGTGAAACTGGCATACTTAGGTCTATGGTCTTTGCAGGAAAAGTTAACCGAATGACCCCAGTCTTTTGGATGATAAATTGGCTAGGTTTGCCACAGAAGGGCATAAGCTTTCCTAAAGAGATGGGTTTTAAGGCACTTTTTAAACAATTGAAAACTATGGGAAATGAAAGGAGCCACCCGCGAGAAATCCTGCACACGTGAGTTGATCATACGGGTGTGAGCAGCGGACAGGAGAAGGTCATGGGCAGAACGGAGAGAATGAGAAATTATTTACTATTTGTCCACTGATTGCTAGCGCTGCCAATGGTTCATAGAATTTAATGGTCGACCGGCACTCAACATAATGTTTGTTTAAGAGGAAGAAACTGCACAAGGATATTACTCTGATGTAACTTACCCATTCCCCTTCATTGACCCGGCCTGCCCTACATGTTAGTATGAGAAGGAGCTCCTGAGAAACAGCACCAACACACAGTACTCTGGCTGGCCATGTGGCACCCCATTAGACTGGCTCTTGATAACTGCCCCTTCTTCCCTTTCCTTGCTATGCCTCTGACATATGAAGAGTGTCAATGTGACATGGAGGGGACATTAGTAAAAACATAAATAAGAGGAAGGTAGAAATAAACAGATATTACCTTGGACAAAAAGTATATTAGCATATAGATGGTAGGCTAGTGATTGTGTTTGCGTTGTATATGGTTTTGCACAGACTAAGGCAGCAGAATGCCTTAATTTCACAGCAGGTCATTAACTTTTGATATGCTGTCTGAAACGTGTGGTTTATTAATAGATGTTTGTTATACAGTTTATAAAGAAAATTAATTCAAAACAGCATATATTTTGGCTTTCTGTGCTGCCTTAAGGATTTGTGAGTTGGTGTTTCACAGCAAACAGATGCCATCTGGTTTACTAGTGGGGGTGGGGGAGGTGAGTCTGCAAGGAACTATGCATGTATAGAACTCTGTAAATCTAAAACAGATGTGACAGGATGGCGATATTGGATACATTTGTATGATATTCAAAGGTCTAATTAAGGTACTATATGAACAACAGTGTCATCCAGAAAACACGGGTAAGGATGCTACCTTTTAATATATTTAAGTAGGACCCTTTTACCAAATTCAGTTCAGGAAAGGTATAATATTATGATTGTTTAGGTTGTTTTGAGTTATTTAGGCTATTCGTCTTTTTTACTTTTATTTTTTTAATCCATAGATCAACCAATATTTTGTTGGGATTAAAAGGCAAAAAAAAAAAAAAATGATGAATAGGTGTTAGTGCTAGACTTGTGCATTTGTATTTAGAAGAACGACAAAATGAGCAGAAATGTACATTTAATCAGCATATGAATGCAAATGCAGTGATAACAGACTTTCTGCCAGACCAAATTGCTCACTGACCGAAAGTTGGTCTGTGCCATTCAGCCATTGTTGGCTGCTCGCTGTGTGGCAGACATGCTCCCAATCACGGCATGGCAAGTGGGGGCTTTGGGGATGTATAAAAACTTCTAGATCTCCACCACGAGTATGTGGTGTGCTACTGACTGCTACCTATAATACAAAACTAGCAATTGGACAGCTAAAAATTTAGGGGACACTAGTTCTCCCCCTTGTTTAATTATTTTTAAAGCCCTCACTCACTACCCAAGGGTGCGGACCTTGGGGGCACTAGGTCCCTGGTTTGTTTTGTAATTTCTGAGCCCCCATCCGCCATCCTTGGTTATGGGCTGTGGGACATCAGGTGCACCCATTCTTCTATTATTTAGAGAACCCACAAGCTGTGAATGAGTGTGGGTTAGGGTGGGGAGACTAGGCCCAACATCCAGGTTTATTATATAGTCCTTCCTTTATAAAATTAGCACCCCCATCCACTGACCACAGGTGGGCCCAGAGGTAGACATAAGAATGTCAGCCTCATTTTTTTACATTTTATTTAATGTTTACATTTATATATGCAATGTTTGAGGACCCGCCAATGACAATTAATAACTAGTCTCAGACTAGAGTATATGGTTTTCCTCATCGCAAACTGGACAAGGGGTCATCTTGCAAAAAGGTATCACTGTGTGACCTATAGAATAAATGAACAGCCTCGTACTATATAATACTACTACAATTTTGCCTATAGAATGCAGAGCCTTGGGTTTAGCCTGAATGCCCTTCCTTTACCCCACTGTATTCCCTCCCCTCTCCTCTTCTCTTTTACTTTATTGTTTCACTGTACATAGTATCTTATTCTTTAAGTTTATAAGCACTGTCAGGAGAGGGAGATATGGAGAGGTAACTACTCCCTATTCATCAACAATGACTGTTACCCTCAATGTACGTGGCCTAAACACCCCTGAGAAACATACGTTGGCACTGACCGAACTTCACAAACTCAAGGCTGATGTAGCCTATTTACAGGAAACAAACTTTCGCAAGAATGGCGCACCCGCTCCACGCAACCGTAAATACCCCTATGAATACTTTAGAAATTTCACAGGGGCTAAACCAAGAGTTTTTGCTATACTAATCTCGGCCAATATCCCATTCACATACACGGCTCATGAAAAGAATGACAATGGCAGAATAATTATGGTAAAAGGCCTCTTGGGCCAAACAAAAGTTACGTTTGCCAAACTTCTAATCATGGGGGGTGACTTCAACATAACTATGGACTCAACCCTAGACACGACGTCAGGCACATCCACATATCAGGCATTAGCACGTCAGAGAATAACCCATATTTTAGACCAAAGTCAACATTTTGACAGTTGGCGGATTAAACACTCACATACCAGAGATTATTCATTCTATTCCCCTGCCACTGGCACTCTAGGCTAGACATGTTCTTCCTTCCACATAGATTTCTTTATCTCATAAGACCAATTGTCTACATCCCCTACTACAGCTCCTCATACATCCAGACCAACCTGGATTGGTTCCGAGCCAGAATGCTAAAAACAACACTACCAAAATAATTAATCTCATACACCTATCCCAATCATCCCCTCAGCACAGTCTCCTTCTCTAAGTTGATGCCAAAAAGGCATTCGACAAAGTAGACTGGACTTTGTTGTTCGCCACAAATTGGCTCAAATGAGTGAAAGCCATCTACTCAAAACCCAGCACAAAACTAAGAATTAACGGTCAATTGTCCAACCTGGTGGAGATCAGTAACGACGCAAGACGGGGTGTCCTCTCTCCCCTTTGCTTTTCATCCTCATAATAGAGCCCTATCTACAAGGGGTTAGGGATCACTACAATATTGAGGGCTTTACTAGTCAACAGCATAACTTTAAAATATCTGCCTTTGCAGATGACCTCCATTTCATAATTACAAACCCCCTGGTCTCAATGGCCCCCCTCCAAGATTATCCTTCTATAACCATGTCTCGAACTTCCAGGTAAATTTCTCTAAATGTGAAATCCTACGTTTAAACATAGATGAACATACCAAATCCGCGCTGCAAAACCAATACCCTTTTGCCTGGATTGACACAGCTATTAAATACCTAAGAATATATCTTACATAGACTTTATTCAGACTGCACGATCTAAATTATCCACCACTCCCCCCAACCATTACACAGGACCTTAACACCTGGAACAAACCACAATTTAGCTGGCTTGGTAGAATAAATATTTTAAAAATGAATACCCTACCTAATGTACTATACATGTTACAGGTCCTCTCCATCGCACTCCCCAAGACCTTCTTTTCGACCACTAGACAACTCTTCACCTCCTTCATATGGTCCAACAAACATCCTAGACTGACATACAACATACTGACCAGACAAATACCAGGGGGGACTTGGCCTTCCTAATACAGAACACTACCCTCAAGCAGTCCTTTTACATAGAATATACAACTGGACCCATCCTTAAAGTCAGTTTTAGTGGATAATCAACGCTATGTTCACAGTGCCTATATACATTATCACCTGGTATATGAGAGGACAGACATTTCTGCTTCTGCCTCATGCCTCACACCCCACAATCGTCCCAACGCTCCGAGTATGGACTCAAATTAGGACACATATCTCCATGCCCATCACCCTTATACCTGCTAGCACAAAACCCATTGTTTCCTCCAGGAACCAATTTCTTCATGACTCAACATATCTCAAATTATGAATAATATTAGAGGCCCACAAGCTGACATCACTACAAGGCAGCCTTACTGCCCAATACACAGCCGACAACCATACAAGCCTTTAGGTACTCTTAATTATATAATTTTTTTACATTCACACAGACCTCTATTGGGAGGATCTCGTCCCCTTACCGCTTTTGAAACACTATGTCAAACTCGCAGCATCGAACACAAACACCTCTCCTCACTCTACGTGCTATTACAACCCGACCAGATAGACTTAGATATGACCTACTTAGCCAACCGGGAGTGGGAGCTCTGTACAGCAACAGCAACTGATTGACTCTGTACAGCAACAGCAAAGTGTGTTCCTAGGGAGGGAAAGGGAGGTTAGTCTCCTCACTCCCCAATGGCTGAATATGTTTAAGGACAGAGAGGACAGTAGCCTCACTCCACAATGGCAGTATTTGTTTATGGGAGGGGAGGAAAGTCTCCTCATTCCCCAGCATCAGAATGTGTTACCGGGAGGGAAGGACAGAGCCATCACTTCTCAGCAGCCTTCCCTGCCGCTCGTTCAGCAACAGGTTCTCCTCAAGGCCACTGCCTAGGTTACCTAATGGAAGCGCTGTCCCTGCTGCTACCCATGAAAACACTAAACTATGGAATTCAGTGTGAAGAATTTAAAACCAAGCTACAAAGTTAAGGCCAAGGTAGAGGATTTTGACAAATTCTTCAGTCCTGCTATTGTTCCAGTATGGCTATTTATGGCTTGAATTTTGCAATTTGTTTTTGATGTTGCTTTGTGTGAATGCATTTGTGTATTTAAGCATGTATGTAGGGGTGAATTTTGTAAGGCATGTTATAGGCACAATCCAGACACATAAAGCACTTCAGTTTGCTAAAGTACTTTTTGTGTTTGAAGTTTGTAATTTACAATCTGTGTCTCTTCTCCTGTGCAAACCCCCATTTTGCGTCTCTCCTCCTGTAAAAACCTCCAGCTGTGTAGACCTCCATCTATTTCTCTCCTCCTTTCCAACCCCCTATATGTGTCTCTCCTCCTTACCAAGCTCCTAAACTGCTTTTCTCTTATTTTCCAAACCCCATCTCTACCTTGTCTTTCCTCCTGTCTAAACCCCCAATAGATGTTGTAACGGAGCGCCTGTACCCAGACTGTACGCTGTAGATTCTGCCAGGACCTGTAGTGAAGCAGTGATTATAACCAGGGCCGGCCTCGGGCCTTTAGGCGCCCTGTGCGAAAAATCTTAACAGCGCCCCCCTCCCCCCCATCATCCATGTATGATGTAATGTTTATGTTGTCTGTGTATGATATGTATGCTATGTGTTGGCTGTGTGTGATATTTGTAATGGGTGTATTAACAGCGTGTGATATGCGTTTATTGGTTGTATGTGATATTTGTGCTGGGTTTATTGGCTGTGTGTGATGATTATTTAATTCAGATAAAAACATACATTTAGGCCTGTGTGTAAATGCAGGTTTATATTTTTGCAGAGTTATGTGCACACAGTTATACATTTACACTGTCAAATCCACCAAATGCACATAGTCGCAGGCAGATAGCCACATACACAGGATCAGGCAGAAACACACAGGTACAGGCAGTAACACACATACACAGTTACAGGTAGATAAACACACTCACACACAATTACAGGCAGACAGCCACACACACACACACACACACACACAGTCACACATACAGTCTTACACACACATACTTACATGCAGACAGTCACACACACACACACACACATGCAGACAGCCACACACACGCAGACAACCACAAACACACTCAGAGTCAGACGGCCATGAATGGCATGGAGGAGAAGGGAGCTGAACAGAGCTGCTGCACAGGTAACAGGTTGCTCCCAGCCCCCCTCCTGCACAGCCCATACACTGGACCACCAGGGAATAATATATATCAAGCAGGGAGGGGGGGACGAAAAAATAAAAAATTTTTAATAATATTATAATAAAATTAAAATTTAATAATATTAAAAAATAAATAAAATAAAACATTTAATATTAAAAAAATAATAATAGTAATAATAAAAAAATAATAATAAAAATGGAGTTTTTCCCCGTTCATATGGACTCCATTTACTTTCCCTGAAACTACCGAACAAAACTCCCGAACGGCCGGTCACCCAGTAGAGAAGTGTGCTGCTGGTTAACCTCTTGGCCCTATTAGAACGTTGAGGTTAACCGCAAACACCTCTTAATTAGTGCCTGTAGCTGGGTGGCCGCCATTCGTATCCCGAACACGAGGTTGCGGCCATTTTAAATACACGAACGCTCAGCGATGTTCGACAACAAACTCATGAAACTCAAAATGGACACTATTTGGTACGAATACCGCTGAAGCCGCCGACCTCCCTTCTCCTTCGGTAGAAAAGCCACGAACACCCTATGTTTGGTATTTTTATTCACCAAAAGCCATAGATAGTCATCCCGTGGAATCTATTCGTATGGAGAACAGGCTTTGTGAACACTTTGACTCTATGGCGATTGGACGGTGTGCCTAGGATCTGAGCGCTATTCGGTACTTTTGTGCGCTCAGATCCCAGCTATCTGGGGACACGTTGAATACCTATGTTATACTGTAATATTGTCAAGTTATATATTTTTAACCATTTTTGTCATGGTCACTTAAGATGGCATTTGGTCTTTGTCCAGGGAGATAATTGAATTACTTCACAATTATCTCCCGGGCAGAGCAGAGGGTCTTGGGTAATTCAAGGGGCATGGCTACATGTGTAACACCCTGATTGGTCAATGTAATGTCCTTGTCACAGTCTCCCATTTGGTCCCCTAGGGGAGTGTCCACCAGGTGGGAGACCTGCATAAATACCGGGCAGATAGCCCTCAATAAACCAGATTCCTGCTGACTCTCAATACGGAGATTTGTCTCGTCATTGGGGGGGATTATTTGTGTGGATTACGCTTGTTCGGTTGTTTGGGAGACTAACTGGTTCGTGTGATTGCTGTCCGGCTGTTTGGGAGACTAACTGGTTCGTGTGATTGCTGTTCGGCAGTTTGGAGCGCTCAGTGGCTACCTCTGTATTCGGGAAGGGAACGTCCTATACGGCAGTAACCCCTCTCCTACCGGGGGAGCCGTAACAGACCACAGCAAAGAAACCGAAGCACAGCACATATACGAGGCCACACGGGAGAAGCCTGCTGACAGCTGCAAATCTGCATTCCCCCCAAACCATGCATTCAGGGCCCGATCTGGCGGGGCAACAAGGCCAGCAACACAGACTTTCTTGGCAGGAAAACAGAGCGCCTCAGAGAGGCATTGGCTAACCTGAGCACAAGAACTGAGTAACACCTGCATTAATTCAACTTTACTAACATGTTCCCTTTATTTTGTTCTCAGACAGACTTCAGTCTAATTTACCTGGGAAGCCTCCCGGGGGATACTTTAAGCAGATACAGTGCTCACACTAATCACCTCTAGTATCGCAATAGTTTAAGCCTAACCAGCACAGTACATGCCACGTTCGTAACTAGCTTTAAAGTTATGCTGCCTGTTCATTTTTATGCCTCATAGTTAAGAAAGCACATATTTACATATTTGAATGGGCACATATGTCTAATGATGCAAGCCTGTAATCTTACCATGTCTTTAGACATACTAATTCAGATTGTTTCACAATAAATATTGCATGTTTACCACGATATGTAATCCTATGAAACTGCTTACATCCTGTTATTTTCATGTTTTAAAACAAAAATATCGTGCCGTTTAACCCCTTAAGGACGGAGCCAAATGTACACGTTGTGAACAAAACAAAATGTAAACAAAACCTGGCATTTGCGCTACATGTCTGTCCAATCGTAATTCACCTCTTTCATATTAAATGCACCCACCCTTATTATATATCATTTTATTCAGGGGAAACAGGGCTTTCATTTAATATCAAATATTTAGCTATGAAACATAATTTAATATGAAAAAAATGGGAGAAAATAAGAATTTTTTTATATTTTTTTAGTTCTACATGACATTTTAACTGTCAGTATCATAATACCGTTTGCTTTTACTGCAATAAAATACACATATTTGTATTCAGCAAAGTCTCACGTGTATGAACAGGTTTTATGGCGTTTTGGGAAGTTACAGGGTCAAATATAGCACGTTACATTTGAAATTGAAATTCGCCAGATAGGTTATGTTGTCTTTGAGACTGTATAGTAGCCCAGGAATGAAATTTACACCCATAATGGCATACCATTTGCAATAGTAGACAACCCAATGTATTGCAAATAGGGTATGTCCAGTCTTTTTTAGTAGCCATTTGGTCACAAACACTGGCCAAAGTTAGCGTTAGTATTTGTTTGTGTGTGAAAAATGCAAAAACGCCAATTTTGGCCAGTGTTTGTGACTAAGTGGCTACTAAAAAAGACTGGACATACCCTGTTTGCAATACCTTGGGTTGTCTACTATTGCAAATGGTATGCCATCATAGGGGTAATTTTCAATCTTGGGCTACCATAGGGTCTCAAAGGCAACCTAACCAATCTGGCGAATTTTAATGTGAAAAAAATGAAACGCAAGCCTTATATTTGACGCTGTAACTTTTGAAAACACCATAAAACCTGTACATGAGGGGTACTCTTGTACTCAGGAGACTTCGCTGAACACAAATATTTGTGTTTCAAAACAGTAAAAAGTATCGCAGCAATAATATCGTCCGTGTAAGTGCTGTTTGTGCGTGAAAAATGCAAAAAAGTCACTTTTACTGGCGATATCATCTTTGTAATACATTTTACTGTTTTGAAATACTAATATTTGTGTTCAGCGAAGTCTCCAGAGTAGAACAGTACCCCCCATGTACAAGTTTTATGGTGTCTTGGAAAGTCATAGGGTTAAATATAGTGCTAGCAAATTAAATTCCCTTTACTTTCGGCATGGGTTGTCAGGCAGGTCCCGCTAATTGTAATTAATTAAGATACCTAATTATGTAAAAATATTACATAAATATATATGTAGAATATATGTATATATATATATATATATACGTATGTGAATCTATATATATATAATTTTTAAAAAATATTTTTATTTATATATAGGTATATATTTAGTGATATATAC
>OW240917.1:214303383-214395638 GCA_933207985.1 Pelobates cultripes
CAATCCCCAAAATCGCTCAATTCCCCCCCAATAAAACTAGGAAACGTATATGTGGTATAAAAAGGCCACAGCTTTATTTATAAATTAACAAACAACTGTAAATAAACCAACCATAAATAATTTAGGTGTAAGTATGCTTATCTTCAAACTAGTCCTTGCCAACCGTACCACCAAAACTCTAGGGTACACCCCCCACCAAGGCATCGGCCCTCCCCCCTCGTCCAAGATACCTGGCCTTCACTTTGGCCTTCAAACTCCACATGCCAACCCCTGGCCACCTTTCCTGGCACGGAGGGCACGCCCAAATACCCAAAACATTTTCGAGGTCAGGGGAGGGACCCGACCCAGCATCTTTCTTTTTCTTTCCTCCTCTCCCCAATAGGTTCGGCAAGGACCATACCCGCCACTAGCCCCAGCTGCATTTACGCCTAAATCAGCGGGCGCGACCCCCAAGCAACGCCATGGCCTGTTCCAACGCGTCCTGTAGCGCTAAATTAAATAAGTCCAAGCCTACGTCAGTTAGATGGACCCCGTCCGGGCGAAAATAGATTGCTGCCTCGCGCTCAAAAATACGGTGTCGCACTGTTAAGCCCCCGACGCCTAGGACAAATTTGGAAACCCGCTTATTAATCTTGACCCTGCAGCGCTCAATAGCACCCTGATCGCGTGCGCACTTCCAATAGTTCCTAGAAACGATATCTGACCATATTAAACAAAGTCGTGGAAAAAGCACACGCAAGAGCGCCAAATCTCGCCTGATGAGTTCCCCCAGCCCCCACGCAGGCAGGGACCCCAGATCGTTCCCCCCCAGATGCACCACCAAGATGTCCGGGGCTCCTAATAAAGTGGATAACTGCACGACCTCCGGTAATAGCTGACCCCATCTCATGCCCCGGAACCCGAACCACCGGACCTCCGCCAGCTCCCGAGGTATTCCGAGCAGTGTCCCACCCGGGCGTACCCCAGCCCGCAGGTGAGCCCAGTAGATGTACGAATGACCGATCAACCAGATCCGTCGGCCAGGCCCTGTGGAGAAAACACAAGGGGGACACCGATCAAACGTGTGGGCCATACATAAGACCGAAACCTCCCCGATTCCCATCTGCCAATCCTCTGAATGGCCTGGTCCGAAAAACCTAAACGGGAGGCTTCAGTTGCGGCCCCAATTCGAAAAGAATGTCCCCCAAAGTCTGCACTCGAAATACCCAGTTGGTCGAGTGCCAACCGAAAGACCCGAAGAAATTGGAACCGAGAAAGGAAGGAACCGTCCCCATGAATTAGTAGAGGGCCCTCAATGTCCGGGCGACCAAGACAATAAGACTGAAAAGATGCGACAGGGCAGACAGCCGAACCCGGAATAGCGCGGAGGGTAACCCATGCCCCTTTGCCGAAGATGTCGGTTTTGGACCTTCGTACCAAAAAACGCACTAAATCCGACACCACCGACACATCGTTGAACAACAAGCCCCCCGGGATCCGTTTGCTAGGGCTCACAAGCTCACCGATTCGAAGGGCGCCGAAAAAGGCGAAAGTAAAAGCCAACTGGAACAAACGTGCCTCCGAATCTGAAAAACAAACCCTGGGTAAGACCGACGCAATGCCTACTAGCAGAGCGCCAGAAACCGGCCTCCGAGAATCCCGCAGGTGTGGGCCCTTGCGCCAGCCGCGCATCGCAAGCCGAACCATGCAGTCCTTGGTAACGTCGGGCACCTTAGTCAAGTTGAACCAGAAACTAAGACCGGATAGCTTCCCTGAAACCGTAGCCGGAGAACACCCGCTAGCCTCCCAGAACCAGAGCAACCGTAAGATCCCCTGAACCCTTGCAGAGGTCGAATCAAACCCACCTAGGTCTTGTTCCAGAGCAACCCAGTCCCCCCATGCCTTACCGTACCGAACCCAAGTTGCCTCAGACACCGAAGACCGAATCCATTCCCTTATCCGCTCAGGCCAAGGGACCTTAAGTCTCTGGGACAGGGGAGGCCTTCCGTGTCCGCTTCCGGCGCGGCCAAACGAAACACCTGCCAGTGGAAACGAGAAAGAGCATCAGCCGTGGTATTCTCCACACCAGGGATATGCACAGCGCGGCAAGTCACATTAAAAGACAGGCATTGTAAAACCAAGCGCCGCAAGAGCCGAACTACCGGAGGGGAGGAGGCCGTTAGCCTATTAATGGCCTGGACGACGCCCAGGTTGTCACAGTGGAACACAACACGCCTGTTCTTGATCTCTGGCCCCCAAAGATGGATAGCCACCACAATGGGGAAGAGTTCCAAGAAAGCCATGTTCTTGGTCAGGCCAGAGGTGAACCACGATTCAGGCCAAGGCTCCGCACACCATTGCCTTCACATAATAGCCCCAAAGCCCGAAGACCCCGCGGCATCCGTAAACAGGTGCAGCACCGAGTTCGTCACCTCGGGCTGCTGCCAGTAGGACCTGCCGTTGTACCCATCCAAAAAGACTGCCCATACTGCCAAGTCCTCCCTGAGCGCCTTGGTCAAGCGGACGAAGTGAGACGGTTTCAAAATCCCAGCCGTAGCGGCCGCCAGGCGCCAGTTGAACACCCTGCCCATCGGCATAATCCGACAGGCAAAGTTCAATTTGCCCAATAGGGATTGAAGTCGTTGCAACGTAATCTTCCGCAAAGCGGTCGCCACTCGCACCACCTCCCGAAGATCAGCCAATTTATCCAATGGAAGCCGACATTCACCAACAACGGAATCAATCTCGATTCCCGAGAAAGCACAGGCACGTAAAAGGGCCAATTGTTTTGTCTGGTGCCAGCGGCACTCCGAACTCGCAAGCAACATCCGCTACTGCTTGCAGGAGTTGCGCGCATGTCGGGGAGCGCGCAGGGCCAACACAGAAAAAGTCGTCTAGGTAGTGAAGCAAGGAATCGTAACCGGATTCTGCTCTAACTACCCATTCCATGAAGGAACTAAAACATTCGAAATAAAAACAGGATATCGCCCAACCCATCGGGAGGCACATGTCCACGTAATAATGACCTTCGAATATACAACCCAGGAGGTGGTGGCACTCCGGGTGAACCGGTAGGAGGCGAAAAGCTGACTCAATGTCAGTTTTTGCCATAAGTGCCCCGGGGCCAGCAGCCCTGACCATATCCACCGCCGCGTCAAAGGACGCGTAGGAAACGCGGCACAATTCAGCTGCAATGTCATCATTCACCGAGCCCCCCTGTGGGTGCGATAAATGGTGAATCAGCCTAAACTTGCCTGGTTCCCTTTTGGGCACCACTCCCAGTGGTGAAACCCTCAAATCGAGAAGTGGAGGTTCCCGAAAGGGGCCCGCCATGCGACCCAACGCTACTTCCTTAGCCAATTTTTCCCTTACCACCCCCGGGTGATCGGCAACTGATCTCAGGTTCCGGCAGAAGCCGGAGACCTGCCGGGCCCGGTGAGGGATCCAAAACCCTTTCCCAAAACCCTCCAATAACAAGGCAGCCGCCTTCTTATTGCTATAACGCTTTAGCCAAGGGCGCATCGCGTCTACGTCCACTGGTGTCCTCGCCCTTAGCGCCCATGGCATCTCCTTTGTCGCCGGTCTTGCCTCGTTTAAAGCATTTTGATGCTGGGTGGGAACCGCCGCACCCGGAACATTCATGCTTGAAGCGGTAGGCTGAACCGAACTTACATTGGCCGTCATTATATTGCCAACAGAACCCAGTCTTCCGCTGAGTGGCCGACGCTGAAGATGAGGACCCAGCGCCGGCCCCCCCAAGAAAGGACGAGAGGCCCCTTGATGCGAAGCTGGGCGGGTCATGATGGCCAACCACAAGCCGATGTCCATTTGATCCCAACTCGTGGAAGGGCGAACCGCCAAACGCTGGCGGAACTGTTCATCATACTGCCACCACCCTAGCCCGCCATAAACCCGACAAGCGTTCCATATCATATCCTGGTAGCAAAACAGGGAAGAGCATTTACTGGGAGTCTTTTCACCTATCACGCTAGCCAGGATAGAAAAGGCCCTAATCCAGTTACCAAAAGTTTTCGGAATTTTCCGATACCGAAACTTCTCTTTGTCTTTTTCAGACTCTTTAGCATCCGGGTCCACCCGAGGAAGATCTTCCAAAGGGAGGAGGGAAAAGATTTCAACAAATTCCCCTTTTTCTATTTTAGCCCTCAAATCTGGCGTCAGGTGGAGGCCCAGGGGGCCTGACCAGCACATGTACGCTGCCCCATGCGCAGCGGGTGCTACCCCTAAACCCGAGACAACCGCGGTCTCCCCCGTAACACTCACAGAGGACTCAGATGTCACTAGCCGTGGCGCCGAGGCCAGGGGGGGTGGCGACCTGTGTAGAAGTGTCGGGTACCGACGCTGCAACCCCAGCAAGATCACATCCTGCGGAACTAGCCCAGCCCGCCCGAAGCTGGCTATCCACGGCCATTGGGGGAGGAGCCCCAGGGCGAGATCCCCGTTCCAGAGTTACAAGAACATTCTTTATAGCTTGGAGCACCGAACCCCACTCTTGTGACTCGCGTGCGCCAGCGCCCCCGGAATCTAATCCAGCGAAAGCAGAATACTCACCGGCAGGAGCCGAATTCGAGGGTAGCAACGGAACCGCGACTTGCGCACCAGCCTGCGACGGCCCCGAGGGAACTGCGACCGCAGGAAGCACCGCACCAGACACAGCGTCAGGGAACCGGTTCGCGAGCTGACCTGGAAGAATCTGTGAAGACAGGACAGGTGAGAAAAAACCCTGCCCACCCATCCCAGGTGCTAGAGGATGCACAGTAGGGGGGAGCAACCCTGGCATATTAGTAGATGGGACAGGGGAACCAGAGAGTGGGACCGGGGAACCAGAGGGTGGGACAGCCATGAGTGAAGTAGCCCCAGAGGGGGCAGCATGGGCCCTAGGTAAAGGTAGGGGGGGTGAAATAGGATGCAAGGGGGTAGGATGGGCGGATGAGGGTGGTGGGAGTGCAGGAGAGGCAAGCCCAGGGGAGACAGAGAGGGGAGGAGGAGAAGGGGGTGCTGTGTGAAGTAAAAGACGGGCCTGGCACTGGGCCCCGACCCCCCCATCCCCCGCGTGAAGTCCCCGGTGGCCTGCGGCCTACTCACCATGTTAGAAGAAGGGCCGACCGCAGGCCCAACCTGTGCGCGCTCTGCCCGAGATCCGCTGGGGGTAGAGCGCACATCAGGTGCCCGGCGCGCCGGCTGGGCTGGATTAGCCGACCGTGATCTCGCGGCCGCCCTTCTGAGGGCCCGCGAGACGTTTGCTGTAGGTGCCGGACGGCCATCACCTCCCCGAGCAGCGGCCGCCAGACGGGCACTGCGCGACCGCCTCGGGGAGGAGGCGAGGGGCTGCTGCAACGATGTGCCGGCCGCGGCCGCGTGGGACCTGGCGCGCGGGCCGGCACTGGGGCTCCCACTCTCGTCCCCCACCCGGCCCTCGCGAGGGGAGGAAACAAGAGGGTGCCTGGTGTCAGCGCCGGCCGCGGCCGCGTGGGAACCGGCCCGCGGACCAGCAGCTGGATTCCTGCCACCGGCCCCCACCCGGCCAGGGGCTATAACGGCGCGAAATTCCATGGCTGCCGGGAGGGGGAGCAGCTACCATGGAGGCACCCTGCAGCCTTACCAGCTGGGCCTGCAGGTGCCTGCCACCGTCCTGGAGGGCCTCAGCCCTAAGGGCAGCAAGGATGCCATCAATGTCCATGCTCCTGGCCGTGAGGTAAGCAAAAGTAACCAAGGCTAGCACAGTGAGGAATAGGACTAGTTACCTTGCCGTTAAATTTAAGATGGCTGAGGTAACAGACAAAATGTCACCTATTTATATGACCCCACCCTACTCCTTAGCTAAATCACACACCCATACTTCCACCACACCCACCACACCCACACATGCCTCCTATCCGGCTAGCTTTCAGCCCGCCTCCTCTGGGCCTGACTGAGCTTTACATCATCTGTAACTGTTCCTGCAGCTCTGCTATCAAGCATAGAAAGCTGACTTGATTTCCTAGGACAGTAGTCAAATTTCCTGGTACTTATCTCTCACCAATTATCATACAGTGCTATTATGATTGATGATGGTTAAGTTCCTGTAACACTGAGCGTTAAAATGCTGAGAGTGAGACAGTGTAAGCTGAGAAGCAACTGAGCACAGTGTGTTGGTGTGGATCGCAGTCTTTAGTTGGATAGTTTATGGAGCTGGATAATTGAGGTTTTTTTTTCTCCAACATAACATAATATTTTTTTGTAATGAAACTGAGGTAGGTACCACCAACAGATAGGTAGTGTAGTGTGACAGTCACTTAGAGGTTGGGCAGGGTTGCCTGCTGAATTGCTTTCAGTTTTAGCTTTGTGTAAAACTGAGAATTGTTTGTTTTTTTTAAACTGTCTGCAGGGACATAACATTTAAAGGATCACTATAGGGTCAGGAACACAAACATGTATTCCTGACCCTATAGTGTTAACACCACCATCTAGTCCCCCTGCCTCCATAAATATAGTAAAGATCTTACTGTATTCAAGCCTGAAGCTGTAAATCTGCTTGCTGTTAGACTCAGAAAAACAAGCAGTCTGCTGACATGTGGTAGCCTGATCCAATCACAGTGCTTTCCCATAGGATTGGCTGAGACTGACAAAGAGGCAGATCAGGGGCAGAGCCAGCATGATTCAAACACAGCCCTGGCCAATCAGCATCTCCGCATAGAGATGAATTGAATCAATGAATCTCTATGAGGAAAGTTCAGTGTCTACATGCAGAGGGAAGAGACACTGAATCACATGATGCTATGCACAGTGCTATCCTGTGCTCTGCTGACAGCAGATCTGAGTGGATGGAGGCATATTATGCCTCCATCAACTCCGAAGTCCCTCTGGTTCACTCTGAGTGACTGCAACTGGAGGTGTTCCTAGCTTTCAATGTAAACACTGTATTTTCTCAGAAAATACAGTGTTTACATGAGAAAGGTTGCAGGGAGCTATAGTTCTCACCTGAACAACCTCATTAAGCTGAAGTTGTTCAGGTGACTATAGTGTCCCTTTAATTTTGATTACCATTGTGTTACGTTGGCTTGCAATATATTTTGATCTCTTCTTTTGACAGTGTGCAATTTTTGTATTGATGTTTAGGCAAGCTGTGTTGTGTTTGTCACAAGCATTTCCCAATTCCCCTCTCTATCTCAATATTAAAATACCACTAGCAGTAGAACCACAAGAATTACTACCCCCTAGCCATCCAGAAACTACCAGTGTCAAACTAGTCAACAAAGATGATGGGGGGAACAAAAATAGCAACACAAGGCTCATCAGCTGAAACTTGAAGAATTTGGTGCTGTACAAATCATGGACATGTTGAAACAAATGACACATTAGGTAAGAAGATTGACAGGCCAGCTTATTGCTGTTGGAAGAGCTTCTTTTGCCGTAGCAGAAGGTGAGCCATTTAAGCAATTGATAAAGGTAATAACTCCCAATTACCACTTACCTTTCAGAACAAAATATAGCTGGAAATTCATACCCTCTCTTTAGCTGTCTAATGAAGGCAAGCAAAGTGTGCTCTTCACCAAATACATAGTGTTCCTTTAAAATCACCTCAGAAATTGGTGGCAACTGTATCAACTTCCTTGACATTACAATTTTCATAGGGATGGATAGTAAGCTAGAGATCACCTTATTTTGAAAACCGACTGCAACTGTAGAACTTACTTAACTGGCGGAGTCATCGTCCACCAGCCCTTAAAAGAGGTATACCAGTTGGGCAATATCTTAGATTACGTAGAAATTGCTCCTCTGTGGAAGATTTCAAAATGAAAGCTCAATCACTCCCAAAATCCTTTAACGAAAAAAGCGCAAATAGGTGCCTAAAAGCAGCATACAAACGCGCCGGATGGCCTAAAAGAAGGATTCTCATGTGCCCCATTTATTCAGTAATATCTCCTTTTCTCTGCTATGTGTTAACTTGTCCAAGGACTATAACAACTTTGTAAATATGTAAATAAATGATTGTTTATGTGTATATACATTCTGTAAACGCTGTTACGCTTGCTTAGTTGTAATCCACTAACGTAGAAACATTCACCTTTAGATATTCTTGAATTAAAGTTACAGATTAATATGGTCTATTTTCCAGTTTTATTTCACTTGGCACATCTTGAATTTGTGATAATAGGATCTATTTGTTATCTCCACAAAAAATATTTTTAAAATATTGATTTATACATTGGCAAATTCTCCCCTTCTTTCTTAATCTCATTAATGATGTGAATATATTTTCCAATGCGCTTTACAAGATAGTCTCCATATATTGGACATCCTATGCCCTTTCATTCATAGATTTATGACCCTTCACTTTAAATTTCACCGGCCACTACAGGTGGGGCACCAATAATTAATGGGAGCTAGTTGAGAGCTGCCCAAAGATTGGTTACCAATTGAAAACTACACATCTGATTTAGAAGATCTTGTCGGTTTTCGGTGATCCTTCAATATTGATAGTTATGGCTCGCTTCAGGTATGATGTGGACCTTTACCGACAAAAGGTCACTCCGGGTCATTCTAAGCTTAGTGTGTCTTTATGCAATCTATAGCTGTATACGGAGCAGACCCTTCCGTTCCCAAATTACTTATAAATACTGTTTTCCTTAACCATTCTAGATGATAACTTGACTATCACTAAAATAATCCAGTGTCTGAAGACCCAAAAGGCACTGTAATAATATTGTAATAAATGAAACAATGACTCAAATAAATATAAGATAAAAGTGTATTGAATGAATGTTACAGAATGCAAAAATAGTCAGTAAATAATTAATCTTACCAAATGTATTAGTGGCTACAGCATATGTCCCTGTATACCTTTCAGATGTGTGGTGACAGCAGGCAGAGTAAGAGTAGATGGATGAATGAATGAATGGTGAATGAATGACAACGTCACACTCTTTCTCCTTCAGTTAAATAGCCATTTTGTCCTCCATAAAGCAGCCCCCACCTGTGTAATACTCCCAAAAAGGTTTTCTAACTTGTTGCATGATGTAATGTATTGAATATCTAAGTTTGGGATATACCCTAGATGGCTCTGCCTATAGTTAGCTTCAAAATTAAGTGAAGTGTTTTGTATACATTTGACTGACAACACATGTGTTTGTTCTAATTTAACTTCAACCTTTTAGCTGTTAACCTTGTGGAAATGTCATTGAAAATTTAACTTTTTCAAATCTAAGCAAAAAGGCCTGCAATATTTCATACACCTATGTTATACAGCTAAATGTACATTCATATTAGATATATATATGCACCATACCATATAATACATATATATATTGCAAACTACACATTAAATAATGATCAACACTCCACACTCACCCACTTGTTTTTCTTCTATGACAAAACCAAAAAGAAAAAACAAGAGAAAAACAGAGAAAAATCAAAAACAAAACAACACTTGTGCCAAAGAGAAGAGAAGAGAAAGAGAGAGGAAAAAAAAATTGAATACAGCAATAATGAAAGCAAAAAAAAAAAAAAAAATCAAATACAAGTGGTACCAGCAGAAACATAACACAGAGTGACGTAGTAAACTGTGTTAAAGCTACATCAAAGTTCTTTAGATATCTTGATTGAAGAAGTCAAAAACCGGAATCAAATTCGGAATTCAAATAGAAGGAATATCAGCGACATAGCAAGAAACATAGTTCATGGAGAGTTCAGAATTAGAGTCCAGGCCGCAGAATGAAATAGAAATTTGCAGCATGAGAAACACCACAAGATAGTGACAATAGAACGGTCACAGCAACCAAACAGGAAGATTGAGAAGTAGGATAACCATGTTAGCTCCTCAATTCCTTAGGTATATGCAAAGTTTAGAAAATATTCAGTAGAAATAATATGCAAAGTCTTCATCCTAGTACCGATTGTACCCATAGACAGCATAGCAGTCAGTAGGAACTCTTGTAGATATAGGAATTCTTCACAACTAAGTGTAATAAAAGCAGCTGGATGTACGTTGACAGAGAAAGTCACTGGTAATAGAGTATAGCTGGTAAACCTGTCATCAGAATGTACCACTTAGTATTTAACTTAAAGAGACAGAAACGCCCAAGTGCTGTTTAAAAATAAAAGTAAGGAACCAGTTATGACATAGAAGAAAAGCAAAATGGAGATCTAAAAGAAAACAAAAATAATGTAAGAACATGGACACAGAATAAAATCCATAATTAATAAGGAGTTGGAAGCTGAGAGGGATCTAAAGATACAGAATAACCATTTAATGTATATAATGGGAGAAGGCGTTTATGCCTAGACTCTAAGTCTTCCAACACAGTCACCTTTCTACACAGATTACGATGTAAACTTTTGAAATAACAACCACTAACACAGATGAATAAAAATAAAATCAATTGTAAGAGAGAAATAACTACAACTGGATGCAACATTACATTAAAAAAATGTGTAGCAGTATTACTGTATCCCAAAACAGATTCCCACCATGAGGTCTGGCCATCTTACTTAACAGCAACAGAGACTTGTTTAAGAATCCCTTGTTTATGTGTGACAGTAATTTGAGCTTGGTGCAAAACACTCTTTAATGAATTAAGCAATGTCGTAATTGATGTTGAGTCAGTTAACCATTTTTTCATCTCAGAACCCATACCTAGGGGCAAATCTGACATGGAAAAATCAACAATACGTTCCCATGATAAATCCAAACTTATGTTAGTAAGTTGAGGCATAGTGAAGTTCCATACTGAAGAAGCAATGTAAGACACAGGAATGGAATTACACCAAGTGCCAGGCAATAAGTGAGTGCTGAGAAGAGATTTATCCAGTGTTTTAAAAATAATTTGATCAGGCTGAAATAAGTGAAAACAAACACGATCTAACCCCAAGTAGTAGACAGGATTTGTAACATTAAATTGACCATGAAAACTACATTCATCCTGATTAACCCAACATGTTTCAGTAGTAGTTTTATATTGGGATGGAGAACATATATAAGAATTAGCATTAGAGTGACACAAAGAAATGTCTACAAGGGTCCAGTTAGAACTATCCGTACCCTGGGCTACCCATTGATGTGAAAGTTCAGGCAATAATAATGACCCGTTAGACGGTAGGCCAATTGTAGCTAAACGATAAATAATAGCATCTTTGCCTGCCCATGGTATTAATGTATGAATGGCACATTTTTCAAGTGAGCAGTCAGATAGAAGAACTTCCCACCACAAAAGATAAGTCATCGCAAAGTCAGTCACAGATTTTGAAGCAGCACGACTCAACGAAGCAGGCCATCTACCTGACCATAAACTTTGCAACTGAAGTTTAAGATCGGTAGACAGATCAGCCTGAACCTGTGAACAATAGCATTGCCCATGCAGTATCACAAGTAAAATTGTAAACTGAGTCGACCAGAGTGTGAAACTTATCAGAAATAATCTCAGTTGTATCTACCATAACATGAGTTTGATGCTGCTGAAGCTTAACAATATTAGTATTAATACCATATTGGGTATCCAGACCCGTAGAAGTATGAGAGGCTAAAGAAGCAAGTTTATATCTTAGAATTTCCGAATTAATTTGTGCAGCTGATCCCACGATACTACCATATGTACCTAACCCAGTAGCTAAAATATCTCGTCTAGGGCGATGGTGTGATCGAAGTGATACATTATACAACATGCTTTCATAAAACCACCACTGAAAAGCTCTTTCCTGTACTGATACGAATAGCGTACAATTGGAATATTGTGTGGAAACCAACCATTTATTTAATTGTAAGTGCCAGGTAACCAAACGATATGAAACATCATATGCTACTTGTGTAGCAGAGTCCAAACGAACTTGAATAGGGTCACCTTCCTGAAATGGAGGTGTGGTAGATTCTGGTATAGGCGTAGAGGGAGATACAGAAGCTATAGGAGTAGAAGGCTGTGCTACTTCATCAATTCTAACTATAAACTGTGGAATACCATTGTCTGTACATTGCCATTCACCTACGGAATCAGAGGGGTTGGAAGTATTAACCAAAATAGTTGCAGGCATCGCAACAGAATTAGAGTCCTGGACTTCTAGACTTCCACAGGTATTAAGATTATCCATGTTAGCCATAGGGCGACTGTTAGAATTATGAAAAATGCCAGAAGTAGCGGATTGCAAATCAATACTGCATATCAAACAAATATTCTTATCAAGATGCGGAAGTGCACCATATTCTGGAATCAGAAGATGGGTTTTATTAATAAGCCATAGCTGAGCATAGTCAAATTTTGGAACACTAGCAATAAAAAGTGCAACAAATTGTGGGGATGCAGAACTATGAGAAATATGATATATGGGACGGTTAGATCTAACACTATTACGCTGAAAGTTAGACAATAAAGAAAAGATAAGGTCAATGCTGGTAGTAGGGTGTGAGACTAAATATATAGGTTTAAAAGGAGCAAGCACTTCATAAGAAGTGGCAAGACGCTTCTGCAGATTATGATTATCTGGATGCCAAATGTTAGTAAAGGTATAGAGCAAACAAATCACTGTAACGCATCCCACCAAACATGTCCAAGATGCCATAGTCTAATTTGTAGATTATGAAAACCAACAAAATAATTAGTTATGATCAAACTGTAAATTAATGGCACCAAACTTCAAATATAACATGTAAAAATGTGGATAAAGAGATTGTTACAAGACGTTACTATTTATTATTAGTAAATAACATACAAAGTGAAAGCATCACACTAAGAAAACATGCAATACGTGCAGAAAGTAGTCTAGCCAAAGCTAGTTTTGTACATCCGGTAGGACCTTTTTTTTTTTTTTTTTCAAATGAAGATTAGATGTAAAGGCGCCGATCATTCATAGTGAAAAGTAGAGTCTGGAACAGCCGTTCTAGAGTCTCAGTCTCTTTGTACACTTTCTGAAAAACAAAGTAAATATAGAATAACACACACAGAGGGCTTTAAGAGCCCTTAAACAATTTAAGCTGCATTGCATGCTTGTAGACATTTAAACCATCTGATTTTTGAATAAGATAAACTGAGGGTCCCACTTTGTCCACAATAAGATATGGACCTTCTCAGCAATCTTTAGGAAATTTCCTAGGGTTTTTCTGTCCTTGTTTAAGCATGCACACAGAATCTCCCACTTGGTATTCAGTGAGGTCAGATTTTTTATCAAAATCACTTTTACTTTTTAAGGCGGACACCGCATCTGTGTGCAGCGCCTGTCCTTGTACAGTGGTGAGCCATAGAGAATGTTCTTTGGCCCATTCTTCATTGTATAATGCTACAGAGGTAGATATATCCATAGGAAGCAAAAGGCGTTCCCATGAAGGCATACTGCGACCAAAAAGTACTTCATAAGGAGACATCTGAATATGCCTGTTAACTCTAGATCTCATCCAAGCAAGGACAAAAGGCAGTAAAATATCCCAATTTTTACCATTGGCATTACATATTTTGCTTAGTTCCTTTTTTATCTGGCCATTCATCCTTTCAACCATGCCTCCGCTTTGAGGGTGATAAGCAATATGGAAATCCCAAGGGAGATCTAACCAACTTGTTATCTCTTTCAGGATGGTATTGACAAATTCACCACCATTATCTGAATCCATTTGTTTTCATGAGCAACAGGGGATTTTTTAAATATAGCACTTCCCCGAGCCTTACCTCCTAGTTTTAAAGAAGGAGAGTGCTTAGTACGCAGGCATTGTAAGGTGTCTACAGCTTGATCAAGGATTATATTTTTGGATTCTAAATTATGAACTTTATCTTGTAAGAATCCATCAGTGTGAGCTGCATTTTGTGCCTGGGTGCGGTAATCTTCTAATTGTACATGCAGCGTATCAATAAGAGAAGCTTGCAGATTAAAACTAACTTGCAACTGTTCAATCATTTGGAGGGACATCATTAGCATATCTAGTAAAGCTTGCAAACTTCTACCCTTTTTTACTTTGTCATCTTTAAGCTGCATTATTGAGGGTAATACTTGAAAAATGTCCTCTAGAAACAGTGCATCACTTATATTTTCGCCCAACTTAAATGGACCTCCATATTTTTTAATCCAACATTTTATATATTCTTGAAACACAGAAGGGAAAGAAAACAAAACAGGGGAATTAACGGATCTCTGTTCAGTATTTAAATCAATAGGGTCACATGATCTAGATTCAAGATTACCTATCCTATTTGGAAACTTAAAGAAAGACATACTTACAAAACGAGGATCCTTCCAACAACTGAGTACACCGTGTTCTCCACTGCAAAAGACACGACTAAACCACCCAAGGACGAGGCCCCCAGAATGTCGGTTTTCGGTGATCCTTCAATATTGATAGTTATGGCTCGCTTCAGGTATGATGTGGACCTTTACCGACAAAAGGTCACTCCGGGTCATTCTAAGCTTAGTGTGTCTTTATGCAATCTATAGCTGTATACGGAGCAGACCCTTCCGTTCCCAAATTACTTATAAATACTGTTTTCCTTAACCATTCTAGATGATAACTTGACTATCACTAAAATAATCCAGTGTCTGAAGACCCAAAAGGCACTGTAATAATATTGTAATAAATGAAACAATGACTCAAATAAATATAAGATAAAAGTGTATTGAATGAATGTTACAGAATGCCAAATAGTCAGTAAATAATTAATCTTACCAAATGTATTAGTGGCTACAGCATATGTCCCTGTATACCTTTCAGATGTGTGGTGACAGCAGGCAGAGTAAGAGTAGATGGATGAATGAATGAATGGTGAATGAATGACAACGTCACACTCTTTCTCCTTCAGTTAAATAGCCATTTTGTCCTCCATAAAGCAGCCCCCACCTGTGTAATACTCCCAAAAAGGTTTTCTAACTTGTTGCATGATGTAATGTATTGAATATCTAAGTTTGGGATATACCCTAGATGGCTCTGCCTATAGTTAGCTTCAAAATTAAGTGAAGTGTTTTGTATACATTTGACTGACAACACATGTGTTTGTTCTAATTTAACTTCAACCTTTTAGCTGTTAACCTTGTGGAAATGTCATTGAAAATTTAACTTTTTCAAATCTAAGCAAAAAGGCCTGCAATATTTCATACACCTATGTTATACAGCTAAATGTACATTCATATTAGATATATATATGCACCATACCATATAATACATATATATATTGCAAACTACACATTAAATAATGATCAACACTCCACAGATCTAACCTAATTTCTTTGTGGACCCAACGCTATATATTGGAGATCCTTTAAATCTGCAACTTGCCTCTGACGAAGGTGCACACTAAGTTGCACTGAAACACGCGTCAGGCGTGTTGTCTTTTTTGCACATTTATTATATCACCGTGCACTTTATTTGCACCACTATGCACTTCTAAATGTATTTGTTTATAACTTAATTTTCTCTGTCTAGTCGGTTTTAAAGGGAGGAAGGGATCTTTGCATATCTCTGCCTTATGCTATACTTTTCTATAGATCCTCATGGAGGCCGAGCCTATTAACTCTACATGTTAGTTTTTTTATGTTATATGCAGTAGCCTTTATGTACGCTTACAGTTTGCTGTTCCCAAACCACTTAAGGGTATACATATGAAACATTATTTTGTATCCTTTACCACTGTCTATCTTGAAAACTAAATGTACTGGTATGTAATGTTTATTTAGGACACTTATCTGCTATCTCCCCTTTGCTGACTCACTTATATATGCTAGTGGTAGAAAGAGGATCCAGGCACTCCAAGTATCTTCACTTGTATTTCTCCAAGTATCTTCTATTGTATTTCTACAAGTATCTTCAATTGTAGAATAAATGAGACACCAAAAGTTAGACACCGCTAACCAGTAGTGATGTCACGAACCGTCCGCGAACTTGCCGCGAACGGTTCGTGGCGAACTCCGGTCAGCTGACACATCCCTGCCAATCTCCGGCAGACCCTCCCTCCCAGACCCTCCCACCTCCTGGACAGCATCCATGTTGAAGCTGCCTTCAACATGGATGCTGTCCAGGAAGTAGGATGGTCTGGGAGGGAGGGTCTGCCGGAGATTGGCAGGGATGTGTCAGCCGACCGGAGTTCACCACGAACGGTTCGTGGCGAACCGTTCGCGGCAAGTTTGCGGACGGTTCGCGACATCACTACTAACCAGTATATAATATTAATAATAAGGAGGGGCTAGTTGGCAAACACTTTAATAAAGTCCCTTTTCTACTGATATTATTTCATTGACATCTGTGAGTTTAAGTGATCACCAGACAGATCAGTAATGCTTTTTTTTTCTATTATAATTTTTCGGTGTTCATGTATTTTACTAGTACTAATTAAGCATTATAAGGTTAATTTCTGTTCTACTTTCTATACCAGGTAGCATTTCTCATCTGTTTTCTTTTGGGAACTGCAAATCATTTCTTTCAGAGATGTAACAGACAATTTTCAAGATACAGAAGGCCTTGGACAGGTTATTACATTATTCAACATGGAACAACATGGAAGCGGTCCTACATAGCAGTGAGATTGAACGTGGAGAGAGGTTTTATTAGGTTGAAGAAGAAATTGAAATGTTACATGCATGAAATAATGAACAACAATGCAGAGTTAAAGGCCTTTTGTGACCCAAGAATAACGGGTGATCAGGCTGTTAGTAATCCCCTGCCTATATCGAAAGACAGACTAGTTAATAAAGTACATGAGATGCAGAAAATGAGAGGTATGATCATGGGCGTCCGCAGGAATTTTTCCAGGGGGGGCATAATTGTAATGAAGGGGAGGGGCATAGTCACTATCACATAAAGCCAGGGTGAATAGCGTTTTCACAACTATGGTGTCAAGAATACATGTTTGTATTCCTGACACTATAGTGTTCCTTTAAGCAAATTAAAGGACATTTCTGGTCACCATAACAACTTCATCTAAGTGAAAATGCTATAATGCCAGGAAGCCCTGGGTGCTCTCTTTCCTTTAAGGGGTTAAACCGCTCTCAAATGGTTTAACACCAAAGGCTTCCTCCAGCTCCAGATCTCCTGGTCGCTCAGTGGTATTCAGCTTCTGAAACGGAGTGTCAGGAAGTGCAGATTGACGTAAGGCATGGGTGCCGCTGATTGCTCGAGTGGTCAGTTGACGCTCTAAGCCAATCGCTAGTTCCCGGTTCATAAAAATGTTTTACTTTTTTATGAATGGGAAGCTGCTGATTGGCTTAGAGTGCCAGCTGACTGCTCTAGCCAATCAGCGACAGCCCTACCCAGCGGCACTCTGTGCTTCCTGACACTCAGTAAATAAAAGTGAACACATTAACACTGATATTTGTTTTTTTTTTACCTGAGGAGATGAGAAGATCCAAAGTTTCCCTGCCAGGCCCAGGGACCAAAGCCTTATGATGTGGTGTCCAGAATAAAGTGGAGGGTTCACTTCACTTGTCCTTCCTGCTCCAATCTCCTTTACTTCTCCTTCATTTGACATAGTCTTCTTTTTCTTCTGACATTGTCCTCTCTCCTCCTTGGCTCCTTTACCTTTCTGCTACTTTCTGCTTATTTTGCATCCCTCTGCTCCTTTCTTTTTCTGATCCCTTTCTGCTCTTTGCAGACCCTTTCTGCTCCTTCTTCTATTTTACCTTTGTGCTCCTTGCTGTCCCTTTCTGCTCCTTGCTACCCTTTCCTGCTTCTTCTCCTACTTTACCTTTGTGTTCCTTCTGATTCTTTCTGCTCCTTTACATTTGTGCTCCTTCTGATTCTATCTGCTCCTATACCTTTGTGCGTCTTCTGTCCCTTTCTGCTCTTTGCAGACCCTTCCTTCTCCTTGCTGCCCCTTCCTGCTCCTTTCTGCCCCTTCCTGCTCATTTCTGTTCCGTTGTGCGCCTTCTCCTACTTTACCTTTGTGCTCCTTGCTGTCCCTTCCAGCTCCTTGCTACCCATTTCTGCTCTTTCTCTTACTTTACCTTCCTGCTCCTTGCTGACCCTTCCTGTAGGCTGTCTCCCCCATCCCTCACTTACCTGATCTATAGGCTGCCTCCCCACATCCCTTAATTACATGATCTATAGGCTGTCTCCCCCCCATTCCTCACTTACCTGATCTGTAGGTGGATCCCCCAATCTCTCACTTACCTGATCTGTATGCTACACCCCCACATCTCTCACTTTTAGTGATCTATATGCTGTCTCCCCCCCCATCCCTAATTTATCTGATCTATAGGCTGTCTCTCCCCATCCCTCACTTACCTGCTCTATAGGCTGTCTCCCCCATCCCTCACTTACCTGATCTATAGGCTTTCTCCCCCCCATGCCTCACTTCCCTGATCTATGCCTTACTTCCCTGATCTATAGGCTGCCCCCAATGCCTCACTTCCCTGATCTATAGGCTGCCCCCCATGCCTCGCTTCCCTGATCTGTTGGCTGCCCCCGATGCCTCACTTCCCTGATCTATAGGCTGCCCCAACATGCCCCACTTCCCTGATCTATAGGCTGCCCCCCCACGCCTCACTTCCCTGATGTATAGGCTGCCCCCCGCATGGGCTGCCCCCCCTCCTCACTTCCCTGATCTATAGGCTTCCCCACACCAAACCCCTGATCTATAGGCTGCCCCCACGCCTCACTTCCCTGATCTATAGGCTGCCCCCCACACAAACTTCCCTGATCTATAGGCTGCCCCCCACGCCAAACGTCCCTGATCTATAGGCTTCCCCCCCACACCAAACTTCCTTGATCTATAGGCTATCTCCCCCCCATGCTTCACTTACCTGATCTGTAGGCTGTCTCTGGCTGCATGTGCTTCTCCCCTACAGATTCAGTCAGGAGAGAGAAGCAGGGAGAAGATGTAGCTTCCTATCCCTGTCTCTCTCCATACACCTACTGGCCGGCACCGGTATTGCACTGTATTTTCAATCTCACACGAAAATAGCAGAACAAACAATGGGAAAAACAACCATCCAAATAAGTAGTGAAACTCTTTCGATGGCAGCACATCTGCACAGCAGAGATCCTGTTATTTAGCTAGTGTCTGTGATTGTGGTGCTAAAGACAGAGGCAGACAGAGTGGAGCAGCAATTGTTTTGGCCATGGCCCTTGCCAGAATCATGGTAGGTGGAACCAGTGGAATCACATCATCATCCCAAAGTAGCATCTCTGAAATGGTTGAAGCATACATTTCAGAACCTACTTTGTCTACTACTACAGTGCCTCTTACTAGGAACAAAAAAAGTCAGATGTGACAAGGGCTTAGGTTGGTTGCACAACAATTGCTGTCATGTTCACCCACAAGTGCTCAGAGTTTGAATCTTCTCAGTCACTGTCAACAACCTTAATTCACAGAAGTCACAGCTCTCACCAGATACAGTTGAGAAAATTGCATTTGTAAAGTTAAACCTACAAAACGTTTGGCTACCTATATCTACATGTTAATGCAGAAGATGCTGATTGAATGTCAAATGAGCAATTAGCCCACATAGACTGATCTATTTATGTATAATATATTGATAATCCCTGTGAATTACTAGCTTTCTTCTAGTGGGTAATCATTTGTAATATAAAATGTAATACCATCCCTGCCTTTTATGACTATATACATACAAGTCACTCTGTGATACTTGGAGATCTCCATACAGAAAGTGTATCCTTTTACTTTCCAGTTTTCGTATCTCACAGTACTTTCTGCTTGGAGATAAACTCCTATGAGGCATTTACTTTAAACCACAAATTATTTATCAGCATGAGCATGATGGTAGTGATAGATATATATACTCTATCCAATCCATATAACAATAGCCTAACTCTAGGAGCTTTCAATAGGCGATGTGTCCCTCTGTTTTTATTATTACTAAATAGCAGCTAGATAGCATGAATTCTGAAAAGTGATCTGATTGGCACACAGACAATAAAGCCTGTTTAGACACTGATACATTGGTTACTTTTCAAGCTGATTTTGCTTTGTATCCACAATCTTCAGTTCTCAGTCTGGATCCATTCTCTACTTTGGATACATCTCAATTTTATTGATATTTATGTGTGGTGCCATGCATTACCAGTTTTAGGATCTCTTCGTAGGATACCTTTCCAATTTATTTTTATTTTTTTTATCATCCGTGAAAGGACATAATGAGAAGAGTGACTCCACTTTTTTCGAGTCGGCCACCTCTGTCTTAGGGCTCACTCTCAAAGGCTGCTTCCACCACTGTTCTGATTCTGAGTGAAAATCCTTTTTTTACAGTCTGCCATCTCTCTCCCTGGGATCATGCACCAAGTCTGCTGCTGTTCTGAGTGAATTATTATCCCCCTTTAGGGGTTAATTTTGTGGGAACAGTGTAGGAGATGTTAGGTGTGAGTAGTGCTTCAGTGCTTTTTAACATGGAACAATTAATAATAAAAGTGACTGCCCGGCTACCACCTTTGCCCGTGGGCTCAAGTCCATTGGCTGCTGCTGCTTTTCTGATTGAGAAATGATGATGCCTCACCTAGGGTTGTTGGGTGGGACTAGGGCTGCACTGCTATGCCCCATAATGCACCAAAGTGTTTTTTTACCTTTTTGCTAATAAAAATACAAGTGACTCATGAATTTCTGATATTAAATTAATTCCAATAAAAATTTCAATAGTACACCTTTAGGAGTTGTTAGTTGTCAGGTACCGCTGCTACCACTGTTCTTATGACTTTAAATTAATTTAAAGGGATACTATAGTCACCAAAACAACCGTAGCTTAATTAAACAGTTTTGGTATATTGATCATGTCCCTGCAGTCTCACTGCTTAATTATCTGCCATTTAGGAGTTAAATAACTTTTGTTTCTGTTTATGCAGCCCAAGCCACACCTCCCCTGGCTGTGACTGACAGAGCGTGCATGAAAACAAAATTGGTTCCTTTTCAATCAGATGTAATTTAAACGTTTTTTTCTTCTGCTCTGTAAATGGAACTTTAATTACATACAGCAGACTCATGCAGAGTCAAACAAGCTATTAACAGAGCAGAAGATAAGAAATTTGAAATTAAACAGAATTTGCAATAAAGAAAGTGTAAACATTAGATGACTCTTTACAGGAAGTGTTTAGGAAGGCAGTATAAGTTACATGCAGGGAGGAATGTCTAGGCTCTATAAACAACGTGATTTAACTCCTAAATGGCAGAAAATTGAGCAGTGAGACTGCAGGGGCATGATCTATACACCAAACAGCCTAATTCAGCTAAAGTTGTTGGTGACTATAGTGTCCTTTTAAATTATACATATATCCCCTTTTAGAGGTTGGTGGTGGTAGGGTACCACTGTAGTGCTTTATCCTGTAAAGCACAGCACTGGTTTTTTTTGCCATTCTTACAGAGACCTAATCAAAGTGACTGCCCAACTGTCCGAACCCCTTTCTGCCAATCTGCCATTTCTGTCCCTGTGTGGTCTTATGTCTTAAGGCTGCTGCAGCTGTAAAAAATGAAAATGTTCCCCTTTAGTGTTTTTTTGGGACTAGGCTATGTACAGTAGCATACCTTCCTAAATTTCAAATGGACAAAGACACTTTCATTTTAAGAGTGTTAGAGGGGGTGTGACCAGTAGTGGGCCTGTGCTTAAAAGTTTTAGACGACTTAATATGAACAATTTATGCAAACAGAATGCAATTTAGAATAAGATCCATGCATTTTATTTACACAAACTGATTACTTAACACATTTGCTGTACTTCAAAAACAGTCCGCCATCTCCTCTCCTTGAGCTCATGACCAAAGGATGCAGCTGTTGCTGTTCCGATCTAAAAAATAAATGCGGTGTTTACAGGGTCCTAATGCCTGATAATATTAAAGTGACTGCCTGTCTGCCACCTCTTTCCCTGATCTCACGTCCAATTCTTATTTTAGTGTGCACCCAGTAAAAGTTGGTAAAAAGAATTACTCTTTGACTGAACGATTGGAATAACATTAAATGTTCTCTGTGCAGTCTACTTCCTATCAGTAGCTAGAAAGACTATCCCTCTTTGATATAGCTTGGCCATTAGCATAAGAATAATCTATGCCCTTAGTGAAGAAGTGATAGCTTTCTACCTGGAGATGCAAGGGCTAATGCAATGTCCTCACTTTCTGAAACATGGGACATGTTCCATGATCTTCAATATTCTCTAGTTGAATACATACAATTTTTTATTCATTATTTACTTATAATTTATTTACTTGTAATTAACAAGTTTAACTTAAGCTATCTCAGCAACTAATACGATCCTGAAACTAATGAAAGAGAAGAAGAATGTTAATATAATTGGATTTAAAGGTGTACTTTAAGAACTGTAATTTGTAGGAATTTAGTTCGGCCAAATATCAGTACTGAAAATCCTGGACAGTTAAAGGGATACTATAAGTGGCAGGAATACAAAGCTGTATTCCTGGCACTATAGCTCCCTCTGCCTCCCCCCTCCCATGCACCCCTCGATTGACATTAATAAAGGGTTAAAACCCCTTTATTTGCTTACCTTACCCCAGTATCGGTGTGGCTCCACCGCCTACGATGTCCCTGCGAAAAGCGGCGCTAATGTGCATGCGCGACAAATGATGCTCGCGCATATTATTCCCTGTAGGAAAGCATTGATTCAATGCTTTCCTATAGGGAGGTCTAAACCTCCTTTAGGGAGGTCTAAACCTCCCTATAGGAAAGCATTGAATCAATGCTTTCCTACGGGGAATATTATGCAGAGCATGAGGACATCCAGCATCAGTTACCGGTCTGTTAGGATCCAGGAAATGCCTCAGTGGTTGTCTGGAAGACAGCCACTGAAGGCATACTTAGTGATGCACTAAGTGCAATAGGGACACTGTACCCAAACCACTTCAATGAGCTGAAGTGGCCTGGGTGCCTATAGTGTCCCTTTAAAGCAGCAGGGAAAATACTGTCTCCGACTGTGCTGACTTGCAAAAACAAAGATGTTGGTGAATTTAGGTGTGAATTACAATGGTCAAGATCGATGGATAGAAATAGCAAGCTGTTTATGTTGAGCTGCAAACAGTTACATTTTTAGATTATTTAGTTGTAAGGAGTGAAATATAACAGTGAAATTCATTAATGCGGTGGAGAAACTGACATACACTAATAAATTCAAACATCAAACGTAGTGATAACTCAAACATCAAACGTACACAGTATGAAATGTCTTCTCTGTACAATTGTAATACTCAATAAACATTTAGCATGGGAAAACAAATTAACTCAAACAAACCTGTCCTTGAACAAATCACACGTTGATCCAGTCTCTGGCAATCAAAAGGTAAGCAACAGTTGAATACCTTAAAGGGACACTACAGGCACAGAGACTACTTCAGATAATTGACGTGGTCTGGGTGCATCAGATTTTTCTCTTTAGGAAAACATTGATAGGAAAAACGTGTAGCAGGACGTCAGAGGGTTCAGAGCTACAACCCAGCACCAAGGGACATTGGTGCTGGGATCAGGTAAGTAAATAAAACATTTTTTTACCCTTTATTTACTGTGGAGGTGGACGCGAGGGAGGTGGAGGCAGGGGGAGTAATAGTGCCAAGAATACAGCTTTGTATTCCTGGCACTATAGTATCCCTTTAAGGGGACACTATACTCACCAGAACAACTAGCAGTGTTTACATTGTTGCATAGTAACATCTACACTTTTTGCTGCGCATGTGCAATAGCCTCCCAAGTTTTTCTTATGGGAAAGCATTGGATTGGCTGAGATGATCAAAACTGATGATCTCAGCCAAGGAGGCTGAGCATGGGCGGGACAAGCCGAGATGAAACCGAGGTAGCGTTGGGAAATGGTAAGTAAAATACCTTTTTCACGGGAGGCGAGGGGGGTCTGTAACCTAAATGGAGTTTTTACACTTATAGTGTCAGAAATACACGTTTGTATTCCTGACACAATAGTGTTCCTTTAATATGAATAAAGGAGCCAGGTCTAGAACTAAAATGTAAACAAATACAGATGTGACTAGGCCACATACTTGTCACACATATTACCACACAGTTAAATAAATAAATAAACCCAATTCTGTAAGTGGATTGTGTTCAAGGTGCACTGGCAAATAATTAAAGTTTTATTAGCCTATATATTTCAATCTCTAGAAGATCCACGTGGATACTGAATTATTGTCAATTATATTTTAATATGTTCGGTTACTAAATGTTCTCTAATTTTAGTTTCTTCCTATACTTTTTTAATCTGATTGTCATCTTTTTTTTATTTTTTTCATGGGTTGAACCAAAGTGCAGCAAAATTGCAATTTTTAGCACATATGCTAATGTGCTGTTTTGAGGCTACTGGCAAAGCTGTCACTTTCGGATGTTGTCGTGTCAGCAATGGATTAACTGTAAATGGCTTTTACGGAAAAGATCATCTGGTAAGAAAGGTGCTTTGCATACCCTCCACAGATGGCAGATTATTTTCAGCATCTGTGACCAGTTACAAAGAGAAATTGGTAAATAACTACATGAAGAGTTTCAGAGTGAGTGATACATTTACATAAATCTCTTGCTTTCAAACATGTATTTTAATTTGACATTTAATTAAAGGAACACTATAGTAAACATGTATTCCTAATGATATAGTTTTAATCTATCTATTCTAGTGTCTCCCCTGCTGTGTGAGGGTTTGAATGATGCGATTTACTTATCTTTCAGCCATCCCTACAACTTTATCTGTCCTGCCACTCCACCTCTTTAGCTCAGATCATTAGTATATACATGTTTCTGATCTCAGCCAATCCAAAGTTTCCCCAGAAGAAAACATTGGGAGGATACATGCGCAGTAAAACATCTGCACCAATCAAATGGTCTCTAAGATTGATTGAATAGCCACTTTAAACTCCGCTATTGAGGTGGAAGCCCCTCTAAAGGCTGTCTGAAAGTGAGCCACTAGAGGCATGTAAACAGTTCCATTCCTGAGTGATTTCAGTTGCAGGATTAAGACTACAGGGACATAGCACCCAGATCACTTCATTGGGATGTCTGGCTGCCTACAGAGTCCCTTTAGGAATTTTAAATACATGCATTTTCATTATGTAATTTCAAAGAACAAAATGTATTAGAGAATTCATCTTTGCCTTTTTTTTACAGTGGAATTACTTGGACCTGAGTTACCCTAACAATTAGCAAGAGCTATTTTTATTTATTTTTTTTAAATAAAAACCTTTCTCTTGCATGGTGTCTTGCATTAAAAGCTCATCTTACTGTACTAAATTACATACATTGCATTTAATTTCTACTTTGATAGATTTTTTTGTAACATATTATTTCATAATAACATGAAACATAATCCACTGCAGTGTCTTTGTTGTTTTGTGATGTAAAAATAAATAGTACGTTCTATAATTCTTTTTTTTTTTTAACCATGTGAGCTTGCACACTGCTCCTTGTGTATGGCATCTAATCTATGTGAAATTGTGTTTTTTTAATTATAAGGCATGATTCTTAATTCTAATAAGGAGAATTGCAATATTCTAATACGAGTAAAAACTGAGGAACTCAAGACTGGTGGAGGAACTCAGGACTACCGAATGTCCTCCAAAAAACTATATCCTCAAAAGGGCTGAATGTCATTTATTTGTCACTCCATGTTCCGTTCTGATGTCTGGCCTTGACTTCTGGTATCCAGTACTCTTTTTATGATTCTTGTTTAGTTTTTCTGGTTTTCTATTCTATGTCTGGTTTTCTTTATGCTGGGTTTTCTGGGTTCATTCCTTTATTCCGTTCCTGGAATTCCCAGTCTCCTGGATTCCTTTAAATCTTTGTTTTATGTTCCCACACCTCTGCCATTAACCTTTTGTTCAGTCTGTTTCTGCAGGCAGTGGTTTCATTTCCTCTTGCAGGTAAGTGCTGTGTGTGTTTTATTATTGTTTATTTAGTCATGCATATCTAGGCAGTTAGGACCCACCGTAATTGGAGTACTTTGGCGCAGTGGTGGGCTGCATACATCTTGGCTATTTATGTATGTCTAAATCTCCAATGTTTTACATGTATAGTACTTAGTTATGTCTCCTCTTGTTTTGCCTTGTATCTCTTGTCTTGTTTTATTTTGTATTCCCAGTTCATGTACAGTCCTGCCCTGTCCTGCCCATGTTCTGTTATTGTTTCCCTTATGTATTGTGTACCTGTTCTGGGTTCTGCTTTCTATTCTTCTCCGGTTCTGGATTCTTCTAGTTTTGTCTTGTTTTCTTGTTTGGTGCCTATTTTAGTCTTACCTTGTTTCAAGTACTTAGAAAAACAAAATATACCTAAAAATATAAAATAGAGAAAGCACTCATAGAGTATTAACGTAATATTAAATCACCCCCAGAGTTAAAGGTTGCACTCACAGAATGACTGAAAATTCAGGCTCATCAGTAAACTGTTGGTTCAGAAGTTCATGTGGAGAAAAATTGAGAAACCATAGTACAATACTGATTGTAATTAAAAGATAAAAAAGAATAAAATGCCCATCAATATGTTCTCATGGTCTCCAGTCCAGGTCAAAACAATGTAGGTATCTGGAGTCTTCACGGGAACCAAAGGCAATGTATAAACCAGCAGTATACAATACAAAAATAACAAATAAGAAAACTCTAGTTACATTAGACTTCATCAGGAGTATTAATAAAGTGCTTGCTTCTGCATAGGTAAAGTGCTGTAATCTGTGGACAAAATGAAAAACAAAACAAGTTAGTTTTTATTTGTTATTTTAGATTTTGAGAAGTCATTTAAAACAGTTTCACAGAAAATGCTACTTTACTAACTAAAATCAATGTGTTTAGATAAAAAATATGGTTCTTGAATAGAACACTGACTTAGAGTGCTCTTTCAAATTGGATAACAATGGTAAGTGGAGTATCTATCTCAGTGTTCGTCCTGGGTCCACTTCTCTTTAATCTGTTTAAAAATGATCTTGCAGTAGGCATTGAAAGTAATTTGTCGGTGTTTGCAGATGATACATAACTAGGTAAGATAATACAGTCGGAACATGATATATCTTCTCTACAGAGGCATTTGGATATATTGGGGGACTGGGCAGGTAAAATATTGTCCAGTTAGGAATGCCATTGAATTAAAAGGACTTAAGAACAATTATAGATAACAAGCTAAGCAACAGTTTCTAATGTAAGTCTGTCATTGCATAGGCTCGTAAGGTGCCGTCATATCAAGAAAGAGGTATTAATTGACATGATCAAAATATAATATTACATCTTTATAAATCAATAGTAAGATCCCCACAAAGAATGTGAAGAGCAATTTTGGCCACTGGTTTAAAAGGTCGTTGCAGAACTAGAATTAGTGCAGAGACGAGCTCCAAATTTAATTTAATAAGGGGAATGGAAAATATGAGTTATGAAGAATGGTTAGGAAAACTACAAAAGGCATCTCAGAGGGTATATGATAGAGATATACAAATATATACTTTATGGTCAGTACAAACCAATATCTGGTAACCTATTACTTAGCAGGAATATAGAGCAACTAAGTCTTATCCATTAAGACTGTAGAAATACATTTTACCTTACAGTAACAACAATAAAGATGTGAAATATGGAATTTTATGCCCAAGGAGGGCATGAATATATTCTGTAGAACTTTTATTTAGTTACAACCTCCCCCCCAATGTGTCTCATACCCAATCTTTTCATGTGTCTCATTCCCTCCCACCGAGCACTCCATGTGTCTCATCCTCCCCCAGCTCCTCCATGTGTCTCACTCCAGCCCCACAGCTCCTCCGTGTGTCTCATTCCTCCCTCCAGCCCTCTATGTGTCTCATTACCTCCCCCCAGCCACTCCATGTGTATTATTCCCTCCCCCAGCCCATACAAGTGTAACATTCCCTCTGCCCCCAGCCCCACTCGGTATATCATTCCCTCTTCCCCCACCAAGCCCCACCTACCCCCCAAGTGTATCATTTCTTCTCCCCCAGGCGCTCTAGGTGTATTGTTTCCTCTACCACAGCCCTTCCATGTTTATCATTCCCCTCAAATGTGTATAATTTTCTCACCCCCAGCCACTATATGTGTATCATTCCCTCTCCAATCCCAGCCCCTCCATGTGTATCATTCCCTCTCCAATCCCAGCCCATCCATGTGTATCATTCCCTCTCCCCCCCAGCCACTCCATGGGTATCATTCCCTCTCTACCCCCAGCCACTCCATGTGTATCATTCCCTCTGCACCCCCAACCCCGCCATGTGTATCATTTCCTCTCCCCCCAGCCACTCCATGTGTATCATTATATCTCCACCCCAGCCCCTGCATGTGTAATATTCCCTCTTAACCCCCAGCCCCTCCATGTGTATCATTCCTTCTATCCACAGCCACTCCATGTATGTCATTCCCTCTCTACCCCCAGCCCCTCCATGTGTATCATTCCCTCTATCCACAGCCACTCCATGTATATCATTCCCTCTTCCCCACAGACCCTCCATGTGTATAATTCCCTCTCCCCTCCTGTACCTGCTCGTGGTGTCAGGTCTGAAAGGAAGTTAGCACTACCTTAGTCAGCACTTTCTGTCAGACCACTTGGCCACGCTACACACCGCAGCAGGAGGGGAGCAGCACAAGAAACAGGTTGTTGATCCAAGAAGATTTCTGATTGCCATTAAAGGTTGAACTCAATTGAATTAATACTTATTTCAACCAAGATTACTATGTAACTATATTACCATTTAACTATATTTACATTTCTGTGTGTGCTAGGTTTATGTTTTATTTTAAAGCTGATTCCAGCAGTCATCTTGCATTTTTGAGTGGGTAACCCACCTATTTTCTATTAGTACCTTAAAATAAAAAACTATTTTTAAATTTACTACCGCAAATAAATTTAAAAAAAGAAAACAGCAGTCCACTCTATTTTATAGAGATTTGATTTATCAAGGGCATTCGACAGGTATATTAACGCATTATGCAGGCTTTTTAGTCATCTGAGCAATACCTATGTCTAACTACACGTGCGATGTCGCTTTCAGCATGGGTAGCCTTAACGTAGTTAAATAAACATGCAATTAAGTAAATTAAGTGTACATAAACTTTGCGAGATTTGTTTCTGCTTTAGATAAAACCTAAAAATCTACTAAACTGCGGGTACGAATTATGCAACACATGTGACTGAATATTTACACGGGCTAATGTTTTTTCAAAACAAAACAATCATCTTATAATGCACAGTCTGAGGTAGGCCGGTGCTAACGATGCAATGCTGGTAAAAGGGTATACATACTAGCACATGATTTAACATGCTGTACTCCGTATAGTTAACATGAGAACTTTAACTCTTTTGTGGCCAAAGCGGTGCATTTTTCTGGCATTGTGTGGCCATAGTAAATCATAGCTATTAGCATTATGACAATTTTGCATTAGTTGCACAATAGGCATGCTATGAAGTAGATATACAAATATAAAAAAAAATTACTTTCAAACTTTTAACATAAGGAGTATATTTGTTTTTACATTGCTGTGCAGTAATATATAATGGAGCTATCAGGTTGTCATGTACGCAGTAGTAAGCGACTTTACTACAGTTTTCATTCCATAACGCTTCAATCAGGTGCCAAATGTGACTAATTAAACAATGCAGGGATAGGAATTTATAGATACGTTATTGCACGTTTAAGAGCTTCAATACGCACTTAATAAAAAAGAAAAAAATGTGAGTCGCTTCACTGGAGCGGGCGATTTGGCGCCCTGTGTGAGAGGACTGTCCAGCGCGAGGCTTCCAGCTTCCCATTTGGTATGTCCGTGGGCTTCTCTCCAGTATGGCTGTGCTGTAGGTTATTACAGGGTATGTGTGCGCCCAATGGGTCAGTTGTTCCCACCTGAGTCTCCCCAGCTTCCCCAGTCACGGCAGGTCCCCCTCCTTCCCCCCCAAAGCTTGCGTCCGTGCCCGCAGTAAGCTCCACAGCGCTATGGGCACTCAAAGGCCACAGTTGTCTAGCTTCTCCCCCCCCGTAGGATCCACCAGGGCTCCAGCCTCCTGCAACTCCCCAGCTGCAGCAGAGGCCCCCTGGAGCTACAGTCCCGACTTGCCTCTCCCTCTTCTGGTCTCATACATGGAGGCGGTTAGCATCCTTTCGGCCACCGGTCCACCAAGGGGCCTGTGCCCTCTAGCGCCACAGGGCTCACAGATGCGGGGACATATTCTCTGGACCCCCCCCCCAAATCCAGAGGTCAGGGCCGGCTCCGTACCGACTGGTCCGCCGCCTTTGGGGCTCAGTTGCGGGGTCCACCATTCCGGGTCATCTCAGCCTGGGTCTCCGCCACGTGCTCACAGGTTGCCCCTCATTGCTGTATTGACGTGGAGTGTCCGTCTGCCATTTTAGCTCCATGTGGGCATACCTTGTGTGTCTGGCTTGTCCCCTTCTCCAGTTCCTGAAGCTTGGACTCTTGGGCCGGGATCACCCCCCCCGGCCGGGAGGGGGTGGGGGGAATGGGACCGGGCCGTATCTCCTCTTCCTGTTGCCTGCTCGTGTAGCGTGCCGCAGGCTTCTGGGGCTCGCCGTGCTCCGACGGCATTGCCTGTCGGGTTGGTATCACGGCTCTGTGCTCCCGGGTGCCTCACCTCATGATTGCCCGTCTTTTCGTGGGTGTTTTGGTAGGTTTTATGCCCGTTTGTGTGTGTCTTGTGTCGCTTGTTGCCGGAGCCAGCGAGGATGGCTGCCGCTCGGCTCGGCGGCCCGGCCCCGCCCCCCCATTTGGATGTAATTTTGACACGTACCACCAGGGCAGGTGAAAGGATTTTTGCCGCCCTAGGCAAAAAAGATTTTGCCGCCCCATTCTCTCCACCCATGGTGCGACATCACAATGCCCAACCCATATGGTCCGCCCATGTCATGACATCAAATACAATTTTCAGGAATTCTAAATTAATTTTATAGTTAAGTAAAAATAGCCAAACCGCAAACATAGCTGAATTGGAGATTTTTGTTTCTTACAATTTGGCTAATTTGGTCTAAATTCACTCGAAATCCAGTTAGAACTCCCAGCAATTCTCACTTTTGTGAATAACACTGTTAAAAGCATAGTTCATTATAGGTACACTCCAAGCACCATAACAACAACAGTATGAAGACGGTTTAGCCAGGGTGTCAGTGATAGTCTGTGATCATAATCTGACAATCTCAGCCTATCACTGGCCACCAGTTGAGAGAAAAAGTACATTTTATTCTTGTATATTAATGCATGGATGTTATGGCCATTTTTTGTAAAAATTATATTCTGTGTGTGTGTGTGTTATATATATATATATATATATATAATATAGCAGAAATGACCGCACTCCAAGGACTATGTAGAGATTTTCAAATAAAATGTAACTTTTATTCAATCCATTTAAAAAGTCAACGTTTCAGCTCCCACATGGAGCTTTCATCAGGACAAAACATGCCTCTACAAAGTCCTTGGAGTGCGGTCGTTTCTGCTATGTCTACATGATCCTTGCCAGACCAGCACCGGGCACCACAGGATTACACCAGGAGTGCAAGCCCTCACTATATATATATATATATATATATATATATATATATTTATTTATTTATTTATTTCCTGGCCATATTCATGGCAGCACAACAATGTAGCTCCTCCCTTTCCCTAACCAGACAGGAACCTAATTAAAAAAGAAGGTATAAGTAACCCCTCCTACCCCCTCCCACTCTTAGTCTTTTTGTTCCTGTCATTCTAAGACTAGAGAATTTTTCTTGTTGGCTTACCTGAGGGTTGTTACCCTCTGTCTCAAGGGAGTTCAGCCTCTCTCCCTTGGAAAGTCTTCAGTATGCAAAGGTGACCCCCTGAAGATACCCCTTTAGTGACCGGGGGTCTTACTTGCATTGACCCTAGGGGTAGCAAGATCATGCCATCACCCTTTTTCCTGCAGTTTCCAAGGGGTAGCAGGCTGGACATGCACATACAGAGCATATGGGTTGCAAGGATTAATATGACATTGACTAACATTCCATTGATGAAAGAGTTAATGTAGGACTGGCTAGCATTCCATCGCTGAAAGGGTTAATGTACAACTATGCTATCTTGTACTTTCCCATGGATTTACGTGCTGTCAACCTAAAGGTATCAAGGTTATGCCATCATTCTGTTTCCTGTAGTGACCAAGATGTAGCAGGCCGGATATGCACATACAGAGCATATGGATTGCAAGGATTCTATGAGATTGACTAACAATTCATTCCTGAAAGATTTAATGTGAGACGAACTAGCATTCCATCACTGTAAGGGTTAACTTACAACTCTATCTTGTACTTTCCCATGGATTTACTTGCAGGGACCCTAGAGGTAGCAAGATTATGCCATCACTCTATTTCTTGCTGTGCCCAACCGGGTTGCAGGCTGGGCAGGCACATGCAGAGCATGTATATGGATATAACCCCTTCTACCCTTCATCAGTCTCATCTAAACGGTAAGCGTTTTCTGCTAATTTCAATCAAACTTATTCCTAGGCTTCTGTGTCTCGTATTCCTACGCCTTTGTGTCTTTTACTAAATCAACTGGAGTCGCTTGTTTCTAGGCCTCTATGGCTTTTAATATAGCCACAGGAGTCACTTATTGCTAGGCCTCTGTTTGGCCTTTTACCAAAACAATTTTAGCTTATTGAAGCAGTTGTGGGGTAAAGATCATGGCCCTGCAGTCTCAATGCTCAATTATCTGCCATTTAGGAGTTAAATCACTTTGTTTATTAACCCTAGTCATACCTCCCTGTATATGACTTCCTAAACACTTCCTGTAAAGAGTCATCTAAAGCTTATCCTTCATTTATTGCAAGTTCGGTTTAATTTAGATTTTCTTATCCCTTGCCATGTTAATAGCTTGCTAGACCCTGGAAGAGCATCCTGTATGTGATTAAAGTTCAATTTTCAGAGAAAGAGATACAAGTGTTTAAGGTAAATTACATCTGATTGAAAGTGAAACCAGTTTTTTTTTTCATGCAGGCTGTGTCAATCAGGGCCAGGGGAGGTGTGACAAGGGCTGCATAAACAGAAACAAAGTGATTTAACTCCTAAATGGCAGTGAATTGGACAGTGAAACCTGAGAGGCATGATCCATACAGCAAAACTACTTCATTAAGCTAAAGTTGTTTAGTTGACTATAGTGTTCCTTTAATATAGCAGCTGGATTAACTTTTTCTTAGGCCTCTGTTTGGGCCTTTTATTATAGCCTTACCTTATTCCAGGTAAGGCTATAGTGCAAGTGCCGCGTGCGCATTCAAAGTGTCCATAGGAAAGCATTTCTCAATGCTTTCCTATGGACGCTCTGCGCGATGGAGGTATAATATGCCTTCAGCGTCGCAGATGTGCCTCTAGTGGCTGTCCGGAAGACAGCCACCAGATGCTGGCTTAACCCCAAATGTAAACATAGCAGTTTCACTGAAACTGCCATGTTTGCATCTGAAGGGTTAAAACCTGAGGGACCTGGCACCCAGGCCACTTCATTGAGCTGAAGTGGTCTGGGCGACTATAGTGTCTCTTTAAGTGTGGTGGGATAGCTCAGTGGGCAAATGCTGTTCAACCCTTGGGGGTCACATATTTAATTCCCCAGCAAGGTTGACTCAGCCCTTCATCTCTTTGAGGTAGATAAAATGAGCACCACTAAATGGGGTAAAAGTAACATCCCCAGGATGCACTTGGAAACCAGAAAATATATGAATGTCTCTTTCCTGGTTAAACATTGTGTTTTACTTTTGCCAAGTGTCTTTTAATACACCTGCTAGGTTCACTTATTGTAAGTGCCTTTTAATATGCATTTGCCGCTTTATTCCTTTTTTTCTAGGCCTCTGTGATTTTTATAGGAAAAAAAAGTGGAAAAAGGTTAGTGCTAATAATAAAATGGATAAAATAAATAAGAGGCAGCAGCCTAATAGGGGGTCACCCTCTAACCCTCTACAGTAAGAGTATACACAAAAACAGAACCACATCAGTTGAGACATTATCTACAATTGGGACTCTTTTATACTATATTTTACAACTATTTTATTTGCATAGAATTTATTTGTTTTATTTTTCCCTTTTGGCGCAGCCTTTTCTCTGTTTTGTGTATACTCTGTGATTTTTATACCTTGTGATTTCTCTTGTGCATTCACAGTTATCTTCTACTTTTATTACATTATTATATGCCTCTATGTTTGGTTTTAGGCATTCACTAGCTTTATTGTCCTATTTCTATGTCTCTGTACTTAGTAATAATCTATTCGCTGTTCTGTTCCTCTATTTCAGCCTTTCAACCTGTTTTTTTAAAGTTCCATAAGTTTGCATACTTACTTGGGCGTCCATTTGGGTTTTTTTTCTCTGCGTTCAATCCCTGTGAATACGCTAGTGCTGGTCAAACGGTTGCGCCATGCCGTTCCCACGCATGTGAGAATCTGATTCGCTTGTGCGTATTCTGAAATGTAAGTCCAGCTGCTCCTGGAAAAAAGGTCACACTCTAAGAGAAATAGGGAAGTCATTCTATTTTTTTTCTGTCGTTAATAAACAAGAATGTCTATTAATAAACGGAATTCCCTATGATGATAGCTCTACGGGAAGAAAATCATCCGGATCATACAAGGGATGTCACCCTAAAGGATCCTTTGTGAGTTATATGATAAGAGAGCCTTGTAAAAGTAAAGTCTCTGCACAGACTGTCTGAAAGTGACTAAAGGCCCATCTACCCCTGTGTTGTATATTATGCAATACCAAACAGGAGGTATCTCAAGACGTCATAGAAGCGGTTAAAGCTCTGAACAATTCCCCGGATGAATTCTTTTAGCAATCCTTGGCGATGTATACATTCAGAGATATGGAATAATCAGATGAGGATATTCAGCTTATTTCAGTAGTTCCAAAATCCGCTCAGAGCATTTGATTTCCACAGTTCCCAGGTCTTTATGCCTGAAAGAATCTTCTAAGGTTGAGCCTTTTACCTCTAGCCTTACCTTTCGGATGTCAGATGGTGTACATCATCTTTTCCAGTTACCGGTCCCCTTAAGATCCTTAATGGAGGAATGGTTCTACACTGAGAAGTTTTAACACAAGGGAGTATCTCAGTCTTCATCCATTGGGATTTCAAACACTAGTACCAGGGACTCTGCTCCTAAGTGGGCAATGCAGTACTTAGACTGGCTAAATGTTTCACTTTGCCTGTAAACAATGCGGGATCTCTCTGAAACTCCATGGAGTATATTTGGTCTTGATCCTTTCTAAAGCCTATGTGGCAGCTGGCACAGGTTTCATCTTGCTGTAAGCTCTTACCTCAATCTCTAAGGATCTAAAATTGGTATGAATAATTCTGAGGAGCATATCAGAGATAATTTTCCTTTGCCTGTTGACAATTTACAAGTCATTAAGCCGGATAACAGTAGAATGCAGAAAAGTTTCAATTAGAGGGAGCTGTTTTGAGAAATTTTAAAAGCAGCCAGAACAGGTGGATGGAAAGCCATTCTAGTTTACAGGATTCTTGAATATTCTTCACCATAAAGGTAGTTTCCTAGTAAATTGGATTATGTCTGTAGATTTGCAGGATGCTTATTCCCATGTATCCATTGCCTCACATCACCAGATGTTTCTCAGATTGCAGTGGAAGGACACTTTTATTTTTACGTTTTCATGGTGAAATTCACCTTGCTCCCTCCCATTTCAGGGTATAGCTGGGAGCATGGTTCGACACCGTCCAAGGCACGGTACAGCTCTCTTTAGAAAGTGCAGTTAGACTTATCAAGTAAGTAAAGGATGTTGACTGTCATATTACCTCAGCAGAGAGAGTTTTGATCCAGGTCCTCCACCATAGGTCTGATAAGATGGCATAAGGGAGGAGGTTAACTTTAGAAATCGAAAATAAAGATACCCTGCATGACTTAATGGGAAAAGGGGTCCGAATGTATAATCACACGGATACCATAACTCAGAGAGACATACAGGGTGTTACCCATATGTAAAAACTCAATTGAAAAGGTTAAAATAATAACTTTATTGCACATGTTAGACAAAACAAAAAACAAAAATATATCTGTGAAGACAGTGCAAACAAACTGTGCTAGTGATTAACAAAGGAAAGGGAGGGGGGCGGGGCCGGACTGCCATGCTGAACGGTCGCACAACAAAGCAGCTCCTGCAATCATTGGCGGATCCAGGGGGGGGCAACGGGGCAATTGCCCCCCCCCGAGATTCCCCCCTGCCGGCTAACGCAGGGCTGGCATTGCCCAAGTGCCAGCCCTGCAATGTGCCTGCGGACCGGGGAGGAAGATCAGAGATCTCCCTCCCCGGTCCGCAGGCACTGTGCTGACAGCCGGCGGCGGAGGGAGGGAGTGAGAGAGGACCCGGAGCTCAGTCTGCAGCTCCTCCGGGTCCTCCTCTCTCGAGATTTGGAGCGTTGCCGCGGTTACCACGGCAACGCTCCAAATCTCGCGAGAGTGAACTCTAGCCCGGGAGCGCGGGCTAGAGTTCACTCTGACCACCTGACCACCAATGAATCCCCCACCGGACCACCAGGGAAATGTCCCCCCTCCTCCTAAATAAAGGTAAGAAGGGAGGGGGGACATAGAATATTTATTACACACACTGCCCCCCCATACACACACACTGCCCCCCATACACACACTGCCCCACAAACATTGCCCCCATACACACACACTGCTCCACAAACACTGTCCCCCATACACACACTGTCCCCCATACACACTGTCCCCATACACACACTGCCCCACAAACACTGTCCCCATACACACACACTGCCCCACACACACTGTCCCCCATACAAACACTGTCCCATACACACACTGCCCCACAAACACTGTCCCCATACACACACTGCCCCACAAACACTGTCCCCATACACACACTGTCCCCTGTCCCCATACACACACACTGTCCCCATACACACACACTGCCCCCATACACACACACTGCCCCCCATACACACACACACTGTCCCCATACACACACACACACACTGCCCCCATACACACACACTGCCCCATACACACACACTGCCCCACCCACACTGCCCCACAAACACTGTCCCCATACACACACTGTCCCCCATACACACACTGCCCCAAAAACACATACAGTGCCCCCATACATACACTACAACCCTGACATACACTGCCGCACTCACACACTTCACCCTTAACACACACCACTGCTCCTATACCCTATATCCCAGCAGACCCCAGGTAAGTTGTCAAACTGTTCTTAAATGGTATGACTACTTACTCTGGGGTGGAATCCTGGCACTACTGACACCATAACTACTACACTGAGCTGTAGTGGTTATTGTGCCTGGATTATTTAATTAAATAATCTACAAGTGCCCCTCCCGAGATCAGGCTCTGGATCTGCCACTGCCTGCAATCTTCTCTATTTCTAGTGCCAAAAAAACGACCTAAAACCTACCTGACGACCAGCAGCTGTGACCTGGTGCAAGAAGACATCCTCGTTCTGAGGAGAGGCTTGCTGTAAAGTTCTAGTCCCTCGGAAGGGTCCCTCTGTCAGCCAAGATGAAGACCGCTCAGGTGGTGAGTGGGGTGGACAGCCGCTGCCCTGCTATCCTGCCACCCAGTGACATTCCAGCAGCACAGGGCTAGGTGGTTCTGGCCCTGTTCCCCCCTCTATAGACCGCTGGGGGTGATCCCGGTCCCCACCCTATGGCCCCCAGGCATGCAGAGACATGGGCACTGACAATCCGACCTGTGGCAGGGCCAACCCAGGGCTCACAGGCCGCATGCAAAATGGCGGCGACTGCATGTCAAACTACCTATGTAAGGAGGAAGAACGACGATCCCCCCTCGCTTGACCCCACACTGGTGGAAGGCCAGCGCGGGCTGCACGGGAAACGGCGCACACATGCTTAGACCTCACATGGAACCCGGCGCCTGGCCCGGAGATGAGCCAAACTAGGGCGGAAAAACCTGCGGTACACCACGCCAAAGCAAGCCGCAACACCAGCGACAGGTGGAGGTCAGTACCGGCAATCTACCGACCAAACATGCCCAGGTGAACAACCCACAGCAGACACCACCGCTCCAGCATCCCAGCCTTACTTACCATAACTCCTGAACCATCGCTAGGGAGCCGACAAGCACGGACCGACTGCCTGCAGATAGAGTGCTGCACCCGATGATCAGCAAAGCCACCGTGATCTGCATCCCGCCCATGGCAGGCACTCGACTGCGACCCAAGCTGAACACATGGGGACTGTCACTCAGCTACTCACCTAACTTACATCCATCACGGCAGGCCCCAGACCTTTGTCCCTCCACACTACCAGATCCAGGCCGGTCCCAGGGCACATAGCCATTGACTGCCATCCTGCTGAGGCGGGGACCACCCGGGGTGGAAAAACCTAAAGTACACTCTCATCTGTCTGATATTTTCTATGATTGCTGACCTCAAGCTACCTAATAATCGAGTTGATGAACCGTCTGCCTATTCAGGAATATACACACACTCACTCATTAAGCGTCTGCTACACGTTTAGTGATATAGTCAGTAGAATAATCCATGCAGCCTCTCACACTGCACTAGTATCTACTCATATTATAACTAAAAATGTGCAGAGATTATCTTTGCCACACAACCGCTTATAAATGTTTATGTACACCCTAGCATTAGCTGTTGTGGCATTGCTGGTGAAACTGTACCCTGTATAAACTATGCACAATAAAATAAAGACTTTAAAAAAAAAAAAAAAGTATACACACTCCATGATAGCCTCTAATATATGTCTATTGATAGAAAGTAGCTTGTAGATGCTGACACACTGTATGAGGTGTCCGTGTTAAGAAAATTAGCTACTAATGTCAATATGTTGCAAAAGACTTTATCACCCACATTAGCAGACTCAATTAAAGCAGCTAGGAAATACAATTGGGTGAGAGTAGATGCTGTTTAGTTGGAGCAGTAAAAATGAACTCCTCATCTTATTTGGAGTATAAGATGCACTCTCCAGGAGTGAAGTAATGAGAGGGTTAACTATTTAATAGGGAGGAACAGTCTTTAATAGAATTACAGTGTCGTATAGGATAGAAAGAGGGGACAGAAAATCCCTTAATGTGAATTTAAATTAGAGGTATAAATGGAAAGAAATATCCTTGAAAATGATCCCCTAGTAAAGGAAAATGCAAACATATATAAACAGAGTATAGCCCCCATTAAGGCTAGGTCCTATCTGGAAAGGCACTATATTCTGTAAATGAGCACAATCAAAGTAGGTGTAGCTACCAGGTACCAAGATTTGCGTTATCTTTCCCAGGATTTAAGTCTTATCTGAGAATATAGTAGTTTTTGATTATTAAGGGCACTGTGATATTCTCAGCTTGCCATTTACCTTATTGGCTTCTGACTCTCCCCGTATTTCCTTTTGCCTGATCTCACCCCAATGGACTATATGTAGAAGGTGTGTCTGTTATATTCTGAGGTTTTTCGAAGGTCTCCTATTGGGTCACTATATGCATTGATACTGAGGAGTGTTTTTAGTACTATCATATTGCAATTGTGTAGCTCTTTTTCCTCCTCTTATGTATGTGGCTGCAGTCACCTTAGAAACCTATCCTCTAAATAGCATTACCTTTAACAACATATAGTTAGCAATCAATCCCCTCTTTGTACACACCTATATTAAAACTATAAGATAGGAGACACTATTTGTATATAGTTCCATTTATCTTTCATGGATTGAATAAAAACAGGTTACAGTATCCTTAACTCCAGTTATCTATTTGGAGTTCTTTACTAATTGGTTAACTGCAGCTAATTACTAGATACTATCTCCTGATCTTAAGCTGGCTAATGTGTTGACTGTATAAGTTAATCTACGACTATTAACTTACAGCCATTCATATATACATATAAGAGACTATTTAGGCTGCATTGAGTTTTTCCTTTTTAATATCACTAGCACGTTTGATTTTGTGTTACACTATTATTATTTTTCCACTATTTATTTTGTTTAGATGTGTCCACAGACTTTACCAAGTATAATTCAATAAAGATACGTTTAATTTTAGCTCATATCCTATACTCTGTGCCCCATGAGTTGCTGTGGGTATACCTGGGGTGGATTTTTAGAGGAACGGCTAGCTGCCCTTTACTCTTTCAATCCTCTGAGGAACTTTTTCTTGGCTCTTACAATCTATGCAGAAGGGAAGTGCTGGATGTTAAGGGTGTCCCTTTCCTGAACGTGTTAGATTTTGGAGTAAAGTTCCTCAACCCTAGTGAATGGTATTCATAGTTATCACTGTTAAAGGGATTTCTAAAGTTAACCTCCTCCCTTATGCCATTTTATGTCATCTTGTTTTTATTTTGTCTTTATTTTATTATTACCTTCGTGGCAGTGGTGTTCCCTGATGGTAGTGGCCTCTCTCAATTCAAAAATTGTTCAGGAATGGTTTGAGGAACATGACAAAGAGTTCAAGGTGTTGTCTTGGCCTCCAAATTCCCCAGATCTCAATCCAATAAGCAACTGTGAAATGTACTGGAACAGCAAATCCAATCCATGTAGGCCTTGGAGTTGCAGTTGCTTTGAAGCAAAAACAAGCAGAAAATGTAGACACTAAGAACGGCTCTTGCCCAAACATGGTCTTTTTAACCACTGCTTTTAATTCCCTTTAATTGCTTTTAATTTTAAAGAGAGATAGGGCTAAACATATGTGAGCTAATGTTAGTAGGAATTCTCTAAACGAGAAGCTGAGTTAGATATGATTTAATTTACATTTTACTGGGAAGAGTCCCTAAATTTGTATAGCTATTGATAAAAATCAATAGAAGCCAAGTTGCTACTAAGAATTTGTACATATCTAAAGAGTAAAAAAAATAACACTGTAAAACCGTAGCTGTATAGGCGCTTCAAATTGATTGAATGGTGTGTATATGGTTTTAGGTGTTAGGTGTTAGGGTATAATCCCCACCTAGGAATATGATGGTAACCAGGAAATAAAAAATCGAAGGTATAGAGTAAATTTTAAAAGATTGTAGTACAGGATTATCAGAAATATAGTTAAAGACAGTCAGAAAGTGAGGACCTAGTTCATTGGCAAACATTTTATAATATTTCGAAATAAACCCCATATTAACATACACTGCTTTTTCCATAATTTTTTGATAATTTATCTGAGCTTGTATCTCCGTCCATGTCGGGGCCATGCTAGATTTCCATCGCCTGGCCTACAAATTTTTGATGTCATTATAATCTGTACCATCAACCTATGAGAATATATATTACTATCTGGTAAATCTAAATGAAATAAAAATGTGCAAGAAGTTAATCGGATATTCATTCCATAAATTCCACCTATTACCATTTCCAATTAATTTTTCACTAATTGAAGCCTTGGACAGTCCCACCATATATGAAGATGTGTACCCTTAAACATATTACAGCGCCAACAAATATCATTAGAACCATTTTGAAATTTAAAAAGTTTTACTGGTACCATGTACCACGGATGTAGAATCTTGAAGTAATTCTCATAAATAATATTATGTATTTTTTTTTTTTGTTAATTTAAATGCCTTTGCCCAATCTTCTTCAGAGAAATCTGTTTTGATTTCTTGTTCCCATCTACTAATTTTATTTAATTTATTCCTAGGAGTATAATCGTATAATATTCTATTTATTTTTGAAATTCTTATCTTTCCCCTTTATCGATACAATTTTATCAAACAGATCTTCTTCAATACACTTAGTTTTCAAAATGTTTCTTATTTTTTGGTATGCTAAAAACTCAGATTTTTAAAGGGCTATTCAATTCATATATTTATAGGAAAGAGTTTGTTTTTATCTATAAAAAAGTCTCCTATGGCTTTATATCCTTCCTGTTTCCATTTGTTCAGATTTATATCTATTAGATATCCCTTCAATATCTCAATTGGAGCTGATACTGAAATATTATTTTCGGTTTTATATCTTTTTTTAAATAGTTCATATACTTATATAATTCTGTCAAGATATTATTTTGTACCTTTAATTTCTTAAAAGCTATATTATCCAACCATATTAAGCCAATTGAGTCTAAATTAATTAATAGCCGTTCTATATTTATCCAGGAGGTTTGATCTGGATCTTTAAATTTTGAGATCAATAAGTGCATAATCATAATTACATCATGTTTCATTATCAAATCAGGAAAAGATAGTCCTCCTTCAGTTTGTCTTCAGCTTAATATTTGATATGATGTTCTTGGCTTTTTATGTCCCCAAACAAATTTCAGAAAGGTTTCATGAAACTCGAGCAGTGTTTTTTTAGGTATCCTCATTGGGATAGATCTCATTAAATATTCGAGTTTGGGTAATACATAGTCTTTAATAACATTTATTCTCCCCATCCATGATATATATAAAGGTTTCCATATAGATACATGTATTTTATATATCCTGAAGAAAAGGGAGGTAATTAATCTGAATAATTTTGTTCCATTTAAATCCCAATCTGACTCCTAAATACTCAATAGATTCATATGTCCATTTAAATTTATATTTCTCTTTTAAACTAATAAGTTCCAATTCTGACATATTATGATACAGAACAAGAGATATCAACATATTGATTTTATAGTTTGAGATAAAGCTGAATTGTTCAATACTCGATAGTACTGCTGGAATAGAGTTATTAGGTGAAGAAAGTGTAAGAATTACGTCATCCGTGTATAGTGATATCTTATATTGTAGACCTGCTAATCTAATTCCCTGTATCTCTTTTGTTTGCCTAATCAATGCAGCCAATGGTTCTATGGTAAGAATGTAAAGCATTGGAGCCAATGGACATCCTTGTCTTGTCCCATTATTTATCATAAGTCCTTTAGAATTCAATCTCCCGCCACATACTTTTGCCGATGGTAGTTTATACAAACTAATTATTCGTTCATGAAAAATGTCATGAATTCCAAAGGTTGTTAAGACCTCCGACATATATTCCCAGCTAACCCTATCGAAGGCCTTTTCGGCATCTAAAGCGGCAAAAACTACGGTCATTATCTCTATTTACTTCTTGTATCAAATTCATTATTTTACGGATATTATCACTTCCACTCCTATTGACCACAAAACCTGTGTGGTCTTGATGAATTAAACTGGGTATTATGTTTTTCATTCTTTCCGCTAAGATCTTAAAGAATAGCTTAATATCAATATTTATAAGAGTGATTGGACGATAATTACTAACATAATTCGGGTCTTTTCCTGGCTTAAGAATTGGAATAATATTTGTTTGCAACATTTCTCGATGATATCCTTTCTGATTGCCAATCCCATTAAATAATTTATTAAGCATTGGGAGAACCAAAACCTCAAATCTCTTATAGAACAATGAAGTAAACCCATCTGGGCCTGGACCTTTTCCTGTTTTTAATTCTTTAATATTCCTCTCTATCTCTTCATTAGTTATAGGAGCATTTAATTCTAGTAATGTTGTACTATCCACTTTTGGAAGTTTAATCTTCCTCAAGAATTCCCTGATACTCGATGTTGATACCTTAGGAGTAAGCAAATTATATAAATATTTATAGTATTCTCCAAACGCATTAATAATTGCCTCAGGGGATAAACATATCTTATTTCCATCAACTATTTTCTTAATTAGAGAAAGGTTTTTCTTAGATTTTAGTTTATTTGAAAACATTTTACGCACTCTGTTGTCTCCATAATATCATAATTGGTTTAATTTCAGAATAGCATTTGATGTCTTAAGTTCTAATCTCTTTTTTATTTCCTTTTGAAGATCGTTTATTTTTAACATGTTATATACTGTTATCTTCTGTTTGTTCTCTTTTTCTAACAATGCTAGGGAAATGTATAAATCCTGTAGTGGTTTACCCAACTTTCTCTTTTGTCGGATCCCCATTTTGATTAAAACTCCTCTTATATAACATTTAAATGTACACCATAAAATACCTGTATTTACTTCACCATTATCATTATATTTAATAAATTCATCTATTTTGGTTTGCAAAAATTTAAGATTCTCTTCTGATTTCAAAATAGTTTCATCTAGTCTCCATTGAGATATATTTCTGCCTTTGTTTTACTCTTTTATCTCAAGGGTTAATGGAGCGTGATCTGACCATGTGATAACTTCTATCTTAGAATTTTCAAACATTCCTAAGTTATAGGCATCTGTGATAAATAAATCAATTCTTGAATATACCTTATGAACCTTAGAAAAAAAAATAATAATCTCTTTCTCTGGGATGTTGAACCTTCCATATGTCATAATAATTAAATTCCGACAAAAGAGCTTGAACATGTTTAACTTTCCTCCTTTCCCCTTGATTATTCTTATTTATTATCTGTTTTTTGGTTCTATCAATTTTATCATCTGGGGCCATGTTCATATCTCCCGCTATTAATAGTCTCCCTTTTTGTATTTTGAGAATATTTGAGAAAACCTTCCTAAAATATATTTTTGAGAATATACATTTGGGGCATAGATGTTAACTAGTGTATACAATATATAGTTGATCTTACAAATAATTATGATGTATCTACCTTCGGTATCCTTTTGTTCTAGTATCAAATCAAATTTTAATCGTGCGTATATCAAAATGGCAACCCCTCTCTTCTTTTTATTACCTTCTCTGGACTCGAATATCAATGGAAATTTTGCCTATCTCCATCTTTATCACCCTCCTTCCAATGTGTCTCTTCTGTAAAACAAATATCTATATTTCCCTTTATTAAAGAATTATACAGGCAGCCCCTTTTCTGAGGTGAGTTTCATAATTGACGATAAGTGCTATATTATTATCAGAAATGTGCAAGTAAATTATGTCAGTATCACATGATGTGATAAAAATACACATGCATGCATACACATATATAAAAGTTTGTACACACAGTAGACAGTATAGGAATAGCAAAAAAAGCATACAATTCTGTTCTGGATACAATGTATTGTATTGATGTGGCAGGTGAGCTTACACTTGAATGGCCATTCAAGTCCAGTTATTTAAATGTGCATAGGGATTTGGGATAGTGCACAAGTTACATTTTTCTTTGGTTTTTATTTTATGTATTTGGGATGATGTGTACTACAGTTATTGTTGCCACTCAGGAGTAGTTGGAGTATGAGCACAGGGTTTATTTTTGTATGTTTGTTTTTGCATTGTATTGTGTATCGTGTAATCTTTCTCATACACAATACATCGTATCCATTAAAGAACTGTAGGCTATTTTTCTTTTTTTGAATCCCCACTTCCCTTTCACCTGCATTTCCAATTTCCATCACTAGAGGCCACCATATCTTGCTTGACTATTCCTTATATCTTGCATATATTGTTTCTCCATTTTCCATTCATCTGTATTTCCACTTTAGAGGCTGCCATATTTGGCATGACGTAAGCATCTCCATAGGTGCTTGCAAATTCCTTTGCCTCTTTGTGCTCTCCTGATTCAGTTTCTGTTTAAATATACAGTGCTATAGAGAATGGAATTCTTGTGGCATTTTGCATTTTCTTTACATGCGGTTTGCATATTTATAGGATACTTCTGGGAGGACTCATGTTAACTCCATTGTGTTTACTGCTCTCCTGAATCAGAGCACTTGATCCACTTAGACTGCTTCCTCCTCACCCGTGATTGGATTGGATTCTACTGCACAAAGGAGGAGTAGGACTGCACCACACATATTGCAATAAAACCGAGAATAAATAGATGTACAGATTGGTGTGTGTGTGTGTGTGTGTATATATATATAGTCCCAACAATTGTTTTTCTCTATAATAGAGGTAAATGTAATATTAGGTACTTGATACAATGTAGATCTCTTAAGCTTGAAGAATGTGTCTTTTTTTTCATTTTTCAGATGTCCATACATATATAGAAAGATAAAAATAGAACAATGTTGCACTCACATTAACCAGAGTGGGGAAAGAGGGGGGCAGTGGTAAGCTGCATGCCAAAAATAGATATAGACCGTGTGTGCGGTCGCGGTAGCCATACTGAGTGAGGGAATGGGAATAAGTGCATACAGACCGCATGCGTGATTGTGGCGGCCATATTAGGTGGGTGGGGAATCTATTAAAGGGAAAGAACAGCTCAATGCCGGCCATATAAGAAAAAGGATAAAAAATACATAAAAATGACATATGCCCAATGGCATGGTTAAAAGGACAAAGGGAAAGTCTAGGAAAAAAATAAAAACTAAAAATGGATAATAGACAGAACAAGTGGAGAGAATATATAGTCATAGGTATTAAAAAGAAGTGCTAAAATTAAACAAGTTGAAATCTGCATTAAGACCAAAGGGTGCTAAAGGTTGTATATTAAATACCCACTCCATTCCCGATATTCCGAGAATTTTTTTTTATATATTCCCCTCTCTAAGGAGTAACACATTTTTTTTTTTTCATGCCTTTGCATTTAGGTTGTTTAGGGTCATTATTATGTATGGTAAAATGTTTGGATACTGAATGGTTTTGTTATCCTTTTAAAATATTTCAACCGTGTACGTCTATTATTTTTAAATAAAATAAAAGGGGTCCAGGCACTTTATTGGAACCACAGCAATGTTTCAACCGAATAGGGCTTTATCAAGCTAACTAATACACCAACTGACAGAGTGTATATATAGGTGAATTTTAACAATCAATTAACAAGCAATACATACACCCTGTTCCAAATTAGTATGCAAATTATATTTGTGTCCCAAAGATTAAATATTTAGTTTTTCAGCTCAACTCATGGATGGCATTGTATCTTATGGCTCTTTTGATCACTGAAAACAATCTGGGACACCTGTGATAATTAGATTGCCAGGTGAGCCCAATTTAAGGAAAACTACACATTATTAAGCAGAGCACCATTTTCATGCAATATGGGGAAGAAAAAGGATCTCTCTGCTGCCGAAAAGAGTGAAATATTTTAATGCTTTGGACGAGGTATGAAAACATTAGATATTTCACGAAAACGTAAGCGTGATCACCGCACTAAGAGATTTGTGGATGATTCAGAGCACAGACGGGTTCGTGCAGATAGAGGCACATTGAGGAAGATTTCTGCCAGATCCATCGGATCAAGAGAGCAGCTGCTAAAATACCATTACATAGCAGCAAACAGATATTTGAAGCTTCTGGTGCCTCTGGAGTCCCACGGACATCAAGGTGTAGAGTCCTCCAGAGTCTTGCAACTGTGCATAAACCTTCTATTCGGCCACCACTAATGATCACAAGCAGAAACGGCTGCATTGGGCAGAAAAATACATGAAGACATTGATTTTCAAACAGTCCTGTTCACTGATGAGTGCCGTGCAACACTGGATGGTCCAGATGGATGGGTGGTGGACGGCCACCCTGTTCCAACAAGGCTGTGACGTCAGCAAGGCAGTGGTGGAGTCATGTTTTGGGCCAGAATCATGGGAAGAGAGCTGGTCTGCCCCTTTAGGTTCCCCGAAGGTGTAAAGATGACTTCTGCAAAGTATGTGGAGTTTCTGACTGACCACTTTCTTCCCTGGTACAGAATGAAGAACTATACTTTTTCCATAATAAAATCATCTTCATGCATGACAATGCACCATCTCATGCTACAAAGAATACCTCTGCATCAATGGCTGCTATGGGGATAAAAGGAGAGAAAGTCATGGTATGGCCTCCATCCTCCCCTGACCTCAATCCTATTGAGTACCTTTGGAACATCCTCAAGCAAAAAATCTATGAGGGTGGGAGGCAGTTTACATGCAAACAGCAGCTCTGGGAGGCTATTCTGACATCTTGCAAACAAATTCAAGCAGAAACTGTCCAAAAACTCACAAGTTCAATGGATGCAAGACTTGTGAAGCTGCTATCAAATAAGGGGTCCTATGTTCAAATGTAATGTGACCTGTTAAAATGTTTAAAAAGTTAAAATGTTGTTATAAGTTTGATTGAAATAGCTTTTGATTTCAGTAAACATGCTGCAAACACAACAAATGACAATGTTCAGTTCTTTACAACCTATAAAGTGTTTTGAAACTTACTGTGCGTAATAATCTGGAACAGGGCATTGTAAGTTTTTTATGTTTTAAAAAAAATACTGTTATCATTAGGAGGTTTGTTCAATAAAATTTAAATTGTACTATTAATAGTTGATAACATGAGAATTATGCTGACTGTTATTTACATCAATTATTTAGGTAAATGAGAAAAATATAATTTGCATAATAATAAACAGGGTGTATCTGGATGCATAGAACTGGCAAACAGATAACAGCTGTACATCATTGCATATTTATCATAGTAATTAAAAAGTGTACTTATAAGCACTGCATTTGCATTACTAATTGGTATAAAGAAATACGAGCAAACCACTGACCGTGTGTACTTGGAAGATGCCAAATTGCCTGTGGGCATTACGATGGAACACAACCTGCGTTCCATTGCGATCACTTCCGTGTTAACTGTCACGCACATTCGCAGATATGCGCAAAGGAAAGCAAAGGTATCATTATACTCTAAGTCCGTGCGCATGCTCGGGTTACCGAGACCGACCAAAGAAGACTGGTATATAGTGAAGCTAAGCATGCGCACGGACGGCTTAAAAGGAAACAGACATAGAAAACTGAAAGCCCAACGGCAATAAAAAGTTATAGCGCTCTCAAAACACAGGAATCAGTATTCTGAGGAAAATTGATATTATTATTTGACAAAGGCATGCATGAAAGCTGTATATATCATTTGGCTTCAAGGTTAAGGACAACATCCACTAACTGAGAAATTTAAAAAGACACACACCAATAAATACAAAAGAGATAAGGAGATATAAAAGTGCTCCCAGTATACAATTAGGCATGTCAAGCAAGTAGACTATCATCTAATTATATTAGATTACTGATGTTTAGCGTTATCGTAAGTTAGTTACAAATTAGATATAATGTACACTTACTTTTTCCAAACTAGATGACTAAAGTGTGACATTTCCATTAATTGTATTAAATAAAAACACACCAAAAAAAGTTATGTAACAAAGTAAATAAATAATAGATACCAAGATACATGAGCATAATTTCCAGAAAAAGCAAAAACAACATATTTAATATTAACATCCAGTATTATGGTTACAGTAGACCCGTAGATTTAATTAATAAAGAGAAAAGGTGAGATTTAAACAAAAGCAATAGAGAGAAAATCACCTATACCTTAGTCATTAGGTTAAGGCTACCTTATAAATCATAGTGTGAAATATATCCGAAATAGTCTCAATCTAATAGTGGAATCCGTGATTATTAACCTAAATCACTCATATAGTGACCAATTAAGCATAAAGTGCATAGGTTTAAATAAAGTGCATAACGTGAGTTATATACACATAAAGTGAATCAATTTTAGATAAAGTGCATCAAATTATTTAAAGTACAAAAGGTCAGTCATTATAAAAGTGCATGAAGTGCATATCCAGTTTAAAGTGCACAAAAAATGTCAAGAATGTGTATCAATTAGAGATATGTTGTCTGAATTACTTTGTAAGGGGCAACCTTATATCTCCAATTATTCTACAGAATGAAATTTCATCCATTGATATAAAATGGGTCTATTTATATGATAGTACATAAGTTATGTGATTACGTAAATAAAGTTGTTATAGTAATCTTAGTTACCAAGAATGCATTAAACATGCTCAAAATGTAGTATCGGTAGGAACACAAGATATAGTGCATCTGAAGAACTATCACCAACACCAACACCCTAATTTGAGAATTATCTGAAAAAAAACCATTTAGATATATAGATTATACAAATAAAACAAATTATTAAATTAACGAGATGAGGTCAAGTTCCTGATTCAAGCCCCTTGGATGAAGATTATCTAACTCCTTTATCCAAAAGGCTGCTTGTAGCAATAGACGTCTTTGTCTATCTCCCCGTCGGGTACTTTCCTGAACATGTTCGATTATTTGAAACCTTACTTGTGAAATATTGTGATTAGCTACACTGAAATGTAGAGGTATGGGAAGTTCTACTAGGCCAGTCCTAATTGTAGATTTGTGTTTGGAAAATCTATCCTTCATCCTTTGAGTAGTTTGGCCCACGTATAACAACCCACATGGGCATTTGAGGATATACACTACGTATGTATTTTTTTACCACTACGTGGGTGGCAGAAAACTGTTCATTTTATCATTGAATTACAAGAGACACAATTAAGACAGGGGAAATTCCCAATCTTTTTAGAACCCTGTTTAATTTTGGTAGCTCCGCTTTTACTAGCCTATCTCGAAGTGATGGTGCTCGTTTGTACACAGGCATGGGTTTATTTCTGAACACTTCAATGGCAGGATGGCATTTAGAGAGTATCTCCCAATGTCTGTTAAGGATCTTGTTGATGTCAGTAGACAAGGTATTATACCAAGAGATAAATTTAACCCTTTTCCCTACATCTCGTTTGGGTCTAGGCATGAATAGATCATGTCTGGTTGTAGTTTTGAGTGAAACCAATTGGTCCTGTAACACTTTAGGGGGATAACCACTTTCTCTAAATCTAGCACCCATCTCTATGAGATGTTGGTCAGTGTGTTCCGTGAGAGATATTAATCTCTTCACTCGCATGAACTGGCTTCTAGGTAAGGACTTAAGTGTCGAAGGAGGATGGAAACTCTTAAAGTGCAGAATAGTATTTTTATACAATAGTTTTCTGTATATACTAGTCTCCATTCTTCCATTAGACTTGGAAACCAGGATATCGAAAAATGGGATTAATTCAACATCCATATTCATTGTGAATTTTATAGTCGCCGAGCAACCATTAAGAAAGCAAAAAAATTCTTCCAAAGGTTCCAATGGGCCAACCCACAACACCAGCGCATCATCTATATAGCGCCACCACCTCAGGACATGTTTTTTTTTGTACAATCTATTCTTATAGATGGAATTTTCCTCTAATTGCGCCATAAATATGCCGGCGTATGTGGGTGCCACATTGGAACCCATCACAGTTCCTCTCTTCTGAATGTAAAAGACATCCTCAATGTGTGATTGTGGCAGCCATATTAGGTGGGAGGGGATTCTATTAAAGGGAAAGAACAGCTCAATGCCAGCCATATAAGGGAAAGGATAAAAATACATTAAAATTACATATGTCCAATGGCATGGTTAAAAGGATAAAGGGGAAGTAATAAAAACTAAAAATGGATAATAGACAGAACAAGTGGAGAGAACATATAGTCATAGGTATTAAAAAGAAGTGCTAAATAAAATTAAACAAATCGAAATCTGCATTAAGACCATAGGGTGCTAAAGTTTGTAAATGAAATACCCACTCCATTTCAGATTTTCTAAGAATGTTTTTTATATTTTCCCTTCTTTTACGGTCATTATTATGCATGGTAAAATGTTTGGATACTGAATGGCTTTGTTATCCTTTTAAATATTTCAACCGTGTATGTCTTATTTTTAGACTTCTCGTGGTCATCCCAACATATTAAAGACCACAAGGGCACTCCAATAAGTATATAAAATTTTTCGTATTACAACTGATAAAATCTGTAATGGTAAAAGTCTTATTTGTTCTTGATTTCTTTATAAACTAAAAGATCAGCTCTCTTGTTTTCAGATTTTTTAATTTATTTTTTTATCGTGTAATTTAGGCTAGTTGGCGAATAGTTTTTTTTTTTATAAATTAGTTTTTTTTAAAGTCAGCTTGTTCGTTAAAATCATCCATTTGGGAGCAATTTCTGTGTAAACTTTCCAGCCATGGCTTATAATGGCAACTAGACTGATCTATAGCTGTGTTAGTACAGACCTTCTTAAAAAAGTTTTAGTGTTTAGTTTCCCATCTTGGATATCCCATCTTTTAATCTGTCGATCTAAAAAATTGATAGACTCTCTATTGTGTTTGCAAGTTAAAATAATACCTCTAACGTTGATGTTAAGAATTTTGGTAAAAGAACTAGAAGAGTCTTCTGAGCCTTCCCATTTAAAACAAAGGTCATCAATATATCTGAAGTAGGTGACCAGGTTTGCCCGCCAGGCATGCTTTCCCCAGATGGCAGTGGAAGGTACAAAGAGGTTGTCATAGCTAAGAGCAAACCTAGTCCCCATGAAGGTAAAAAGCAGTCTAAAAACCAGAAGTAATTATTATTTAAATTATATTAATATCTTCTAAAATAAACTCAATTTGTATGTCTGAAATTCTCTCCTCGATCTTTAAAATCTCTAACAGCTTGACAGCCTATATCATGCAGAATTATAGTGTATAGAGATTGTACATTGCATGTCACTAAGGTAAAATTTGGTTGCCAATTAAAAACCTTAAGAGTGACATGGAGTCTTTTAAATAGGATCTAAATAATTTAACGGAAGGGTGGAGAAGAGTGTCCATATATTGTGATAAATTACACATAAGGAAACCAATCTCTGACACAATTGGTCTGCCCGGGGGTCTTCTTTCGCTTTTATGTAGTTTAGGCAGGAAGTATATAACAGGGATTTTTGGGTATGCTGGTTTAAAATAATGGAATGATGACATTTTTCTTATACTTCGGTGTTGTTTAGTTGTCTATTGGCAATATGTATATTGCTAGATATTATAACTAGGCCTCCACCTTTGTCTGCTGGCTTAATGACTATACTTCTATCTTCTTGAAGCTATTTTTATTGCAGGGTATATGCAGAATTATGAACAGATGTAGTGCCATTCTGGTTGCTACCAGTAATAGTTGGGTAGCTCAGCTAAGTATAAGCCCTTATATGATCGTGTGCTTGGTTATCGCTGGTCATACTCAGAGAGATAGGCATATCTATACTGATGGTCTGGCTGAGTAAATGGTAGCTGTTTTGCCTCTGATACTAAAATTACATTCTAATTCAAAGGCATTATGAAAGTAAACTTAAAAACAACTGTGACAACATCTCCAGGTAAATAACCTTCTCAATTTGTGGTTTAGGGAAAATCAGAACGCTCTTAATCTGTGGTTGCCCTATGGGTCAGAGCTACTGGTCTGTAGATCTAGTTGCTTTCCCCTTCGCAGAGTATTGTAGTGCCCAGCGGCAGTTTAGGAGGCTTTACATAGCACAGTGATCAAAAGAAAAGAAAAGGCGTTTCGAAAGGAATCCTAAAACCAACCACTACTAAACTGACAGTGTTAGGGTCATGAGACTTATGGTCAGGTGGTGATTGTAGAACGCTCTTGCTTCGTAGCTGGGTTGGCAGTTACATTGGTCACCCCAACTAATGGTGGGTATCTGGAGTAATATCCAGAGGACAGCAACAAAGCTTTGTATAGTACTATCTATTAAAATTAACAAATGATAAATTATGATAAGGAGCCAAAAGAAACTAATAACCAAGTGTATCTATAAAACTTATTTGAATCAAGCAAGATTATTTCACATGGAGAGCGAGGCTCGCAGCAGCGATGCAGTGTGGGGACAGTTCTGCTGGTTCAATTGGCAGGGCTTGTTGAGGTGGAGGGCCCTCCGGCTGGTTCAAGGGGATGATGTTTGCAATGTTCCAGGAATGTCTCTGTTGCCTGTACGGTGTCTGGTTGTCTTTTGTGGCAATACCCAAGGTGGCAAGAAAATTTGGGCTTTCTGCTCTCGAATAGAGCTTGTGGACTGTCCCATCCTTTATGACTTGAAGGGCTCTTGGTGTTCCCCAGCAGTAAGGAATATTTTTATCCCGCAGGGTGCTTGTAATAGGACGTAGCGATTGTCCACAGCATGGTAGGTCTGGACAGGTCTATGTAGAATGCCAACGAGTGTTGTTCAAAGACTAGAGTAGGTGAATTTGGGATCGCTGCCATAACTGCCATTTTGTCCAGGTGTGTGAAGAATTTTACAATTAGATCTCTTGATGCCTGGTGTGATGATTGGGATTTGGTGTGTATTCTGTAAAAATTATCTATAATTAGGCTTTTGGCCTGCCTGTGAGGTCGCAGGTGTTGAAAGAGCCGTCTCAGGAACGGTAGAATCTCCATCTGGATCACCGTATCGGGGATATTACGGATTTTGTTATTCCAGCTTCGGCTGCGATCTTCTTGACCTGCTAACTTTTGTGCCATTGCAGCTTGAGTTTGCGCTTGCCGCTTCTGTTCCGTGATGGTTGAGGCCTGACTGGATTTGAGGTCTGTTGCCTCTTCCTCTGTGGCCTTGATTCGTCCTGTTAGAATATTTATTTCTTTCCTCAGTATGGAGATGTTGATTTGGAACTTCTTGCGTATGTCGCGCAGGAGCGCTTTACTATCACTCTTGGTAGCTGGGGATTGATCGTCCTCATCTGAGGACAAGAGTTGCAGGCCTCCGGCTGTAGGGATATCTAGTGTATCCAGAGAGGGTTCTTGCTCGAAGGATGATTCCTCTACTTGTGGGTCTGTCATTTTGGGTGTTGCATGTGGTGGGCCTCCGTGCATGTAGTCTCCGATATTTCTTTGTCCGCTTCCCCATTGTGATTTTGCGAGTATAAAATGCTGTTTGAGCGGTGTAAAACCAGTTTACCTATGTTTAATCGGCTCGATAGTACGTTTGCTCATGTTTCTAGTCAGCTCTGCCACCCCAAAGTCTTTTAACACCAATTTCTCAAACATTATTAGAGGAGCTGATTTTAAAAAAATTCAGGTTAGTAGTAATAATCTGAGATTCTCCTTGAGATGTAGAAGGAATTGAAATGGATGGGTTGGTTAGGGTATTTTTCACAATAAAAAACCTTTTTAAGGTGGCTTTACATACAAATGTATTTACATCTAAGGTTTAACCCCTTACAGACCAAACTTCTGGAATAAAAGGGAATCATGGCATGTCACACGTCATGTGTCCTTAAGGGGTTAAAAGAGTTAGTGGGGACAATTTTAAGACCTTTATTCAAAACTGATATTTGGGCAGCAGTTAAAACGTTTTTAGGACAAATTAAAAATGCCACACTCTTTTTCACTTGGGGCAATTATTGTATTTCTAGCCTTTCTCTCTTGTGTTCGTCTGTCACTTCATCTTCTTCTAGGCTTGTTTTTTTGACTCTTGAAGAATATGGTGTTTGTTCACGTGTTTTGCAGTGAATCTGAATTTCTAAAAAATGTTCTTAATTTTCAATTTCAGAATCTAGTGATAGTAACTGATACATATTCATGTGATTATAAGTGATAAGTGATTTTAGATAGTTTAAGTATTCATTTCTTTTAACGTATGTAAAATGTGATCTTTGGGGTTTCGGTGAATCTTGTTTATCATTAGGGCTTGGTACATTGTAATAGTTAGGTAACTGTGCAATTTTGTTAGGTGCCCGGTGTGATATTTTACAATATTTATATTGTGGTTGGCGATATTGCTTCATAGTAGGTCAGTATTGTTTTATTAGGGAGCATGGTATTGGTTCGTTTGTGTTTTGTGAAATCATGTCCTTTTAACCATGCCATTGGGCATATGTAATTTTTATGTATTTTTTTTTATCCATTACCTTATATGGCTGACATTGACCTGTTCTTTCCCCCTCCCCACCTAATATGGCAGCATATGGTCTGTACGCACTTATTCTTCTTTCCTCACTCAATATGGCCTCCATGCCGCATGGGGTCTGTATCTATTTTTGCCCGCCGTTATTACGCATGCAGCTTACCACTGCCCACCCCTCTTTCCCCACTCTGCTTATGCTGAGAGTGTAGGGAATACGGCCAACCCCTTTTCTTAGACGCCCGTGAATAAGTTATTAGAGTGCCCTTGTGGCCTTTTAATATGTTGGGATGACCAACAGTAGTCTAAAAATAAGAATAGGTGAACACTGTTGAAATATTTTAAAAGGATACCAAAACCATTCAGTATCTAAACATTTTACCATATATAATAATGACCTAAACAACCTAAATGCATTGGCATCAAAAATGTGTTACTCCTTAGAGAGGGGAATATATAAAAAACATTCTCAGAAAATCTGAAATGGAGTGGGTATTTAATTTACAAACTTTAGCACCCTATGGTCTCTTTCACCACTCGGCTTATGCCGAGAGTGTAGCAAATACGGACAGCCCCTTTTCTTAGACGCCGGCGAATGAGTTTCATTTGCCAACGTTTTGTTTATATAACCTGCACTACAGCACCCATAAGGCTTAGCAATCGGGTAATATGATGCACTGATGATGCACATCACGCGTCTGGGAGTTTTATGAGATATATGTTCACAGAGCCCTTGTTTTATATATATATTTTTAGATCTTTAAATGCCCCATAGCTAGGTTTATATGTATTTTTTATAATGTTACTATTATGTAAACACATACTGTTTTCTGATTGGACGATGTAAATTTGGCGCCAATTTTAATTTGTCTTATACCTATATAAACCCCATTTAGCCAGGTTGCATGCTTTTACACCATTTTAAAAAGCCATACTGGTGAAACGCCTTTGGATGTTATTTATTTGTACCAATTTAACCAATGAGATTTTTTTTGTCACCGCATTTGCGTACTGTGCCAATTATCTTTTTATTTTTATTTATTTTATTTTCTACAAATTATCTTCTACCCTCTACTCCAAAGAATCCTAGGTGGGGATCATTCCACCAATGCTGTTATCATAGAGCAGGCTTTATTTGTGAGAATATTCTTACTATAGTTTAAACTGCCTTTTTTATTCCTTTGGTTCCTGGCACCTCCACCTTTGAGGATACTTATTCTATAAGTGGGGATTGTACCACTGTACACAACATACGCTTGAGTTGGCTGAAGCTCTAACATCGTTACTTTACTATATCTATTGTATCAAACATATTGCACTATTGGATTTTTCTATTTTTATCTTTTCTATATATATATATGGACATCTGAGAAACAAAAAAAGACACATTCTTCAAGCTTAAGAGATCTATGTTGTATCACGTACCTAATATTGCATTTACCTCTATTATAGAGAAACATTTTGATGAGACTATACATATATCTTATATCAATCTGTACATCTATTTTTTCTCTGTTTTATTGCAATATCTGTGCTACTCTTCCTTTGTGTTCTTTTTAAATTATTTTTAATGGACTAAGAGGGATCCCTTTTGTAGAGTTGCTGCCTTCCTAGGATAGTCTGGTTAATTAGCGCTAACCCATCTGTGTGTTTTATATTTGGATTCTACAGCAGTCTGCAGATCAGTTAAAGTATTCGCTGTATTTGCTGTCTAGATTCTCTCCACTGTGTGAGATTCAATCACTCTTACAAATTTGACCCAAATTAAATCTCCTTTTCTGGATGTACTATTTATGAGTACTATACCGTTGAACTCCTAGACACTCAGTTCTTATGCAATCATGGATTGATCATTTCTGAACTACTTAAGTTGCCTATACATGTATTTCTACCTCCCTTCGCTCTAGTACATATAACATAGTTGTGTGTATTTGTTTAGTTGCTGCCATGACAACCCTGGTGGTTACTTAGACACATTCTGACATCAAAAATCCAGGCAGAGGCTGATGTTTGGGCAGGAATTTATTTTTGAAACTACAGATATTTATTAAGCTATTTGTTTTCTGTTTTCTTTATCCCCTTAAGGATGTTGTGTGTTAAGGACCAGGCCTCTTTTTACACTTTTGTGGTGTTTGTGTTTAGCTGTAATTTTCTGCTCTCTCATTAACTGTTCCAATACAAACTATATATATTGTTTTTTTTCAGGACAAAATGGGCTTTCTTTACATACCATCATTTATATAATTTCATGTAATTTAATTTAAAAGTTTTTTTAATAATATGATGCAAAATTGAAAAAAATACATGTTTTTTGAATTTTACTTGAAAAATCTTTTACTCACCTACAAAAGCTAATGAAAAAAACTGCTAAATAGATTCAAAATTTTGTCCTGAGTTTAAAAATACCCAGTGTTTACATGCTTTTTTTTGCATGTTATAGGGCTATAGGTACAAGTAGGATATTGAGGTTTAAAACATAAATTTTTTTAAATTTATCAATAGTGACATTGTAACACTATTATCTATCATAAATCTCTGGAAAACACCCCACATGTATATATTATTTTTAAAGTAGACAACCCAGGGAATTAATCTAAGGATATTTTGACACTTACTATGCAGCCATTTTACCACCAGTCTTTGCCAAACTTCGCATAGGTAGTTTATTTTTGTTGGTGTTTTTTTATGGCCGGCCAATGTATTTTACCCCCACCAAACCACATATTTTTGAAAAGTAGACACCCTAGGGTATTTCAAATGGTGATATTTTAACACTTTCCATGCACTAATTCTACCACCAGACTTTGTCAAACTTTTAGGTAGTAATTTTTTGGGGTGTTTTTTTCACACACATTGTACTTTAGGCATGAATTAACAGATCCTCTTATGTGACATTGCCAAACAACACCCCAATATGTGTTCAGCAACATCTCCTGAGAACAGTAATACCACCCATGCATAGGCTTGTCGGGTTGTTTGGGGGCTAAAAGGCCACAATTGGCAGGTGCGCATATCCATTTTCCAACTTGGAATTTTGACATGTAGTCAACCTGCGCACATGTCCTGTTTGGCACATTTGTAAGGCTGGCCAATGTATTTTACCCCATCAAACCATATATTTGTGAAAAGTAGACACCCTATGGTATTTCATCTGGTGGTATTTTAACACTTTCCATGCACTAATTCTACCACCAGATTTTGTCAAACCTTTAGGTAGTAATTTTTTTTCAGTTTTTTTTCACACACATTGTGCTTTAGGCATGAATTAACAGTTAGTGTTATGTTTCACTGCCAAACAACACCCCAATATGTGTTCAGCAACATCTCCTGAGTACAGTGATACCACCCATGCATAGGCTTGTCGGGTTGTTTGGGGGCTAAAAGGCCACATCTGGCAGGTGTGCATATCCGTTTCCAACTTGGAATTGTGACATGTAGTCAACTTGCACCCATATCCTATTTGGGCCAATGTATTTTACCCCCATCAAACTATATATTTTTGAAAAGTACACAACCCAGGGTATTTTTAATGGTGGTATTTTAACCCTTTTTATGCACTGAATTCTACCACCAACCTTTTTGTTAAACTTTTGGGTAGTAATTTTTTTTGGTTTTTTTCCCACACACTTTGTACTTTAGGCATGAATTAACAGATCCTGTTATGTGTCACTGCCAAGCAACACCCCAATATGTGTTCAGCAACATCTCCTGAGTACAGTGATACCAGCCACGACAGAGACTTGTGCATGTCAGTTTTTCAACTTGATATATAGGAATGCTTGGCCTATCTCCAGTTTGGTGTATTTTTGCATCCCCCAGTTAGTGTTACCATCATGAAAGTGTATATTTTTTTATCAAGTAGACATTCCAGGGTATTTTATATGGGGTGTTTTAACATCATTTCCCCAACCATTGTGCTAAAATATTTTACGAGAACCTGCATGGTGATAATTTGTGAATTCTGCTTTTTGATTTTAGCCAGCACTTTTTTTCTTCAAAGTCCCCTGAGTACACCTATGGCCGCCCATGCATTGGTTTGCCACGATTTTACAGTAACACATTTTGGACTTGCCCATTTTGGCTGAATATAGTTTGCTTGCTTGCTTTACATGTTGAGTGTGGTGCATTTTTCCATCCCCCAAGGTGAATTTATGGATTGAAAGTATATATTTGTATAAAGTACACATCCAAGGTTTTGACTTCTTTTCCCCAACCATTTTGACACTTAATATTCAGAGAAAGTGTGTGGTGGTAACTTTTGAATTCTGTTTTTTCTTATACACACTTTGCTTTTAGATTTTGGCCACAATACTTTTTTAACCAAATGTGCAGGTATTAAATGAACCTTTAGCAGCAATCTCTGAACTAACCCCTGCAAAAAGAATCTAACTGGAGATTTGGGGAAAGGAAACTAACTAAAATGTTCTGCTTTCAAAAGAAACAAAAATAATAATTCAGGAACAAGTCTTACAAAAAGATATGCTCTGTGTGGTAGAGCTTAAAACATGTTCAAATACATAATCCGGGTTTTGAAGGGCAATCGGGACAGTGAAAAGGGGGTGTTTGTCCTTTCCATTTTTTGTAACAGACCCGGCAATGTTTCTGGGGATTTTTTTTATTTGCAGTAGGGGGGATCTTAAAAATATAATGCGTAGCACCAATTCTTGATTCCTCTGGCACTGTTGTTGGAACTTCAACGGAACCATCTCCATAAATGATTGTTGAAATCACTTTTAATTGAAATTGGAGAAAGCTGGTTCTTCCAGGATTCATTTTTTAAAAAAGTTTAAATGAATTGTGGGTTGCTACTTGCATCAGATAGATAGCCACCTTTTTGTATCAGGCTTTACTTTTTCTTAAAATAAGATATGGCTGCATGAGCTGATCAGCCAAATCTACACCTCCCATGTGCCTGTTATAAGCCCTGACGCAAACAGGTTTGGAATTTACTCTGCCTCGGACAGTGACATCTGACATGCTTTCGTCATGGATGGTGGTTAGCATGTTAACATCCTTCCTGTCCTTAAAATTAATTGCCAGCACTTCAGCTTTGCGCAGAGATTTGGATTGACCTTTTTTTAATTTGGCCTCTATGAGAGGTCTGGGAAAATCTTTGTAGTTTTTTCTAACAGTGCTGCAGGCCAGTGTCTGCAAACTATAAAGTGATTTAAACAAATGGACACTACTATAGAAATTGTCCACATAAAGGTGGTAACCCTTATTGAACAAGGGGGTCAGTAGGTCCCAAACTATTTTCCCACTTGTCCCCAGAGAGCCAGGACAGCCAGGAGGGTCCAGTTGACCATCTTTCCCCTTATATACGCAAAAGGCAAATGTATAGCCACTTTCTCTCTCGCACAATTTGTAAAACTTGACACCATACCTAGCACGCCTTGAGGGAATGTACTGTTTGAACCTAGTGATGTCCCGAACGGTTCGCTGGCGAATAGTTCCTGGTGAACATCGCTTGTTTGCGTTCGCCACTGACGGCGAACATATGCGCTGTTCGGTCCGCCCCCTATTCGTCATCATTGAGTAAACGTTGACCCTGTACCTCACAGTCAGCAGACACATTCCAGCCAATCAGCAGCAGACCCTCCCTCCCAGACCCTCCCACCTCCTGGACTGCATCCATTTTACATTCATTGTGAAGCTGCATTGTTAGTGAGATTTGATAATGGTGAAATTGATAGCTAGGCTAGTGTATTCAGTGTCCACTACAGTCCTGAAGGACTCATCTGATCTCTGCTTTTTTAGGGCTAGAACATCAGTCTGCTTTTTTTTTCTGTGTAATGTAATTGCAGTTGCCTGCCTGCCAGCCTGTGTGTCAGGCTCACAGCATGTAATGTGCCCACTTGCCCAGTGCCACCACTCACTCACTGGTGTCCCAATAGCTTGCATTTAAAAAAAAACAAAAAAAACTTTTTTGACTGTAATATAATAGCAAGCAGTTTCCTTCACGAGTGTGCGTTTCAGGGCCTGCCCAGTGCCACCACTCACTCACTGGTGTCACAATAGCTTGCATTTAAAAAAAAAACAAAAAACCTTTTTGACTGTAATATAATAGCAGTCAGTTTCCTTCACGCGTGTGCGTTTCAGGGCCTGCCAGGGCACAGTGTCACACCAGTGCAACTCATATCTGGTGTAACAGTAGTGTACATTTAAAAAAAATACAATTTTGACTGTAATAGATTGAATAGCAGTTAGTTGTCTGCCAGCGTGTGTGTCAGGCTCACAGCGTATACTGTGCCCACTTGCCCAGTGCCACCACTCATATCCAGTGTCACAATAGCTTGCATTTAACAAAAAAAAACTTTTTGGACTGTAATATAATAGCAGTCAGTTTCCTTCACACGTGTGCGTTTCAGGGCCTGCCAGGGCACAGTGTCACACCAGTGCAACTCATATCTGGTGTAACAGTAGTGTACATTTAAAAAAAAAAATACTATTTCGACTGTAATAGATTGAATAGCAGTTAGTTGTCTGCAAGCGTGTGTGTCAGGCCTACAGCGTCTACTCTGCCAACTTCTGCCACTACACAGTGCCACTCATATCTGTTGTCACAGTAGCTTGCACGCATAGTACCACTAATCGAAAAAAAAAAATGACAGGCAGAGGCAGGCCACCCCGCAGGGGCCATCGTGGTCGTGATGCTGTGATTCCCTTTGGCCCTAGAATAATGCCCAGTGCTCGAAAAGTTCTGAGGACATAGTTGACTGGCTAACACAGGACACCCAATCTTCTACAGCTTCCGCTTGGAACCTTGATGCACCATCCTCCTCCAGCTTAGCTTCGAGCACCTCTCAAGTTACCACTCGCCCGCCTGCCGCCACCACCAACACTAGCACCACAGCAGCTTCACTTGGTATGTCAGAGGAGTTATTTACACATCAGTTGGAAGAAATGAGTGATGCGCAACCATTATTGCCAGAGGATGTAGATAACAGGGATATGTCTCAGTCAGGCAGCATTACACACTTGGACGTACGGTGTGATGATGATGTTGTACCCGCTGCTGCTTCCTTTGCTGAGTTGTCAGATACAAGTGAAGTGGTTGATGATGACGATGCGTCTGTGGATGTCACGTGGGTGCCCGCTAGAAGAGAAGAACAACAGGGGGAAAGTTCAGATGGGGAGACAGAGAGGAGGAGGAGGAGACGAGTTGAAAACGGGGAGGTCGTTGCAAGGAGCTAGTGGCACAGTCAGACAGCATGCATCGGCACCCGGGGTCAGCCAGACAGCATGCCAATCAACGCATGCTGTTGCCACCACCAGAATGCCGTCATTGCAGAGCTCAGCAGTGTGGCATTTTTTGTGTGTCTGCCTCTGACAACAGCGATGCCATTTGCAACCTGTGCCAAAAGAAACTAAGTCGTGGGAAGTCCAACACCCACCTAGGTACAACTGCTTTGCGAAGGCACATGATCGCACATCACAAACGCCTATGGGATCAACACATGAGTACAAGCAGCACACAAACTCAAAGCCGCCATCCTCCTCCTGGTCCAGCATCTTCAGCCACGCTAACCACTGCTGTCCTCCTTGCCCCCTCTCAACCATCCGCCCCTCCGTCTCTCGCCTTGAGCAGTTCCTGCTCATCTGCCCACAGTCAGGTGTCTGTCAAGGACATGTTTGAGTGTAAGAAGCCAATGTCACAAAGTCACCCCCTTGCCCGGCGTCTGACAGCTGGCTTGACTGAACTCTTAGCCTGCCAGCTTTTACCATACAAGCTGGTGGAGTCTGAGGCGTTCAAAAAAATTTGTAGCTATTGGGACACCGCAGTGGATGGTACCCGGCCGAAATTTCTTTGAACAAAAGGCAATCTCCAACCTGTACTCATTGTGCAAAAGGAAGTAATGGCATGTCTGGCACACAGTGTTGGGGCAAGGGTCCATCTAACCACTGATGCATGGTCAGGGCAGGTATATCACCTACACTGCGCATTGGGTAAACCTGCTGACGGCTGCCAAGCATGGAATGCGTGGCTCTGCAGAGGAGTTGGTGACACCGCCACGACTTGCAGGCAGGCCTGTTACCACCTCCTCTACTCCTCCTACTCCATCCTCTTCCATAACCTCCTCGGCTGAGTCCTCTTCTGCTGCTGCATCTTGCTCTACATCAACGGCACCCCCCAAGCTCCCCAGGTACTATTCCACATCCCAGATACGGCAGTGTCACGCCGTCTTGGGGTTGACTTGCCTGAAAGCAGAGATTCACACCGGACCAGCACTACTGTCCGCCCTGAATGCACAGGTGGATCAGTGGCTGACTCCGCACCAACTGGAGATCGGCAAAGTGGTTTGTGACAACGGCTTTGTGCATAAGTCCCAGGCTTACAGGACGTCCTGAAGCAGGCCAGGAAGGTGTGTGGCCATTTCAGGCGTTCCTACACGGCCATGGCGCACTTTTCAGATATCCAGTGGCGAAAAAACATGCCAGTGAGGCGCTTGATTTGCGACAGCCCGACATGTTGGAATTCAACACTCCTAATGTTCGACCGCCTGCTCCAACAAGAAAAAGCCGTTAACGAGTATTTATATGACCGGGGTGCTAGGACAGCCTCTGCGGAGCTGGGGATTTTTACTGGACGCTCATGCGCAATGCCTGTAGGCACATGCGTCCTTTTGAGGAGGTGACAAACCAAGTCAGTCGCACCGAAGGCACCATCAGCGACATCATACCATTTGTTTTCTTCCTGGAGCGTGCCCTGCGAAGAGTGCTGGATCAGGCCGTAGATGAGCGTGAAGAGGAAGAGGAAGAGTTGTGGTCACCATCACCACCAGAACTAGCCTTATCAGCATCGCTTGCTGGACCTGCGGCAACGCTGGAAGAGGATTGTGAGGAAGAGGAGTCAAAGGAGGAATGTGGCTTTGAGGAGGAGGAAGACCAACCACAACAGGCATCCCAGGGTGCTCGTTGTCACCTATCTGGTACCCGTGGTGTTGTATGTGGCTGGGTGGAAGAACATACCTTCAGTGAGATCACTGAGGACGAGGAACAGGACATGTGTAGCTCGGCATCCAACCTTGTGCAAATGGGGTCTTTCATACTGTCGTGCCGGTTGAGGGACCCTCGTATAAAAAGGCTGAAGGAGAATGACCTGTACTGGGTGTCCACGCTACTAGACCCCCAGTATAAACAGAAAGTGCCTGGAATGTTACCGAATTACGGCAAGTCGGAAAGGATGCAGCAGTTCTAAAATCAATTAAAAAGTATGCTTTACACAGCGTATAAGGGTGATGTCACAGCACAACGGGAATCTAACAGGGGAAGAGGTGAAAGTAATCCTCCTCCTCCCACGACCACGCCGGCAAAGACAGGACGCTTTACAGACGTGTTGTTGATGGAGGACATGCGGAGCTTTTTAAGTCCTACGCATCTCCACAGCCCTTCGGGGTCCACCCTCAGAGAACGACTCGACCGACGGGTAGCAGACTACCTCGCCTTAACTGCAGATATCGACACTCTGAGGAGCGATGAACCCCTTGAATACTGGGTGTGCAGGCTTGATAGAACTTCTGGCCTGCCCCAATTTGCGATAGAACTTCTGGCCTGCCCCGCTTCAAGTGTCCTGTCAGAAAGGACCTTCAGTGCAGCAGGAGGTATTGTCACTGAGAAGAGAAGTCGCCTAAGTCAAAAAAGTCTAGATTACCTCACCTTTATTAAGATGAATGAGGGATGGATCCCGAAGGGACTGACAGTGGGCGACACATTCGACTAAAAAAGGCCTGATGAGGGGGGCGTAACAGGGTGTCGCGGCCGCGTGATATTTAAATCCCTAGCTCACCCCAGTACCTTGCCCTGTCGTGGTTTCCTGCTCCTGGTTTCCTGAGAGTGCTTTATCATTGTGAATCTGATTTCCTGGTATCCTGATCTCCCTGGTTATTTTGAATTCTGGTTTCCCTGACTTGGCTTGTGTAAACGGTATTGTGTATTTTCTGGCTTCCTTGACCTCGGCTTTCCCTTTGACCATTCTCTGTCTCTAGCGTATTAGTCCGGCCATTCTAAGGGCCGGTTTACGCTCTGTCCTTTTATTTTCCTTTTCTTGCCTATGTATATGTTTACATAGTTTCTGCGTGCTGGACCACACTAGTAGTCGTGACATTGGGATTAAACTGAAAAGAATAGTACTACTTAACACACCACTCCTATCTGGTGGCATATTAGATTGCACGCGCAGTGCCCCAAATTTGAAGGAGGACCGACCAAGCATCTTTTTCCATCTCCCGGTTCCTAAAATCGATGCCATATACACGTCCCCTGATAGGGGATGTAACAGGGATTAAACTGATAAGAATAGTACTACACACCTTATAATAATGCAGAGAGAGGAGTCTGAAGAAGAGGAGTCAGAGGAGGAAGGTGGCTTTGAGGAGGTGGAAGACCAAACACAGCAGGCATCCCAGGGAGCTTGTTGTCACCTTTTGGGGACCCTTGGTGTTGTACGTGGCTGGGTGGAGGAAGAGACCTTCAATGACATCAGTGAGGACAAGGAACGGGACATGGCTAGCTTGGTATCCAACCTTGTGCAAATGGGGAGTTTGCGGTTGTGCAAATGGACTGTTTGAAGTTGTTTGCGGTGCGTTAAACGGGGAGTTTGGTCTGTCACTGTGAAGCGGGCGTAACCCTTACACTACCTGATCACATCATCATACCTGATGTTTTAAAGCACGTTATTCCAAACAATTTAGGAATGTTAGGTGATTTATGCCCTTTATGGATTAAAACCAGACTCTGCATCAACTATGTAATTTTCCTTGGGAGTTTTGCCATGAATCCTCCTCCGGCATGCCACAGTCCAGGTGTTAGTCCCCTTGAAACAACTTTTCCATCACTATTGTGGCCAAAAAGAGTCCCTGTGGGTTTTAAAATTTGCCTGCCTATTGAAGTCTATGGCAGTTTGCCCGGTTCGCCCGTTCGCGAACATTTGCGGAAGTTCGTGTTCGCCGTTCGTGAACCGAAAATTTTATGTTCGCGACATCACTATTTGAACCCCAATCTCCTTTTATATTTCATAAGGGATTCATCAACAGATACATTTTGCTGGGGAGTATAAACGTCAGAAAATCTTTGCTGCAGATGTTCTATTAGTGGGCGTATTTTGTGAAGATTGTCATATTGGGGGTGATCTCTGGGGTGACAGAGGGTATTATCATTGAAATGCAAGTATTGCAGCACCAACTCATATCTTGATCTAGACATTGTTTGGGAGTATATAGGATTAGAACAGATTGGGTTGGTGCTCCAGTAAGAGCGGATTGAGGGCTTCTTTATTATCCCCATGAGCATGGTAAGAGCCCAGAATTTTTTGAGTTCAGGGACATCTGTGGGATGCCAAGCATGCTCCCTGACTACATAGCTACCTGGAGTTGCATCAAAAAAGTGGGTAGCATAGAGATTAGTCTGGGAAGCAATCTCCTCCCAGATTGTATCCTCCAAAAATAACTCCTTATACTGCATAGTGGAGAAGTCCTGCACATTGACATTAATGCCTGCGTTGGCACTGAAAGGGGGAATGTTGGGCTCAACCAGTGGCGTACAAACCAGGGTCGCAGGGGTCGCGGCTGCGACCGGGCCCGGCCCACCAGGGGGCCCGGCCGCCCCTGCGACCCGGTATGTAGCCACAGGGCCAGCCTCTTCCCCTGGGGGGCCCAGAAGCCGGCCACCCCAGGGCCCCCCGAGGCTGGCCCTGCTGACACCGGAAGGCGGGTGGCTGGTCGGGCAGGCGGGCGCACGAGGGAGCACTCAGTGCTTCCTCTTCAGCTCCCTCGTGCACCGCACTGATACCGGAGCCGGAAGATTACGTCATCTTCCGGCGCCGGCATCCCTACGCGGCGCGTGAGGGAGCTGAAGAGGAAGCACTGAGTGGTCCCTCGTGCGCCCGCCTGCCCGACCGGCCACCCGCCCAGCAGCACCACTGGACCCCAGGGAATCCCCCCAGCACTCCAAAAGGTAAGGAGGCTGGGGGGATTACAGTTAAAAAAAAAAAAAAACATGTGTGAGTGTTAGAGTGAGTGTTAGTGTGAGTGTCTGCTAGTGAGTGTTAGTGTGAGTGTTAGAGTGAGTGTGTTAGAGTGAGAGTGAGTGTTAGTGTGTGTGTGTGTGTGTGTGTTAGAGTGAGTGTTAGTGTGTGTGTCTGCTAGTAAGTGTTAGTGTGAGTGTTAGTGTGTGTGTCTGCTAGTGAGTGTCAGTGAGTGTGTTACTGTGTGTCTTACTGAGTGTGTGTGTGTTAGTGAGTCTGTTTGATGTCAGTTAGTGAGTGTGTGTTTGTCAATGAGAGTGTATGTTTTGTAAGTGAGTGTGTATGTATGTCTGTCGCTGACTGTGTCTCTGTCAGTAAATGTGTGTGTCTGTTAGCTAGTGTGTATGCATCTGTAAGTGTGTGTGTGTCTTCAGCACTTACCTTTCTCCAGCGCCGGACTCCCTTGGCGCTGAGGATCCTTCAGCCTCTCAGCTCCGAATGCGACTGCGCACGCATTCAAACCGCCCATAGGAAAGCATTACTCAATGCTTTCCTATGGACGTTCAGTGTGCTCCTCTAGCGGCTGTCAGTGAGACAGCCACTAGAGGCTGGATTAACCCTCAGTGAAACATAGCAGTTTCTCTGAAACTGCTATGTTTTCAGCTGCAGGGTTAAAACTAGAGGGACCTGACACCCAGACAACTTAATTGAGCTGATGTGATCTGGGTGTCTGTAGTGGTCCTTTAAAGGACCACTATAGTGCCAGGAAAACATACTTGTTTTCCTGGCACTATAGTGCCCTGAGGGTGCCCCCACCCTCAGGGACCCCCTCCCGCCGGCTCTGGAAGGGGGAAAGGGGTTAAAACTTACCTTTTTCCAGCGCTGGGCGGAGAGCTCTCCTCCTCCAATCCTCCTCCTCTCCTCCCCGTGCATTTGTATGCGGCAAGAGCTACTTGAGCATTTGCTGATCACATAGGAAAGCATTCATAATGCTGCCGACGCTAGCGTGCTTTCACTGTGAAAATCACGGTGAAGCGCATAAGCGCCTAATAGAGGCTTAACCCATTCATAAACATAGCAGTTTCTCTGAAACCGCTATGTTTATGAAAAAATGGGTTAACCCTAGCTGGACCTGGCACCCAGACCACTTCATTAAGCTGAAGTGGTCTGGGTGCCTAGAGTGGTCCTTTAAGTGTGTGTGCATCTGCATGCACTGGCGTACATACCGCGGTCGCAGCCCTGTAACCCCTGCGACCAGGTGCCCACTGCCATGTGTTGCGGCCCGGCCCGCGCGGGGGGGAGGGGGGCCCACGGATCAATTTTCGCACCGGGGCACCATGGGTCATGTGTACGCCACTGGGCTCAACTAACTGTGGAGTTACCCAGTCCTCCTCCACATTCGGCGTAGCAGATGAAGCACAGCTTCTTTTTGCAGCCGGCTCACAGACAGATGACGTGTCACTTGGTGTGTCGCTAAACTGACCTGGGTCAAAATCGGACGCAGTGGCAGTGGCGTCAGAGTCTGACGCCAAGAAGGCATATGCCTCCTCCAAGCTATACGTGCGCTGCATGTTTCACCAACACAAAACTAACACATTTCTAACACAAAGGGTTTTTTTTAAAGTTTTTTTTTAAATAGACTAAAACAGACTAAAACAATCCCTAAACTAACTCCTGCAAAGAGAAACTGACTAACTAAAGTCTGACGCTTATAAAAAAAATAGTCTAAAACACAATAAAAGACACTAAGACACACTAAAACACTTTTTGACAAGAAAAAAATCCTTAAGGGCAAAAAAAAAAAATAAAAAAAAAAATTACAGACAGTACTAATGCACTGCTGTAATAGGACTTGGCAGGGAAGGGGTTAAAATTGTTTTTTCTTTTTTTACTTTTTAACAGGTTTTTGACACTTCTAGCAACACTTTGAACGCTGCAACAATCTATCTGCTCTGATCTCTGTCTCTCTCGCCTCACAAAACGCTACAGAGGAGAGAGAGGCAGAGATCAGTGTCAAAGTGAGTGTTTGTAACACCCGCTTTGACATCAGCCAATTGTGAGCGATCGTGGATGGCTCACACACCGCATTTGGCTGTTACTATCTGCCTGGGATGCAGGGCAGATAGTAACAGCGGGATTTGGGCGGAAGCTGATCTCTGATCGCTCCCACGACCTGTTTTCCGTTATGACGGTTCATGACCGCCACCGGTCCTCAACGGTATGTTATCGATGATGGTCCTGAACCGTCATCGGTCGGCAAGGGGTTAAACATGACTCATCAAAAGGCGTAAGGCTGAAATGTTGTATGTTCTTTTGTTCATCTATCCAAATCAACCTTCATTATTTGAAATGCACCGTGATGCCTATGGATTTCTACTTTTAATCATTACTTGAAGGGCTGTGGATAGATTTCAACAGCATTATCCTTGCAATTTGACTTTTAGAAATACTATTTAGCATAGTGCTATAATGATAAGTTGTGATATCTATAAATGTGAACTTGTCTGTGAAAACTTTACTGCAGCCCTCAGTTCAAAAGATCCTGTCTAAAGAACAGTATAACACTACTTCAGATTCTAAATTATACCATATGAAAACCAAGTTACATTTTATTCACCAGTGACATCCAATTCCTCTACACGATCATACCTCATGAGCTTGGGTGTAAATCAGTAGAAATACAAAATAAAGTCATCCCTCTACAACAAATCAGCTTTATGATTGAAGGAATTATTATGAATTTAAGAAACAACAAATTTTGGTTCTACACCACCTTTTTTTTGTTGTTTTTTTTTTTTTTGCGGGTAATCAAGATCAACAGGTTACATTGTGTGCAGTAAAGGTATTCATCAGAGATCACATTATTCAACAACAACAGCATCACATGCTTACTTTAAACCCAGTTTTATAATTTTCTAGCTTAAATTCCCCATGACTGAACAAGCTGTTAGACTAACTATTAACTGGAGGTTGCTGGTTAGTTCCATATGCACCCTCAGGTGTTTCAGGTTATAAGGCTATGTCTTAGAGTAATGCCGCTTACAGCATTATTGTCATAGGGTATGTAAGAACCTAGTTCTGTCTTGGCGGTTAGCCAGTGGGTAGTTGTGCCCGCTAGATCGGCTGATTAACGTGCCGTAGAGCGCTAGCTCGCTTATTAGGGGAAGGAGCACGTTAAGATAGGAGGAAACATAGAAACATAGAATGTGACGGCAGATAAGAACCATTCGGCCCAACTAGTCTGCCCAATTTTCTAAATACTTTCATTAGTCCCTAGTCTTATCTTATAGTAAGGGAAGGAAGGGGGTGGGGGTAAATAACAGGGCATGGTGACTGGCTGTCAGCTTGCGGAGCCAGATAGAGGTAGTATTTATATGTTTATACAAACTAAGAGAAAATAAAATATTAGTGAACTTATATAAAAATATTACAGTATCAAACATTGTTAAACAAAACTACGAGCGGTAGCACGGGCTGCTGACGTTGCTGGTTTCAAGTAGGTGAGTCTGGTGTGCCCGTTCTTGTTCCTCTGGGCACAAATGGGTTGATGTTTGCGACAGTCCAAGAAGGGCGGGTGTCCGCTGGGGCCACCTCCATTGGTAGGCCCAGGGCCCGAAGATGTCAGGTTACCTGTAAAATCAACCTCTGAGGAGGTCAGTCTCTCTTCCAAAAGGGCTCCTATGCCCAAGCATTTCGGCATTTTTCGTCCGTTTTCGCGCCGGCCGCGCTAGCTCCTCCCCCTTTTATGACGCGACGGCGATCGTCGACGTCATGACGTCACCACCAACGTGAATCGCCGGGAACCGCAATTCCGGACCTTTTGGGGGCGTGGTCATAATTAAGGTGACAGGGTACTTAAGGGAAGCTTTTTCTACTGCTCAGTGCCCTGTCGTGGTTCTAGCTTGCTAGTCACTCAGCGCGTTCTCTCTCTTGTGTTTTTCGGTTCTGACCTAGCTTGTACCTTTGTCCTGCTGCTCTCTCCTCTCCTTGACCCGGCTTGTTCCTCGCTTACCTGTCCTCCGTCTCCCTCGACCTCGGCTTACCTTTTGACCATTCTTGTCTTGTCTATACGTTAGTCCGGCCATTCTAAGGTCCGGTATACGTACCTCCTCCTGTCTGCACTCTGCGTACTGGATCCCTGTCACGATCCTGACATTACGACAGGGCCCTTCCATGTGGTCTTTTGCAACCCTTAGTCATTCCCAACAAACCTTGGGCTAGTCTGGCTATGGATTTTATTGTTGATTTGCCGGTTTCCAATAAACACACCGTTATCCTCACGGTCGTTGACAGGTTTACCAAAATGTCTCATTTCATCCCCTTGCCTAAACTTCCTTCCTCACCCGAATTGGCCGTGATATTTGCTAAGGAAATTTTTCGCTTACATGGTATTCCCAATCAAATTGTGTCTGACAGGGGGTCCCAGTTCATTTCCCGTTTTTGGAGATCCTTCTGTTCCCAGTTGGGCATCAAGCTGAATTTTTCTTCTGCCTATCATCCTCAATCTAACGGGGCAGCCGAACGCACTAACCAGAAAATTGAGCAATATCTACGTTGTTTTGTTTCTGAACACCAGGACGATTGGGTCGGTCTGATTCCTTGGGCGGAGTTTGCTCACAACAACCTTGTTTGTGGTTCCACTCATAATAGCCCCTTTTTCTTGAATTATGGCTTTAACCCTACTCTTCTTCCGTCTGTATCACCTTCTCATGGTTTACCGTCGGTTGATGTTCATATAGCCAACCTGAGAAAGTTGTGGGATCAGACTCGACAAATTCTTACTCGTAGTTCCACGGTGTTTAAGAAGCATGCTGATAGGTGTAGACGGCCCGCTCCTGTCTTTTCTCCGGGTGATAGGGTCTAGTTGAGTACCAGACATATTCGCTTGAAAGTTCCTTCCATGAAGTTTGCTCCTCGTTACATATGTCCTTACAGGGTGTTGAGGAGGATCAACCCGGTTTCCTATCTGCTGGACCTGCCTCCTACTCTACGTATCCCTAACTCTTTTCATGTGTCTTTATTGAAACCTCTTGTTTGTAACAGGTTTTCTTCACACCCCGTTCCTCCTTCTTCAGTTCAAGTTGAGGGTCAAGAAGAATATATTGTCAGGTCCATTCTTGATTCTCGCATTTCCAGAGGGAAGCTACAATACCTCATAGACTGGAAGGGTTATGGTCCTGAAGAGAGATCTTGGGTTCCTTGTGTAGACGTGCATGCTCCTCGTCTTCTTCGAGCCTTCCACGTTCGGTTTCCTTCTAAGCCCGGTCCCATCCGCCCGGTGGGCGTTTCTAAAAGGGGGGGTACTGTCAGGTTACCTGTAAAATCAACCTCTGAGGAGGTCAGTCTCTCTTCCAAAAGGGCTCCTATGCCCAAGCATTTCGGCATTTTTCGGCCGTTTTCGTGCCGGCCGCGCTAGCTCCTCCCCCTTTTATGACGCGACGGCGAACGTCGACGTCATGACGTCACCACCAACGTGAACCGCCGGGAACCGCAATTCCGGACCTTTTGGGGGCGTGGTCATAATTAAGGTGACAGGGTACTTAAGGGAAGCTTTTTCTACTGCTCAGTGCCCTGTCGTGGTTCTAGCTTGCTAGTCACTCAGCGCGTTCTCTCTCTTGTGTTTTTCGGTTCTGACCTAGCTTGTACCTTTGTCCTGCTGCTCTCTCCTCTCCTTGACCCGGCTTGTTCCTCGCTTACCTGTCCTCCGGCTCCCTCGACCTCGGCTTACCTTTTGACCATTCTTGTCTTGTCTATACGTTAGACCGGCCATTCTAAGGTCCGGTATACGTACCTCCTCCTGTCCGCACTCTGCGTACTGGATCCCTGTCACGATCCTGACAGAAGAAAAGCCAGAGCTTCTGATTTGTGCATTAGGAGGTGCATCTCGCCTGCTTTCTCTGCCATCAGTCGGTGCTGCCCCCATTTATATGTGATGGAGTGCTCTCGAAGCTGCTGGGTAATTTGTCTGAGAGACCTTCTTCATGTCAGAGTGTGCCTGGAAATGTCTCTGTAAAAAGTTAGGTGCGCCCCTTCAAAGGGAACCGTGGGCGAGCCTCTTGTGGCTCCCATGAGAGCCCCCCCGGCAGAGTCACGAATAAATCTGACAAGTACATCCCTGGGAGCCCCCTGAGGAGCTTTAGTTTCTTAGGGGAGCCGAAAACAAGAGCCCACCCCTATTTGTTTTACTTGTTTGGGTAGTAGCAGTGTGGCTATCAGCCTCCAGCAGTAATGGGTTAATTCAGAGTCAGTGACCGATTCAGGCACCCCTCGGATCCTCACTTTCCGTGCCTTTGCCTTATCCTCCATAGTAGCTTGTTGTGTAGTCAGGGTGCTGCATTGCTTTTGCAGCGATCCCAGGGCTGCATCTGTGGCAGTTTGGGCAACCCCAACACTTTTGAGGTCCTCTTCCACCATCTTCATCCTTCCTGTGAGCATGGAGATTTCCTCACTAATCAGCACCATGTCAGCATGGAACATTGCTTGTATTTCCTTTACTAGAGCCTTTATGTCAGCTTTCGTGGTGGGAGCTGAGTCACCTAGCTCCATGGGTGTCGTGGGCTTCGCTGGTACCTTTTGGTGGAGGTGAATGAGTGGCCATCTGGCTCTCGTTGTCTGACGAAGGTGAGGTATAGGCCCCGGCCGGCGCCATCTTGTACGGGTCCGGCCTCATGGTCGTGCGCATAAAAGCTCCGATATCTTGGGAGCCCGAGCCGGGATCAACTTTATATTTCTTCGCCTTCTTGCCCATGATGTTAGGCACACAGGAGGCGTTTGGCGGCTCGGTAAATGTGCCGTTTTCACCTGTATTTTGCCTTTGGTTGGATTTCTCCGAGGAGCTGCTGCAGGAGGCGTCTCTACACCACCTTTTATCTACAACTACAAGGTACAGCTATGGGCACCAGATACACACCAATATATGTGAATTTTTTTATGGCACACGTTCTACCATCTTGCATGGCCATTGTATTGCAAAACTGGTGCTCTACCGCAGGTGTATCTGTTTTTTAAATTACATTTTATTATTAATTAATTATTTTAAAATAACAATAACAGAAAAAGGAAAAGTCACCTTTCTAGACTTGAGTATATATGTGGAAGACAATACAATTAAAACCTGCACATATTTTAAAAAAATTCACACAAATACATTTATAGATTTCACAAGTTATCATTATACCCTTTGGCTAAATATCTTTCCTAAAAGTCAAATTGTTAGGCTCAGGAGAAACCACCCTGATATTAGTTTTTAAAGAACAAGCTTCTTTGTTAAACAAAAAATAAAACCACTAGTAGATAAAAAGTATAAAGGCAATGTGAAGAAACCCCCTTTTGTTATATTATATATACTCATTGCATTCCCTTTTTGTTACTCTATTTCTGCCCATTGCATTCGGTAGATGTAACTACCGAACAAAGACCACCCCTCTGGCTCATTAAACATCAAAGTTTGGGTGAAATTGCTACCTCTGTCTGTGCGGCCAGCGTTCGTCAGTCGAACGCCACGTGGCAGAGAAAACCCCGGCCATCTTTGTTCATGCGAACAAAGGCAGCGGGACCTGGTCGTCGAGTGCATGGAACTGAAAACGGACACTCGACTTCACGAATACCGGTCACAAACAGACGAACGCTGGAACTTTATTTACCGAATAGCTAGAAGAGCGCTATTCGGTACTTTGGTGTATTCAACAGAGGGGCACGAATGTTGCTAGGAGCCAGAGGGATCCATTCGGTACTTATTTCGTTTTTCTGCTTTTTTGAAAGTGACCTGCAAAACCCACCAAATTCATGGAACTGTTTTGGGCATACAGCCCAGGGTGAGCCAGTCACAAGAGACTTACATAGTTTTTGCGAACCCCTGAACCAATCTGGGTGAAATTCGGATATGTTGGTCACCCAGATCAGGGCTATCAGGGGACATATAATTTATGGGGATACCTCAAGTAGGGGTGTTCCAGTTATTGAGGAAAAATGTGATTTTTCAGCCCGGAGATAATTAAGTTAATATTTTATCAGACTGAATTATCTCCTGGGCTAGGGGAAGGAACTGTAGGTGTGTGTTAAAGTTTTACTGTATGTGATTGGTTAATGTTTGTCCCTCCCTGAGGGCTGTCCCCTTGCATGGGGACTTGCATAAAAGCTGTGTGCACCCATTAAAGAACAGTTCATTTTGTACCCTTCTTCTTGACTTCGGCTGATGTTTGGGGATTCGTGTGTTTCACTAAGGGATCTTGTGAAGCTATTGGAATTGCTATAGGATTCGTCTACCCTATCTACCGAACGGAGGGCTATAATCACTAAGGCTCTGGCGGTTCGGGAGGAAACTACCGAAAGAGGTTTAAATATACTTGGTTTCCTTACAGGCAATAACATACAAAATATGACTGATTAAATAAACATTTCAAATAGAAACAATCCTATCAAATATAAGAGCCATTACAAAAAATATTTCCATCTGCCAATATTGTAGAATTTTAATAATAAAAATAGACAAATTAAGTAAAATATCAATAAACATCGGGACATATTGAATGAAAATAAAGTTTAAAATATGAATCCTGATAAACCATAAATAGTCTTCAAAGGTACTCCTAATCTTAGATCAATTTTAACTGCAGTAAAAAAACAAAACACTATGGATATGATTATCTTAAGTGTAAGATGCTTGTATGCCTGGATCAAATCAAAATAAATACATTTAAATACATTTAAAGCTTAGTGGGAAAGTAAACCAAGAGATTAAAAACAAGAAAACATCATTTACATTGTACAAATCAGAGGCATCCTATATAAGATATAAGGAAGCCAATAATGCATGCAAAAAAGGCAATTAGAGTGGCTAAACTAGAACATTAGAAAGTCATAGGCATAGGGAGCAAAACCATCCCAACACATTTTTAAGTACATGAATTCTAAAAAAAAAAAATATAACACAAAATAAAAATCAAAGCGTAGATACACACAGATATTTCACCTAAACACAATCTCTGTTCTCTTTCTTTTCTGGGTTAAGTCCTCCTTAGGAAACCCTTGGAGGATACTATTAAGAAGGTTGTAGATGTAAGACAAGGCCTTTCTTTCTCAAGATATGGAGACCTGTGCAGGATCACCGCTCCTATAGGGATCAGCCTTCTTATAGAGACAGCAAGTCTCACAGACCATGACTTGCATACACAAGATCCTTTAATTGGAGAAGTAGACCACCTAGAAAGTCATCCAGGAATAAGGCTACTGCCTCTTTCTTTCGAAATAACAAGTAGTTCTGAAGGTGGCTCAGCACAGCACCTGTGGTAGGTGAACAATTACTTAATTTTCTGAAAGTCTGTTCAGAAATTCCAGACATGTGGGTGAGAGCTCTTGTATGACAGGTTATACTTGGGAATATGTGGAGGTTCCCTCACCTTACCATTTCATCAGGATGAAACTTTATCTCAACCTTCAAAAGAGAGAAGCTGTGATTGAATATCATCTCTCTTCTTAAGCAAGATGTTTTTTTGCATCAGTACTAAGTAAGGAAAAAGTACTAGTAATAAGTACCAGTCCTAAGTAAGGGGAGCTTTAATTAGTTTTACTTACCTCTCTTTTTTGGTCAGAAAAACAAGTGGAATGTGGAGACTGATCTTAGATCTCCTTTAGCTCAATATTTTGCATTGTATTGTAAATTTTTGCATGATGCAACTTTAATCCATTGTTCCCGTGGTTCATATAGGAGACTGGATAACTTCAGTGTATCTCAGGGACATATATGTTCATATACCAATTGCCTCTTCACATCAGAGGTTCCTCAAGTTCAGTCTGTTCAATCATTTCCAGTTTTGGGCTCTGCCCTTTGTGATCAGTATGGCAACAAGAACCTTCTCAAAGGTACTTATCACCATAATAACATATCTCATGAAGAAAGTTGTGGCCATTAAATTTATATGTTGAACTTTGTTTCAAAGGGACCTTTTCCAGAAAATAACTTATTTTCTCAGATGTTCACTTCTAAACCAAAAAGCCTGAATGGAAACCTGCCATTCCATTTCTTCTAGAAGTGGTTTGCTCAGAAAATCTGCAATGGTGTTCTCCTTCCCTGTGAGATAAATGTCATCGAAGAATGCTATGTTCACTTGAGCCCAGGTTATGAATAACCCCCTGATGATTGATATAAGCTGATGCCGCTTTGTTGTCCAGACTTATTTTGATGCAACTGTTTTGAAGAAGGGGTTGGAAGTGAAGTAGGGCTAACAAGGCTGCTTCTAGTTTTGTTATCTTCAGAATGCCCATGTTTCATATTTCATATCCTGGAGGTTTCATCCAATAAGTGGAATAGCCATTTATCCTGGCTTACATCTTCCCTCCCATTCCCCTCATCCATGCACTGTTGAGGAAGATCTCCAGGGAGACATGCAAGGTAATAGCCATCATTCCCTACTGGCCTCAGCGCCCTTGGTATCCCCTTTTGAAGCAACTGATGAAAGATCAAAACATACCTATCTCACACAATCTGCTATCTCAGGATTTGCTTCTTGAGAGGCAGCTTTGAGTTCCCTGGGTTTACCAGAATCTGTTGAGTCTACGATATTGCATTCCCATAAGATCTTTACTTCTAGTGCCTATTACAAGATATGGGAAACCTTCGATGGCTGGCTAAACACTGACATCCAGTCCATGAAGTCTCCCTCTATTTCTCAGGTCCTGGGATTATTGTAATCTGGTTTTAATTGAGGCATTAGTCACCCATTGTAAGGGACCTGGCACCCCGACTGGGTACCTCCATTGAAGGATGCTCCTAGCGCTTCCTGAGGGCTCCAAGCACTACAGCCGACACCATAACCCACGTAAACTCCTTCAGAGAACAAGACACGAACAAGCTCTTACAAGAGCTTAGCAGTGTATATAGCAAGGGAGTATGCAGAGCATAGCAATCCCTTGTAGCAGATTCCCCCAATAAGAGACGGCACTCCAAATTTAGGGTGAAGTAGAACTGACTGTACTGGCGCATACAGCCTCTTTTATTCCCAATCCACAAATTAAGTACTGCCCACAGGGTTTTACAGAACAACCAATAACACATGTACATTACAGAAAACACTCCCAGTAATTATACACAAAATCCTCCCCTCTGCCTGTGATATAATTATGGTACACAATGGTTAACATAATTATCACAAGCAGGAAAAATACAGTTTTTATATATGTACTATAACTTTAAAAATATACGTCCAATCTTCATAAAAATTACATACATACATTTCAAATCTAAACATACCCAAAAATCATTCAAATCCGTTCAGCCGTTCGGGAGATAGATATAAGTCAAGTTTGACCGACCGCAAGCACATTTTCATGCCCAAAACAGTTCCAGAGAATCAGGCTGTGCGGTCGGTCTATTTCCCATGTTAAAGTCAGTTCAAACAGACGAACGACAACCATTCGAATTGTCGAACTGTCGAATGCATTAAAGTCTGGAGAAGGTAATACGTCAGCTGAATTAAAGATGGCCGCCGCCACGTGTTCGTTTGTCAAATGGCGGCCACTTCAACTACTTTGGCTGCATCCGAAGTGCCAATTTAAAGCTGCAGAACTGCTCCAATACAATTTAAAGGGGCAGCAAGTCTTTTAAATTCCAATCTGCTAAGATAGTCTTTAACAGGTAATATCTTCCAAGGGCCACAGTATTAAAGGGGCACTGTTCCCAAAAGTCACAGTATGTCCACAGATGGTTCTTAAAGGGCCAGCAGCAGCATAATAAAATACAATATGCCCAAATACTGTATTAAATGGGCCAAATCTCTCAGGGGCCATAGTCAGCAGGCAGGAGGCGGGCAAACAGGCTTCTCCAATGCCCAGTGGCGAGGTTGGTTTCGCCACACCCATAAAAAAATTTTTTATGGGTGACTAGTACACTCAGGGTCCACTGGTCAGCCATTTCAGTTTTATCAGGTGTTAAGTGGGCCAAAGAGCCAATGGGGATATGCGTTTGAAAGATGCTCCCTTTGAGACCTTGATTTTTCACTGAAGACTTTGCTTCTTCTGACCTAAGTTTCAGCTAGACATATAGAGGACATTAGAGCCCTCTCAGCAGAAGACCGTTTTACCTCCATTTTTCATGTCAAAGTGGTGCTCTGTCCTAGACCTGAGAGTCTCCCTAAGGTGGTTTCCTCGTGTACAGTTTATTGGATAGAGCCCAGAAAGCAGTAACCAACTGAGAGTGTCTGAAGCTAAGTACAGGTAAGAATATGGCAGAAGTGAGGTCAGGCTAACTTCAAGGAGAAGCCGATGTAAAAGAGAATAAGAGAGTCACAAAATATTGGTGTACTAAAGCAAAGGGGGGAAACGAGGAAGGGTAGAGTCTAGGAAGAAGGAGAGAAATAACATCAAATACATCACTATTCCAAAGAGTTTATAATCTCTAGAGATAAATTAAATAAATTAAGAAACAAAATGGCCACAAAAAAGACACAAAATGGCAAACATTTTAAAAAAGAAAAAAAAAAACTGAAAACAAACCATAAAAATGCCTCTCCTTTTTCTCACCACATCCCCCAGGTAATAAATAAAATCTGGAGGAATCTCTCCTCTCAAACATCCGACTAGAGGGAGATATTAACAAAGAGGAAAATGAAGCGTTAAGAGAAGGAAGAAACAAATATGACCACCTCATCAGATATCTAGATACACAATTAGGGAAACTAAAAGAAGAAATCTAAGTCAATACTCTGGCCATTAAGGAAGAACTGTTGACTCTTAACCTATGAATACAAGGGATAGAAGGAAAATTAAACTGGATGGAACATAAGGAAAATGTCCACAAAGAAGAACACCTGGCACTGGAAAAGAAAATTACAGATATGGAAAACAATTTGATAGACCTGGAAGACCGGTCAAGACGAAACTTAAGAATTTAGTGGAGTATCAGAACAATTAAATGCAATTAAATGCAAAAAAAATGGAGCCATATGTAGAGGACTTTATCAAACATCTAGAGGTGGAATGGGACTCCAGAATCCCTATGATGGAGAGATGCCATAGAGTGAATAAACCTACAGGTGTCCCAGACCACCTTCCAAGAGTTGTACTGATATGCTGCGCCTATTTTAAACTTGAGACGCAAATATTGAGAGACATAAGAAGTAACAAATGCGCAGAAGAATACAGAACCCTGAAAATATTTCAGGATTTGTCATGACCAACTAGACAAAAGAAGAAAACTTTTTCAGATGGCACACCAATTTTTAAAGATAACAATATTAAATACTGATGGGAATTCCCCATGAAAATTATCATATTACATAAAGGAAGGATTAATCCCTTAAATCGAGCAGAAGATTTAAAAAGCTGGCTAACCGCAAATAAAATTGGAAGTAGCTCCAATCACCAGTCAATATACAGCGAGTTCCCAACTACCTAAAATTGGTACTAGCGACACTTAATTTAGGGAGGATGAAAGAGAAGAACATATGAAAATAAGAAGAACTACGGATAATTATATACACATACGTGTGTACCTTTTTAAAAATATATAAAAAAATATGGGTGACTAAGGGTACAAGAGGACATCGGGGAAATAAAATCAGACAAGTAATAAGAAAAACTAGGAACTAAGGGGAAACAAAATTATACGGAAAATGTAAAAATTTAGATTATGGTTAGGAGCTGATTAAGTACATATTTAATATGATAAACAATGCACAAAATAAAATATAACTATCCTTATATAAAGATTCACAATAAGAGTGAAACACAAAATGCACATTAAATAAGCATTAAGAATAAAAGGAAGACATGGAGACACAGAAAGGTATACACCTACACAAGAAATAACAATATTACTAATTTAATAAAGAGACTAGATTAATAATGGCAACATAAATTTTGGCACAATGAGGAAGTAAAGTAATATTGAGCAGAAACACTTATATAATGATTGAGTCAATAATGAGTTATAGGGAGTGTGGTTTAGACCTGTAGGGTCTCTTTATTTTTTCACTTCTCTTTGTTCTACCTTCTTTGATTTTTCTTATTTCTAGTAGTCCCTTAAGGTTAGGCTCTCCTCAGATCGTCTACCCTCCGTATGCTTTTCCCACATGATACGTGGAACCCATATCCGAGTAATGTCTTTTATTACTCGAGATACTGTATGGGTGGGGCTTTTTGCTATACAAAATTTATGTTTTAGGTTGATTCCAACTTTCTGAAACCGTCTCTTTTTTATGTAATCACAAATTAAGATTGTTTTTTTAGTTTTTAACAAACCTATTGTAACATTTGGAGAGAAAGACCCCCGAGCACTAATAAACAATTGTAATTCAAGTTATTTTCAATAAATGCTGTGGCCTTGTAAAAAGTCTATATTTTAGATTTCTTGATAAAAAATTGGGTACAAATCTGTGCCCTTCAAGAAACTCACTGGATAAAATCCAATAAAAATACAATAAGTTCAACAAAATATCCCATTATTAAAAAAGCGACTCTGGAAAAAAAAAAAAAGAGGTGTGGCATTTATGTTTGCTAAAAATGTATCCCTAAATATTAAACATCAAGAACTAGACCCAGAGGGCCGATACATATATATAATGCAGAGTGTGTGTTTGTGTGAATGCAGTATGTGTATATGATGCAGAGTGTGTGTGTGTGTGTAGTGTGTGTGTGTGTAAACTGGGTGGGGGAGGGCATTTTTATTTTAATATTGTTATTTTATTCCCTTTTGGTCCAGTGGAATGGGCTGTGCAGGGGGGGAGCCGGGAGCAAGCTCTTACTTACCTTTGCAGCAGCTCCGTTCCGTTCAGCTCCCAGTGTAAATCTCGCGGTCTGCGTGCCGCGCAGAGCGTTGCCATGGTAACCCGTGGCAACGCTCTGACGGACGCGTGTCTCGCGAGATTTACACTGGGAGCTGAACGGAACTGCTGCAAAGGTAAATAAGAGCTTGCTCCGGCCCCCAACAGGACCGCCAGGCTTGTAATGAGCCCGTCGGTCCTGGTCTGTATTATGGCAATGTTAGTTGCCATAATACAGACCTTGACTCGAGTATAAGCTGAGGGGGGGCTTTTTCAGCACAAAAAATGTGCCGAAAAACTTGGCTTATACTCGAGTATATACGGTATATTACATCAAAAGAATAATGTTGAAGAGATTAACATTATTCTTTTGATGTAATATACCGTATATACTCGAGTATAAGCCAACTAATCTCTTCTTTTTAGAAAATAAAAATGAAGGTTCACTGAGTATCACGGTCTGGTGCACTTATAAAAGTGTAGTTAGAGGTCATATGATAAAAATGGCAGCCACTGCAAATAAAAAAAGAAATACTGCCTCGTTACGAATTATATATAACACTAAGTGATTATAAGAGGCAGAACAAAATAATGTCCTCTATACAAACAGCAAGTAAGATTGCAGTAACAGAAAAACAGATAAACAACCAGTTAATGAATAAAGCAGCAAAACAGTTAGAATTGCTTCAATCCATGTGGTATCTAAAAGGTAAGAAGCCAGAAGCACTAATGAATGGTTTGCCGCGAACGGTTCGCCGCGGACTCATCATTGAGTAAACTTTGATCCTGTACCTCACAGTCAGCAGACACATTCCAGCCAATCAGCAGGAGACCCTTCCTCCCAGACCCTCACACCTCCTGGACAGCATCCAATTTATGTGTTGTGAAGCTGCATTCTTAGTGAGCTGTCCAGGAGGTGGGAGGGTCTGGGAGGGAGGGTCTGCTGCTGATTGGCTGGAATGTGTCTGCTGAATGTGAGGTACAGGGTCAAAGTTTACTCAATGATGAGTCCGTGGCGAACCATTCCTGGTGAACCGTTCGCAAACAGTTCGGCGAACCATTCGGGACATCACTACTAATGACCAACAAACTGAAAAAAGAAAAACACAAAAAAGTAATATATAAAATAAAGGATAAAGAAACTTATTTAATGACCCTAGGAAAAATAGAAAGAGCATTTGAAAGATTTTATCGGGATCTATATAACTTACCAGAAGAACTATACGTCAGGGAAGAAGAAATTGAGAAATGTTTTGATAACATACTTATGCCAAAAATTCTACCCGACCAACTATAAACTGACAAACCAGCCCATAACAGAAGTAGAGGTTAGTAAATCAATAGAGAAACTTCAAATAAAGACTGCTCTAGGTCCAGACAGGTTTACAAATACATTTTATAAACTGATGAAAGACCAATTAAAAGGAGAACTTACTATCATCTTTAATTACATAATGAGAACAGGATGATGCCCTGGAGAGTTATTGAGAGCAAATATTGTTTCCATCCCAAAAGCAGATAAAGATCCAGAACTGATCAGCAACCATAGACCTATTTCGCTAATCAATACTGACATTAAAATATTATTTTCTATTCTTGCTGAAAGACTAAAAATAGTTATACCACAATTAATCAACAATGATCTCAGAAAAATAATAAACATATTAGAAGAAACAGAGAACAATGAAACCCCCATAATGTAACTGTCAATAGACGCAGAGAAAGCGCTTGATAGGGTTGGTTGGGGTTTCATGTTCGCTACCCTAAAACAAATTGGAATTACTGGTTCAATATTACAAGCTGGGGGGGGGGAGCTTGACTAGCAAGCAGAGTGGACACATGCAAGGGAAGCTTCTGAGCTAAAACTGCTAACAAACTATATTTCTCTGCCAAACTGCAGTTTTCTGCTCCAAGATGTTACTTGCTGCATAGTGCGGAATCTGGAGACACAGTCGGTACCCAACTCGGTACTTTCCTGAACCGGAATACACTTCCCTTACTTACTGCAGCCTTTAAGTCTGTCAGGCATCAGAGGGACGGCCGCTCTCAAGACGCCACGTCCTGACACACTCTGAGCGGACATCTGCACTTCTCCCTCCCTCTAGACCTGCGAGGGTCATCCCTGTCCCAGGAGGTCTCCCACTGACACTCTTGGCAACAGGGCCTGTTTTGCCCAGGACCACCGTGTGGCCTCCAAGATAACGGTGATCGCGACCAGAGACCCAGGCGAGACCCATGTCACAACAATCCTGACTAAGCTGGATCTCCTGTTTATGAGATACTGGAACACAATTGAAGCGAAACAGCAATGTGACCTGACAGCTCAATCGCAAACCTCTACCACACCACTACAAATCCCTCACCCATTCTACTCCACGTCGCCCTCGAGGCATCCCGGTGGCCAGATGAGTCATGGAACAACTTTGCCTACATGGCAGATACCAAGGGAGTACAGCATTGGCCATCTCTCAAGCCCTGAGGCTGAACCAGCTACAGAACAGGGACCAGCAAGAGTCCAAAGTCCTGGGAAACCCAGTTTTTAACCCCCCAAGATGGCATCCCCAGCATAGGCATGGATCTGGGAACAACAGATGAAGACTCATCATCTGTGCTCCTGTGCTACATATATATATATATATATATATATACATACATATTACAAGCTATATCCGCTCTCTATGACTATCCCTATCCATCAGCAAAAGTCACTGGGTCAGGATTCACATCACAAAACTTTAATATTAAAAATGGGACAAGACAAGGGTGCCCACTTTCCCCTTTATTGAACATAATTTTGTTAGGACCCCTAGCAATTTTAATAGGACAAAAAAAATAAAATTGAGGTTTCACTAATTCGCTAGGACAAATAAAATTAAATATCTATGCAGACCATATCTTATTAACTTTAGAAGAACCAAAAACATCAGTCCCAGAGTTACTGAAGGAGATAAATAAATATTCTAAAGTCTCAGGATACAAAATGAATTTAGAGAAATCATTATGCATCTGTAAAAACATGAACAAACGGTTAATTAACTTTCTTGTACTAAATATTGGGCTCCCTGAAAAAAAAAAAGACAGGCTGAATTAGTTAGGCATAACCATAACCATAGATCTAAAAGACCTAATAGAAGCCAACTTCTTACCTTTATTAAAACAAACAAATAAAAACTTAAGGGACTGGAAAGGATTGGGCTTCTCCTGATCGGATATAATCAATACTTTAAAAACATATATTTAACTAAAATGGCTGTATTTATGGAGAAAGATCCCTCTCAACTTCCCAGAAAATTGGTTATCTCTACTACACTCATCCTTCTTTAAATGTGTATGGGGTGGCAAGAAAGCAAGGGTTAAAATTTATAATTTGACTAGGTTAAGGTAAGATGGAGGTTTGGGGTGTCCATAAATCCAGTAGACTGTTTCACATATTTCTTTCATAAACCAATGTGGCAACCCAGGAAATATGGTACAAAATGGAAAAAGCTGAAACTGGGGTAGGAAATCTACTCTCACTATTTTGGGTCTTGGACAAGAATAAAAATTTTATTAAAGAGGCACGAACCAAATCACAGATACTAAAATAATTAACTAGTTGGTGGGATAAATTCACAACTAAAATAGTACTAATAGATGTGCCTCCATTTTCTACCATTTCAAATATGTTAGATCATATAAAAATAGATACCTGGAAGACTGGAAGGATAAGGGAATATAAAGACATATTAGTAGAACACAAAATCAAGCCCTTTAGTCAAATTATGGAGGAATTTATTATTCCTTCTAAAGAAACTTTTAACTATCTGCAAATCAAAGGTTTTATGTCAGAATACCTTCTTAGAAACAAGGAGGAGAAAATCATAAATCTTATTCATCTTCTAGAACTAAAGCACTATAAAAACCTACTGGCAAAATGTGCCAAAGTTATATATAGATAGAGACATGACAACCCTATAGGACTGATTAATAAATGGAAAAAAGAGCTACAAGTACATATATAAGAAGAGTGGATGAGCATTCTAATATTATAAACATATACATTGCCTAAACCTCACTGAAACATAATTCAAACTTTCAAATAGATGGTACTTAACACCGAAACGTCTAAAGAAAATTTCACCAGAAATGTAATGTTAATGAAGATAATCTGATCTACATTTGGTGGCAATGCGTATCCATAAATACATTTTGGAAAGATATAATCAATGTAATATATCAAATAATGGAAATGATACTAGTTTTTAAGCCTGAAGTGGTTTTGTTAAACTTAGACTGGCCAAAAATTACAAAAAAAGTATTAATGCTAACGCTACATATTACTACGGCAGCTAAATTACTTATAGCACACAACTGGAAAACAGGGAATATCCCATGTACCCAAGAAGTAATAACACAAGTTATATGGCAGGCAAAAATGGAAAGAGGTATTTTGATGAACTTAGGAAGCAGATATACTCAGATAGAAGACTGGGATACATGGATAAAGGAAATGGAAACTATAATTTAACAATTATTACATTGGAGTTAAAAGTAACTTTTGTATTTTTCTTTTTATCTCTTTCTTCCAAATAACAATAAAACAGGGCGAGAAGTAATATCGTTATTCTCCTCTCTTCTGCCCTCTTCGCTCAATATTTATTGTGTGTATAGGTCTACTTCCTGTTACAGAGAGAGGAGGGGGCAAAGAGGAAGAAAAAGAAAGACATTGATCTCAGAAAACAGGCAAATAAAAAAAATAAAAAGAGTACCAATGCCTTAACTATAAAAGCAACGGCTAAAATTGCACAAGGCAGGTACACGTCTGAAATTGAAAAAACAAAACAAAAGCTTACTTGCCACTGTAAATCTCTTACTAAGTGACCTCTAGGGATGGATAGGACAGGAGTATGTACAGCTATCCTGCCCCCAAATGGCCCCAACAATTCTTTTGTATGTGGGCACACATTAAAGGGACACTATAGTCACCAAAACAACTTTAGCTTAATGTTTTGATGTATAGATCATGCCCCTGCAGCCTCACTGCTCAATTCTCTGCCATTTAGGAGTTAAATCACTTTGTTTATGAACCTTAGTCACACCTCCCTGCATGTGACTTGTACAGCCTTCCTAACTACTTCCTGTAAAGGGTCATCTAAAGTGTATCCTTTCTTTATTGCAAGATCTGTTAAATTTAGATTTTCTTATCCTATTTATTTATCTTTCTTTATCTTATGCTATGTTAATAGCTTGCTAGACCCTGCAAGAGCTTCCTGTTTGTGAATAAAGTTAACTTTACAGAGCAAAAGATACAATTGTTTAAGGTAAATTACATCTGATTGAAAGTGAAACCAGTTTTTTTTCATGCAGGCTGTGTCAATCAGAGCCAGGGGAGATGTGGCAAGGGCTGCATAAACAGAAACAAAGTGATTTAACTCCTAAATGGCAGTAAAACCTGAGAGGCATGATCTATACACTAAAACGGCTTCATTAAGCTAAAGTTGTTTAGGTGACTATAGTGTTCCTTTAACCCCTTAAGGACACATGACATACGTGACATGTCGCGATTCTCTTTTATTCTAGAAGTTTGGTCCTTAAGGGGTTAAACTTTGAGAGATACTTTATGCAGCTGCCTGCAAACTCCACTGGCCATAATGGAATCTCTTTTTAAACCACATTTGCAGGCAGTTTAGTTAGCACCATGCATAGATAACATTGTAATCATGTAGTACATGATTTAAAAGTTAATCCACACTCTCTGTGGTTTAACACTTCCATTCATAGCCACAGATACCAGTTGTGCATCCACTGTTACAATAAGCTGCTGCTGTCAGACTGCACTGAAATTCTTCACAAAAAGTATGGGATATATGAATTTGCATTCACCAATAGCTGGTGGGAAAGAAGTGAGGTCAGGCAAACATTAGTTTGGGTCAGGCAGCAGAGGTTCATATATGGGAGGCAAGTCAAAGGTCAGGTAACCCAAACAGGGAAGTGACTGATCACAGCAAGCAGCACAGAATACTGGTAACAGGTATCAGGTATGATCAGGTTTAAATAGGAGAGAAGGAACACACACCTTCAGGTGTCCTACCTGTCTCCTTGGTACTTCCCCTTTAAGGAATGCTTCCTTCCTCTTTAAGAAACTCGGTTTTTGGCAGGCACATGTCTAGTTTGGATATCGTGTACGAGCCTTAAATCAGCCCAAATGACTAGACGAAGCCCCGGCGTTCATCTGTCTCCCCTTCTCAACATCAGCAGATATGTAAAGAGTACTACCCGTCAATGCAGCATGGTCCGGAGTACAGCTGAAGGAGGTAAGTGTCGGGCAGGGCAAGGATTTGACAACTCCTTTCATTTAAACCAGGGGATTGTACTACCAGTCTGTTTCCAGAACCAGTCTTCACCAGGAGAAGAAAGGTATCACAAGTTGCATCTTAAGCAATGTCTCTCTGCTTACATTCAATGTTCTAATCCTTGGAGAAAATCAAAGCAGCTGTTCATGATTCCTTGGAGATCTGGCAAAGAAGAAGCAGCATCTGTTGCCACACTCCATTCATTGGCAGTCAATGGGTACAGAATTCAGGGCGTTCATATACCTAAAGTCATCCGTGCTTACTCCAATAAGTTCATCTCATGGGCTGCAGAAGCTGGTATTCCAGCAGAGAGCATTTGTAAAGCCACTTTGTAAAGGCACATTTGTGTGCCATTATAAAGTTTACATTTCCCATATTCCGGGTGTGCCCCCCAATTCCAATTGAGCACCCCACCCAGCCCGCCAGCTTCAGAGGCCCCTTTGGAGGTAATCACATGTATATATTTGCAGAAGTTTTAGATAGTAATGTCACTTTAATTACAATTTTCATAGAGCAGATATATTGTATGCATTGTGAGTATATATAAAGCATCATCACTTTTATTGTTTATTTTAACACTGTTTTGTTGAATTACGTCCATCACACGAATTTTGCATTATATATATTCACAATACTCTTACAACAGATTACTGAAAAACACTTCAGCTTATTTAGCACTAGCACTATTTAATTTGTCTCTGTGATGGGACCAATCTCACCACTGTGCATTGGAGGAGCCGGGTTGCCCGCCTGCTGCCTTTAGACTATGGCCCCATGTTGAAACGCTTGATTTTCCCCTGCAAAGACACGAAAGCTGGGTCATTCGGTACTTGCCCTATTTGAACAGTGATAACCCAGATAGCTATGCCATGGAGCCCATTCGTATAACGAAAGACTATGTGAAAGACTTTGGCTCCATGGCAATTGAACTGTATGTTTGTGATCTGAGCGCCATTCAGTAATAATGTGCGCTCAGATCTAAGCTATTTGGGGATATGTTGAATGTACCTGTTTTATGCAATAGCTGCACAGTTATATATTTTAATGTATTTTATTGTCTTTTGCTACCATATGGCTAATGGAGTTTTGCCTCTGTCCTTGGAGATAATTGGATTACTTCCCAATTATCTTCAGGATAGAAGACACTGTGGAACTGGTTTTGGACAGAAAAGCCAAGCTTCATTTGGTCACAAAGGACTTCGATCTAACTTTTGACCCACTGGACCAATTTGTATGATTTTGACGTATGTTTGTATTTGGAGTATTTTTATTCTGAATAATTTATGTTTTATGTGAATGTGATGCATACTTTTAAAGTTATGAATATTGTGTAAAACTGTGTATTTTCCCATTGTGTAAGGTAATTGTATCACAGGCAGAGGGGAGGATTTTGTGTGGGAGTGTCTGAGTGTATTGTACGTGTTTATTGGTTGTTTTACAAAACCCTATGGGTGGTACTAATGTGTAAGAATGTGTGTATATAAGAACAATAAACCCACAGCTCTGGCTGTTCCTGCTTGACCCTCAAAACGGAGCCTTGTCTCGTTCTTGGGGGGATTTATTGTATGCTGTTCCAGTTTGACTGCTAGAAGTGTAAACCTATTCGTATGGTTTTTCCTATTCGGCTGTTTACAGCATTCGTTTGGTTCCGGGTTTGGCTGTTTACGGCATTCATATGGTTTCCTGTTCGGGTGATTGGTGTCTTCTGTAGCTGCCTGTATATCTGGAAGGGCAAGATCTTCTAAATGGCGGTTTAACCCCTTTATGCCTGCGGGTGCCGTTACAGTCTCCCACATTGGAATTAGTGTAGGACCCACTGATATTGGGGTACTGTGAAGTGGTGATGGGATTAACACAAAATGGCCATATAATGGAAATTAATCCCCATATTTGTTTGCTGAGATAATTTTATGAGCCCTATAAAATGTAAAAATGTATTTTTATATGTGCACTGTTTCTTGAACTGTATTACGTATAACATTTCCCAGCAGCACCTGTATTAGGTTTAAAGGAACACTGTAGGGTCAGGAACACAAACAAGTATTCTTGACCCTATAGTGTTTAAACCACCATTTAGCCCCCTTGGCCCCTCTTGCCTCTCTAAATATAGTAAAATCGTATTTGTATTCTAGTCTGAAGCTGCTGCCTGAACCTGTCTGCTGACATCATCAGAAGTGGTGGTCTTAGCCAATCACAATGCTTCCCCATAGGATTGGCTGAGACTGTCAAGGAGGCAGATCAGGGGCAGAGCCAGCACAAATCAAACACAGCATCTCCTCATAGAGATTAATTAAATCAATGCATCTCTATAAGGAAAGTTCAGTGTCTGCATGCAGAAGGTGGAGACACTGAATGGCAGTGCTGCTTACTCTGCAGCACCGCCCAAGGAAGCAGCTTTAGCTGCCATCTAAGGAGTGGCCAGTGGTGTTATCACTAGGTTGCAATGCAAACACTGCATTTTCTCCGAAAAGACAGTGTTTACAGCAAAAAGCCTGAAGGGACTGATTCTACTCACCAGAACAAATACAATAAGCTGTAATTGTTTTGGTGACTATAGTGACTACATCCCTTTAATATTATTTTATTAAATTTTTAGTTTGCCTTTTTCGTTGGAGACGGCGTTATGTTAATAACTGTGTATTATATTTCTTATTAACCTGTCCATTTACTGCTTGTCTGTAGGTTATATTTACGGTTGCTTCTGGTCACTTAAACTAAATTGCCCACAATGCAATAACTACATTTCCCATAAACACCATATCGATGCCTTATGTTTTAATTTGCAAGTCTATTTTCTTAAAGAGTTCTGTATTATTTTTGCCTTCATTTCTCCTTCTCACTCAAAATATATTTTTGTTTCCATGTAGGTCTACCATGATTACGTGATTGTGCCTCTAGCTAGTCCAGTCATGTGACCATTATTTTATTTATTTTTAATGGGTATGTTATTCCTATACTGTATACTGTATGTACAATTTTTTTTATATGTTTATACATAGTCATAATATATGTTACCGTGTAAATACTAGTAGTTTCCCTCTTGATGACTTTATGATGCCTCGATCATGTGACAATGACATCACTTACCCTCAAATTTCAAATGTTCCAAAGCATATATAAGCAATCACCTCCAGGACCCCCTCAAAACTTTCAAAATGCCTCATGAGGTGGGCAAAAGACATTAGTGTTTTTATCTTGTTTTATTTTATTTTTGTGCTTTAATAAATTGTTTTTATTGCTCATCCTGGGGCCCTGTTCCTTACCTGCTGAAAAGATTTGCCTTTATCTTATGGTGGGGATTTATACCACCTGTGCCTCGTGGATTTAGTAGGACTCCTTTCTGCTTTTACTACTGCAGTGTACACTATGTTGCTGTATTCTTTTTTTTCAAATATCCCTGCTGAGTAGCACAATGCAAATATATTTGGGGACAATATAAACCATTGTCTGTAAATCTATTCATAAACAGGACTATACATAGGACCACTGGCGGATCCAGGGGGGGGGCAACGGGGCAATTGCCCCCCCCCGAGAAATCCGCCGGTCTCCCTCTCCCCTGCCAGCAGCACATGCAGGTGCCAGCCCTGCAATGTGCCTGCGGACCGGAGGGGAGATCAGAGCTCTCCCTCCCTGGTCCGCAGGCACTGTGCTGACAGCCGGCAGGGGAGGGAGAGGGAGTGAGAGAGAGAGAGGACCCGGGAGCTCAGTCTGCAGCTCCTCCGGGTCCTCCTCTCGTGAGATTTGAAGCGTTGCCGCGGTTACCGCGGCAACGCTCCAAATCTCGCGAGAGTGAACTCTAGCCCGGGAGCGCGGGCTAGAGTTCACTCTCCACACTGGACCACCAGGGAATCCCACTGGGACCACCAGGGATGAAAATATGTCCCCCCTCCTCCCCAGTAAAGGTAAGAAGGGAGGGGGGACATAGGATTTTTTTTTTAAAATTAAATAAAGATATATATTATTAAAAAAAGCCCCCCCTACCCTTAACACACACACACACACACATAGCCCC
>OW240917.1:214395738-214545990 GCA_933207985.1 Pelobates cultripes
ATACTGCCCTCCATGCACACATACTGCCTCCCCATGCACACATACTGCCCTCATACACACATACTGCCCTCATACACACATACTGCCCCCCATACACACACACTGCCCCCATACACACACACTGCCCCCATACACTGCCGCCCCATACACACACATTGCCCACATTCACACACACACTGCAACTGTTACACACACATACTGTCCCACACATACACTCAGGGCTGGCCTTAGGCCATTAGGCGCCCTGTGCGAAAAGTCTTCACGGCGCCCCATCCCCCCAGTAAAAAGCTGTATACAGTCACACTCACAGGCACAAGCAGACAGTTACACAAACAGTTACAAGCAGACAGTCAGACACACTCAGTTACAGGCATGCAGACACTCACGCATGATGATGGGCACACACACACTCAGTTAATACACACTGTGTATTTTTTAATTCAAAGTTTCTTTGTAAAATATTTTCCTTATTTTAATTTGCTCTATATGTACATTAGAGCGTTTAACCATTAATACACATACAAATCCACAGATCACATGTCGCATATACATAGATAGACACAGTCACATACAGATAACTAACATTACTAACATGAATTTTTTTCAGGAATTCTAAGCGGATTTCATATTTGGCGCCAAAATAGCTGAATTCGAAGCACAGGTGACTTTGAAATTCACTGACAATTGTCGTTTTAGTGAAGAAGCTTGTCAGATATGAACACACATGATGTACACAGACACATCATAAAACGCAGTCACAGATATACACACATTATCACAGTTAGGGTACAGATGAGGGTATATGACAGACAGGATAGGTAGGTAGTCTTACACCAGCAGACTAATGCTGATGTAACACCACCTATACTCAGCATCTTCTTTCCCTGTCACAGACTGGAGGAGTTTCTGTGGCTGGGAACTCAAGGCTGTATTACAGTCTCCTACCTTGTCCCAAGCTGCCTCTGCTTCCATGCAGTGCCCATTCTCTCTGGTGCCCGATCACAAGTCTCCTCTGTCCCCGATCTCCAGTGCTGGCCTCTGGTGGGCTGGAGGTGAATAGCAGGGAGTGCTGATCATAACTTCTCCCTCGAGGTTCTGGCGCTGTGTGGAGTCAGAGCGCGGCCTGGGAATCTCTGAGGCTGCGCTCTGACTCACTAACTGAGCGCCAGAAGTGCGAGGGAGAAGTTATGATGATCTGGCTGCAGTTCCTGCTAGGTGCACCACTGGACCATCATGGAGTAATTTTTCATGTAACAGGATGGACTCAGCTTGTGAGCTGTGTCGGCTGCCAGGGCGCCCCTTGTGTTATGGCGCCCTGTGCGACCGCACAGCTCGCACACCCCTAAGGCCGGCCCTGCATACACTGCATCCCTGACATACACTGCCCCCCCTACTCACACACTACAACCTTCACACACACACACACTGCTTACACACTGCACCCCTTACACATTGCACCACTCACACACACCACTGTTCAGATGCCCTACTACCGCCCCATTTCCCAGCAGACCTCAGGTAAGTTGTCAAACTGTTCTTAAACGGTTTGACTACTTAATCTAGGAGGGGGTCCCGGCACTATTGACACCATAACCACTACACTGAGTTGTAGTAGTTATTGTGTCTGGATTATTTCTTTAAATAATCTACAAGTGCCCCTCCCGAGATCAGGCTCTGGATCCGCCACTGCATAGGACCCAAGGTCACTCACTTAGACTGAAAGAAAGAAGATCTAGTCTAAGGCAGAGGAACGGGTACTTTACTGCCTTAAGAGGTGGTTTTATCAGTCTGTACAGATGTTTAAACAGCAACTGATTGAATTATTTCAAAAACATAATATTCAGGAATATCATTTTTAATATGTGGGGTAACTGCTTCTTGATCCAAGGAGACATCTGACTGCCATTCTGGGGTCGACAAGGATTTATTTCATTGTTGCAAAACTGAAAAGTGCTTAACAGGGTTTTTTGCCTTCTTTTGGATCAACAGCAAAAACAGATGTGAGAAAGGGTGAACTTGATGAAAGTGAGTATTTTTTCAGTCTATATAACCATGGACTATACTGGAGTCTGCTATATTGGAAAAAAGCTTGTATTTTGATGATGAAATGTATTCCAGGACGCAATTATCCCACCTCCAGGAAGTGCTGCAGTAAACTGGAAACTGTGGCTGGATGTCTTGCTGGTACAGATTGTGGATTGCTGTTGTGAGCAGGGTTACCAGATTCACCATGTTTTAGGGGATACATATAACGTGGTCATATTTATGAAAAGGCATGAAAAGGTTTCCCCTGCAGCATGTATAATGCATATTCTGCATTATATTATTATTATTGCCTAATTTCTTAATCTTATACACATTTTCATGTGCTGCCCATCAATCTGTATGCACTATATGTGTCCCTGGAAATCCTGGTTGTGAGTATCACAGGGATTTTGGTTCTTGGTTTTGTTTTTTAAGCCATGTGGAATAACAATTTCGCACTCAATTGCTTTACAGTTGGTACCCATGCTGTATTAATTGCTGGTTCCTCTGATTTTGCACCTTTGCAGAGTGAGCAGTCTTTACATGAGTGTTTTGGTTGTTTCTGTTTCAGTATATTAGTGTCCAACAGATTTACATTAAATTTCCTATCTTTCGTTGTATGTATATTTTATTATGGACACTATATCAACTACTGTGAGTCTCCCTTTTTGATATTTGGGTGTGATGAACTAATGTATATTTATATATTGGTGAGTACACGTAAAAGAAACTACTGTCATTTTGAAGGTGATATTTTGATGTATTTTAAAGTTGCTAGTGTGAGCTATTGCACTTTATTAGGTTGCTGTTATTTTTATATATATTTTTAGTGCCGTCTATTTACTTTATTTGCACTTTACCACAGTTGAACTAGATTCAACCCTGCTTGCACCAAGTTGACTAAGGGGGAAACAGTCCCTGCAGGTAAAATATCACATGATGGAATTATTTTGTCATGAGTACTCAAGGGAAGGACAGCAATGTAAAGTGTCATTAAGGGGTCAAAGTTGCTCTGTCACCTCAAATTTACCTTTCTCCTATTGTTTCCACTTTCAGAATCTGTTCTTCTTTTCTTTATTTCTGATATGTTTATATTTAAAACATAAGACAAAGTAGGGACTGTCACGAACGCACCCTACTCCAAGAGTCTGTGTGACGTAGTTGTGGTGGTGGTGGAAGGGTTAAAGTTCACTATTTGTCTGCACTAGACTGGAAGTAATGACAAAATCACCCTTTTTAACACCACCCACACTTAAACATAATAATATAACTATTACTATTTTAACGCTGCCACCACCAAGACAATTTATAAATGGGGTGCCTTGGTCCCCCCAGGTAAATAAATAATAAAACCCACCAAATATTACTTAGCACATTTTTTAAGGAATTACAAAAATACTAACTAGTCTCTTCAGGTAATGTGATTCTTAGCCAGACAAAGGCAAAACTTAATAAATGAATGTTTATTATGAGCAAAAATAGTCACAGTGCATATAACAATATATGATAAACAAATTATTTACACCAACAACAGATAAAAACAAAAAGGATAAAATACAGAAGTCCTAATTACTCACTTAGGTTTTCAAAGTACAACTTCTGTCCAGAGGGTCTCTGGCAAGGAAAGATGGTGACTCACTCAAAATTAGATCTTGGCCCCAAGCAAGTACACAAGCACCCTTCAGGATCATTAGATATATACCCTGTGGTTTATCAATTCTTGCCCAGGGGTGGAGTTAGGGCATACCCATAGAGATACAAAGTGACTACCTCCTTTGTTCCAGAAAACAACAAGCCAAATATAAACTTTTGGTTTTATCTCCTCTACTGTACTTGCCACAGAAATAATAATTGCCTCTATTAATTTGTTATTATTTCCCCATTCCATAGACGTGTTGCACGACCCACCCACAATCCAATAGGACAGACAGCACAATTCCTGCCACACGGTTTAAGTTGTGCAACTCATGTTTAGGCTTAATTAAGAGAGTGGGCTTATCCAATTCCAAATATAATAAAAATGATGCTTAATTATTAAACTGTGGGTAAGTATTAATGTTTCTCTTGGATAAAATACTGGAACACAAGGATCTTCATGAAACTAATCCCATTGCCATATCAAATGATTGAACTAGACTTTACAAGGTACATGCCAAATGGATGAATAGACATTCAGACTTTTTCCAAGTGTAGAACCTCACACCTTGCAGATCTTAGATTACTTCACATCCATATAGTAAAATCCTTCTCACATTGCTATGCCTTTCACACTACCTCTTCTGTCATCTGACCTCTGTGGGGGTCCCAGCTTCAAAAGATGTAACCCCTTTTGACCTCAACAATACCATCTCTGTAATTTGTGCCATTTACTACACAAATTACATTAAAGGATAATATTCCATAGGGTAATAATAAATTATGCACCCTTGCTGTGACAGGGACTACTTTGTCATATGTATTTTACCTACCCTTCGCAATTGTCACAAAGGGTGGGGCTTAAAGGACCAATATAGTGCCAGGAAAACATACTCGTTTGCCTGGCACTATAGTGCCCTGAGGGTGCCCCCACCCTCAGGGTCCCCCTCCCGCCCGGCTCTGGGGAGAGGAAGGGGTTAAACACTTACCTTTCTCTAGCGCCGGGCGGGGAGCTCTACTCCTCTTCTCCTCCTTGCTCGCGACGTCATCGGCTGAATGCGCATGCGCGGCAGGAGCCGCGCGCGCATTCAGCCGGTCGCATAGGAAAGCATTTACAATGCTTTCCTATGGACGCTTGCATGCTCTCACTGTGATTTCCACAGTGAGAAGCCCGCAAGCGCCTCTAGCGGCTGTCAATGAGACAGCCACTAGAGGCTCTGGAGGCTGGATTAACCCTCAGTATAAACATAGCAGTTTCTCTGAAATAAATGCTTTCCTATGGATGCTCGCGTCTTCTCACTGTGAAAAATCACAGTGAGAAGCGCGGAAGCGCCCCTAGCGGCTGTCAATGAGACAGCCACTAGAGGCTGGATTAACCAATATGTAAACATAGCAGTTTTTCTGAAACTGCTATGTTTAAAGCAGGCAGAGTTAATCCTAGATGGACCTGGCACCCAGACCACTTCATTGAGCTGAAGTGGTCTGGGTGCCTATAGTGGTCCTTTAATTCCATATATGACAACTATCCTTAGGATCCTGAACAACTTTTGTTCTCTGAGTCCACAAAAATTAGATGTGTGCACTAGAGCTCCCTGTCACAGCCCATTAAAGTTGTTTAGTATTTTTTCATTTATTTTTTTTGTATAGTTGTCTTAAGCAGCTGGCATCTCCATAGGTGTACTACCCTTGTGCCAAGTTAGGGGAAGTCTGCATTGCTAAGTCTTTTTGCAGCTCTGAGGTCCTTTATATTCTTACATTATTTCTGCTTTGCCAGCTGTGAGCTCTATCTGTTCTGAAAAAAAAAAAATTTGCGAAGAATTAGTGAAGGAGAGAACCTAAGTTTCATTGTGAAGCTGAACTCTTGAAATCCCGCTGGGGTGCCGCTAGCTGGGGATACATGCACACTCTGACTACATTGAAAAGTATCTGGCGTCCTCTTTTGGATGTCAGTCCCGCGCATCACTCAGACACAGGCTGCAAGTACCACCAGAGTCCAATTAACCAAAACCACCATCCGGTGTATTAGCGCTATGCACGCTGCGACTTCTGAAAAAGACATGGTGGAGGGGCAGAGCTTCCGAGGAAGATGAAGTAAGACGCAATTGAATAATAGAAGAAGATCAGAATACAACTGGAAAACAAAAAGCAAGACACATTATGTTCAGTGGTAATTAGATCTAGAATTAAAACAACATTAAGATGATGAGTTCAGGTAGACACAGTGGCTGTTGAGAAGTCCTATATTAAAATATAAACATTTTAAGAAAAAAAGGGATCTTTGTGAAATAGACAAATAAAGGCAACACGAGGCGTCTAGATATATTCTATAAAGGGGAATAGAACAGGTAAGTGTGGGAAGAAGTGAGGGGGGACGGGCATGTAGGAGAAGGAGGGACCACTGCTAGGTAGGAGGTGGAGGGACTCGCAGTAAAGATGGGGAAGAGACTTGCTATAGGTAGCTAAGGGACGCAAACTGGTGTGAACAGATAGCACACGAAAGGGCGAGTCTCATAAGAGAGTGTCAGGTATTATTTATAGACAGGTGACAATAAAGAGTGGGCTCTGGCTGGCATCACAGACAGAAGGAACATGGTCTCTTTCTATGGTATATAATCATTGTATGGGATGTCCCTTGGCGCTGTAGATAGACCAGGAGATTCTTAACCGCTTGGAATTTTTTTTTTTTTAAATCGCATTTTCCACTGAGACCCGATAACTGTGACTAGAGCATGGAAGACACAGAACTCCAGAATCAGAACGTTGGGAAAAACGCCGGGACTGCAAGCGACGAGCTCGATGCTTTGCCCTATCCCACATTGGCGCCCGTGGTATTCTTCTACCTTAATCAGGAGAGCAGACCCAGGATCTGGTGTTTGAAGATAGTTTGCAACCCATATCTTTTTTTTGTCTTTAAAGGGTTCGGGTAAGGTGAAAGGGATGTTTGAATTATGTTCTGCCTCGAAGTAAGTTATTGATCTACTCCTGATTTTGTTTTTAAAGGGGACCACCATTAACCTTTTGTTTTCAGACTATTTTGCAGCGTTTTGTAGCGATCCAGACAATGAGAATAAAAAATCCTCTTTTTTAGAACCACGTTTAAAGCTAAGAGGCTGATATGTACTATAACAACCTTAAAAATATTTAAATAAGTGTTGTTTACATGTGGTAATTTCCTTGGGCAAATATGTGTTTCCTTTTAACTATTAGAATACTTCTTGACATTATAGCATTTTATGCAAAATGGTGTGCTTTTTATTTGCATGATGTTGGGAATTTTTTTTTTTTTTTTTTAGACAGTCTTATTCCTGAATTAACCTGTGTTTGATAGACTATATTTGTTTTTCATAAACCAGAAGGTTAGTGCATTCTGCCATATTTAATCCTGGGAAAGCCTGAAGCAATTTTAGAGCCAAGTGTTGGTGCAAGCACCATAGAAACTGATTAAATGTTTCTGTTGATTGTGACAAATGTAGCACTTTGTCCTAGATTTCTTGCAGAATTTTGAAAGGCTTTGACAATATATTTTTTTCAGTTTAAGCTGATGTTTCACTGTAACATATTTTGGATAAGCTTTTGGTGTGTGAGCACCTCTGTGATGATTTTTTTTATTTATTTCAAGTATGGACAGTTTTGTTTGTGATATTGTTTATTCTACAATTTATGACATTGTTGAGAGTTGGGAGGGCACTTTCCCCTTGTAAGCATCATTATTAACATGTTTAAGTGTTTTGGGGTAAATGCTTGACTGAGGCACTGCTGTAAAATGTAGAACAATGTAGTCCAACTTCTGTGGGTGAGATGGCTTTATTTTATTGGACCAACATGTTGGGATGTACATAATAATTTGAAATTGTGCAATTTAAACCCTTTCACACATCCCCTCATCTGTCTTTTCTCCCCTTATCTTCCCATTTATTCTCCTCTTTAATCGCCGTCTCACCCTTTTCATTTATGTTTTCTCCCTTACTAATTCCATCTATCGTTCATGCTCAGCTCCACTTTCCTAACATCTTCTTTTCAAATTCCATTTTACTTTTCAATAAATCCTCAAGCCTCTTCTAAATTCCATATTTTTTCATTCTCCAATTTTGTTTCCTCCTCCTGTCATCATTCTTTTCATCCTTTATTATCATCATCACCATCATCATTTATGTAGTGCCAAAATATTCTTTAGCACTTTACAATTTTAAAAAGGATATGAAATCACAAATAAGGTACAAATATCACAAAAGACAACAGGGGCAATAGGTTAAAGGGACACTATAATCACCCAGACCAGTTCAGCTCATTGAAGTGGTCTGTGTGCAATGTCCCTGTTCTTCTTAGTCCTGCAATGAAAAACTGCAATGTTTACATTGCTGTACTAAGAATGCCTGTAGTGTCTGTCTACCAGACAGTCACTAGAGGCGCTTCAGGTAGTTTCCCGGACTTTAGGTCACCTAATTGATGTTGGACATCCTCATGCTCTGCATGAGGACATTCAGCTTCAGTGAACTCCCCATAGGAAAGAATTGCCTTATGTGCTGGCGGTGCTCTCTGCGCATGCGCATTTGGTGTCAGAGAAGGCGGAGTTCCGCACGAGTGCCGAGGGATTTTGGCGCTGGAATCTGGTGAGTAAATATAAAGTTTTGTTTTAACCTTTTATGTACCAGAAAGGTGGCTATGATGGGGGATGGGCAAAGGGCTGTATAATGTTAGGAATACAACTTTGTATAATGTTAGGAATACAACTTTGTATTTCTAACACTATAGAGTCCCTTTAATAAGGGTCCTACTCAAATGAGTTTACAATCTCGATGAAGTGAGATATGAAAGCAATGTTACAAGAATTTGTGGGTTATGAGTTTGCCTGGTATGAAGCCAAGATCAAGCTAAAGCAATATAGAAGATGTATGAAGGAACACCGTGTGGTTTAATGGTGAGAGTAGGAAATATTATTATTTAATATTTCCTGCATCCTTCTGTCTTCTTTCTACTCCCCAAAATAACGTCTCCCTTTCCCATGAGTCCCCTCATAAGCCTCACTCATTATTAATGTTTAAAGTTGAAAAGTAGTGGGAATTAGAGTCACTTTATTGTTTCTTCCTGTATGGTAAATTTTATTTGAGGTGGGTCTGTGATGTAAACAAAAGAGGTGTTTTTATCCTGTTTTCATTATTCTGAAACGTTAACCCATTAACAGGTAAAGTAAAATATGTCACTCAGTAATTACTGGTAATACTGGTCACTGGACCAACACAGAGAACATATGTAAGAAAACAGTTGAGGGCCAGTGAAGTCAGAGTGCATTATAAAACCTGGTATGTGTTGATCCAGATGATTTGTGCATAAATCATTAACCTAAGCAAACTTTATTTGACAAAACAGTGAAGACATCAGGAAATGTTAGTAGTTCTGTTCAAAACATTTGAAACATTTGTTCTGTGCTTCACTCTGCCTGGGAAAATACATTCATAAATTTGAGAGAGGCAAAATGGGACATTCAGCTCTTTATAAAAAATAAATGATACTGCAGTGTGTAATAAGAATTGTAAAACTTTATTGAGACATGTTAATTATGACAAAGCAATATGGTGACAGAGTAGGTAACCCCCCCCACAAAACGACTAGTATTAAGTGTGTTTTAAACATGTGAATCATTTAGTTTGCTTTTATTGTGGAATCACCTGCTACGTCCCTTTCTTTCCTGATTTAAGCAGTATTCAATAAACATGTATAGTTTTCCAGTCCATCAATAAGAAACAATGGAAACCACAATGCATTACTCATTTACTAGATGGCATTGCATTTCTGTGGGAGTAAAAAAATAAAATTTTCGGCCATAAATCCGTTTCCCAGCAGCTGTACAACACCAGGCAGCTGTGTAATATCTAGAAAATGCAGGGTGCAAAAATCAACAAACATCACCACTTTACGCCTTCCTCCCACCTTTTGTGTTTGATTGTGTAGTGGTGGCCGAGTGTCACTGTGTGGGAAGTTGACAGAATGGGATTGGCTGGCAACTGGCTGAGTGTGATAGTGTGTCTCTTTGGCTCCGTGTAATTATTCATGATGGTTGAGTGTGAATGTGTTTTGACGTTGGCTGAGTGTGATGAGTGTGGGGTTTGCAGAATGTGATGAGTAGAGTGGGCTGAGTGTGATTGTGTGTAGGGATAGTGTGGTTTTAATTTTAACTTGCACAAGCTCTCACACTCTGTGTAAACTATCCAAAACACATATACACACATAGACCTATACACTCTCACCCATACATACATATACACACATACTGTGTCTCTCCCTCTTAAATACAAATACTGTGTGTTTTATTATCTATTTGACTAATGGTGAGATGTCTCCTTCCAATGATACAAGCAGCTTCATGATGTTTCCACAAGTATGCCTCTTATTCAATGAGTCAAAGTTTTGCCATGTCAGCCCAGCGGCAACACTGACTCCAAATACATATTTTTATGTTATTTACTATATGTCTATCTGGCAATATATGAAACAATGATTTTGCAAAGAGGAGGAGGACTAGACCAGCTAGGCCAGGGGTCCTCAAACTTTTTAAACAGGGGGCCAGTTCACCGTCCCTCAGACACTGTTGGGGGCCCGACTATAGTTTAGAAAAAATTTGAACAAATTCCTATACATACTGAAACAGACACATACTGATCCTGATCTCTCTCTGCCCATCTTGACTCGTGTCTCTGACTGCCTCTCTTCGATCTCCAACTGGATGGCTGCTCACTTCCTTAAACTCAACCTGTCTAAAACAGAAATTTTGGTCTTTCCTCCCTCAAGTGTTACTACTCCTGTGTCTGTGTCCCTCCAAGTCAACGGTGCTACCATCACCTCTACCTTGAAGGCTCGCTGCCTGGGTGTTCTTTTTGACTCCAACCTCTCCTTCACCCCTAATGTCCAATCAATCGCCAAATTCTGTCGCTTCCATCTCAAAAACATAGCGCGCATTCGCCCTTAGTTAACCCCGGATGCGGCTTAGGTGCTGGTCCATGCTTTTGTTCTCTCTCGCCTTGACTTCTGCAATACCCTTCTCAGTGGTCTTATGTGTTCCCAGATTGCACTGCTGCAATCTATAATGAATGTAGCGGCGAGGCTCATTTTCCTGTCCGCTCGCACCTCTCACGCCTCCCCGCTCTGTCAGTCCCTGCACTGGCTTCCAGTTAAATATAGGGCTCAATTTAAAATTCTGGTGCTTGCTTACAAGTCCCTACATAATGCTGCTCCAACCTACCTATCCTCCCTAATACACAAGTATGTTCCGTCGAGACCCCTACGCTTTGCCAAAGACCTACGTCTATCCTCTGTCCGTACTCCCACCTCTATGCTCGCCTCCAAGATTTCTCCAGGGCTGCACCTCTTCTGTGGAACTCCCTACCCTTCTCCAAAAAATACTTTTACCCAGTCTCCACTCATTAAAAAAATAATTGAAAGCTCACTTATTCAAGAAAGCATATCAATTAAACTGTAAGCAGGTGTTTATCCCCCACCTCCATGACTCCTCTCCTGCCACTGTCAAAAATTACCTACTAAGCCCTTAATGAATACTTTTCTAACAACCTACTTTGTAACCCTACTTTTACCATTTGTGTCACTATACCCCACTCCCTCTAGAATGTAAACTCTTTGAGCAGGGCCCTCCACCTCTCTGTTCCTGTACGTCCAATTGTCTGGTTAAAATTACATGTCTGTTAGTCCACCCATTGTACAGCACTACGGAATGTGATGGCGCTATATAAATAATAAAATAATAATATACATACAAACACATACTGACATACACACACACACACAGACATAAATACTAAAATACATATACATACATAATGAAATACACAGAGACATACAGACGGGTTCAGGAGCCTGGCAGGCCGGATCCGGCCCGCGGGCCGTAGTTTGAGGACCCCTGATCTAGGCTTTCACCCTTGACAGGCGGAATTCGGTCATTGTCACCATAGTAAACTTTACAAACCTGGCAGTTCAGCCACTGCCAGTCAGGTTACCTAGCATAGCCTGACTGGACAGGCATTCCAGAGTTCAAATTAGTACTTTCAGTGTACAGGTCACAAGCAGTGTGGGGCCAATTAATGTTTAGCATTAAATAGGTAAATGGCTGCGGTCACCAATACCCGCTATACTGTAGGTGTGGACTTTAACAAAATACTGACCCTTAGAAGCCCTGCACTGGAGCCAATCCTCTTCCTGCTCCCAGGAGGATGGCGGGAAATAAACTAATTAGGACAATTTATGGGCCTTTGAAGTCAAGAATTTACAGTGCAGTAAATGTTGTTCGAGCTAACAGCATAAAAATACTCCTGCAAACTAAAGTACATTTCTAAGGTTAATTGTTCATCCTTCTACCAACAGGGAAGATCAGGGCTACTATATTTTTGTGCTGTGGGTTGTTTATTTTTCTGCAGGGTTCTTGTTATTTTATGGCTGCATTATTTATTTTTGAAGATAATTTTTATTTTTAGCTTATGCTGCCCCTCCTTGATACTTACCAAAGGGAGTGGGCTAAAAAAGCATATATGTAACTTGTGGAGACATTTTTCTTTTAGGGGTGAAGACGTGGGTACTTTTTAAAAAAAAATTTTTTAGGGCATTAACAATGGATTAATACAGTGGTTCTCAAACTTTTTAGGTTTAAGGCGCCCTTAATATTTCAATATTTTTCTAAGGCACCCCAGGTCAAAAAATGTTCTATGTTGTGTATATGTACAGCACTGTGGCATATACTGGGCCCCTAATCTTTAATTTTTTAAATAAAAATGATGTCCCCCCTCCCTGCTTACCTTTGTCTGGCGGGGGAGGGTGTGTGGGTATTTCCTGCAGTCCCTGGTGGTCCCAGTGGTGAGAGTGAACTCTAGCAGCCTCAGAAGCGGCAACGCTCCGAGCTCGCAAGAGGATAACTCGGCGGAGCTGCTGGTTAGAGCTCCCCCGGTTCCTCTTTCCCTCCCTCCCTGATGGTTGTCAGCAAAGTGCTAGTGGGCCGGAGAGTGCTAGCACCAGGAAAATAACTTGTGGCTCCCCTGTGTTTGGGAACCGCTGGATTAATACATTCCTCTACTCACTCACATAAGGGATGGAAGGCCATTTGCCATTCTCCTGGTTAAATTTAGGAAGCCTATGTCTTTTTTTTTTTTTTTTTAATCCCTCACCTGTTATGTAGTGTTTTTACTGCAGCTTCACAAACCCCAGGCTTTCTTTAAAATGTATTTAAATAGAAGTATTTCGTCCATAAAAAGTCCCCACTTTCATAATTTTTTAATGGTGTTTGTGCATCACACTCATACGTCAAGTCATGAGATGTACTAGTAAATAGCATATTTATTCTTCTAATGGCTTTTTCCACTGCATAGTCATAGTAAATTGACCCAATTGACTTAATTTGTGATGTATTTTTTATCTTAATGGTCTATATTACATAACTACTTATGGATGACACTGAATGTTTCCCTGAAAGCTAAAGTAAAAGGCGATGATGTTGGGATGTAAGGATCTGATGGCTTAAAACTAGTTAGAGCTTGAACTGCAACTCCCACAATGCTTTGCATGCTTTTAGAATGAAATAAACATCATGGAAGTGTAGTTTTAAAACATCTGGGGATGTACCTTTGGGCACTCCTGGCTCTAAGGGTCAGAAAAGGAAATACAAGATTGTGTTATGCCTAGCTAGGAGCTCTGGAATTTATCCCAGATTTAAGTACGCATGGAAGCTCAGAAGTCATAAATTTGCCAACATTTTTTTAGAGAAGAATATGTCATGTTTGTAAGAAAATTTACTTAGAATAATTTTTTATCATAGAACAAAAAAGGAGGCTACTTAGGGCTGCATGGGCCAATAAAATATGTCACGAAGTGGAAACCTTCTTACAGTAGGACAGAACATGACTACAAGCACAACCACTAGGAGGACTTGAAGTTACGTGCAGGTTCCTTGGGAGTCAGTGGTGGCAGAGGAGCATGTAATAGGGTATAGAGAAAACAAAGTACAAGTCCATGCATCAAATCCAAGGAAATGGTAAGCAAAGCCTTAGTCAAATAGTCTGAAGGTCAGGAGAGGCAACAGGGTCAAGTTCAAATCTGAGATTGTAGGGGACAGGGCAAAACAGGGATGGGAAAGAACCAGGCGTAGGGAAACACCAGAAGGGTTATTCACTAAAGAATTCAAAGAAATATCAGGCCAGAGTAGATAAACTGAATTTTTCCAGTCAGTCTATTTTGACCATAAATCTGAAATTGACTTGCAGGTGTCTTCTTCTGCCAGGGCTGCAGAATAATTAAGCACTGTAGAGGGTACACTCTGGGGTTTTATGTGTCCTCCTGATCATATTGACAGCCGTTTCATGAAGAAAGGGCAGTTTCTTATTCAATAAAGAGTGCCGTATTGCCTCACACGTGCAACTCTTGTGCTTCACATGGCTTTGAATTTGCTTTGCTTTGCTTTGCTTTGCTTTGCTTTGCTGCAATCACCAAGGATGCCATAAAGGCACATGGTGGAAAAAAGTATGGTCCAGGCACTGAGGATCTCATACAGTAGTTGGCAAACAGAAAGAAAGTGTAACATTTCGATCTCCACTGAGATCTTTTTCAAGCTTTTCAGCTTAATCATTGTAATTGGGGAAGACCTGGACCAGCTTAAGAAGTGCAGATTCCTTCTTCTGTTTGAAACATTGATAATGGCACCTGGTGGCATGAACAATGTCAACGTAGGACATTACCAGATGTGTGAACAGAGGCTGCATAGCAAGGGGTAGAACTCCCCCTTGGCTACCATGCCATTTTTATATCATTTGGTCTATTTGCATTACACAGGCATTCACCCAGCAGAGTTTAATACATCCCACTACTTCAGCTTTTTGAATTCACCATAACACTCTATGCTATGAAGTAGCAAAGAATAGCTCTGATGTATTGGAGTTATAATAATAACAACAACAATAATAATTTGCTTTGTGTCAAAGGCCCATATTATCTGGCCTACTTGTCATCTGTCTGCATGAATAATTCCCATCCTTTGTCTGTACAGCTGCTGTAACAGACACAAGCTCATAGCCATTTGAGTAGAGCGTGTAAATGAACAGGCATGACTCAAAGATAGCTCAGCCAGTTCCAGCACATTAACAAAAAAACAAAAAAACAACAGATGTCCAGCACTCCTTATTGTGAAAATATTTTATCCCTTTATTATACACTTTAATTCGTACTTTTGGAAATAGATATATTATATGTATACATATATATTACTCACTGTATATAGCATATTGTCTTTGAGGAATTGTACTCAGTGATGTTGTTTAGCACATTACACTTTGCTATTGTTGTTTACATAACTATGGTTACTAGTAATCACATGATCAAGTATGGTTACGCCCCTTACTTGATCATGTGATTAATTATGATGGTATAAATTAAGTATGATTGGGGAGGAGTTTGACAAAGACACACAATCAAATGTTGCTGGTTTCCCATTAAAGGGCTATCGTATTTTAGCAGTAAGTAGTGCTGGACATTTTATTGTTTTTGTTTATTTTCTGATATTTTTGCAGAAAGGCAGAGCCAGAGTCATTACACCCTCTCTTTTTTTTTTTATTGTTCCAGCACATGATATGCTGTTATGACCCTTTGACCATTTTCTAACCAGTTTCAAATTGTGGCACACAGAGGAACAATTTATTCATTATGTATGTAGGCTGTGGTGGGTGAGTGTGTTTTACGGTTTGTCTAGGCTATCAGTCCTTGATCAAGTGACAGGTTATACTCTGAACGTTTGTACCAAATTTACAGACTTTCAGGGAAACATCCTACAAATCAGATGGGTTTATGTTTTTCATTTATTCCATTTTCTCAACTGAGCTTTAAACTACAGAGTGATACAGAAGTTTGAGTTTGTAGTGAAAGCTATTGTCTATGAAATATCAGAGAAGACGAACCGAGTGATATTTCTAAAATCATGTTCAACAAATATATATTACACAATAATTATTCAGAATTAAAGTTAAAGTGTTGCTCGATAACAAAAAAAAAAATAGTTGCATTTTTGCGTTATGTAATACTGGAGCAAAATTCTAAAAGTGATCAGAAGGGACATTCCATTGGTTTCCATGGTGACTACTCCACTTTTACCCAGAATTACTACATAACCCTCAATGTAACTCTAAGGACACTAACAACTACTAATGTAGTTTAAAGTACTAGATTTATGGTTGCCATCTGGCCAGTATTTTACCTGCACAGCAAGCATATGAGCCATGTAAAGGCTGTTGATATTTTTTTTGACTGAACTTTGAGAGAGTGGTGAGAGAAATGGAGTCTGAATATCCACCTCTGTTATATATTCCAGGTACACTCATTGCTATGTACACACAAACTCAGACACAGAATACACACAATGAAACACTTCCACACACGCACTTACAGTATACAAACAGACAAACACACTCACAGAATGCACGCACTGCTATACACACACTTAGACAAAGTATACACACAGCAACACACTGCTGTACACACTCTGCTATACACTTATTCAGACAGTATACACACAATGACACACACTGCTATACACAGTATACACACACTGACAATACTACTGTCATAATCTACAGAGTAGGTGTTTCCCATTCCGTTGCTCTGATTAAATTGTCTGGTTTCCAAGGAAACCAGATCATTACACCGCTTACTTCTTCTTAAACACCGGTTTATAAGCAAGCTAACTGAAAAATCAAGCTGCTCAATTATTTTTCAGCTAACTTCCCAACACCTTGTAACTGAATCCTCTTGATACTTTTTTTTTTTTTTAAACCCTGGCTATAACCCTGCCTTCGCTGCTCTCTCCTTTCCCTGACTCGGACCGGTTTCTGGATTATGAATTTATCTCTCTTTCTCTGCTGATATGTTTCAGATTATTAAACTCCACTCTATGTGCATGCTGCCCAGCTTCAACTTGTGCATTTAAACGGCTTCACATCTAGTGGGGAGAACTTTTCATGTGCCTCCCAACAGTGATTTGTTGCATTTGTACTTAACAAGAGACCCTCTAGTCTCTTAAACAAAATATATAGTGTTACTCTGTTCCCTAAAATCTTGCCTTTCATTGTAAAGTTTGGGAAAGGCTATGACATAATAATTAAGCCTTAAAATGGAATCAGCAGATATTAACGCTTAATGATTGAATCAGAGAGTTTATTTTGTGGCCTTCTTTAGAGAGGGACTCCTTGCTCCTTATTAGAAACAGAAGATCAGATCAGCTATAGAACTTTCACATCACAAACCTGAAATAATGCAATTCCTATGAACATATAAACACACCAACAAAATCCTCAGATCATCCAACTTCATCCTCTGGACCCATGGAGATAGAATTGGTGAGAGAACCATTATCACAGGAAATACAGGATAGAAGAAAAACATTCTGCAATTCTGCCCGAAGATGAAGAAATGTGGTAGGAAGGTTAAAACTCCAAACCTATCTGCCGCTAATTCTGTACAACATAATCATTATTTTTTCTCCATTTCAATGCAGTGGGACCACAAAAGAAAAACAGCTGAAACACTTCTTGATTCAGGAGCATCAAGCAACTTCATTCATTCGTCTCTTGAATTCAATAAAATATCCTGCATTAAAAAAAAACAACACAGTTTTCTGTATCTGTTAGAATTGTTGATGGTTCTTGTATTACCTCAGGTCCAATTTCTTTTAAAACTATTCCTCTCAGAAGGACAAATAAGAACAATAATTCGGAATTCATATTTTTTTGATGTAATGAAGTTTCCTCTCTTCCTTGTCATACTAGGTATTCCTTGGTTAGTACAACACTATCCCAACATCAATTGGTCCCCTATGGAGGTTCAGTTTACCTCCCAACTATTGTACTTCTAAATTATGTTATTTTATGTTATTTTCTATTCCACTTCTGAGGAAAACATTCCGCAATAGTATCTTCCGTAAAAAAGAAACAAAGGCACTCCTTCCCCACAGGTCTTATGACTGCCCAATTGATTTGTTACTTGTGTCTTCCATACCTTTGGACATTGATACACAGTCTCTGAATCCACATTGGTTATATTCAGAGATAAAACAAAGATTTATTATACCTTCCACCTTACCAGCTGGAGCCGGTTTTCTTTGTTCTGAACAAGGATTATACAGCTTGACTATAATTAATAACAAATAGTTGAACAAATGTACCATAAAAACAGATTGCCCTTAATTCCTGAATTCATTGAAAGGGTGAAAAAAGCAATAGTATTTAGACCTTAGAAGTGCCTACAATCTCCTAGGTATAAAAGAATGTGACAAGTGGAATATATTCAAAACATGCTATGGTCTGTTTGAATATCTTTTCATGCCTTTTGGGCTATGTAATGATACTTGATACTTTGCAACTTTCCAACAGTTTGTAAACGATATCTTTAGGGGATCTTCTTGTCATTTGTGTTGTCATTTACTTCGTTGACATGCTCATACACTGATCAGCCACAGCATTAAAACAACTGACGGGTGAAGTGAAGCAGGAAAAATGTACAAGTGAAAAGATCTGAGTGACCAAATAATGATGGCTAGACGACTGGGTCAGAAACATTTATAAAGGTGTCAGAACACACAGTGCGTCACAGTTTGCTGTGTATGGGGCTGCATAGCTGCAGACTGTTCAGAGTGCCCAAAGCACTGTCAAAGGGAACGTGAGCGTCAAAACTTAACCATGGAGCAATGGAAGTAGATTGCCTGAAGGTTGGTCTGATGAATCACATTTTTTTTAGATCAGGTGGATAGCAGGTTGCATGTGTGTCGTTTCTCTGAGAAAGAGATGGCAGCAGGATGCACTATGGGAAGAAGGCAGGCTAATGGAGGCTGTGTTATACTCTGGGCAATGTTCTTCTGTGAAACTTTGGGTCCTGGCATTCATGTGGATGTTACTTTGACACATAACACCTACCTAGAGATTGTTGCAGACTTTGTACACCCCTTCATGGCAATGTTGTTACCTGATGGCAGGATAATGCACACTGCCACACTGCAAAAATTGTTCAGGAATGGTTTGGGTAACATGACAAAGAGTTCAAGGTGTTGCCTTGACCTCCCAATTCCCCAGATCTTAATCCAATTGAGCATATGTGGGATCTGCAAGAAAAACAAATCAGATCCATGGAGGTCCCACCTCGTAACTTGCAGGACTTAAAAGATCTGCTGTAATATATTGGTACCAGATACCACAGGACATGTTCAGAGGTCTTGTGGATTCCATACCTCAAAGCATCAGAGCTCTTTTGGCATCACAAAGGGGGCCTACACATTATTAGGCAGGTAAGATGGGTTTAATGTTGTGGTTGATTAAACACGTGAGATGGGTACTGTCCAGATTACAAATCCATCACTTCTAAATAAAATCAGAAAAATGTATTTCTGAATCCAACACACTCTTGTTCTTTGGCTATAAGATTTCCCCCTCAGGTGTTCACATGGATGATTCCAAAGTAAAATGTATACTGAAACGACAAACAAACAAACACCATAAACTCAGTGCTCTGATCGTGTAAATTACTTAACTTCAATCAATCTGCAGCCTCCCAGGATCGTTATCCACAACAAACGATCTTTACATATGCATAAAACCACAGACAGAAATGGGATACGGCTGTACAGTCTATAGCGAGAACATATAAAGAAAAAACACAATAGTGTAATACAGTAGATACAGTAAATTGTGCGCTTTAAATGGATGCACTCACAAGATGATGGAAATAGAAGAGCATTCACAAGGTGCCTCCCCAGATAGTATAGGGGGCTGGTGGTTCCCCTTATCGATGTAGAACAACCAATGGAACATGGGACTCCAGGTAATTAGTAGTAGAAAAAACAATTATTTTCTTTTCTTAAAAAGGTGAAAAAACACCATAAGAATAAAGATTAAAAGTGCAGCAATAGGTCCAACGCGTTTCGTTCAAACAAGAACTTCATCAGGGACCACACAATAAAAAAATCACAAGCAATATCACAGATTGTAAAATAACATATCCTACTTTCCCCTTAACAGAATCTCTATAAATAGGGCTAATCCCAGTGTCCCATTGGTCCATGATGTAGGAGTGTCCAATAGCCAGCTCTTCGTTGGTCCAGGGGTGATATCCTCCAGCTGATGATATTTTCGGCATTTAGATGATTCAAATTAGGCGCGTTCAATAAGAAAGCCGAAACCGGAAGTGGACGTCAACCTTCACGTCCGCGTTCCACATGCGTTCCAAATGCGTTCAGTGCTCTATCTTAGCCAAATCAGCAAGGAGCCATCAATATAAATAATCATAAGAACGGCTAAAAAGCCCAAGAGTGTTAAATAAACTAAATACAATTAATCTCTAAATAAAAAAAGAAAAATGAATTAGTGTATAAGATATACAACAACCATATTAAACTAGTTCATATAGAACTTCAACAAATATTTTATAAATATATGTAACAATATCCTACACCCTTACATAATGTCATGCATATCTGTTTAAAGTGACAGACACCTCCTTATTCAATATAAACTAAAACATAATCAATTCATTCCTAAAAATGTTCCCTCAATACAAGTAATTATTGTTTTATAATATATAACCTAATTAGTACACATAACTGTATTATATAAAACTTTTTTTTTTTTAATATTATTTTATTATTTATTTTATATTGATTATAATTGCCTCTTTTCTCCCCATATATTTACACTGCTGAAACTACTCATATTTCTAAAGGTACATATGGAATAATTACAAGAAAAGGGGAGACCCAAGAATCAATCCAAGAAACACACTAAATCAATCCCAATATTCAGACCCCTAGGTTCAAGGGTCTTTAATTTATGTATCCAAAAGGTTTCCCTTTGGGATAACTTTTTGACCCTATTGCCTCCCCGCCAGTAGGGAAGGACATGTTCAATACCCATACACTTAAATTCTCTAAACGAAAAGAAAAGACAATTGTTACAATGAGCCGAGACCGAATGGGTAACCAGTCCCTTGCGTATATTATTTAAATGTTCCAAGATTCTGACCTTCAAGATAAGTTTCGTACGTCCTACATACTGTTTGCCACACGGACACTGCAGTAAATATACTACATAGTCCGTGTGGCAACCTATCAATGATTTAATCTTAAAAGTTTCCCCTGTAATGTAACTAATGAATTCCTTAGTTCTCCCCATAAGGGCAGTAGTACAAGCTTTGCAAGCACTACATCCCCTAAAACAACCCGATTAGGGGGATCCATTAGATCTATTTATTTTAATAGCATAGCTAGGGGCTAGCATATTCTTAAAGTTCTTATTCTTCTTAAAGATCACCATCGGACATTCAGACAAGGAATTACCCAAAATAGGGTCTTGTTGTAAAATGGGCCAAAAATCACTTAAGCTCCTTTTAATCTTAAAATGATCAGTATTATATTGGGTGACAAAAGCTGATTTAAAATTCGTATTCCCCACAGTTTTGGGGGCTTTGTCCTCCAAAAGTTTACCCTGTTCAAGAAGACCAATTGATCGAATTTCTTTTTCCAGAGTGTTCTTTGTAACCCCTTGCACATAGTTTATTTTTTATATGGGAAGATTGAATCTGGTTACCCATTCGGTCTCGGCTCATTGTAACAATTGTCTTTTCTTTTCGTTTAGAGAATTTAAGTGTATGGGTATTGAACATGTCCTTCCCTACTGGCTGGGAGGCGATAAGGTCAAAAAGTTATCCCAAAGGGAAACCTTTTGGATACATAAATTAAAGACCCTTGAACCTAGGGGTCTGAATATTGGGATTGATTTAGTGTGTTTCTTGGATTGATTCTTGAGTCTCCCCTTTTCTTGTAATTATTCCATATGTACCTTTAGAAATATGAGTAGTTTCAGCAGTGTAAATATATGGGGAGAAAAGAGGCAATTATAATCAATATAAAATAAATAATAAAATAATATTAGTTTTATATAATACAGTTATGTGTACTAATTAGGTTATATATTATAAAACAATAATTACTTGTATTGAGGGAACATTTTTAGGAATGAATTGATTATGTTTTAGTTTATATTGAATAAGGAGGTGTCTGTCACTTTAAACAGATATGCATGACATTATGTAAGGGTGTAGGATATTGTTACATATATTTATAAAATATTTGTTGAAGTTCTATATGAACTAGTTTAATATGGTTATTGTATATCTTATACACTAATTCATTTTTCTTTTTTTATTTAGAGATTAATTGTATTTAGTTTATTTAACACTCTTGGGCTTTTTAGCCGTTCTTATGATTATTTATATTGATGGCTCCTTGCTGATTTGGCTAAGATAGAGCACTGAACGCATGTGGAACGCATTTGGAACGCATGTGGAACGCAAATGGAACGCGGAAGTGAAGGTTGACGTCCACTTCCGGTTTCGGCTTTCTTATTGAACGCGCCTAATTTGAATCATCTAAATGCCGAAAATATCATCAGCTGGAGGATATCACCCCTGGACCAACGAAGAGCTGCCTATTGGACACTCCTACATCATGGACCAATGGGACACTGGGATTAGCCCTATTTATAGAGATTCTGTTAAGGGGAAAGTAGGATATGTTATTTTACAATCTGTGATATTGCTTGTGATTTTTTTATTGTGTGGTCCCTGATGAAGTTCTTGTTTGAACGAAACACGTTGGACCTATTGTTGCACTTTTAATCTTTATTCTTATGGTGTTTTTTCACCTTTTTAAGAAAATATAATAATTGTTTTTTCTACTACTATTCACCTGGAGTCCCGTGTTCCATTGGTTGTTCTACATCGATAAGGGGAACCACCAACCCCCTTATACTATCTGCATAGGCACCTTGTGAATGCTCTTCTATTTCCATCATCTTGTGAGTGCATCCATTTAAAGCGCACAATTTACTGTATCTACTGTATTACACTATTGTGTTTTTTCTTTATATGTTCTCTCTATAGACTGTACAGCCGTATCCCATTTCTGTCTGTGGTTTTATAAAATGTATACTGAGTTGACTTATTCCAAAAAAAAATAAAAATAAATTATTACATAGTTTTTTTTAGGATAAGCACATTTTTACAGGCAATTTATTAAAACCTTTTCCTTTATTGCAAAACCTCTGACCTTGCTAAATGGTGAAAATTCATGGTTTCTGTGGAGTCCAGGAAGAATTTGGTATTTTGAAATCTATTTTCACAGAAAAGTTCTCCCAGTCATGCTCTACATCCTATCGCATTTTATTACGTTTTAACTCAAACAGCATCAAATTATCCATTCGGTGAGCTTGAACTTTGCACTTTCAAAACTGCTTTAAAACAATTGGAGGTTACCAATACACCTATTATCATACACACAGACTACCAAAACTTGGAATACCTAAAGAAAAGTAAAATGTTATCATCCCGACAGATCTGTTGGAGTTGGTTCTGTGACAAAACTATGTACTTTATTCTCCCAGTTACTTTCCCTGTGTTCGGTAGAAGGATCTACCGAACACCTACCACCCCTCTGGCTCATTAACTTGAAATAAACCACAAACTTAAGGGCTCTGTCTGTGTTACCATGGTTTGTATAACCGAACAATGCATGCTGGAGAAAATGGCGGCCATCTTGACGCACAAAAGCAGGCAGCGGTACTGGGTCGTTGAGTGTCCGGAATGCTAAGTCGGGCACTCGACTTTGCGAAACCCGGCAAATTCACACGAACGCCTGCTTCTTTCCATGACAAGCCATGAGGCAAACAATCACTACCTATGAGCCAGGGGAACCATTCATCTTTTTGTTCGTTTTGGAACTCCCGAAATTGACTGATCACTACAACTAATTCTATGGAACTAATTTGGGCAGGCACCACATGAGCGGTCCGTCAAAACTTTACACTGGTGGCGATTCGGCTGTGCTAGTGAGATTTGAGTGCAATTTGGAGAACTTGGGTGCTCAGATCCAGGCTAACCAGGGATATAATATTTGTGGGGGTTCCTCTATGTATTACGTGTATTTTTAATATTTTGTTTTATGATCTGTAACTCTAGTGCGTGAGAGATAATTAGTTTAAGCAAAGTACACTAAATTCTCTCCCAGACACAGATACCCCTGGCCGTGTTGTGGGAGTGTCATGGGCGTGTTGTGGGAGTGTTATGCTATGCCTTGCTTGAGACCCGTGTATAAAAGTGGGCCATCTGGCCATAATAAAACATTCCTGTTGTACCCTTCATCAAGTCTCAACTGATATTTGGGTATGCGAATGACGAACCGCTGGATTTATTCATATGACTAACTTGGATTTCAGGAAAGTACGAATCAATGTAGTATTCGAACATGCTAGAATCACTAAGTCCCTAGCATTTTGGGAGTATACGGAACGAATTAAGTATACGAAATACAAGGCGTTCATTACAGGTTCTTTGACAGATTTAATTTGCAAATTGTATATCGTCCAGGATGAAAAAATGTGAAGGCTTTTGTATGGAGTACTGAGAATCTAGGATTATTTTTTTCTTTTATACTCTAAATTGAATGACACAAGTATGTACTTTATATAAATTGCAGTTTATTAAGTACAAAGTCTGGACATAGAGCCTTTCTGCTGTTTGTCCTCTCTATTTTTTCTTTTATATTCTTATATTCTGAATGACACTAGTATGCATGTTAGCTCAACTGTGCTCAATGAAATGCAAATTAGATATTTCCGTGACTTCCTCCACAATCTGTGTCTAAATTGTATTCTTGAATTTTAAGTTGCATTAAGTTAGACTCTTGAATTTCCTTTAAATTGCTAATTAAGATATATTCCCAAATATCCCTACATTTTTCTGCACATATCCTAAGTTGTATTTGTGAATTCTAAGTTTATTAAGTTATTTTCCCAAATTTCTTATAAGTTGCAAAATAAGATATATCACTAGTGATGTCCCGAACGGTTCGCCATGGACGGCGAACATATGCGCTGTTCGGTCCGCCCCCTATGTCATCATTGAGTACATTTTGACCCTGTACCTCACAGTCAGCAGACACATTCCAGCCAATTAGCAGCAGACCCTCCCACCCAGACCCTCCCACCTCCTGGACAGCATCCATTTTACATTCACTGTGAAGCTGCATTCTTAGTGAGCTGTCCAGTAATTATTTATTGCACTTATCAGCATCCCCAAACTCCTTAACAGTCATTGAATTTGTCACTGAATTCGGACCAAATATCCACTGAATGCTCAGAAAAGGAGTTAGATGGAATCAGACAGAGAATCCTGAATGAGTGATAAAACCTGCCTCCTCCCTTTGTCCTTGCATTATGCATGAGAGGGCTTTAAATAAAGGCAAGGAAATACTAATTTACACAAGCTATTGATAACGCTCTTTGGACAGGGTGAAACGCATTTTGCAAAGACTTTAACTCACAAGAAGGAAAAATATAGTATTCAACTACAAGAGGAGCCTCTCCTGAACTTTGCTAAGAAAAGTAAAACCGGGGAACGGACTGGCACTAGATAGGTATCATTTCCTCTGGCAATTATCTGCTATTGAGTTCAGAATAAGGAGAAATAGAGCTACTGAGTCTTTGAATGCTGCAGTACTTGATTTGCTGCTAATTTCTTACTTAAATCACACATCTATGGGAAAATGGAAACACCATAATTTTTAATCTAAAGGTCTTAACCTATATGATTTTACCTCTATTGGTTTTATGCGTTTAACTTTTTGGCCATAAGGAGACAGTTTTACTGTGTTTTTTTTAACTGTTTATTTAAGTACTGGTCTCCTCAATAGCGCAGTCCCATATATTTTAGTTTTGTTCTCTGTACATGCTGTTGTACATTCAATAGGCTTGAGGTTTGTCCCTATAGGTAGTTTAGACTAACTACACTCCTCTTGTGTTTTATTGCTTTACTATTTTACCTAAATTCGTTGCCCTTAGAGGTAATTGAGCATTACTACATACATATATATATATATCTCTATCTATCTATCTATCTATCTATCTATCTATATATATATATATATATATATATATATATATATATATATATAGTAGAGATTGTAGCCGTATTAGTCCAGTGATGTAGATGTAAAAAACAGATAAAATTTGTATCTTGTAATACCTTTTTTAATAACAAGCTTTCGGGAGAACCTCCCTTTCTCAAGTCTGAAGCATTTCAGAAATGCTAAGAATAAGAATAAGTAAATTATGCACTTACACTTTCCGGGAGCTTGAATTCAGCTCTGACTTAAACGCCTGGGCAGAATGATGAGGATATAGTGCAGTGCAGGCTCTTCATGTAGTTCTTGTGGCAGTGGGTATACTCATAAAAATCTGGACGACAAATAGAAATATGTGGTGTCGTATGTCAAGCTAATTAGCAAAAGTAGGTGAACATAAAAGGTGTACACTCACACATTATGGAGCCTAAGTACTGGCTCCAGAAATTTCACATGAAGTGGTATGATCCCCACTCTAGCATATAGGTGCTATGGATCGGTCTCCATGGATATATAAAAGAGAAGTAAAACCACAATAGTGTACATTGTACTTTAGAGTGTAATACACAATAAAATGATAAAAACATACTCATACCTGTTAGAGCAAAGTAAGATATGCTCAATCCAATAGGCATAGGTGGTATTATCCCCACCAAGGATATGTAGCTCAGGAATCCAGCAACAGAAAATCAGATCCAATAAAAAAGTACTTTTATTGATAATATATTATACACTTAAATATATATATACAAAAATAAAAAATGAGGATGCACTCACAGGACTTAGTTATAGTGAAAAAAGTGACTTTTAATTATTCCATGTGAAATGTACAAAAAAATCAATCGACGTTTCGACCCTGACGGGTCTTTTTCAAGATCTTCACTATAACTAAGTCCTGTGAGTGCATCCTCATTTTTGATTTTTGTATATTTCTGGCGTTTGGGATATAGCACCCAGGCTATTTGTTCCTATTTATTACTTAAAGGAGAGTGCCAAGCATCCTGTTTTTTGTAACAGTAACAGTAATAATGCTATGTTGTGATGTATGGGGCTACAGCCCACAAGATGCCGATCAAGAACCACATCAAAATTGGTTCACAAATAACATCCTGTAACGAAATCCCCTATTCACAGCCTGCACGAACAAGCCTGTTCGGTTATTTGGAGCATTACAACAGGATTTCGTGAAAATATCAAATAATGCGAACAAACTACCGAACCACCGACCTCCCACTGAGGTCGTGTGGCACTCATTGACCACCCTGACTGTTGCGATTAACCACAAACTAATTGGTATAGCGGGTGGTCCGCGTTCACCTCCCGAACACGTGGCAATCGCCATTTTGGTTTTGTCGAACGCACTGCGGCAAATGGTGAGGATTCCCTGGAACTGATTTCAGCGACATATTTTGTCGAACGCCGCTGCTACCTTCACCCCTCCTCGTTCATACGGTGGAACCATACGAATGAAGGGATAATACTTCATTCGTGCGTTAAAGTATGCGAAAGTGATCGACCCCAGATAGCTATAATAGAGGACTGGCAATCGGTTACAAACACACGAACGGCCAGGGAAAGTCGAACTTCAGTCGACGATTCTGGGACCTGTGTTCGTGGGATCTGAGCGCTATTCGCCTAGAATATGCACTCAGATCCAAGCTATCTGGGGATGTGTGGAACTTAAAGTTTATGTTATATAAAAAGAAAGTTATGTATTTTTATTCTGTTTTTGCTAAATACAAAAAGGCATGTTTCTTTCCTTCTGGAGATAATTACGGCTCTCTCTGCTACCTTAATCTAATTATCTCCAGGAGGGGAAAGAGGGAGTGATTTGTGTAAAGGGGAGTGTTTATCCTATAGCCACTGTGATTGGCTACTGTATTACTTCTGTCCCAGTCTTCCATCTGGTCCCCTAGGGGAGTGTCCACCAGGTGGAAGACCTGCATAAATACCGGGCGGGTAGCCCACAGTAAATCAGATCGTTTTACCCCTTCATGAAGTCTCGACTCATGTTTGGGGGATTGGAAGCTATAATCACTCTGTTTCAGCGGGATTTCGGGAGAAGCTGCAAGGATCATCGCTGCACGTATGCAAGGATCCTTTACACTGGTGGCAAGCGGCGGGATTTCCTCCCGAACGGACGTAACGAATTGAAACAAGCAGTGAATGGCGCATAGATACGAACGGTTGAAACGAACTACACTGAAGGAACAGCTGGAAGCTCGAGGCATAGTGGCAAGCAACAAACCGAAAGCCACGTTAATAGCCGAACTACTGGAGAGCGATCAAACCGGCGAACCACAAATGGCGAATACAGAGGAATCAGAGTTCCAGAGGGATGTGAGATGGAGACTCAGCCTGGTAGGACCTAACCCGGCACCAGAGATCGTGGTACAGATCTTGGCACAAGCTACAGAATCCCAGAACGCCAAGGAAGCACGAGAAGCCAGAGACAGATCACCTCCAGTGGATATAATGTCGCTATCTGGATCTACAATGGGGCGTCAGCGGAAAATTAACTACGCTGCATTTAAAAGCTTCGTGGAAGGTGAGATGGATATTGATAACTACTTGCAAGATTTTGAAAGACAATGTGTATTAGAAAATTTGGAAAGAGCTAACTGGGCTGCAGTAATAGGTAGCAAATTATCAGGAAGAGCAGCCGAAGCGTTGAGAGCTGTGCCAGATGGGGATATACAAAACTATGACAAGATAAAAGAGATTTTGTTAGCCCGGTATGCTGTAACCCCTGAAGCCCATAGAAGGAAGTTCAGGGCTCTCAGAAGACAAGGAAAAGATTCATATACGGAGTGGGCATTTCGTATGCAACGCGCTGCCAGTAATTGGATGCAGGGGAATCAGGCAACTACTCTAGAGGATGCCGTACAATTGTTATTACTGGAACAATTTTTTGATTATACCCCAGCGGAGGTGAGAGACTGGGTCAGAGACAGAAAGCCAAAAACGGTGGAAGAGGCAGCAAGGCTGGCAGATGAATTTCATGAGAGCCGGCGGATGGATGGCAACCGAGGGGCCCAGAGCCAGCGGCCTGCCTCTGCCCCGCCAACTATGCCCCAGAGGGTACCACCTCCAGGGGGCAATACCACAACCCCGGGGTACCAAAAGACCGCTCCAATGTGTTATGGGTGCAAACAAGTGGGGCACATCAAACCTAATTGCCCACAACGCACTACAGACCGCTAGGGGCGGGCACCGATACCACCAACAAAAGCAGCTGCACACTGTGTGCAGGAGGATTACAACCCTCTGACTCAAGAGACACCCAGTAGCAATAGTGAAAATTGGGCCACCTTGCATGAGGTGAACCCTGTCCAAGCGGCTGGGGATAACAGGGCGCATCATCGCCAGTCGGTAAAACTCAATGGGCAAGAAGCTCGGGGACTAAGAGACAGTGGAGCTACGATTACCTTGGTTCAGCCACACCGAGTCACCCCGACCCAGCACACCGGACGCACCATTGCTGTAAGGGTGGCCGGAGGGGCAATTCACAAGTTACCAACCGCCCGGGTTCACATTGATTGGGGTTCAGGGGCCAAGGCCGTGGAAGTGGGCATCATGCCAGATTTGCCCGCGGAAGTATTACTGGGAAACGATCTAGGATGCCTGACGTCCCAATTGGCAGCCTGCAGTATCGAAGGAGCACTACCTGTTACCACCCGGCAGCAATCCCGAGCTATGGAAGCCTCCCCCTCAACCCATGACCAGGTGAGCAATAACCCTCTGACGATTTCCCCTGACCACACTTCTTACTGGGGTACACCTCAAGACTTTGAGCAAGCCCAACGGGAAGATCCCACTTTAAAAGGGTATCGGAGGGAGGCAGAACAACCCCAGGGAGACGGAGATCAGGCAAGGTTTAGCTGGGAAAAGGGGTTACTGTACCGAGTGACTGGGGGAACAGGGACAGGAGCAGGCCAGGTAGAAAAAAGACAGTTAATAGTGCCCCGTAAGTATCGAGTAGAACTGTTACGGATTAGCCACGATATTCCCCTAGCAGGTCACTTGGGCATTAAAAAGACGAGAGACAGACTCACCCAGTCCTTTTTTTGGCCAGGGGTCACTAGAGATTTGCAGGATTATTGCAGGACCTGCGAAGTATGTCAAAAGGTAGGGAAGAGAGGGGATCACCCCAGGGCAAAACTACGTCCCCTACCCATTATTGAGGAACCATTTTTCCGAGTGGCAGTCGATTTAGTCGGGCCACTCAGTAAACCCAGTCCATCCGGTAAGAAATACATTCTTACTGTGGTGGACTACGCTACCCGCTACCCCGAAGCTATAGCCCTGTCAAATATACATGCAGAAACGGTAGCGGAAGCCCTAGTTCAGGTGTTCACTAGGGTGGGATTCCCTAGAGAGATAGTGTCAGATCAGGGAACCCAATTCACCGCGGTGGTTACCCAGCAGCTCTGGCAGAGCTGTGGGGTAAAACCCATATTAAGTTCTCCCTATCACCCCCAAACCAACGGCCTCTGCGAACGCTTTAATGGCACCCTTAAGCAAATGCTCATCACGTTCACAGAGACCTGTAGGAATTGGGAAAAGTTCCTCCCTCATTTGCTCTTTGCCTATAGGGAAGTTCCACAGGAGTCCACCGGATTCTCCCCGTTCGAGCTATTATACGGGAGACGGGTCCGGGGACCCCTGGATCTGGTACGGGAACATTGGGAAGGTGATATAGAACAAGCAGGTACCCCTATAGTCTCCTTTGTGTTAGAGTTGAGGGACCGACTACAGGCGCTGACCGAAACAGTTCGGGAGAACCTGCGAGCCGCCCAACAACGACAGAAGCACTGGTATGACAAAGGAGCTAGAGACCGTATATTAGAAGTAGGACAGAAGGTCCTAGTGCTTAAACCCATCAAAACAGATAAGTTGCAAGCATCCTGGCAGGGCCCCTACACGGTAATAGAGCGGATCAGTGATACCACGTACGTTGTGGCAGACTGTTCCGATGAAAGGATCCGGCGGTCCTTTCATATAAATATGCTTAAGCCATATCTTGAGAGACCAGAGGAGGTCTCCGCGGTATGCGCTCCAGCATATGAAGATAGCGAGAATATCCCCTTACCAGATATGCTTCCTCAGAAACCCACAGGAGTAGACCAGGTACAGTTGGGTCCAGCATTAGGGCCCGAGGAACAAGCTCAGGCGTCCCAACTGCTAAAGGAATTTGGGGGCATGTTTTCAGCAGCCCCAGGGTATACGACCCTGGCAGTCCACAGAGTGGAGACCCCAGGCCAGTTACCCTTGCGGCAGCAGCCTTACCGAATTCCAGAGGCAGTACGGGAAAGCATGTTAACAGAACTCCAGGACATGTTAGAGCTGGGGGTCATAGAACCGTCCCAAAGCCCCTGGGCTTCCCCAGTTGTCCTGGTTCCTAAAAAAGACGGTACCACAAGGTTCTGCGTGGACTACCGCAAGTTAAACGATCGGACCGTTACCGATGCCTACCCCATGCCCAGAGTAGACGAACTGCTAGACCGTATGGCTGGGGGGAATTATTTGACCACTATTGATTTGTGCAAGGGATATTGGCAAATCCCTTTGGAGCCTGGGGCCATTCCAAAATCGGCATTTGTCACCCCATTTGGCCTATACCAGTTTAAGGTTATGCCATTTGGGATGAAGAATGCCCCAGCTACGTTTCAAAGGATGGCGGACCGGCTCCTAGAGGGATTTCAGGGCTTCGCTTGTGCGTACCTGGATGATATAGCTATCTTCAGTGGCACTTGGGAAGCCCACCTGGAGCACATCTCAGTAGTGCTCAACCGTATTCAGAATGCAGGGCTAACCTTGAAGCCTGAGAAATGTCACGTGGGCATGGCTGAAGTCCAATATTTAGGCCACCGAGTAGGGTCAGGGAAACAGAGACCAGAGCCCGCTAAGATTGAGGCCATTACCCAGTGGCCCCAACCCAGGACAAAAACCCAGGTCATGGCATTCCTAGGCACCGCAGGTTATTACCGGAAGTTTGTAGCGGAATACAGTGCCCTTGCCAAACCCTTGACAGACCTCACCAAAAAGTCCCTACCCCGACAGGTAATCTGGTCCCCTGAGTGTGAGGAGGCGTTCCAGAAACTCAAGGCTGCGTTAAGTGCATCTCCTGTGTTGGCGGCACCTGACCATACTAAAAGGTTTCTCGTCCACACAGATGCCTCAATGTTTGGACTGGGAGCAGTATTGAGCCAGGTGGGAGACGATGGCATGGATCACCCGGTAGCGTATCTGAGCCGAAAACTGCTACCCCGAGAAGTCAGCTATGCCACTGTGGAGAAAGAGTGTCTGGCATTAGTTTGGGCACTTAAGAAGCTACAACCCTACCTGTATGGGCGCTCCTTCACAGTGCTGACGGACCACAACCCCTTAATTTGGCTTAACAGAGTAGCTGGTGACAACCCCAGACTACTCAGATGGAGCTTGGCGCTGCAACCCTACAACTTTACAATGCAGTATCGCCCCGGGAAACAGAATGCCAATGCTGATGGCCTGTCCCGACAAACGGAACTGGAAAAGTAATATTTTTTTTTTTGTTTGTTCTTCCTGGGCTACCGGACATCCCTTAGCCGACCCGTTAGGGTCTACGCAGGTATGCCGTTCCATGGGACTAAGGGGGAGCTGTGTAACGAAATTCCCTATTCACAGCCTGCACGAACAAGCCTGTTCGGTTATTTGGAGCATTACAACAGGATTTCGTGAAAATATCAAATAATGCGAACAAACTACCGAACCACCGACCTCCCACTGAGGTCGTGTGGCACTCATTGACCACCCTGACTGTTGCGGTTAACCACAAACTAATTGGTATAGCGGGTGGTCCGCGTTCACCTCCCGAACACGTGGCAATCGCCATTTTGGTTTTGTCGAACGCACTGCGGCAAATGGTGAGGATTCCCTGGAACTGATTTCAGCGACATATTTTGTCGAACGCCGCTGCTACCTTCACCCATCCTCGTTCATACGGTGGAACCATACGAATGAAGGGATAATACTTCATTCGTGCGTTAAAATATGCGAAAGTGATCGACCCCAGATAGCTATAATAGAGGACTGGCAATCGGTTACAAACACACGAACGGCCAGGGAAAGTCGAACTTCAGTCGACGATTCTGGGACCTGTGTTCGTGGGATCTGAGCGCTATTCGCCTAGAATATGCACTCAGATCCAAGCTATCTGGGGATGTGTGGAACTTAAAGTTTATGTTATATAAAAAGAAAGTTATGTATTTTTATTCTGTTTTTGCTAAATACAAAAAGGCATGTTTCTTTCCTTCTGGAGATAATTACGGCTCTCTCTGCTACCTTAATCTAATTATCTCCAGGATGGGAAAGAGGGAGTGATTTGTGTAAAGGGGAGTGTTTATCCTATAGCCACTGTGATTGGCTACTGTGTTACTTCTGTCCCAGTCTTCCATCTGGTCCCCTAGGGGAGTGTCCACCAGGTGGAAGACCTGCATAAATACCGGGCGGGTAGCCCACAGTAAAGCAGATCGTTTTACCCCTTCATGAAGTCTCGACTCATGTTTGGGGAATTGGAAGCTATAATCACTCTGTTTCAGCGGGATTTCGGGAGAAGCTGCAAGGATCATCGCTGCACGTATGCAAGGATCCTTTACACATCCTTTGTATGATTTCTATATATCTCGCTCCAATGATATGTGGCTCCCGGCTGGGAAGAACACTGACTACCGAAATCCCTGTATCTGCTTGTAAAATCGTGCCTTTTACAATACCTTGCAAATGTTTATCCTGTCTCATGTCACGAACACTGTTTATGTATGAATTGATAAATAAAGAATAAAAACAAAAAAGAGTAGACAGGCTAATCTGCTGTTCTGATTGCAACAATCACACAGTTTGTGTCTCCAGGGTGCTCGGGTAAGTCATGTTGCTAACAGAGTGGAGGGAATTTGGGGAGGGTCTGAGAATTACCCGGCTGTCATGGTCCATATAAGTACCAATGATAAAGATGGAGGACCTTAAAGAATGAGTCAGAGAATTAGGTAGCTAGCTTAAGAAGGGGACCTTCATGGTGGTATTTTCTGAGAAATTACCTGTGTTGTGCGCTACAGTGGAAATGCAGCAGGAGATTAGAGTCAATGCGTGGCTGAAGTCTTGGTGTATGAAGAAGAGTTTGGGGTTTTTAGAGCACAAGGCCAATTTTGTGTTTGGGTACAATCTTTATAGCTGTGATGGATTGCACCTGAATTGAACAAGGTCTTTTGTGCTGGTGGAGAGAATAGCTACAAGGTTGGAGAAGGCTTCAAACAAGTAGGGAGAGGTGGGGCAAAGAAGGCAGATAGTATAGAAAAGAGAGTTAATTTAGCTGAAGTCAAAGAGTGTAGAGATGGGGAAGTGGTACAATTAGCAGACAGAGCAAGAAGTTATTAATTACATGGTGTTCAGATAAGTTTCAAGAAACAAATATATTGTATTAGCATACAAGGAACAGTATGACATAATTGGGATTATCGTGTCTTGGTGGAATGAAACACTTGATTGGATTATTATTTAAATGGATATACATTATTTAGAAAGGTTCAGTACATTGAAAAGGTGTAGGGTATGTTTTTATATTAAACCTGATTTGAAGCTCAATGTTAGAAATTGTATGTGATGATACAGTTGATGATGTGTAAGCCTTATGGGTAGAAATATGAATAGCAGGAAACAGGAATATGTAGGAATATGTTACAAGTCCCCAAACATTCATACTGATGGGGAAGAGTAACTGCTATCTCAAATTAATAATGCTGCACAACTGGTTAAATTGTTAATCATGGGAGACTTTAATTATGCAGGCATTCATTTTGCCAGAGGGACTAGTAGCATAGTTAAGGGAAAAATATTTTTTACCTTAATAAATGATGACTTTATGTCTCAAATAGTAGAAGCGCTAACTAGGAGAGATGCTTGTTTGGATCTTGTCATAACTGTTGACTTATTTTCAAATATTTAAGTGAGGGAGCACTTGGGAATTTGTGACCATAATATGGTATAAACATGTGCAATTCATTTCGGTTCGAATTTAAATTTGGATGCATTTCCACAATTCGGACATTCCGATGCTTCCGAATGTCCGAATTGCTGAAGTGCCGAAATTAACTGAATTGCCGAAGTGCCGAATTTCGGAAGCGCTGAACCGAACCAAATTGCCGAAGTATTGAATTTCGGAAGTGCCAAAGTGCTTCGGATTTCTGAAAAAGTGGCAAAACAGGAGAGGGAGGGAAAATTAAGGGAATGATGACAGGAATCTAACCATACCCCTAATCCCTAACCCAGGGGTTAGGCATAAGGGTAGGGGTTAGGTTAGGAGTAGGTTTGGGGGTAGGGGTAAGGTTGGGGGTAGGGTAAGGGGTTGGGTTAGGGTTGGGGGTAGGGGGTAAGAAAAATAAGGAGAGTAACAGAATAATCAGACGAGTGGTCTGGGAAGGAGAAGGAAGAATTAACGAGAAACAAAGTCAAGGGTCAAGGAAGCTAGAAATTATGGATAACCAGAGACAAGCCGAAGTCAGATACCAGGAAACACACAAGTTTACAGAATGCACTCTCAGGCTACAATAGACCACGACAGGGCAAGGAAATTATGTAGGAGGGAGGTATAAATAGGGCTAAGAGAGATCTGATAGGCTAGGTAAGAGAATAGGAGAGATTATAAAAGGGTTACCAGGATTGTTTCAAAAATGGTACTATTGCTTTAAGATGCCGCGCATGCATGCCGCACGTCCATGGTCGCGCGCACCCGGCGTGCGCTGCGTGCGCTGTGTCGGAAGCTGTCAGAGCCAGGAGGAGCAGAGCGGATGGCGGGACCGGAGCGGCGTGGGCCGCGCGGAGGTATGACAGGGACATTGAGAGACATTGGGACACTGGGAGACATGGGCACACTGAGATACTAGGGAACACTGGGAGACCTGGGACACTCAGACACTAGTGGACACTGGGAGGCATGGGGACACTGGGTGACTTTGAGACACGAGGGGACACTGGGAGACATGGGGCACTGTGATATATAGGGGACACTGGAGACTTGATAAATGCCCCGGTACAGGTCAAAACGGTGCGGTGTCCAATAAACCTGCTTAAATCTATCATAGTGAGTGTCTGAGATATTTTTCTTTTATACTAGGGGACACTGAGACACTTGGGGGCACTGTTAGACATGGAGACACTGGGAAACTAGGGGATTCTGAGAGACTAGGGGACACAGACACTAAGGACACTGAGACACTAAGAACACTGAGAGACACCAGGGACACTGGGAGACATGGGACACTGAGACACTCTGATACATAGGAGACACTGTGATATATAGGGGACACTGGAGACTTGATAAAGACCTGCGTACAGGTCTAAACGTTGCAGTGTCCAATAAACTTGCTTAAATCTATCACAATGAGTGCCTGAGATTTTTTCTTTTATACTAGGGGACACTGAGACACCAGGAGACATGGGGATACTGGGAGACTAGGGGGATTTGGGAGACTAGGGGGCTTTGGGAGACTAGGAAACACTGATACGCTGAGACACCAGGGACACTGGGAGACATGGGGATACTGAGACTAGGGACACTGGCTGGAAGACATGGGGGCACTAGGAGTCTCCCAGGTCTCAAAGTCGCCCAGTTTCCCCATGTCTCCCTGTGTCCCCCAGTGTCCCCATGTCTCTCAGTGCCCCTTAGTGGCTCAGTGTCCCCATGTCGCCCAGTGTCCTCTAGTGTTTGTATCCCCATGTCTCCCAGTGTCCCTTAGAGTCTGTGTCCCCATGTCTTCCAGAGTTCTGATGTCACTAGGACACTAGGGGACACTTAGAGACATTGGGACACTGTGAGACATGGGGACACTGAGACACTGGGAGAGACATGGGGACACAGATACATGGAGACTCTGGGAGACTAGGGACACAGACACTAGGGACACTGGGAGACATGGGGACACAGAGACACCAGGAGAAATGGGGACACAGAGACACCACGGACACTGGGAGACACCAGGGACACACGGGGACACTGAGACACTATCTGGGAGACATGGGAACACTGAGAGACTAGGGGCCACTGGGAGATATGGGGCCACTGTGTCCCTAGTGTCTCAGGGTCCCCATGTTCCCCGTGTCCCCATATCTCCCAGTGTCCCAATGTCTCAACGTCCCCAAGTCTCTCACAGTTCCCATGTCTTGCAGGCTTGGAGCTGCTCTCTGGACTATCTGTGCAGAGCTGCTCCCCCATGGATCAGTGTGTAGAGATAGGCATAGGATAGACCATGCCTGGGCAAAAATATGACTTTCTGAACCCCTTATCTGATCTGGGTGATTTTTGGATATGTTGTTCACCCAGATCAGAGCTATTACGGGGATATGTTGTGTTTGGGGGTGCTTATGAGACTTTGTAAAAATGTGTGTTTTTCTGCCTGAAGATAATTGGGTTAATACAGTATCTGACTCAATTGTCTCACAGGCAAAGGGGAGGGATTGTATGCTTGTTATGGGAGTGTTGTACATTTAATTACTGTTTTTATTGGTTTGTTAACTTGTCCATGTGCCCAACAAGGTCCATGTGGGTGTCACCCTTGTTGGGAAACTTGCATAAAAGGCCAGTGTGGCTCCATTAAAATTGAGTTCCTGCTTAACCCTCAACACGTAGCTTGGTCTTGTGATTGGAGGGGAACTGCTATATTCACACTGGGGATTGCTATACTCTTTATACTCCCCTGGATTCTAATCACTAGCTCTTGTAAGAGCTGTTCCTGTTACACTCTCTGAAGTGGGAGAGGTCTTTCCCACACGGTCCTGGATGTCAGAGGTTGGCCCAGGGTGGGAGGAAGATGGCGAGATTCCAGTTAAGCTACGGCCCTTGTGGAGTCTGCGGTGCTTGTGGTGTCCAGTGCGGTGCTTGGCATCAGCTAGGAAGCATCTGTTGGCAGAGGTGCCAGGTGATCTGTCACAGTCTTCTTTTGTAAATGGTATGCCATCATGGGGGTAATTCTCATTCCTGGGCTACCATACGCTCTCAAAGACAACATAACCAATCTGGCAAATTTTATTGTGAAAAAACGGCCTTATATTTGACCCTTTAACTTTCAAAAACACTTTAAAACTTGTACATGGGGGTACTGTTATACTCGGGAGACTTTGCTGAACACAAATATTAGTGTTTTAAAACAGTAAAACGTATTACAACAATATCATTTGTGTGTGGAAAAATGCAAAAAACGTCATTTTCACTGAAAATATCATCGCTGAGATATGTTTTACTGTTTTGAAACACTAATATTTACAACAACTGAGTAGTCTGCGAGTATCATGGTCTTATATCTAAATAATAAATTATTTTTTGCTACCTTCCTCATATCACTTCCAAGCCCACAATTGGGCTATTAGGGGTGGCAGTTGTGAGAGAGATATATTTTTGTAGGAATGCCCATTATATTCAATGGATAGATATAGTCCTGCAGAGACTTATCTATTTATGGGTTTTTACTCCTTTTCTCTCAGACATCATAGAGATAACTTGAACAGGTCTGTGCTTATATATTTGTGTTATTTTGTATAATTTCCACTTTGATATCACTTGAAGAGCTGTCTCAGTAACGAGGATACAATTTATACTAGAGTATCTATAATAAGAGACACTTTGTAGAAGATTCAATGCTATTTGTAGTTACCATTCTGTGCAATAAGCACTTTTCCTGTCTTGACGACCTCTCTAAGGGTTAATTGTATATACCTCAGTTATCTGCATTTGCTCCTCCCCCTTCTTTGTGTTGCAGCCCAATTTTATATGTTTGGTATGTATATGAGTCCCCCTTTTTTTTTTTTTTTTTTTTCAATAAACTATTTGTTGTTTTTTCATTAGAGGGAGATATCTTTGCCTGGCATATTGGACATATTGACATATTATGTATTGTGGATAACAGAATGACAGAATGATAGATTTACACATGTGGAGACGGAAGATCTCTTTACCTTGCAACATTCTGACAGGGGGAGAAGAGAGAGTGTCTGATCAGTGCGATCGTGAAGAGCAGGTTTAGGTTCTCTCTTCTGCTACCGGTCTGAAACTGAACTTGGTGCCTAATAATGCAATCTGACCAAGTTTATAAATGTTTATTAAATACTTTTCAAAGTTTTCCTTACTTTATTTTGGATTGTATATTTGTTTAAAAGTACTTGATTAGAAGTTTAAAAGAATAATTGTCAAATGATTCATGTTCCTCTAATATCGGTAAATCACACAAGCATTGAATTAAATGGTTATAACAATACTTAATAAACACAAATTACTGTCAATTAATATAGAAATGTAAACAACTACATCTAGTTAAAAGAATAAAAAAATATATACATTTCATTGGAGGAGAAAATATGTTTTTGCATCTAAAGAGAAGCTTTGCTTAGTGAACACAGTTTATCTAGTGGTTACTTTGAAATATTACATTGTGATGTCATGAAATTACCAATCTGTTAATAATAATTTGGGTATGATACAGCTTATTTTTAATAACCATATTTCATGAGTATGTCTGAAATAATATGACCTAAAAGACCTACACTGCACAGTGTGAGCAATGTTCATGATGATAATAATAAATAATTCACCTTAATACATTATCTGGCACCAAAGTGACAGTTGATGATTCCCTTGTTGCCAGACAAGCTGCTAAAAATGCTATGGTATGCTTCCAAAAATGAAAGCAAAAAGTGAGTGGTCAATTATTGACCCACTCACCACTTATGCCCTGAGAAAATCAAAGCTTTTCCACATATCCATTCTGTAGTGTCAGCGACCATCCTACAGTGCCCTATCAGCCTTTCCCATTTGCATCTGTGCCTCAGTGGGGTGTCAACCCAATTAAGAAGTGAGAAGATAGATGGTTTATGCTCTGCTGTTCCCAAATTCTGTCCAGCATGTCTAAAGTGCAGTTCCACATTGTGATGTTACATAATTACATAGTTAAATAGACTGAAAAGAGACACGTGTCCATCAAGTTCAACCTTCCCCATACCTGTTTTTTACTGTTTTGCTGTTGATAAAAATAAAAAAAAGCAAAAAAATAAAAAAAACAGTTTGGAACACTTCCAAATTTGCAACAAACTAATTCATTCTAATTCAAAAATTCATTCTTGACATCAGAATGGCAGTCAGATTTATCCTTGGATCAAAAAACTATTACCCTACAATTGAAAGATTATATCCTTGAATATTTTTGCAAGTATGCATCTAGTTGTTGTCTGAACATTTGTACAGTCTCTGATAAAACCACTTCTTCAGGTGGGGAATTACACATCCCTATTGTTCTTATGGTAAATAAAACTTTTCTTTGCCTTAGATTAAATCTTAAGGATGTGCATGGGGAAAAATTTCGGTTCGGTTTGGCTCGGCATTCTGAAATTCGGGACTTCGGCCATTCGGAACTTCAGGACTTCGACACTTCGGCAACTTTGGAATTTCGGCACTTCTACACTTCGGCCACTTCGGCAACTTTGGAATTCCCACGGAATAAGGCAGTTATCTACTAAAAGGCTGAAAGACCTAAACTGGTCTTTCAGCCAAATTTACTAATACTAAGTAAAAATTACTTAGTAAATTTTGCTCTAGTGAGCAGCTGATTGGTGGATTGAAAGTAACCAATCAGAGAGTTATGAGTCAAATTATACAGCGTGGGAAAACGCTGTGTAAAATGACACAGAGCACTCTGATTGGTGGATTTCAAGCTAACCAATCAGAGTGATGTGACAGGTAAATGTAGAGACTTACTGGTCAGTCTCTTCATTTACCTGTCAGAGCACTGTGATTGGTTGGCTTAAACCCACCAACCAGAGTGCTCTGAGCCTAACTGCAGGGCGGGGCAAGGCTTTATAAGACTTACCCCACCCTGCAGAGCTCAGTCTGCGCAGAGCCCACCATGGGTGAACATGGATTGTTTTTGCGCTCCGACAATAGGTCCCCCCCCTTATTCTAAATTTAGGGCCCCCACCCACCGCTCAGGGGTGGGGGCCGGGGGAGGACAATAGGTCCCCCTGCTTATTCTAATTTAGGGCCCCCACCCGCCGCTCAGGGGTGGGGGCTGGGGGGAGGACAAATATTCTTCTTTAGGGCCCCCACCTGCCATTCAGGGGTGGGGGCTGGGGGATGTTTTTTTTTTTTTTTACATAGGCTGTTCACTGTTTACTAGACATGCCCCTACTCGCAGTATAGCGAGCAGGGGCATAATTTACAAATACTAAGTAATCTTTACTTAGTATTAGTAAACTTGGCTGAAAGACCAATTTAGGTCTTTCAGCCTTTTAGTAGATAACTCCCTAATTCCCACGGTATTAGGGAGCTATCTACTTATTCATTCCTGTCATTACATTGACTGGCTAAGTAACTTACATTTTATATGAATGTATGTTACTTGATTGTTGTAAGTGTTGTAAGTGTAACATTCTTCATTCTTCCACTGGGTAAGTATATTAGTACTTGGGCAATACTGTGCTTCGGGACTTCTGCAATTCGGCACTTCGGTAATTCGGCTATTTGGACATTCGGGAGTATACGAACCGGACCGAAATGAATTGCACATGTATACTAAATCCCCTTTCCTCCAGTCTAGACACATGACCTTGTATCCTATGTATAGTCCTGTTTGTGAATAGATTTCCAGACAATGGTTTGTATTTGTTCAGGATATATTTGAATAATGTTATCATATCCCCTCGGAGGCGCCGTTCTTTTAAACTAAAGAGGTTTAAATTTGTTGACCTTTCTTCATAGCTAAAATGTTCAATTCCTTTCATTCATTTTGTAGCACATCTCTGCACTTTTGCTAGTGCAATAATGTCTTTTTTTAGAAGATGTGCCCAAAATTTCACAGCGTATTCAAGTTGTGGTCTTACAAGTGATTTATAAAGAGGCAAAATTATATTCTCATCCCGGAAATTAATGCCCCTTTTTATGTATGACAATACCTTACTGGCCTTAGCAACTGCCGATTGGCATTGCATATTGTTGCCTAGTTTGTTGTCTATAACAATTCCCAAATCCTTCTTGTGTGTTGTTATTCACTACCATTTAGGGTATAAGTTGCTTGTGCATTCTTCATCCCGAAGTGCATAACTTTGCATTTTTCTACATTAAATCTAATTTGTCATTTAAGTGCCCAGTCGTCCAGTCTATCTAAATCAATCTGCAGCAAATATCTTGCTCACATTACTTTACAGTTTTGTGTCATCTGCAAAAACTGAAACATGACTTTCAGTGCTTATTATTATGTGTGGGAAGCCCTCCTTTTATCTTACTCTTGCCTCAAGAGTTGGCTAGCCCTCAAACTACAGTGGAAATGTTCAGCAATCCTCCTGCAATGCTCAAACATGGTTTGCAGTAAGGCTACGATTAGTGTGCTGTCAAGCTAAGAAAGGTATGCTGGCTAGTAGAAGCATTCCATAAATCTGGGCAATCAGACTAGGGATGTTGTTAGACTGCTGTTTTGACATGGCCCTGGAATTAAATCCAACAAAATGTTCAAGAGTGTTTGGTAGACACTTCCCTGGCATAAAAAAAGAGTCCAACTGATCCTGTCCAACTTTCCTCTGTTGATGGCACTATTCTCATCATATTGCTATGCCTAATTGTGGTAGTAGTTGAAGGGATACTGCTGCTACCCCTTTTTTAAAAAATGACTGCCAACATAGTGGTTTTGCCCTGCCTTATGCTTGTGTTGAAAAATTGGTTGCTGCTTGGTGGAGTTATGCTTACTGTAACATTATTGTCTTTGACTACATTTGCACAGCACACTGTTTAAAGAAGAAAAAAAAGGGGTTGTAGACTTTTTTTTTTCATCTTCATACCCGGAAAGGAACACTGGAATAACTTGTCAGGAATAAGCGTTTCTGGTGCACCATATACAAACAGAAGAAATTGGTCAGTGCGTTGCCTGGTCTAAATGCAAAAATCAGAACAGAATAAAACAGGGTCAACATGAAGCTTAGTCCGTATTGAGAAATCAGTATAATGCGTTAATTTTTCATCATTGCTCATGTGCAGAGCGTTGGATAAGACATCATCAATAAATGTCTCTAAAATCACAGCTTGAGTCATTTAGGTTTGATCAAGGGCAAAATGCAACCTAATACATAGAATTCTACACCAGTAGCGCAATTTGACATGGATGTGCCTAATTTAAAAAACAGAGCCGCAGGATTGTGGCTAAAATGATCCAGGAATGTCATCCGAGGTATGTGTCCTGATGGTGATATGGTGTCAGGATTATAGTTGATCCAGCACTCAGAATTGTATCACACCTAAAGACTATGGATAACGTCTAACCGGACCTTAGAATGGTCAGACTTAACGTGCCAGAGAATAGTCAAAATACTTGCCGAGGTCAGGGACACAGAATGAGACGCAACGATGAGGAAAGCCAGAAGTCAAGGATACCAGAAATCAGGGAAGTCAAAACAAAGCCAAGGTCAAATACCAGAAAAAAACACGATCAGGAACACACTCTCGGATAACCAGCTAGTGGAGACCACGACAGGGCACTGTCAAAAAGGTATATAACCCTCTTTAGGCTGTTATTGGCTGTCTCTGACCCCAAAACGTGCGTGCACGTCTATGACGTGACGTCGCACGCACGTTGGCGCCATCTGTAATGTGGGCGAAGGTAAGTTTATTATAATATCCTGAACCGCAGCGGGTGGCTTTCCTAAGAACGTCGCACCCACTGGGGACCGGAACGGAGGGAGACTCCCTCCCTGCTGCACTGTTACTGTGTTTGATGTTAGGAAACACCACACAGTGTTGCACACTTGCACACTTGCACTGCACACCCTGGACTGAACACAATCAGAAAAAAAAAAATATATATATATATATATATATATGTGTGTGTGTTTTCTTTCTCCAATTTACAAAAATAGAAAAAAAAATTACTTTTAACAACTGTATATTGGTAAGCTAGTATCACACTAGGATCAGTGACTCTAGCTAGACAAGAGGATTTTTCCCCCTAACATTACAGTCCTCAAAAAAAGAATTTCCTTTCCTCCAAACATTTAACAAAAAACAAACAAACAAAAAACAACTATATATTGGTTAAATGGTAACAATCTCCTATCTACCACTCAAAGTTTTGTCTAGTGCTCCTGGCTGTACTAGCTGCTAGAAACATAATAAAGCTAAAGCTACAAATACAGAGAATTTGAGAACTCTGAGTCAAATAACGGTCAAAAGCTTAGAGAAATTCAATGACTTACCTGTCGATAAATCCCCGCTCAGGTCTCAAAATAGTTTTTGCTCACTTGAGCCATTTCAAGAGTGAACCTATACCAGTGCATATCAGACCATAAGGGCAGTCCAGAACCAATATGCCAGCCAACAGTTCTCTCTGCATGTGAGATACAGCAACACAAGACAATTGTTTTGGCCTTCTTTGGGCCTCATCAGTATAGTGTAGCTGATAGCCCTCTGGGCACAGTTAGTGATGGATCCACTTCTAGATTACCCTTTTAACTTGGGGGGAGCCATGTTAATGCATTGCAACAAAAACAGAGAATATACAAACTATGAGAACAGATGAAAGCTTAGGGAAACCTAATAGCTTGCCCTTCTGAGAATTTTACTACTGGATGAAAAAATGTATTTCCTGTCAGGACCAAATTCACATGTTCGGGGAAAATTCCCTGAACGTAGGCCAGCTCTCTAACGTGGGGAATCCCTTGAATCCCCATGCTAGAGAGCTGGTCGTAAGTGCGAACCATCGTAAAAAAGGTAGGTCGTTAAGTGAGGACCACCTGTATTAAATATTCAATCCTATTATTAATTTGCCTTTTCAAGGATATTTACACCGTTAAACTGTGCAAGTGTAGCAGCAGTTGCAGAGACACACACAGACGATCCATAGAAGTGCCTACAGTGCCCCTGTTGGTGAACTCTGGCTGTAGCGGAGTAATACAAGGTACATTTGTCATACGTTTAATCATTCAGGTATTGCCTCAAGGAAAATTGTTACAAACAGGTTCACAAGTACCCTAAGCTTCATATGTGGATACACTGTTTTCTAACAGAATGATCTATTAAGACCAATAAAGAATATTTGGGATTTATTTGCACCATTTGATGGTGATCTGCTTGTTGGTAGGACATTGCTATTTTCGTGCTTGGTTGTAGACATTGCTGAAGACATATCATACTATATTTAGCGTATTACTTTTATTTGTATTTAATTTATTTGAATATGTTTTTATAAGCTGCTCATATGAAGGGCAATATCAGGTTTTAGTGTGTTGTAATAAGTTTATGACTTTTAAAAAATTATTATTACTATTATTTATAAAGTGCCAAATTCGGTAGCACTGTACAATAGGTGGACTAACAGACATATATTTGCAACAAAATGAGCAGCATGTGCAGGGACACAGGGTGTTGAGAACCCTATTCACACAACAAACTTACATTCTAGAGACAGTGGGGAAAAGCAGTAGAAAGACGGAAGTGCTCATGCCATTGTACAGAACACTGGTGAGACCTCACTTGGAGTATTGTACACAGTACTGGAGACCGTATCTTCAGAAGGATATTGATACCTTAGAGAGGGTTCAGAGAAGGGCTACTAAACTGGTTCATGGATTGCGGGATAAAACTTACCAGGAAAGGTTAAAGGATCTTAACATGTATAGCTTGGAGGAAAGACGAGACAGGGGGGATATGATAGAAACATTTAAATATATAAAGGGAATCAACACAGTAAAGGAGGAGACTATATTTAAAAGAAGAAAAACTACCACAATAAGAGGACATAGTCTTAAATTAGAGCGACAAAGGTTTAAAAATAATATCAGGAAGTATTACTTTACTGAGAGGGTAGTGGATGCATGGAATAGCCTTCCAGCTGAAGTGGTAGAGGTTAACACCGTAAAGTAGTTTAAGCATGTGTGCTATAGGCATAAGGCTATCCTAACCATAAGATAAGGCCAGGGACTAATGAAAGCATTTAGAAAATTGGGCAGACTAGATTGGCCGAATGGTTCTTATCTGCCGTCACATTCTATGTTTCTATGTTTCTAAGTGGAACAAGAGGTAAGGGTAGGGCCTATTTCATGTACAAGAAAAAGTAGGTTACATCGAAGGGTTCATTTTTTTGGATGACACAGTTGCAGGAGAGGAAGCAGGATGGGTTACCAAGATGGAAAGCTCTTATTGAGGTGACAATCAGTTTTTAATGAATTTTTGAAGGGACTGAGCGTGGATTAGAGTCTACACTTTATATTTCATGTTGGTCCCAACATTTTCCTGTCATATAGCCAATAAAGATGAACATTGGGGTATTGAGTTCAGGATTTTTTTTGTTTTTTGTTATGTAAACAGCTGTTATTTAATTGGTTATTTATTTAATTGGTTATTTAATTTATACTCAGCAGAGATTTACTTTACTTTACATCATTTACTTGAACATCAAATGAAAATGTTAAAAGAACTACACATTGGGACAAGCCATGTTCGCTTGGTGTAGTGGGAACCAATGTTCTTGTTTTATTCAAGGTGCATATCCAGAGAGCAGAGAATGATTGGGGTGATGAAGGTCCTACAACAATTTAGTTTTCTGCTGATGAACTTTGCAACTTACGTTCAGTTGCCTAGGTTGTGACCCGTGGACTGTAGATCAGTGTGATTAACATATCACCACGGTATCTGTATGATGCTTTATGGTATATTTGTCCTTAGCTATTTTACCTAGATTCCATTCCTGTCTTTTTACAGATTTTTATTTAAATATTCTTAGGTAAATTTGGAAATTAGCCAGTGCTTGCATGTGGAGAAGGTTGTATGGTATTGTTTGTTCAAGTAATATGATTTTTATTTCTGTGTTTCTTCTGTGACTCACTATGTCATGGCCCCCTAGGTTATGACTTCCCACTAAAGGGGCACATAATCTCGATATACTCTGCTGCATTGGAGTAGGTACCAATGAAAATCTGGAAAAGATAGCTCATAGTAATCCCAGCCCCAGTCAGGGAGCATGCAGTTTTCTACAGGCAAAAATAAAATATTATCACTAGGGAATCAATTAGTAGAATGGGATAACCAACTCTTTTAATATATGTTTAGCTTTTCTTATCTTTCTTAAACATTGAAACATATGATCTTAAAAGCAGGATTTTTTTTTTTTTGTAAAAATGTCAGTTTTGTCCTCTACCTCACTGTACAATGCAAAGGATAAAAAAATAAATAAATTAGAGGATACTACTTCCAGTCCAACCCCATATAAAGGTATGTTGCCTGGTAAAACTACTTTGCAAGTCATGTCAATAAAACATGGACGTTTATGGATGGCTCTATGTGAAGCTGCATGGTGTAAACCTGCAACCAGTCACTGATGTCTTCATGTGGTATTTAACTTCTGCTACAAATACTAAATATTTATATTGCATATATCCTTATATAAAATCCACACTTCCCTTACACTGGGGATCATGAGTTTTTTTTTTCTATTTCTGATCAGAGACAGATTATTTATTTTGCTGTGTACTTCTGTGCCACTGCCTGTGCTTTGGGAATTGCAAGCTTCTTTGTAATATATATGCAGTGTGTGCCTGCAGTTTACTGCACAAGTGAATCCTACCTACTGTGTGGATGTAGTCGTACTACTGGCAGAGTACACCAGCAATGAAGATCCAGAATCAGTTTGCAAAGCCTTTTTTTCCCTTAACCCCTTAAGACTGCGGGGCGTTCTATGCCGTCCTTATTTAGATGGCTCTAAACGCCGCAGGTCGTATATGATCTAAGAATATATACACACATACATATACACTGTCTAAGTGTATTTTAATATTAATATATACATAATTATATATATATATATATATATATATATCAAAATAAACGTACAATGATATTGAATAAATATATATATAATTTTCATTATATATATATATATATTTATATATAATAAAAATAAATAAATATATAAATACGTTAAAAAATTAAATAAAAAAATAATAAAAAATAAATAGATAAAAAATATATATATACATGCCAAATTTCATTCTAACTGTATTTTAAAATTAATATATATGTATATGTGTGTATATATATATATATATATATATATATTGATATCAAAATACATGTAGAACAAAATAATATATATCTATATACATAAGTATATACGTATATATCACTATAAATATACATATATATACACACACATATATTATATTACATATATATATATATATATAATAATTCTACGTATATATTTATGTAATAATTTTACATAATTAGGTCATTTTATTATTTACAATTTGCAGGACCTGCCTGACAACCCAGGCCGAAAGTTCAGGGAATTTAATTTTCTAGCACTATATTTAACCCTGTAACTATTAGTGTTTCAAAACAGTAAAATGTATTACAACAACGATATCGTCAGTGACAGTGACATTTTTTGCATTTTTTACACACAAATGGCACTTACACTGACGATATAATTGTTGTGATACGTTTTACTGTTTTGAAACACTAATATTTGTGTTCAGCAAAGTCTCCCGAGTATAACAGTACCCCTCATGTACAGGTTTTATGGTGTTTTTAAAAGTTACAGAGTCAAATATAAGGCTTGCATTTCAGTTTTTTCACATTAAAATTCACCAGGTTGCCTTTGAGACCGTACGTTAGCCCAGGAATGAAAATTACCCCCATGATGGCATACCATTTGCAACAGTAGACAACCCAGGGTATTGCAAATGGGGTGTGTTCAGTCTTATTTAGTAACCACTTTGTCACAAACACTGGCCAAAATTGGCGTTCAAATTAGTTTTTTGCATTTTCAAATATTAACACTAACTTTGGCCAGTGTTTGTGACCAAGTGGCTACTAAAAAAGACTGGACATGCCCCTTTTGAAATACCTTGGGTTGTCTACTTTTGCAAATGGCACGCCATCCTGGGGGTAATTCTCATTCCTGGGCTACCATATGGTCTCAAAGGCAACGTAACCAATCTGGCAAATTTCAATGTGAAAAAACTGAAATATGTAACACGCTATATTTTACCCTGTAACTTCTCTGCAGTAAAAGCAAACAGTATTATGACACTCACAGATTATATGTCATTTAAAACTAAGAAAATTGAAAATTTTATATTTTTTTCATATTAAATTATGTTTCATACTTAAATATTTGATGTTAAATGAAAGCCCTGTTTCTCCTGAATAAAATGATATATAATAAGTGTGGGTGCATTTAATTTGAAAGCGGTGAATTACGGTTGGACAGACATATAGCGCAAATGCCAGGTTTTGTTTACGTTTTGTTTTGATCACAACTTGTACATTTGGCTGCGGTCTTAAGGGATTAACTGTGTACTGTGCAAAGTGTCATTACAGGAGTAGTAAATCCATTTTTCAAAACAAACATATGACAGTGGGAAACAACTGCAATAACAGGCAATACTACACTGCTACAATCCTTAGCGGAGCAGGGAAGTTGTTGAAGATAATTCTGGTCATCAAAAGAGGCATTTTGGACAGGAACTGTTGGACTCCTCATCATCCTAGGGAAATATACACCAGCTCACTCTTGGAAACTTTGCATGGTCATGGCAAAATAGTAATTTAACAAGATCATTCGCCTGATTGCCTAGATTTATGGAATGCTCCTACTGGCCATCATGCCTTTCTTTTCATTGACGGCACACCGATATCAGCCTTGGTGCTAAGATATAATGGTGGTAGTGGAGGAGGTACAACCTCACTGCAAACCATATTTCAGCATTGAAGGATTCCTGGGCATTTTTCAACAGTAGTTTGAGGGCTAGCCAACTCTCAGCAAAATAAAAGATGGCTTCCCACACTACCCATTATTGAATTTTGCAACAGCAGAGGGAAATCCATAGACTATCTTCCCACCAATCCGTTGGAGTTGGCTCACCACTGTGACATGAGGTTTGGGCAATAATAGGGCAGCTAGTTTCAATTCTTAATCAATTTAGGAAATGTAACAGAAATTTCGAGACACTCACTTATAACAGTTTGGAAGTTACTACAAAGAGTTTTTAACTGTTAAAGGAACACTATAGTCACCTAAATTACTTTAGCTAAATAAAGCAGTTTTAGTGTGTAGATCATTCCCCTGCAATTTCACTGCTCAATTCACTGTCATTTAGGAGATAAATCACTTTGTTTATGCAGCCATAGCCACACCTCCCCTGGCTATGATTGACAGAGCCTGCATGAAAAAAAAAATGGTTTTACTTTCAAACAGATGTAATTAGCTTAAATAATTGTATCTCAATCTCTAAATTGAACTTTAATCACATACAGGAGGCTCTTGCAGGGTCTAGCAAGCTATTAACATAGCAGGGGATAAGAAGATCTTAATTAAACAGAACTTGCAATAAAGAAAGCCTAAATAGGGCTCTCTTTACAGGAAGTGTTTATGGAAGGCTGTGCAAGTCACATGCAGGGAGGTGTGACTAGGGTTCATAAACAAAGGGATTTAACTCCTAAATGGCAGAGGATTGAGCAGAGGATTGAGCAGTGAGGCTGCAGGGGCATGTTCTATACACCAAAACTGCTTCATTAAGCTAAAGTTGTTCAGGTGACTATAGTGTCCCTTTAATCCACTGTCTGCTAGTTCAATCAGTGGCCAAATTGTCCAGATTTAAAGGAGCACTCTTTAACAAATTAGTAGATATATAGCCAATACAATCATGCATATTTTCTCTAGTTTTTCTTTAGGGACATAAAAAAGCATCTTGTAAAAGCTACAGACCTTGCCTTTACAAGCCATCTCCTCTTACTCCTGACACATCCTATTAGTCTGTTTTTTGGGCAGACTAGATGGGCCGAATGGTTCTTATCTGCCGTCACATTCTATGTTTCTATGTTTCTGTGCTGAGTAATATACAAACAATATGCTTCTAATTAAAATGCCTCTGTGCTGGAGCCACGGGTGCACATTTGCCTATGCTTCTCAATGTGCTGTTGTACAACATATCCCCAGGTTTAGGCTGTCCCTCTGAGGAGGAGTTGGGGTTACAGTTTGATGAGGGGCAGCTAATGTATTCCAAAACCTGTCTAAAAATGTACAATGCAATACACTTGTGAACAGATGCTTTTAACCTCTTTGTAACCAAGCCAGATTATCTAATTTAATCCAGACAATTAAATTGACACCACATATTTTATACAAATTGCACCAAAACCAAAAATAGCATTGAAAACTATTCCAAACATGAGTGACCCTTCATTGAACTTATAATATATGTACAAAAAAGAATGTATAGGCACTTACTACATTGGGGCACTGTATAGCCCTATCCTACTGTAAAGTCCTCCAGACATACCAGTAATTAATTCCAAACAAAAAAAGAATGCTATGTGTCCACTACACAAATCACATTAGTCAACCATATTTTGACAAATGAAACCATGAGTAACACCACATTAAATTGGCAATATTTTACAGTGGACAATAAATAATCCCCTCTGGTCATAACAGTCACAAAGATGTCAGACTCAGCAAGGAAAAGTACTCCATGTATCTGGAGTAATTTAAATAGATTCACTTGTAAAAAGCAAGTGAATTTATTTACCAGATATCCAGTTAAAATCTGATTGACATTCAGTGTTTTGTAAATATTTTAGACCAGATGATGCATGTCACCAACTAAATAGGATTCATTTCTAAGGAATGAGTGAAATTCAGCCAGAATTAGCTTTAATTAATATGAGAAAAGCAAATCCGTTTGAAAATTTTCACAAAATGTTGTCGATCCACACACATTTGTTACTCGGTGAATAATCCCAAAGGTGTCCCTTGGACCAATAAGTAAGGGGGTTAAACATGCCTACATTGCTTCCTAGTGACACATATCGTGGCTGTCACTCAGACAGCCAATAGCAGTCCTTCCTGGTGCATTCCTGCAATGCAGAACCTACCTTTGTTGTCTTCGCACTCTGCATGAAGGCACCAAATGCTTCCCATAGATATATATTGAGATAATGCATCTCTATGATGCTGACTGGCACAGCATGGTAATTGCTACATATGTGCAGTAGCCCCCAATGTTTCCCTATGTGGAGCTTGGTTTGGATGAGATCTGAGGGTGGAGCAGAGGAAGTGCAGCAAAGTAAGTCTTCTTTATTCAAACTTTTTTTGGAGGGGGAAATAATCAAAAAAGGCATGCGTACATTTCTAATAGTCATGTGTTCAATTAACATAGGCTTTCATCAGGTCCCTGTGTAATTTTAATGGGGTCCAATGGATCCCATTTCTTGTTTTTATTATTTTTAATAGAGAGAGAGAGTTGATCAGCTATCTAATTATATACTGGAGACTCACAGACCCCATCATATCTGAAAGGATTAATTGTTGAGGAATCACTAGCCTACATAGATAATATTAATTGTTCTCTATAAGAATTGCATTTGTACAAGAGAATGACTCTTTTGCCAGGGAAATGGTGAGATCATTTAGTAATTTTCAAATGCAATTGCAGTTTTTATGGTTTCTTATAGCATACTCGAGCTCCATTTATAACCCTTTACTAAGTGGCATTGCAGCAACATTATGTCTGTTCGTAAATTGCATGATTTTGCTATTACATGACGAAAAGTGTGTATGTATGTATGTATGTATGCATGTATGTATGTCTGTATGCAGGTCTGTATGTATACTGGGGGTGTAGTGTATCTGTGTTTGTATGGATAATAGAGGCTCTGCTGTGTGTGTGGGCATATAGAGGCTGTACATGTGTAATTAGGATAGTGGCTATAGTAGGTGCAGAAAGGCATAAGGGCTCTAGTGGGGGAATTGGGTACAGGGAGGGACAGAAGCTGAGGTGGGTGCTGGAAGGCACAGGGCCTATGGTAGGTGCAAGGGGGGATAGTGGCTGTAGTGGGTGCAAAGGGGCTTAGGTGGGTACAAGGAGGGATGGAGGCTGTAGTGGGTGCAGGTGGTCATAGGGGCCTATCTACAAGGAGCATACCTCTACTTTTTGCCAGGCTGCTGCTGCTCCCTATCTTCCGAGTGCTCTGCAGGAGAGGGCAGGTCACTTTCCAAACCCTGGGTCTCACCTCTTCCACCTCACAAAGAGCACCACACAGGGGAAGGAGACCTAACGATCACTGAATGATTGCTTCAAGGTCTCACTGAGAAAGATGAGAGGTTGGGGGTCACTTAAAGTGTGATATGTTGCAGGTGCACTTCAACCTATTGCTGGAATATGTGAGCAATTATGTTTTCTGGCTGGGGACATTTCAGATCCTCTCAGCCAGAGCATGGCTGTTCAGCCTGACCACGGACTGCCTCGGTCCATTATTGATCTGCCCGAGTGGTCAGTCTGCCTATGATTGCATCAAAGTTACACTAGAAATACAATTTTATGACAAGACACGGAGGCGAGTATTGCATATCCATTTCTTTACTGTCCACCAATAGCAGCAAAGGATATAAACAGAATGAAAAAACAATGAACATACAGTGACATAGGCCCCTCCCTGCACATGTCCCAGTATAAAAGGCAGCACTTCCCTTCCATTTCCCTCTTTCTGAAAATGCGACACTATACACAGAGTCCAAAACAGGAACAGCAACATAGACCAGAGATAAATGAAAACGGAAAACTTCAACCCAAGAGGAGGATCATAACATCAAATAACATGGAAGCACAACTTGCTGCCTGCCGACCAAACTGTATTTGCAGGGAGAGATCTTCACACGCTGAAGCCAGACATTCCACCAGAGTAGATTAGGCTGTGAAAACATAAAGAAACAGGAGCCCAAGGGTTAAGCCGGTACGTGAGGCTGACATCCAGGCCAGACAGAGCAAGGCCCCACCAATATCTACAGAGAAGTAACCAGGTAGACCCAAACTGACATAGTTACAAAGTCAAATCCCTTCCAACACAGATCCCACTTACCGTATCAATCAAAGCGATACGTGTCACCTATATATTGAAATAAACTGGGGGGGGGGGAAACAAACAAGTTATAACCTGCGTAGTATAAAACGGGTGGGACAATACTCGCCTCCGTGTCTTTAATAAAATCATGACTTTTCGTCATGTAATAGCAAAATCATGCAATTTTATGACAAGACACGAAGGCTCATATTGCAAGTTTAAAGCTGATCGACTACTGCCGAGAACGTATGAGGAACCGGTCTGAAGTAGAATTCCCAAAAAAACGATTCCCGCGACCAGTCGGCCATCTTCATGAGGTACTCCAGGCGCGCGCCTGAAGCCATCATTGAAGATGCTGAGGCCCCCCTGATCGAATGTGCGCCGCAAATCGCAGTGTCAATACCGGCTTGAGAGAGTAGCCATTTAACCCATCGAGACAAAGTGGTGCTAGTTACGGGTTGAAACGGCGGACTGGTAGATAAAAATAGTTGGGGGGAGGATGCGGAACGGTGTAGCTTGGTGCGATCCTCATATGCGCGTAGGCAAGCCACCGGACACAGCGCCGGTGTAGTGGGGAAACTCGGATAGGATACTGACCTAATAGACATTTTGGTGCGTCTGCTGATATTGAATGTCACTCCTTCTGGGGTGTACGATCTGGCATTAAAGTCCAGTGCTCAGACATCCGAGACCCTCTTACAGGAGCCGAGACAAAACAAACAGGCCAGTTTGGCTGAAAGTTGTCTTAGGGAGAGCGCAGAATTAGTGGGCCAAGAAACGAGGAAGGATAACACCACCGATACATCCCAGGTCGCAGTGTAGCGCGGTCTGGGTGGCCGAGAGAGGCGAGAACCTTTAAGGAGTCGGCACACACTGGGCAGCCATCGAAACCCTGATGTGTTGAGGAGATAGCTGATCGATATAGGTTGATGGTTCTGTATACCTTACCTGTTTCAAAGAGGGAAGTCAGGAACTGTAGGACTGCAGTTACAGGGGCTGAAATGGGATCCATGTCCCGAGCCAGGCACCAACCAGCCCAAGCTCGCCAAGCTGACCCATATGCCCGTCTAGTGCCGGGGGCCCATGCCGCTGCCAGTAGGCATCTAGTAGTGTCCGAAACTCCCTGGACCTCCCAGGGTCCCCTGAAATCCGCCACGCCAGCAGCGGGAGGGAGCCCTCTAACCGGAGAGGGTGGCAACAACCTATCGGATCCCGAAGAAGTTCCTGGTAGGGTGGCAACAGTCTGGGATGATCTATCGCCATCCCGAGAAGTTGAGGGAACCATGATTGTGGGGACCAGTTCGGCCTGATATCTGCAAGAGTGTAGAAGGGCGCGAGGGATAATGGAGAATGGGGGAAAGGCATATAGGAGGTCTCCGCTCCAAACCTGCAGGAAGGTGTCCACTGCCTCCGCCGCCGGATCCGGCCTCCAGCTGAAGAATCGAGAGAGCTGGGTGTTGAGCCGGGAGGCGATTAGGTCTATCGCAAAAGGTCCCCAAAGAGATGATATACTGGAGAACACGTTCATGTCCAATTTCCAGTCGCTGGCATCCGATAGATATCGTGAGCCCCAGTCCGCCTGGACTTTGTGCAGTCCTGGCAGGTATTCCGCTTGAACCACCAGGTCCCAGTCTAAGCAAAAGTCCCAAAAGTCTTTCGCCAATCTGGCCAGGACCGCAGATTGAGTACCTCCCAAGTGGTTGACATACCTCACCGCTGATACGTTGTCCATGTGGAGGCGGATGCATGTATGGGCTCTGTCCCTCGCGAATGCATTGATGTGGAGTCTTGGAGGCTCGCATCTGAGTCGATAGTGAACTCCGGCATGGAGCCGAAGATTGCCCTGCCGTTCCAAGCAGACAGATTGAGGATCCACCATCGCAATTCGTCCTTTGTCTCTTTGTCTAGAGATACCAGGTCCGCGTAGGATGCACCAGCCCTCAGGTGAGCTATTTTTAAGTGTTGCATCGCACGGTAGTGGAGCGGACCTGGGAACACTGCCCGAATGGAGGCTACTAGGAGGCCGATGAGACGCGTCAGTTGCCTCAAGGTGAGTTGCGGTCATAAGAGAGCCCTGCAGAGCTCCTTGCGTATTGAATGAGTCTTGGACCCTGGAAGGCTCAAAGTGGCCATCTCTGTATCCACTAGGAATCCCAAGAATTCCATGCGAGTGGCGGGAGTCAGGCACGACTTTTCTTGGTTGATAATGAACCCCAGACGGGAGAGCAGGTTCATTGCCAGCCGCAGGTGTGCCAGAAGTATATCGTGATCTTGGGCCATGAGCAGGATATCGTCTAGGTATATGATTAGATGAATGCCTCGACTGCGTAGCCAGGCCATGGCTGGGCATAGCAGTTTTGTGAAGCCCCATGGTGCTGATGATAGGCCAAAGGGTAGGCATGTGAATCGCCAAGTCCCTGTCCGCCAATGGAAACACAGGAGATCTCGGGATGCTTCGGCTATAGGCACGGTGAGATATGCATCCTTGTGATCCAGCTTTACCAACCAGTCCCCCTGAAGGAGTAAATCTCTCAACAGATGGATTCCCTCCATCTTGAAATGGCGGTACTTGACCATAGCATTGAGTGGGCGCAGATTTATGACTGGGCGCCCTTCTTTTCCACTAGGAGTCCAGGGGGGCCCGTTCTATCGCTCTCTTGGTGAGGAGCGAGGAAAGTTCTTCGTCGATCGACCTGCGATCCCGGATGGAGAAGCAGATCGGTGGAGGTGGCGGGATAGTTACAGGGTTCCCCACAAGGTCTATGTGGAAACCTCGAATTGTGTTTAGTACCCAGGGGTTGGAGGTTAACTGTGCCCAGGCTGGAGGTATGAGTAAACTTACCATAGGGTCTTCTGGAGCCGGTGTTACCCCAGAAACCTCTGGATCGCCACGGGCGTCCACGTGATGGGAAGAATAGGGAGTGGGCATTTGTCTCCTGGAAGTTGGAGCGGTGCTAAAAAGAGCCTCGTCCCGAGCCACGGGACTGAAAGTAGGACCGGCTGGACAGACGGCTCCTGGATCTGCCGGCCCTGGTAGAGACCCTTCCCTGAATAACCCGTCTCATGGAGCTTTGGGCCTTGTCAAGGGCCGTGAATGCCCCCACAAAGCACCCCAGGTCTTTAATGAAGGGGTCACCAAATAATAATCCTTAGGCGTCCTTCCCAGCCTCTGTTAGGGCAAGGTTGGACAGTTTAGGATCTATTTTAAACAAAATGGCTTTACGCCGTTCAATAGAGAGGGAGGTGTTTACGCTCCCGGCGATACAAATAGCCCTTTGGACCCAACCACGGAGGTCTTCGGGGTCAACCATATGGTTTCCAGCTCTGGCATCCTCCGTTTGAAAAGTTTTGCCAGCGGACCAAATATGTCTAAGTGTTTATCCTAGCATGCTTTTAGGGCAGATTCTAGGCCCTTACGTGGGTTCCAGCCCATCTTAGTTAGGAACTGGGTCATTTTTGGATCAACTTCGGGGGTATCACAGACTTTATTTGGCACCTTGGGCACTCTGCCCTCAGTTTGTTCCATGCCGCTTTACTGAGCGGGCGTCGTACCCAATTTTCAATGTACTTGGCTACATGGTCCGCTGGGAGCCACTCCGCTGATCTCGGATGGTGAAGCTCATCCGGGTCGAAGAGAGGTTCTCCCAACGGATCCAAGAGGGTGGACCCCGCGATTGCGGGGTGAAACGCCCCCATGCCACCTCCGGACATCTCTACCTGAGCAGAGGGAAGGAGGTCAAGGCCCAGCTCAGCGGTCTCAACATCAGAGCCGTCATCCGACTCAACCATAGCCTCTTAACCTGACCTGATTTCTGAGTCGGAGTCACTCTCAGGTTGTGCTCTAGCACATTTCCAGAGCCGCGCCCGTTCTGCCTGGCGCAGAAAGGCTCTTTTGCGTGGGTGGGACACGCTTTCTGGGGCGACCGTAGGTACGCCAGTCATAACAGTTCTGGAGGTAGAGGGGTGTGGACTTATGGGTCACCTTCTTAGGTCCATAGTGGGACGCGGAAGAGGCGTCGTGGAACCTGACATTTGCGCGTCCAAAGGACATGGCAGGAGGGCTTGGGAGATGGTATGGGAAAGGGTAGAAGACATGGACCCCATAGCTGCCATAATGGCATCTGTCATCGAGCGCTGTAGCGCCAAGAATTGGTCACCTTCAGGTTGGGTGGGTCTATCTGCCAGAGTAGATGGCGTATCATAGATGACAGGGGTCTCTCCCAGAGGCAAAGGGGCATCTATCACCCCAGAGGGTGGTGAGCTAGAAGGCATCCTGGGTTTGGGCATAATGGATGCAGCTCAAAATTCCTACCAGTGAGGTATAGTCACCCAAACTATAGGGAACAAGAATGATAGGGATCTCACCAGGGTCCAGACCAGAGGCACACAGACACACACGAGGTAGTATGAGAGACAGGAAGTCAGAAAATGGCCGCCGCAAGTCTCGCGAGATTCGCAGCAAAACCAGTGAATTCGGCAATAGAAAAGAACCGAATGTGCAGTAAAATAGGTGAATTCGCGTGAATAAAACAGGCGAGTGTAAAAACAGGCGAATGTAAAAACAGTCGAATGAGTAAAACGCACAAATCAATTAGTCGAACGCGGCAAATAGGCGAATGTGCTATATGCCAGTGAAACTAATGAATGGTCTGAATTCGTGAATTCAGCCGGACGGCATGATACATGCACAAAACAGCCGAAAGGAACGGGGAAAGCAGCGCAAAATTGTGCCAGAGGACAGGGAGAGGAGAGATGGCGAGAAAAAGAATAAGAGGTAGAAGTAATCATAGAAGAAGTCAAAACTGAGAGTGCATAGATAGATATTTCACACAGGAGGTCTGGAACCCTGGGAGACAAAACCATATGTGTATACAGACATACAATAAACATAAATAGATAAACTGAGGAGAAAAAAAATTATTAATAGAATCAAATAGAAGAATAGTATTGAATCTGTCAATAAGGAAGCAATACAATAATAAATGGCAATAAATAGCATAATAACAACCATAACTGACACAATAAACAAGTAGTCAATGAGAGGAAAAATGTGAGCTGTTACTTATCTTTGGAGCAGCAAAGAAAGAGGGAAATGGAAGGGAAGTGCTGCCTATTATACTGGGGCATGTGCAGGGAGGGGCCTATGTCACTGTATGTTCATTGTTTTTTCATTCTGTTTATATCCTTTGCTGCTATTGGTGGACAGTAAAGAAAGGGATATGCAATATGAGTCTCTGTGTCTTGTCATAAAATTGTATTTCTAGTGTAACTTTGATGCAATCATAGGCAGACTGACCACTCGGGCAGATCAATAATGGACCGAGGCAGTCCGTGGTCAGGCTGAACAGCCATGCTCTGGCTGAGAGGATCTGAAATGTCCCCAGCCAGAAAACATAATTGCTCACATATTCCAGCAATAGGTTGAAGTGCACCTGCAACATATCACACTTTAAGTGACCCCCAACCTCTCATCTTTCTCAGTGAGACCTTGAAGCAATCATTCAGTGATCGTTAGGTCTCCTTCCCCTGTGCGGTGCTCTTTGTGAGGTGGAAGAGGTGAGACCCAGGGTTTGGAAAGTGACCTGCCCTCTCCTGCAGAGCACTCGGAAGATAGGGAGCAGCAGCAGCCTGGCAAAAAGTAGAGGTATGCTCCTTGTAGATAGGCCCCTATGACCACCTGCACCCACTACAGCCTCCATCCCTCCTTGTACCCACCTCAGCCCCTTTGCACCCACTACAGCCACTATCCCCCCTTGCACCTACCATAGGCCCTGTGCCTTCCAGCACCCACCTCAGCTTCTGTCCCTCCCTGTACCCAATTCCCCCACTAGAGCCCTTATGCCTTTCTGCACCTACTATAGCCACTCTCCTAATTACACATGTACAGCCTCTATATGCCCACACACACAGCAGAGCCTCTATTATCCATACAAACACAGATACACTACACCCCCAGTATACATACAGACCTGCATACAGACATACATACATGCATACATACATACATACATACACACACAGCTCATTTTTTCAGCCACCCTCCTGTTTACTTTTTCTTTGCAGGAGGGTGGCTGGGGCTGATGGGAGTCGGCGCGGCTCTCCCTCTTCACTGCAGGGCTGTCTCTCCTCCCGAGCGGAGTGAGCTGGGAGGAAGTGACCACTTCCTCCCAGCAGCACTTGCGCTGCGGCTGTTTTTTTTTTCATCCCAGGCCCCACATGTAGATATATGGCCCATCGGGTGGGCGGTGCACTTAGGGCCACCCTATGGGCCATATATCTTCAGGGGCCCGGTCAGCGCAGTGGCCGTGTAATAGCGCAACCGGGCCCCTGAAGATATAGGGCCCATCGGGTGGCCCACGCACTTAGGCCCCATCAGCGTGCGGTCGCCGTAGCAATTGCACCAGCGGCAGTTCCGCCGTCACACGTGGGGCCTGGGTGTCCACCCCCTGATGGCGGCCCTGCCCCTACTACAGCATCTGTCCCACACACTGCAACACAACCAGCCCCCTCCACTCACATGCTACATTGCAAACAGCTCTATGCACACAAGCAAATCCATAAAGAGCTTCATTATTTACACACAACATCATCCCCACACATGCAAAACCACATGCAGCCTCCCTACACTTACACATCCCAAGCAGCATCCTCACCATTGCAATACTCATAGAGCCTCCTTACACACACACGCAATTATTACAATCACTTATATAGCACTAACATACTCTGCAGCGCTGTAGAATATGTAAAACAAGACAAACGATTAATTCTAACACAACACATTGACATACAGAAACACATCACTAGCAGCATCCCACACAGGCAACCACACAAGCAACGTGTGTTCGGAGGCTACTTGTATGGCTGCACGTGTGGGGGAATGCTGCTTGTGATTTTACCAGCAAACATAGTGAAAGCGTGTAATAAACCTTTATTTATTAATTTATTTTAATGAGGGGAAGGATTGCTCCATCAAAAAAACCTGTTTTATTAAAACACTGTTTATGGTTGGATTAACCCCTTAAAAATGACATCTGACCGTTTGGGGGGGTCCTGTGGGTGTGGGAGTCACCCTCAAGCCGTCAGTTCACCCCTGAATGCAATACAAAAACATATTGGGCTGTAGCAATAGTGATGTTGTGAATATCTGAACTTGCGAACTCAAATATATGAAAGCTTGGTCGCAATAACTGAACTAGAAAAAAAAAAATCTAGTCAGTTCTGTTTTCATTGTGGCTATTTTGAATTTACAATTACTTTTGAATTCACTTTGAATTCTTGGCAATTCCTATGTAATGAATAATCCTGCTAGGGTAACTGCAAAGAAAATGTAGTTCAGTGTGCAACTGGCTTCTTTCTTTGCCTACAAGAGGTTAATTAAGATCACCTCTAGCCACTGTGCTGAGCAATAAATATGTAATTTAAAACAGCTCCGTGGAAGGCACTACTGTGATTTATTGAAGAAAAGGAACTGCGGTGTGACTAGCTGATGAACATACAGGTATTGTCTTATGGTATAATTATGTGGCATCATACGTGTTTCAAGAAAGGCTGAACTTGCTTGACACAAGTCTTTTTTCAGCCTATATAACTAAGTCATATGTATGTATCTATGAGTGTGTATATATATATCTATCAGAAAATCAACAAGCCTGTAAAAAGAGTTTTCCCTACACTAGAAATATATGCTGTTGCAAAAGATACTGCACACTAACACATATGGGAACATTTTTTCTGCAGTGGATAAGCATTTGTGAATGCAGCATGTCTGATACGTGCTGAAATGTAACTTGCTGCAGGCAACCAAATCTGTTCTCTATTTCTATAGTATATTTACTGCGAAGCTGCTGCTGTAACATTTCACTAATTGGTTGAAAAATATGGTGCATGTGATTTACATTAAAAAATGTGCTTATTTTAGTTTTATTTGAAGTTAACACTTTTGCAAAATTAGGATGTGTCATTACATACTGGAAAGCATGGGCTGGAATATTAGGGAGCAGTGACAAGTGCCTGTCCCCCCCCCCCCTTCCACAGGCAGGGCCGATCCTGGGTGAGTGCAAAGAAGCGCATCAGCAAGGTCTGCTGTTGCATCTCAGCCGAAGGAGACAGGGTTGTAGTCCTGAAAGCAAACTCACAACACTTGGATCAGTCACATTACGCAGCATAATTAATGACTACCTGCAGGGCTGCCACCTGAAATTTTGGGGCCCCTGACACAGCACAAGGTCTGGGCCCCCCCTGGCCTCCTCCCGCCTGGCCCGCCACGAGTCCGTCCACAAGTCCGCCCACAGGACTCCTACCTAGTCCGCTGCAAATGATGCAGGACTGAATGTGGTTTGTATAGTGGAAGTGAATTAGAATGTGTGTAATGGATGTAATGTTTGTGTGTATTAGATACTGTTTGTGTAGTGAATGAGTGTGTGTTTGTGTAGCGGATGCAGTGTGTATAGTGAACGCAGAGTGTGTTTGTGTAGTGGATGTAGTGTTTGTGTGTACTAGATGCAGTGTCTGTAGTGGATGTAGTGTGTGTATTAGACTCAGTGTCTCTGTATAGTGAATGCAGAGCGTTTGAATGTGTGGTGGATGTAGTGTGTGTACTGTGAATACAGGATGTTTGTGTAGTGGATGCAGAGTGTGTGTCAGTGTAGTGGATGCAGAGTGAGTGTGTTAGTGTAGTGAATGCAGAATGTGTTAGTGTAGTGTATGCAGAGTGTGTGTGTGTTAGTTTAGTGAATGCAGAGTGTGTGTGTTAGTTTAGTGAATGCAGAATGTGTAAGTGTAGTGTATGCAGAGTGTGTGTGTTAGTGTAGTGTATGCAGAGTGTGTGTGTTAGTGTAGTGAATGCAGTGTGTGTGTTAGTGTAGTGTATGCACAGTGTGTGTTAGTGTAGTGAATGCAGTGTGTGTGTGTGTTAGTGTAGTGATTGCAGTGTGTGTGTTAGTGTAGTGAATGCAGTGTGTGTGTGTGTGTTAGTGTAGTGTATGCATGCAGTGTAAATGGAGCATTACAAAAATGTTATTCCCCCCTCCCTGTTTCTTTCTGTCAGTGTAGTGGATGCAGAGTGTGTGTTAGTGTAGTGGATGCAGAGTGTGTGAGTGTAGTGTATGCAGAGTGTATGTGTGTTAGTGTAGTAAATGCAGAGTGTGTGTGTGTTAGTGTAGTGAATACAGAGTGTGTGTGTGTTAGTGTAGTGAATGCAGAATGTGTTAGTGCAGTGAATGCAGAGTGTGTGTTAGTGTAGTGTATGCAGAGTGTGTGATAGTGTAGTGTATGCAGAGTGTGTGTTAGTGTAATGATTGCAGTGTGTGTGTTAGTGTAGTGTATGCATGCAGAGTAAATGGAGCATTCCAAAAATGTTATTCCCCCCCCCCTGTTTCTTACCTGGTTCAGGGGATAGATACCATACCATGATCCCTGGTGGTCCAGTGGCATGGTGGGGCCCCCGGCTCCCTGTACTTGCAGAGGGGGCCCAGCGGACTGCAAGTGTACTTACAAGCTCTTCTCTCTCTGTAACACCCACGAGCACGGCGTGTTGCCATGGCAACGCTCTGTCGGCTGCGGGTCTTGCAGGAGTTACAGAGAGGGAAGAGCTTGTAAGTACACTTGCAGTCCGCTGGGCCCCCTCTGCAAGTACAGGGAGCCGGGGGCCTGCGGCTGCACCTGCACTGCACATATATATAGCGATCATTGCTATATATATATGTGCAGAGAGTAATTGTGGGGCCCTGGACTGCCAAAGCAGTCCGGGCCCCCCAGGACCGCCGGGCCTGTGACATCCGTCATGGTTGTCACCCCCTGATGGCGGCCCTGACTACCTGGCAGAGCAATATGCTTTTGTTTAAATATACATAGGGATTTAGGAGAGCGCAGGTAACCTTTTCTATGCTTTTGGATCTGCAAAGGCAGATCGAGGATTTGGACAATAGGTGTCAGAAATGCAACTCTCCAAGCCCTATATAACCAAATTCTGGGTAATGTTGATCCTGAAGAAATTGTACTAGACCCAGCTCATCAAGCCATATGTCCACCTAGAGAAAACGGCATACCCAGGGATGTCATCCACTGTGTTCATTCTTTCAGACAAAAAGACCACATAATGTTCAAGGTATGGGAATGTCAGGATTACTAATTGATCCAGCACGTAGAATTGTGTCACACCTAGGACTAAAAGGTAACATATTACCGGGCCTTAGAATGACCAGACTTAACGCACCAAAGAATAGTCAGGATACTTGCAGAGGTCGGGGGGTACAGAATGAGACACGACGATAAGGGAAAGCCAGAAGTCATGGATACCAGAATACAGGGAAGTCAAATGAAGCCAAAGTCAAATACCAGAAATAAACGCTCAGGAACACACTCTCGGACAACCACTAGGGAAACCATGACAGGGCAATGAGGAAAAGTAAATTTGAGCTTAAATAAGTGCTTTACATTTCTTATTGTTCAAAAACGGCCTTTGACCCCAAAACGTGCGCACGTGTGTCCCGAGGGACGTCACACGCACACTACCATCGTCATTAATGTGGACCGCCATGGGGGTATAATTTGGTGTGGATCCGCAGTGGCCGGCGTTCATCAACATGTTGCAAGAGTCATTTATACAGACGCACAGCCACTGGGAGCAAATACTGCAAGGTGAGGAGGAATATGTAACAGGGAATATTCATTGCGGCATTTAGGAAACTCCACAATCCGCTTCTACCAAGATCTCTCCCTGATAGCCATAGAGGCCAGGCTGATCTTATTCTCCTCGAAAGGGGTATTGCCTACAGACGGAACCACCCTGTTAGCCTTTTAGTCCCGTAGACTGACATGCCTCTGCTTCCCCCCTTCCTCACATAGCTCAAAATCTGGGGGAACACGAAAGCATTTTATTTCTCCTTATTGTCTATTCCTATGAGAGATAGTCAACTAATCCTTTATATTATCAACCCTTCCCATTAGAAACCTAAATGCAAGAGGGATCAATATACCCAGGTGCCTTGGGGTTGTTGGCAATGCAAACTTCAGTTGCTATGATCCAAGAAACACACTTCAGACAGGGTTCTGAGCTAGTGTTGTGAGACAATAGATATCCACTAAGCCCTTTTGTGTCACTATAGGCTCCAAACTCAGGGCAGTTCACCTCTTCGAAAACCACTCTGGCCTTGCTAACTGAGTTTCAAGAGGGTGTTGTGATACTTGGGGTGATCTTAATGTCCCACTTGAGCCAATCGCAGACAACAGTGCCATATCGTCAATCCAATTACACCAAATATGCAAAATATTGAATCGCTTGCATTTGGTAGACTTCTGAAGGGTGTTGCACCCAGAGAGTAGGGATTTTACTTATTACTGCACAGTTCATGGCACATAATCCAGTATTATATACTCATGAATCAAGAATTTCTCTCCTTGCCTCAGGAGGCGGACAAAGATTTCGCAAAATGGTCAGACCATTCCCCAGCATCCATGCGTATGTCCTCCCCATATTTGAGCCAACTGAACAGATATGGTGATTGAACAAATCCATGCTTTTGATTTAGGAATTTACCCAGGTAGTTGGGACCACCCTCACACAGTACTTTGCAGATAATGAACAGCAAGGAGAATTCCCAGTAAGCATTGGAATTTCCAAATGGCATGAAATTTGTACAAATGTACATTCGTAACTAAACGAATTGCACATGTCTAGTACAGTTGTTTAAACAGCAACTAGATGCATAATTGCAAAAACAGAATATTCAAGGATATAATTTTTCAATGTAAGGTAAATGATTCTTGATTCAAGGATTAATCTGACTGCCATTCTGGGGTCAAGAGGGAATTTGTTTCCTATTCTGTTGCAAAATTGGAAGTGCTTCAAACTGGTTTTTTTGTGTGACTTTTTTTGGATCAACATAAAAAAAAAAAATGTGAGGAAGGCTGTACTTAATGGACACATCTCTTTTCAGCCTATGTAACTAGCTCAAACACGTTTTTACTTCCATAACACCTCGGACGGCCCTTCACAGACAACTTCTTCCATTTGAAGACTTATGTTATTGTGCAGAACCTTTATATTGCAGCATTTCCACCTTGTACCAAACACTCCTAGTTGGGGCCCAGTGTGCACCATTCAGGTTCAAGACCTATTGGAAGTAAGCCCTGCAGTTATCCTTTACAGACGAAGACTGGATGAAAATGCTGACACTGACATATCCTTAATGCTCAAAATATCAAGAAATGAATTATAAAATAGATGCATAGATTCTACCTGGAGGTAACTGATAGGTGGTGGAGATGCCAGGGGATGATTGGATCCTTATTGTACTTGACTCTGTCTCCTTTTTGGAGAAGAGTGTAAGTTATGATCACGGTGGCAGACGAGTTCATTGATTTCACCCAGGAGATATACTTCTGAACTAAATTAAAAATACTATCCAAATGCTTGTTGAAAGTGGCAAAATCCCTGATATCTGCCCTCTCATTGCGAAGGTACCCATCGACCCTCAAGAAATGTTTGGGTCAAATGGAGGAGATCCGCTAGATGGAACAGCGTATAGCGGCTTTGAAAGGGCCTTTAGACAAGCATGATGAAGTGTTGAGAATGTGTCAATATTACTTGAATACCTCTTGTTGAAATGAGACTTAATATGATCCCAGTCACTAATGTGGCTTAGTGTGAGTAATATGCTTTCACAAGGATATAGGGATATATTGGATAAGTGTTGGCCCATCCTCATTCACTCCTTCATTCACACCTCAGCTTGCTTGGTCACAAGCATCCAACCCACAGAACTCCTCCTGCATTGTCGGGTGTCTTGCGGAGAGACAGGAGCAAGGGCAGGGAGGGTAGGGCGATAGGTTGATTGTTCTTGTCTCAAATCATAATTATTCAAGACTCCCAGGGAGTTTACATGGCATGAATAGCAATATGCTCTTCCACCAAGGTCTTGCTATTAAACACACAGGTCCTGTGAATGTTGAACCTGCTACTGTTGATTACCAGGAGCATACTCAGAATTTTCTGTTTGCAATGACAATGCTATTTTTATGTACCTTTTGTAAAATAACAAGTGTCATTGTTTCATCTTCAGATTGTCAAAACGAAAAATGCATTTGACCTCTTTTGTCTATTTTAACTAGAAATTGAAATACATTTTAGACTTAACTGCAATTTCTCTGTATTTAGGCCAAATTCTGAACCACAATGTGCGGGAGCCGACTTGTTGGTCCCAAACATGCTCATTTTCATTTGTGATTCGGGGGTGATAGTAGTGGTAACCCTGTTACCAGCATTCTCGCCCTAATACAGCTTGCATAGGAAATTGTTGAGGTCATACAAACAAAGATGTAATGTAATAGGTCAACTGGTACTTATCTCACAATTGTACTACCTTCATTGATATGTCTTACAATGTTAAAGGGTTAAATACCTGACACAAATGCAATCTTATTTATACTGACTTAAAAAAATTGAGACTGAGATGTTGTTTGCTTACAGGAGATCAATTTTAAACAATCATCTCTTACAACCTTTATGTCCACTAAATTCCCTACTCAATTCCACTCTGTGGCCCACACCAATGTGCCTTAATGATGCTGCATACAATTTCAGGTGCTAGGAGACGATTCCTCATGTTATTTTGCATCATTAACTCAGTGACTTTCCCATTGGTCAATGCCTATTTCCCAAACTTCGATCAAAAACAAATTTTAGACCAATTATGGCATAAAATTGAGTGGGTGTGTCACGGTTCTGTGGTGCTCTGTGGTTACTTTAATTTCATCATCCACCCAAACTTTTTATTCAAATTTACAAATACATGACTTAGGACTCTTCGAAGTTCTAGTAGATCACTGTTGTTCCTTCTTCAGTTGAATAACTTTATATTTGTATGGAGTGTTCTTCATCCAGGAGAAAGGGACTATACTTTCTACACACCAGTGTACAACACAGATACAAGACTCAATAAATATTATCTCAACCCCACTTATCTCATACAGGTCCATAAATGCACAAATGGCCAATTACTATATTTCTTCACCACCAAAATAAAGGAAAGGGATTCTGGAGATTAAACGATACTCTATTACAAGAGGAATCCTTTGTGATACACATAAAAGAGGAGCTCACTTCTTATATGCCAACTAACTCTACACCCAAATACTTCCTAGCAACTCTTTGGCTGCCTCATAAACCAGTCATTCAAGGTCTATTTTTCTGCAGAGCTGCTTTTTAAAAATACAATGCTCTACCCAAATGACCACATGGCTTTTGGATTTAGCAACGACCACTTCACAATATAAGAGATCACCCAACCCTTAGCATGTTAAATGCATAGATGGTTATCATAGATGATGCAAATATGCATAAAACATGCTATTATATGACACTACTCCAGTCCAAATTTTACCACTAAGGCAACAAATCTCCCAATATTATTTGTTGGACACTAAATGAGCTAGGATAAAAGGGACACTGGCTCTCCCAATATTATTTGTTGGACACTAAATGAGCTAGGATAAAATGGACACTGGCCTTAGATGGTAACTGGACACAAATACACAAATGAGGAGTCGATACCCCTGAGGACACAGAAATCAAAAGGGGACCATTAGCATGAGAGGGAAGAATATGATAGACAGGTTCACTAAGGGGTTGGGGACAGCATCCAACTCTGTGAAACATGTCTAAAATGGTGTTTCTCTGCATGTGTGCCACTGTTTATATTTTGTTTTATTATTTTGTACCATTTTGTTGCCAAATCACAACTCTTTTTATACAGTTATCCCTTATTTATTTTATTTTATTATTTATTCCCTTAGTTATTTTCTTTTTTAGGTAGGGTGCAAGAAGCACTTTGAGTGGAAGTTGGAACTGGGGGTAAGTGAGGGAGTTGGTATTAGGTAGGTAGAAGTAAATTAAATATATATATATATATATATTTAAACTGCCTTTTGCATCACAGTACACCACTGTGGAAGAGGCTTAAGCCATTCTAACGCATGAATTAGAGAGTAACAAATTTGAGATTACTGATACTGATACTCATACAGCCTGTGATATAGAGCCCCTATGTAAGACTTCTAGCAAAAAAAGCTTTAAAAATCATTTAAATGCGGACAGCGTAGAACACCATAATAGGGTTATGGGGTTAAACAAGAGGAGAGGAAATACTATTGTCTACCCCTCAAATAAAGGCAATCAGTCTCCCTTCTGCCCTTTTTTCTGCACCCAAGGAGCTAGGGGCCCCAAATCACATAACCACCCGCCATTACAAATAAAGTTCCTCCCCTCTCAATATTTTCCTGATCAATCATGGCAGCATTTACTAATGGCTTAGCTCCTCCTCTCACAGCAGAAAATAGAACCCTGAAATTGGTATAAATGGATCCTCCCCCTTCCCATTAGGTAGTCTTTTTTCTTGTCCTTCACAACAGTTTGGAAGAAGTTTGCTTAAGCAGGCCCAGATTTTTCTTTTATGCTCACCAGGAATTATTTTTGTAGCCCTGCCAGGGTTCAACCTCTAAGCCCTAAATACCCAGCAACAGCACTATTGTAAAAGTGGCTAGCCTGGTTACCCCCTTTAGTGACCAGGGATCAGACCCAATCTCTCCCTCAGGGGATGAAAATGGTCCACTGCATGCCAGGGTTCAGCCTCTTATCCCTGAAGACCCAGCAACAGCACATCTCTGAGTCGCCAGCCTGGGTGCCCTCTTTAGTGACCAGGGATGAATGGGACTGGTGTTGATTAGAGTGTTCGGGTTCGTACCAAACATTAAGATTTTTTGACCCCGAACCCAGACATTTCAGTAACAGTTCGAGTTCGGTGTTCTGCGATTTAATGGCGCATTTTGAAAAGCTGCAGGGCAGCCAATCAACAAGCATCTGACTCGTGTGCCCTTAGAAGCCATCACAGCCATGCCTACTAATGGCATGTCTGGGTTGGCCAGTGCAGCATGTGACCCAGCCTCTATATAAGCTGGAGTCACATGAGCTATTAAACATGTCTAGTAAACAGTGAGCAGCCAGTGGCTGCTCACTGTAAAAAAATAAAAAAATAGGGGCCCTAAATAACAATGGGGGGGGACCTACTGTCCTCCCCCCCGGCCCCCACCCCTGAGTGGTGGGTGGGGACCCTAAATAAGAATGAGGGGGGGACCTACTGTCCTCCCCACTGGCCCCCACCCCTGCGCGTCGGGTGTGGGCCCTAAATAACAATGAGGGGTGGGGGACCTACTGTCCTCCCCCCTGGCCCCCACCCCTGAGCGGTGGGTGGGGGTCCTAAATAAAAATCCTCCCCCCCCCGCTTCCAAGGTGACTAGGGGTCCCCAACCCCTAGTCACCCCCCCCACCCAAATAAAAGGGAGGGGGGAATAAAATAACTAACCTGTAAATTAAAATAAAACTTACCATTTTATGTCTTCTTTCTTCTAAAATCTTCATTTTTCAGCCCAAAAAAAGGCCAAATAAAAAACCATAATACCCGTCGAATTTAAAATAAAATAAAAAATCAGAGCGCAAAAAAAAAAACCTGACGAAAAAGGAAAAAACCAGACGCAAAAAAAAATCCATCTTCACCCATGGAGGGTTCAGCGCAGACTGAGCTCTGCAGGACGGGAGAAGGCTTATAAAGCCTTTGACTCATAACACTCTGATTTTTGGGGGGCTGAAAAATGAAGATTTTAGAAGATAGAAGACATCAAATGGTAAGTTTTATTTTTATTTACAGGTTAGTTATTTTATTCCCCCTCACTATTTTTAGGTTGAGGGGGGTAGGTAGGGGATAACTTTTATTTGGGTGGCTTGGGGACCCCTAGTCACCATGGAAGGGGGGGGATTGTCAGTTAGGGCGCCCCCCCGCCGCTCAGGGGTGGGGGCCAGGGGGAGGACAGTAGGTCCGCCCCCTCATTGTTATGTAGGGTCCCCACCCACCGCGCAGGGGTGGGGGCCAGAGGGGAGGACAGTAGGTCCCCCCTCTCATTCTTATTTAGGGCCCCCACCCGCTGTTCAGGGGTGGGGGCCAATAGGTTTTTATTTATTTTTATTTATTTTTTTACAGTTTACTAGACCTGTTTAATAAGAGCTCATGTGACTCCAGCTTATATAGAGGTGTGTATATGCTGGGTCACATGCAGGTGGGGGCCGGGGGGAGGACAGTAGGTCCCCCTCCTCATTGTTATGTAGTGCCCCCACCTGCCGTGCAGGGGTGGGGGCCAGGGGGAGGACAGTAAACCCCCCCTCATTCTTATTTAGAGCCCCCACCCACCGCGCAGGGTTGGGGGCCGGGGCGGGGGGAGTCACTTGTCCTACTCTTACCCCCATTTTACTTCCTTTTGCAGCCCTCTAGCCCTTCCCAGGACTTTTTTAGAGCCATTTTAGTGCCCAAAAGTTCGGGTCCCTATTGACTTCAATGGGGTTCGGGTTCGGGGTCAAGTTCCCGAACATCCAGGTGTCCGCTCAACTCTAGTGTTGATATCTTTGCATATAAAACAAGCTGCACAATGTTCTTAATATCACCATAGGCTCTGCCGTAAGTACTTCATCACTATCTGAAGATAAGGTCAGAGTAAGTATGTGGTTGTTTGTTTTTTCATAAGGACAACTGAATATCTTCTACTATCCTGCATATTATGTGTGTGTTGCCACAAAGGATCATGTGCCTATGGTTACCACCTTTTCATCAGTATCCTGTCTACTTATATCGCACAACAATCTCTAATCATTTTGATTCAACTGTTTGGCATAATTTGTACTATTTACAATTTTTTTTTCCTCTGAATGTATGTACTGACGTGGTTTGCTTACATTGACTACTTATAATTTAGGAGTTGCCACAAATTCTACTGTTTATACTGATATTTTTTTTAAAAGTAAGTAGTTCACTAGGCAAGATGAAGCAGACTGAATCGTCTTTAATAAATACATCCAGAAAATAGTAGGATTCTCAGTTTAATTCTCCCCCTGTTTTATAGCAGTGTGTGACTGTTATCATCCAACAGTATCTGCTTGTTACAGTATGATCCCTGGAAGTTATGCCTTTGTCAAGGTTCTGATTTGATACAGCCATCCATTTGGTTTTAATTTAAATTAGAGAAGGACATTATCTTTTGTTTTTGACATTAAATATCTATAATTTCTAGACAGGGTTTAATGTAGGTTCTCTAATTTTTTTTTTATTATCCATAACAAGATGGGTTCCTTTTTTGTTACGAGAGCTTGTATTGTCTTGTATTAGTCTAGCCTTGTTCTTTCTATAGGTTTGGTTATCATAACCTTAATTCCTATCTGGCTCTATATTTCATCAGAATATTTCAGACATTTGTGTGCCAGGGCGTTGCTGTCATTGCATCCTCTAGGGTAAATTAACTTGCCTGAACACATTTTATGACAATATCCTATTGATTACTTGTTTGGTTTTTTAAAAGTCTTCTAAGGTTTATGCAGCTCAATAATGGTTTTTATAACGATTAGCTGTTTTTGAACTCTGTCCCTCCCTCTATATAGCAATACCACAAAAACAAACAAGAAGTGTGCACAAACCACAGTGAAAGAAAGTGCTTAATAAATATTAGCAGAGAGGAACTTTCCTGTATAGGGTTAAGTATCCACAAGTTTCCCCAAAGACTTCCTCTTGTCTTCAGTACAAAGCATACAAAAAATAGGGGATAATCTGCTAAATTGAGATAAACAAAATCACATAGCATATAACTGTGTGCAGGGACGTATTAGCCGCAAGGCAAACAAGGCAATTGCCTTGGGCGGCATTTTCCAGGGGGCGGCAAAAAAAGAGGCCCCCAAATGCCCAGGGCAAATGCCTTGTTAGCCTTGCGGCTAACTGACATGTTGGGTGGTCGGGCGGACGGCACTTGTGGGGGAGCACTTTCCCCTGAGCGCTCTGCTCAGCTCTCTAGCGCGCCGCCTACAGAGTGATGCAGGAGCCAGAATATGACGTCATATTCCGGCTCCCAGCCTCACTCTGCAGGCGGCGCGTGAGGGAGCTGAGCAGAGCGCTCAGGGGAAAGTGATCCCTCGCCAGAGCTGCCTGTCCAGCAGCCCAGCAGCCACTGGACCCCCAGGGAAAGGGAGAACCCCCCCCCCCCAGCATTCCCAAAGGTAAGGAGGCTGGGGGGGTTAAATTAAAAAAAAGTGTGTGTTTGTCTGTTAGTGAGTGTGTGTGTGTGTGTGTCTGTAAGTGTGTCTGTTAGTGAGTGAGTGTGTTTGTCTGTTAGTGAGTGTGTGTCTGTGTCTGTTAGCTACAGTGGCGTCTCTAGGATTCATTTTTAGGGCGGGCACATGGTGGGCCAGGGACAAAAGTAGGGGGGCATTTAACCCCGCCCTCGCCACAGTTTGACCCTGCCCCTGTCGCATGTTAAGCCCCGCCCCTGACACAATGTGTTGTTTTTTTTTAATCATCCCTGGTGGAGGATTCATTATTTTCCACCAGGGATTATTAAAAAACAAACACATTTCCCTTGATACAGTGCCATAGTTGCCAACATTTGAAAAAAAATTCCAATGACATTTTGCAGCACAGCTATCAATTACTGTCTGTGTATAATATCCCTGGACAGTCAGTGCTCTCTGTATAATACAGGGTTGTGTGTATAATAAATTGGGACAGTCAGCGGTCCCTGTACAGTGCTGCTCTCTGTATAATACATGGCTGCGTGTATAATATCCCGGGAGAGTCAGTGCTCCCTGTATAGTGCTGCTCTCTGTATAATACAGGTCTGTTTGTGTATAATATCCCAAGACAGAGAGCAGCACTATACAGGGAACACTGACTGTTCCAGGATACTATACAGACACAGACCTGTTTTATACGTATTAGCTGTGAGGCAAACAAGGCATTTGCCTTGGGTGGAACTTTTCAGTTCCACCCAATGCCCAGGCAAATGTCTTATTAGCCTGGCGGCTAACTAAAAATCCAGTCGGGTGGGCGTCGCTGGCACTTTCCCCTAAGCTCTCGGCTCCCGGCAACACTCTGCGGCGCGCGAGGGAGCTGAGCAGAGAGCTCACTAATCAGTGCTTCCTCGCCAGCGCCGCCCGCCCAGCAGCCCCACTGGACCACAGGGAAAGGGAAAACACCTCCCCCCCCAGCATTCCCAAAGGTAAGGAGGTTGGGAGGATTGAATTTAAAAAAAGTGTGTGTGTGTCTGTTAGTGAGTGTGTGTGTGTCGGTTAGTGAGTGTGTGTGCGTCTGTTAGTGAGTGTGTGTGCGTCTGTTAGTGAGTGTGTGTGTTAGTGAGTGTGTGTATGTCAGGGAGTGTGTCTGTTAGGGAGTGTGTTACTATGTGTGTGTCTGTTAGTGAGAGTGTATGTGTGTCTGTTAGTGAATGTGTGTGTCTGCTAGTGACTATGTATCTGTTAGTAAGTGTGTATGTCTGTTAGCTAGTGTATGCGTGTCTGTCAGTGAATGTGTGTGTGTATTTAGAAGGCAGGGTGGTGACGGAGGGGGTGGTGGGAGGCGCCTGAGTTTTGTCATGCCTAGAGGTTAAAATACCTTACCTAACCCTAATTTGAACACTCACTTAACACTAAAGTGACGAGGGTAGGGGATTTACACAGGGTAGGGAAATCTGATAGAAAACCAGATCAAGTGAACCAGACAAACAGGATAGCCAGAGAAAAGCCAGGTCAAGTACCAAAAGGACAAAATACAGAATATTAACGCACTCTTGGGGCACTAGAAACCCAGGCACTGTGTACTGGGCCAAACAAGCTTTTATTTGATCGGGGTCGTGTCTTGTGTAACCATGCCCCCAAAATTTGAGAGTGCATTGGTTTCTAGTGATTTTGTCCACACCGACCTCATGACACCGGCTCACGTGCATTGCATCATTAATAGGGGGCATGTGCATAGATGACAGCATCCAAGAAGCTGTCGAATATCGCAGGAGGCACAGAAGTGGCGGTCCGCCGGATCAGAGCAACAGTTGATTGCCGGACCACCAGGGTAAGTACAGGAGCTCTTACATGTTCCCTGTAATATTGGAGAGGGTGCAGAAGTCAGCACTTGGAGCTTCGCCCGGCCCTGGATTCCGGGTGAATAAAACCTTTTTTTTACAGGTTATACAGCAAATTTAGGAGGGAGGGCATCTCCATGGTGCCAATAGGGCATTTTACACAGGATCATAACATTTCCTGTGAACATGGAATTCATGTGTGTTTTAAAACACAAACTAACATATAACAATGAAATGCGTACAGCATTTGTGATAAAGTGCCATCACCAAATAACTCAAAATACCCCTTTTGGAATACTCCATCTATTTTTGAAAATGGTAAGCCATGATGGTGTTAAATATCTTTCCCAGGCTCCAGAACTGTCTCAAAGACAACAGAGGCCCAGTTAATCAATCTATCAAATGTACATGTATGAAAACTGAAATACACCTTTGTCTCTGAAACGTTCAAAAACCCCATAAAACCTGACATGTTGTACTTGTAGGACATCATCGATCAGAAATATGGTTGTTTTTAGATATGTGCAATTTGTTTCGTTCCGAATATATATTCGTACAAATTTCATGCCATTCGGACATTCGGATGCTTACGAATGTCCAAAGTTCCGAGGTTCTGAAGTGGCGAAGCTCCAAAGTGATTTTGATTTCTGAAAAGTGGCAAAGCAAGAGAGAGGGAGGGAAAATTACATAAATGATAACAGGAATCTGTACCAATAAGCTAATTCATTTTGTAATGTAATTCAATGTAATGCTTGCTTGCCCAATCCGGTTTCACTATTCCCTGTCCATTGAATTTACCACATTTTTGTGATTGATGTTAGAGGACAGCCAATTCATGGTGATTTTGTCGCTGACACTTGGCCAGTGAAGGCACACAGAGTCATTGAGGTAGGATAGTATATAAATCAGGCTGTCAGAGTGTTGGCTTGCATTCATGTGACCAGACTACTTATGATAGCACTAGAGACTGAAAGAAATAAATTACATTGCATTTATTGTACTTTACTTGTCGCAAACTTGGGGAGCCACATTGCTTTTAAGTGTGTGTTCCAGGGAGAGAGATAGAGAGAGAGAGTTTTGCCTCTTTTTTTCTTCTGCATTTTGTTTCTTTTTTTGAAGAGGGGTGGGTGAGAGAGTGTGTGGCTGTGCAAGCCAGGTATCACTGCAGTGATTAATTTTGTGTACCAGCCATCACCTGCTCTCACTTTGCTTCTCTATCAAACACACACTCTCACTTGCTTGTTAACTCACAGATTGCTTTCTCTCTGCTCTCACACTCTGCTCACGCCCTGCTTTCACACTCTGCTTACTCTCTGCTCACTCTCTGCTCCTAAACTCTCCACAAAGATGGTGTCACAGGGGTGGGAATTATATAGTGTGCAGAAGTGTTGTATGCTGGTAGTGCTCCCTGATTGGCTGCACTATCTGTGCAGCGATAATATAATTTTGAAACTTGTATATACACTAAACTAACAATACTAATTAGTAACTAAACCAAGACCACTTCTTTAAGATTAAGTGGTCTGGGTGCTGCTGTGGTCCACTATGCAATGTAAAACATTGCAGTTTTTTAAGAAAAAAACACACAAATGTATTTTTCCAAACGAACGACATTCCGAACTACCGTGTGCCTGAATGCCGAATATCCAAACCGACTGCCATTTGGCAGTTCCGAATTGCTGAACTGAACCGAATGCCTTTGGTCTGAATTGCCGAAGCAAACAGATTTTTTTACTTACCCGACTTTCCGAACTGAATCAAATTTTTTGCCCATGTACATCCCTGGTTGTTTTATTGCTGTAAAATATAAAAGATAATGATATAAACAGTGCGAGTGCAGTGTATGAGTAAAAAAAAACATAATAAAAAAAAAACAAAAAACTAAATTTGGACAGGTTTTGTGACGGTCTATCAAAAAAGACTGGAATATTCATTTTAGAATACTCTGGGATATCTAATTTTGCAAATGGTATGACAGTATGATTTTCTTACCTGAGCTGCCATATAGTGTCAAAGTAAGGGCTAACAAACCAAGTCCTATTTCCATGAATGAAAACTGAAATGTGCAGGTCCCATATTTGGCCCTGAATTCTTTCAGAAAAACCCATAAAACCTGCAAATGGATGGAACTGCTGTACTTACATCACAGAAATATAGGTGGGTTATTTCAGTAAAATATATAAACAGGTTTTGGCCAGGTTCTGTGACTAAGTGGCTACAAAAAAAACCTTGGTTATTCCACGTGGAATACCCCTGAGTTGTCTACTTTTGCAAATGTTTTGCCATCACAGGGGTAATTTTTTTTTTCTGGACTACCATACTTAAAGGCAACATAGGCCCAGAAAATCAATTTGTCAAATGTCTGTGTATGAAGACTGAGGACTATATTTGGCCATGTAGCTTCCAAAACTCCAGGAAATCTGTACATCATACTCATGGAACATCATATAATACAAATATGGGTGTTTATTGCAGTCAATCAGTGTATCGAACTTGGAAAAAATGTATTTCTTAATTTCTCACACTTATTTTTAATTTTTTCAAATTGAATTATGGCTCGTATATTATGTTATTATTATGTTATTATTTATATAGCGCCAACAAGTTCTGCAACGCTTTACAATGGGTGGACGAACAGACATGTAGTTGTAACCAGACAAGTTGGACACACAGGAACAGAGGAGTTGAGGGCCCTGCTCAATGAGCTTACATGCTAAAAGCATTGGGGCAAAGTGACACAAAAGGTAAGGATAGTATTCGACTAAAGACAGTTGCATGAGAGGAATCAGTCTGGAGCTATTAACAGTTTAATTGATACGCTTTTATGAAGAAGTGGGTTTTTAATGATTTTTTGAAAGAGTGGAGACTGGGTGAGCATCTAACGGAGGAGGGAAGTGAGTTCCACAGGAATGGTGCAGCCCTCGAGAAGTCTCGAAGGCGAGCATCAGAGGTGGGAGTACGGACAGAAGATAGACGTAAGTCTTCAGCAGATTGTAAGGGCCTAGACGGGACATACTTGTGTATAATGGAGGATAGATAGGTGGGAGCAGCATTATGTAGAGATTTGAAAGCAAGAACCAGAATTTTAAATTGAGCCCTATATCTTACAGGAAGCCAATGTAGGTACAGACAGAAGGGTGGGACGTAGGTGGTGCAGGCGGACAGGAAGGTGGACTGTAATGGCGCAAGTTGGAAGCACGTAAGACCACTGAGAAGCAGATTACAGTAGTCAAAGCGAGAAATGACAGTGGAATAGACCAGCAGGGTAGTCGCATCTGGCGTTAAGTAGGGTCGGATGTGCACAATTTTTTTGAGATGGAAGCAGCAGGATTTGGCGATGGACTGAACATGAGGCGTGAAGGAGAGGTCGGAGTCAAGGAGAGCACCAAGGCAGCAAGCCTGCATGGTGGAGCTGATGGTAGCACCGTGGACTTGGAGGGAGATAGACACAGGAGTAGCAACACTTGAGGGAGGAAAGACCAGAATTTCAGTTTTGGTCAAGTTGAATTTAAGGAAGTGGGAAGCCATCCAGTTAGAAATAGCAGAGAGGCAGTCAGAGACACTAGTCAAGAGGGATGGGGAGAGATCAGGAGAGGACAGGTAGATTTGCATGTCATCTGCATAGAAATGATAGTGGAAGCCAAAGGAGCTAATGAGTTTACCAAGGGAGGCAGTAGAGATGGAGAACAGTATGGGACCAAGGACTGAACCTTGGGGGACACCAACAGAGAGGAGTTGGGGAAAAGAAGCAGAGCCAGAGAAAGAAACACTGAAAGAGCGCTGGGGGAGGTAGGAGGAGCACCAGGTGAGAGCAATATCTTATATCATACATAGATGTGTAGTGTCAAAAAAGCCCTATTTTTCCTTAACAAAATAATATATAAGTGTGGGTGCACTTAATGGGAAAAGGTAAATTATGGTTGATAAAGCATATTGCTTAAATTCTAGGTTTTGTTGTAGTTTCAGAACTTGGACAACTGCCTCTGTCTGTAACTGATTTCTTTCTTGTAATTGGTGGATTCATTAGTTAACATGATCTGATAGCTGCTGTCATGACAAAGAGAAATTAATGCACAGCCATTTTTCCATAAATGTGCAGTCATTTTGCTTGATAATGAGATTGGGAGTAGAGGAAATAAATGTTACTGTAATGAATTGAGACGATGAGGGGAAATTTTGCCAAGATTTTTAGTATTATGTATGTATATGTATCTCTTATATTCAACAAACATGTGTTTGTAAAGTTGTAATTGTCGGAACTCACAATGCTGCAATTACTTTTATCCTGAAGCTGTGTGCCTCCATTTTGACTCCCTGTCACCCGTTGTAATAAAAGCTGCCCTTTTCTATAATTAAAACAAAATTAGCCTCTCTACCTGTCAGTCAGCCTACAGAGGCAGAGAAAATGAACCACTGTTTCTGTTTCAGCTCCTCCACAGCACAGTTTATCTTAGCTATGCATGACTTTAACTGGATTATAATGTCAACAGCAAAATCTCTAATAATAAAAGAATAAAGAGCATCACTTAATACAAAGGTCAACTCAAAATATGTGCAATTTGAAATTTTTTATTAGTGCTGTAATTCACAGAGTAGTGATTAGTTCTATTAAGTTGCTTACAGTTTAAAAAAGTTTGCAACCATATAAGTTAAATCACCTCCGTTGGTTGTACCTCTAATTGGCTACAAGTTCAATTTAGCATGCTTGTTTTCATTTGTATATGTTCATTCTACATCAATGCCTCAATATTTAAAGGAACACTCTAGACAAACATACCCAAACATACCAATTGACTTGCAATTTGCAGGACAGTCTTCGTTTGTGACCATTGTCCCACAGGGGCACCAGACAAAATCACATAATTATGTGTACTTGTAGTAAAAGAAACAAGGACATATTGTTCCTTCAAGGTCACTTCAAATGTGCTTTGCATATGCTAAAACCTGAAGACAGAGGCGTAACTAGAAACCACGGGGCCCCGGTGCAAAAACTGCCCTGAGGCCCCCTCATCAGTCTATCCCCCCCGCCACCACCCCGTATGTCTACCCCCTCCACGTCTACCCTCTCCCTCCTATACGTTGCCCCCCCCCCCACACATGCAGACCAATAGATACACATGCAGACACACACATGAACACACACACATATACAGACACACATATAGAGACACACAGACAGATACCTGTTGTATCGGCCTGTTCTTATTGTGTTTGTCTTTTTCCCAATTGTACAGCGCTGCGGAATTTGTGGGCACTTTATAAATGCCAGTAATAATAATAATATACACACACATACAAGCACACAGCCAGATATACACACACAGTCACACAGACAGACACACAGACATACACACATACATACAAACACAAATACAGAGAAACATTCATACAGACACACATACACAAACACACACACATACATACAAACACACACATATAGAAAATGTTTTAGTCTTTCTCCTGTTTCCTACCTTTTAGGTGCAGGAGGGTAACTTCCCTGGGGTCCAGTCGCTCAGCCTGATGGGAGTCAGAGTTCCCACTCTGACTCCCTTCTCTCCTTCTTCCTGTGCAGCTCCCGGTGTAAGCTAGACAGTCACGTCTACCCGGCTGTGATGTCATCTCAGGGGGTCCGGTCGCGCTATTAAAGCACCACAGCACTGACCAGGCCCCCTGGAAATTAATTTCCATCGGGTGGCTCACGCTCACCCGGTGGGCCCCTTAACGTGCGGCTCTGGTGGATCTACTGTGCGGGCTGGGGGCGCAACACATGGCGGCGTGCCCCCTGGAGTGGCAGGCCTGGTCGCAGCTGCGACCCCTGTGACTGCAGTAGTTCCGCCATCGCCTGAAGAAGACTTCTAAGCTCAATTGCCTGTGAGGCCTGTTGTACAGGCATGTCAAGTTGAAAATAACCTTTTTGTCACTGATTCCTACTATACATTAATGACATGCCCCCTATAGTCTGCTACCTCTCAGTCCTGGTTGAATATCTACCAATGATGGAATTATATGCCTACCAACCGGTTTTCTGTATTACATTGCATGGTAAAATAACTTTTTGAGGATAATTCACATACTGAAGAAACATACTTCACTGTTCACTTGCATAAGTGATTTTCATTCTTTTATTTCAATGTATGATCAAGATTACATTGATTCCCATGACAGTTAGTTAACACACATGTGTGTGGTCATAGGCAATGACATGCTCATTTGTACAACTACAGAAGGTTGTAGAAACAGAGGGATCGAATGAGACATTTCAGACAGTTTCTATTTTCAGCTAAGGGTCTGATCTGATCCTTGTGAAAAATCATCTAAAGATATGTGTGTGTGTGTGTGTGTGTGTGTGTGTATATATATATATATATATATATATACATATACACACACATCATAAGATGAATTAAAATGACAGTCTCTAGCATAATAATTTCTCATTCTCAAGTAGTTTAGGCTTTGTGTTTAATACTGGCTCAGACACTTCTGCTGAGAATGCAGTATATATGCACATGACAATTCTCTCTGGGAAATAAGCTTTCATTGCTATGGTAACCAGTAGGTACTGCCCACTGACATATTTCTAGTAACCATAGAAACTAGTGAATTTCCCTTAGTAACACAGTTCATTGATACTAATGGAAGCTTATAATTTAAATTTATATTTTTAACAATTTTCAGCATTCTCTCAGATTTTATATTATTTCATTAATAGAGATACCATAGAGGTGATAAAAGTCATGGCGGAAAGTAACTTATGTAACTGTAAAGACAAGAATGTTGTTCATTCCTTCAGTTAATGAGGCACAAAATAGTACAACTGCATATACAACTGCAGATAGTTCCTGGACTGTTTTGGCATTTTTGTTTCTTTTTATGTTTGTTAAAATGTAATTATCCACTTTGTTATCCAGTTCACCCACATGTTTATGTTTTGCTTTAAAGATTTATATGAATAAATAATATCCAATGGTGATCTGTGTAATATGTTAAAATAAAGTAATTGTACATTGAAAGGGTTCTGGAGCTAGCAGAAGCCCATACTTAGAAACATAGAAACATAAACTAAGACGGCAGGTAAGAACCATTTGGCCCATCTAGTGCCCAATTTTCGAAATACCCTTAATTAGTCCCTGGCCTTATCTTAAGTCTAGGATAGCCTTATGTCTATCCCATGCATGCTTAAAGGACCACTATAGTCACCCAGACCATGTTTACATTGCAGGGTTAATCCAGCCTCTAGTGGCTGTCTTCTTGACAGCCGCTAGAGGTGCTTCTGCGAAACTGAATGTAAAAATCGCATTCAGCGTGCAGAACGTCCATAGGAATGCATTAAGAAATGCTTTCCTATGGGCGTTTTTAATGCGCACGCGGCTCTGGCCATGCATGCACATTCGTCGGTGTGGGAGGAGAGGTCACCAGCGCCGAGGGAGCCCGGCGCTGGATTACAGTAAGTAGCTGAATGGGTTTAACACCTTCAGCCCCGCGGGAGGGGGCCCTGAGGGTGGGGGAGGACCTAAGAGTTATATAGTGTTAGGAAAAAGAGTTTGTTTTCCTGACACTATAGTGATCCTTCACTGTGTTTACCTCTACCACTTAAGCTGGAAGGCTATTCCATGGGTCCACTAGCCTCTCTGTAAAGTAATACTTCCTGATATTATTTTTAAATGTTTGCCCCTCTAATTTAAGACTATGTCCTCTTGTTGTGGTAGTTTTTCTTTTTTAAATATAGTCTCCTCCTTTACTGTGTTGATTCCCTTTATGTATTTAAATGTTTCTATCATATCCCCCCTGTCTCGTCTTTCCTCCAAGCTATACATGTTAAGTTCCTTTAACCTTTCCTTGTAAGTTTTATCCCGCAATCCATGAACCAGTTTCGTAGCCCTTCTCTGAACTCTCTCTAAAGTATCAATATCCTTCTGAAAATACGGTCTCCACTACTGCGTAAAATACTCCAAGTGAGGTCTCACCAGTGTTCTGTACAATGGCATGAGCACTTCCCTCTTTCTACTGCTAATGCCTCTCCCTATACAACAAGGCATTCTGCTAGCATTTCCTGCAGCTCTATTACATTGTCTGCCTACATTTAAGTAATTTGAAAGAATTACTCCTAAATCCCATTCCTCAGATATTGAGTTTAGCAGGGTATCAAATATTCTATACTCTGCCCTTGGGTTTTTACACCCAAGATGCATTATCTTGCATTTATCCACATTAAATGTAAGTTGCCACAGTTCTGACCATTTTTCTAATTTACCTAAATCATTTGCCATTTGGCGTATCCCTCCTGGAACATCAACCCTGTTGCAAATTTTTGTATCATCAGCAAAAAAACATACCTTACGTTCTGTAATATCACTAATAAAAATATTAAAGAGAATGGGTTCAAATACAGATCCCTAAGGTACCCCACTGGTAACTAGATCTTGCTTTGATTATACTCCATTGACTACAACCCTCTGTTGCCTGTCATTCAGCCAGTGCCTAACCCATTCAACAATATTGGTATCCAAACTTAGATTGCAGTTTATTGGTGAGCCTTCTCTGTGGAACAGTGTCAAAAGCCATACTGAAATCTAGGTAAGCAATGTCTATTGCACCACCCTGATCTATTTTTCTAGTTACCCAATCAAAAAAATCCATAAGATTAGCTGGGCATGATCTCCCTGAAGTAAACCCATGTTGTCTCTGATCTTGAAATCCATGTAATTTTAGATGTTCAACAATTCTGTTCTTTAACATGGTTTCCATCACTTTCCACATTTCTGTCATAAGGCTTACTGGCCTACAGTTGCCTGACTCCTTCCTACTACCTTTCTTGTGAATGGGTACAACATTTGCTAATTTCCAATCTTCTGGGACTACTCCTAATAACAATGATTGGTTAAAAAAATCCATAAATGGTTTTGCTAGTACACCACTAAATTCTTTTAATAACTTTGGGTGTATCCCATCAGACCCCATCGACTTATTTGTCTTTTGCTCTTGACAGTTGAAATAGAACATCTTCCTCTGTAAACTCACATGTAACAAATTACCCATTTGTCCTTTTTCTTAACTGAAGTCCCTCTCCTTCATTTTCATCTGTAAATACTGAACAAAAATATTCATTGAGGCTGTCAGCTATACCTTTATCCTCTTCTACATACCTTCCTTCTTTTGTTTTTAATCTAACTAATCGTTTTACTTTTCTTTTCTCATTTATGTATCTAAAAAATATTTTATCCTCCTTTTTTACTGACTGTGCTATTTTCTCTTCTGTGTGTGCTTTGGGGGCTCTTATCACTTGCTTTGCCTCTTTCTGCCTAATCTTATTGATCTGTCTGTCTTCCTCACTCTAGGTTTTTTTTATAATTACTAAATGCTAACTTTTAGTTTTTTACTATTTTGGCCACTTCTGTTAGTATCACAGTGGTTTCTTAATTTTTCTGCTCTTCCTGACAAGCTTAATAGAATTTTCTGTTGCTTTCAGTAGTGCAACTTTCAAATAATCCCATTTCTCTTGGACTCCATTTCCCCAGTCTTATAAGGACTCCTTTACACATATTCTAATTTTAGAAAAGTCTGTTTTTGTTTTTGTATGGTATGACTCAGTCACTTTTCTTAAATTAAACCACACTGACTGGTGATCACTAGATCCTAAACTTTCACCTACAATAATATCTGATACCAAATCTCCATTTGTTAACACTAAATCTAGTATGGCCTCCTTACCGGTTGGTTCCTCAATGACTTGTTTTAGAGACAATCCCAGTAAGGAGTTTAGAATATGAGGGACGTTTGCATTGCTAGGGTTAAAATAAAAAACCCCATGGCCTGAACCCAAAAATAATTTGGTGACCCCTTCTTAAGGCCCAACCCCTGGCCCCTCTCCAATTCTATCAACATTCCTCTTGGTACACTCATAGTTACTGAGATGCTCACAGATACAAATACATGCACAAAGATGCAGATGGGCAGACACACAGACATGCATAAGCACAAACCTAGAGCCAGGCACTGACCCTCATACATAGACAGGTATACACAGATACAGACAGACACCGACAGGTACAAATAGGTACAGAAAGGTAGTTTGAAACAGATACACACAGACAACTACAGGTAAACACAGGCAGAGAAAGGCACACACAGACACAGACTGGTACACACAGGCACAGACAGGTACATGCAGGCATAGACCGACAAATGTATAGACAGACCTTGTGGGGATTTAGTGTGTGTAGGACGCATTCTCACATGGATTTCTCCTGATCAGCATATATCTGATCACGGTGCCCGTCTCTGCCTCTCTGACAGAAGCTGGCTCTGAAAGGATTAGAGACATTGGCTGCTGCAAGTCAGTGGCAAATGTAAATTTGGACTAATTGAGACTGATATATAATTGAAGGTCCTACAGTGGGACAATATGCACATGAGGAAGACCCACAGTTGTTGAAATATGTTGTGTCTTTTTTTGTATTTTATCTATGTTTGGTTTTTATGCTTTATTTATTTTAATGCATCTGTCTTTGTCAATTTACTGGTTCCTTAGAAGTTCTATAGCAGTAAATGGGCCAAAACATTTTTTAGTTAAACAGAGAGCACAGAAATTAAAAGACTGACAAGCCTAACTTAAAATTCCTTATGTAATCTGCACTTCTAAACAGAAGGTGATAATACGCAAGGATATAAGGAATGAGTTTGCAAACTGAGATACAACTTGGGTAATGATCCAAATACTCCCCAGCCAACTAGTCAGGGAATAGAGCATTATCTAAATTCTGTTATTTTATCCACTTTGCCTCTCAAACAGATAGCTAAATTGTCAGCAACAATACAGCTTGAGGAGGTGGTAGCTACAGGACAGCTATGCAATCACTGCTACTTGGAGCATAGTCTACATACTCAACACAGTACATCCCCTACACACACACACTACATCCCATAAACACACACACACACTGCGTCAGGATAACCTGAATGCCTAACATGCAGAACTTAGGTTACTACAGGTCAGGTGATGACCAGAAACGTTCATGCGTGACATCACGTGCACACACCTGATCATGAGAGCCACGTAGATATCCACCCTCATAATACTCTCCCTCTGTTTCTGGCGTCTCTACATAGGGCTACATCACTTGCAGTCTGTAGTGGCTATATGTCATGTCCGGTGCTAGTGGCGTAGTCCATGAGTGTCATTTTGGAGATGTACAAGCAGTGGGAAACAAGTTATAAATGAAAGCCTCTACTTTCACATATGTCACAATGGAATGGAATACAAACCAAGGGAGTATTTCTAAACCCAAAAAATAACTTAAACAACTTTATTCTGCAACAAAACCTTGTTTTAACAAAACCTTTTACATTTCTGATGTAGTCTCTCAAACACATTTTTAATGTGCAGGACGTTTTTTTCACATATTGATATATGGAGAGACAATTAGCCATATGAGAATAGCAGGTGATGTAAGACCTAATACCATTTTGTTTATTTGTAGTGGTAGATTAAAACTGTTTTACACTCTATTCTACAATAAAAGAAAATATATAAATAATTTCATCTGTGAACTTTTAAAATAAAATTACTATCGACTTTCTTAAATATATAGCTTGAAGTTAAAATCAGTTTAAAATTATTTGCTTCAATACAGATAAATCTTTGCTTTATCCCTACATTTAATAAAGATGCCTGTCGGAGAATATGTCAACTTTTTTAAATGATCTTTTTTGTAACTACAACTTTACTTGAATAGTCACGAATAAGGGGCATTTCATGATTACATTTAAAAAAATGTTTCTTCTTATCTTTATATTGCAATAAACAAGACCTATTTTATTGAGTAACTTCAAGTTTCTGTTGTAGAAAGCTAGATTTATAGTTGTTGTTTTTTTTTTTTAAATGTTTTTTTTATTTATTTTTTTAAACTGAAGGCTGATTAATGAAATCAGTCTTATAAAAAAAAATTATTTACAGCTGCAAACTATTGACATTGATCTGCATAAATAAGTGCCAGTTTTTAAAACGTTATTTACAATATAAATATCCAGATCAAAAAGTTAATATTACAAGGGCTGCTATTCTGGGTGAACATAATCCCCAATTGTTTAAACTTTGTAAAGTTAAAAATGCATTAAAATCATCTTTAGATTCCTTCCATATAATACAAATATAATCAATGTACTGCTTGTATAGGACCAGATTTACACCAAATTAATGTCCATGGTAATCAAAATGGTTTCCCAATAAGACATGAATACATTGGATCTTGAAGAGATCTACAGTTAATATCAATAAGTTGTTACCTTTTCTAAATTTTAAAAATTGGAGAATTAACTTGACCCATAGCAGTAACACTTGTAATTACCTTAATCTGAGTAGCATAGTTTGGGGGATGCACTTTCTACAAATATATACTTTTGTTTTGGATTCTGTGACTCTTATTAAAGTTATAATATAAGCATGCCAAATTCTGCATAATTTTAAAAGAAAAATTCAGGAATTCACAGGGGAACAGCACTGCACAGCGCAGAGAGTTCAGCCAGCAGATCACAACCTGCAGCATAGTTTTTGTGAGATAGGGATGTGATTGAGACAACCTGCTGCTAGGTCCATTGAGTGAACACTTAACAGGGCAGTCCAATCTCCCCAAACTGTAGAGCAATCCCTCTACACAACACAATCAAACTTGGCCAAGAGCTAGATTTGAGCAGTTGCACAAGCCTGCAGCTCTGGGGAAAAGTGGTACCGGTATTGTGATACACAGCAGTGGCAGCAATATTTTTCACCTGTGATGAGGAGACACAACTGGTGGAAAACATGACCAATTGGTCTATGAAAAAATTGAGTCCAAAATCACATTAATTTCAAGTCTCTTTCCTCTCTCCTCTGCCGTTTAAGGCCCAAGATGGCGCCAACAATCCACAATCCCTGGCTGTGGATGCCAGTGACATAACCACAATATCGGTGAGATCACTGATCCCAGCATGGATCTATCGATCAAACTCATGCTGAACAAGATTCAGGCATCCCTAAAGACAGATTTCTCCAAAATAGCTACAGATATAAGGGCCAACATTTAAACCATTGGCAACTGTACCTCTCACTTAGACGAAAAGGCTGAGGAACTGATTAAATCCCACAATTCACTTTGTGACACCTGCAGATGGAGCACAGGATCCAGACTCTGGAGGAGAAAGTTGCAGACCACAAAGATAGAGATCGGTGAATTAACATCCAAATCCCTGGGATACTGTAGGAGGTTAAACCAGCAGACCTTACTGAATACAGCTGTTCTGTACCTTGCTCCCAGACATACCAGAGCAAGACCTGTTACAAGATCACACACACCGCTTACCCAAACAGCTACCAGCTTCTGTCCCACATGACGTTATCACCAAGGTACCCTCTTATAACACTAAGGATTAAGTCATTCAGGCCTCTAGGGCCACAGAGTTCCTGATAGGACACTATGCAGAAATCAAGCTCTTTATAGAGCTATCCTAATACACCATGTTTAATACCAACCTCCACCCTCCCACCCCCCGGAGGAGGGCCATAAATTGCTATGCCAGTGGGACATAGGATAAAATCCAGAGAATCCAGATGAGACCCCCCCGTCCCACACACACACACACAGACACACAATCTCAATACATACAATAAAAACTAAAGAAAAAAAGTTACTTGTGCACTATCCCAAATCCCTATTTGGGATTCCTATACTAACAATTCACCTTGCTGCTTTCAGCTAAAAGGCAATATTAGGTATTCACACTTATTAACTAGTGGAAACTAGTTAATAGGGAACACATGGGGTGGACTGCAGTACTGTAACATGGCTGTGTAATACAAAAGCAAATACAAACATACAAAATGAAGCCATGCACTCAAACTAACACTACTCCTGGGAAACAGCAATGACTATAGTACACATCAGCCCCAATATATACAATAAAAACCAAAGAAAACATTTATCCTAAATTCCTATGCACATTTAACTAACTAGAGATTTTTTAGTATCACTCCAATGACCATTAAAGTGTAAGCTCACCTGCCACCTTAAGGCAAAACATGCTGTCATGTTCCTTCTGTTACATTTTAAGTCATGACTACATGGCTGTTTTTTTTTACAGCACATTGCACACAGTTGCTTTCCTTTTATTTTTATCTTTATTTTTGTTATTTATGTTTGGTTTTCAATGAGGGCACATGTCCTTAAGCTATAGGTTTATGGCCAATAACCAGTTTTACAAGACCTTCAGCACAAAGCAATATAGGATATGTACATCCGAACACTCACATGGCCCATTTTATGATGCTTACCTTACAGTGACACTATATTCACCAAAATAACTGTCTGTTCAATCTGTAAATTGAACTTTAATCACATATTGGAGGCTCCTGCAAGGTCTAGCAAGCTATTAGGAGTACAGGGGATTAGAAATTCTAAATTAAATAGAATTTACAATAAAGATTTAAACATTAGATCTCAGTTTACAGGAAGTGTTTAGGAAGGCTGTATGAGTCACAAGCAGGGAGGTGACTAGAGCTGTATCAACAAAGTGATTTAACTAAATGGCAGAAAATTAAACAGGGAGACTGCAGTGGCATGATCTATACACCAAAACTGCTTTATTAAGCTAGAGTTAAATTGGTGACTATAGTGTCCCTTTAATATCCATTTATACTTGAGGGTGGTGAAGCCCACAACCCACAAAAGAGTACTGTTGAATCATATAGTCTAGCTGCAAAGATATGCGAGGTACATAACAAAGGTCTTATTTAGATATCTAATCGATTAAATATATATGAACTTTTTTCGTTGATGCTTCTTATTTTTATTTTTAACTCAAATCATGCAACCTTGCTGAAATTTTGTGAACTTACTAATTCCTATGGAACATGTGGTTTTTGAGGTGCCACCTGTGGTGGGCATATAAGCGCCCATGGAGCACTAAACCTGACAATCTCAAGATAATTGCCTCTGAAATAGTCTGCATCCTTAACACGTAACACACCCCAGCAAAAATAAAATATCACACAATGAAAATTTTATCTAAGAACATAAAGGGGTTAAACTCTTCACACAGATTTAGCAGAAGCTAAAAAAAATGCACATATTGTTTTTTTCTGAAGAGACCCATTTCAAATGGGGGTGCCCAATGCAAATTTAAGTCCGCTTTGTAACATATAGACTTTCACTTTTGTTTAAAGTCTAAGAAAAGAGGAATGTCCATACTAATAAACAAACAGGTTGTGTTCTTTATGGTGCATAGAAAAATTGATAAAGAAGGCAGATAGATTATCTTGCAATGTTATACTAATAATAAACCGTACACCCTTTTTAACATATAGGGTCCCCCCCATGATAAACAAATCCAAAATGTTGCTCAGTTTTTTGCATTGGTGGACAGCTGCAGATTTGGGGTAATCCCAATCTTGGAGGAAACACATTTTTTTTATTAGATCCCAAACAAATATACTGTGGGCTCAGGCTTGGCCCTTAATAGAAAAACCATCACCAATCATATATCTGGAGAGTTATCCAACAAAGAGAGGTGGACATCACCTTCTGCTCCTTAGTCTACAAAAATATACCAGAGTAGAAAGACTCCTCATATCTATGTATTGCCCAGGGCCATTGCAAAGATTTTGGGATACACAGGTGAATATACATTTGGAGGCCCCAAAACAACCTTCGAACCCTCCAATTACTTGATGCTCTTGACCGCGTGAGATATTTATTGCCCAGTAGACTCTTGTCCATTCATGTGTTACCGTATCGTCGGTATCTGCACACCACAACCGACTTTGCTTTTTTATTCTATCCTACGTTCTTACTTGAACCCTACACCATATACGGCTATTTGCCCCTTACACAAATATATATATATGGGGTATCATAAGAAAGCCCTATTTATCCTTATAAAAAATTAGATAGAATAACAGAAAGGGGGGGAGGGATTATGGTACAAGGAACACATGGCAAAAGTGCCAAAAAGGCATTGGTCACAAATACCCCCTCCTGCCCCCTTAGCCTTGCCTAGATACTTGCATTGCCACGGCTGTTAGATAAGGCATTTAGGGCCCGAATCTTTATTAGTACATTGTCTAACAAACTATAAGACTTTTATTACTTGACGTGGCAACCCCGGGTTCAAGGTCACACATTGGGTTTTTGTGTTTGTTTTGTTTAATATATAATCATGGTGACTTTGATGCTTGTTTTGTTTGATATTTTCACTCATATATATGAAGCTTGTTTCGATCAACCCCAATTCGTGGCAGTGTATATACTTGATGGTATTGGTCAATCACGATATGGGATTAATGTAGTTAATGTAGACTATTGGCTGCTACTGTGATTGAGACTAGTAGTTCCTTTAAATTGTGGCACTTACAATTTTGTGTCACTTTCGTGCACATGATGTGATGTGAGGGAAGAGGGCTTTGTTTAGACTGGATGGTGTAGTGATTTGATAGAATACTCCCATTCGCTGAGGTATCTGAATGGAGATGAAAAGAAGTGGAAGCTATGAGTAGGGATATAGAACTAAGCACTCAGGTGTTAGATAGCCCCTAACCATACTGGTATATGGTGCTGATGGTTTTAAGGAGCACTGGGTTGTTGCTAGATCCTTTTCATTTGATGGCATCTTCCTACATATTTATAATTCCACCTTCTAAGGGTACCGTTTTTCTTCCTTTGAAATCTATGCTTTAATTCTTTTAGTCAATATTAGCTAGTTGACCAAGCTTAAATATTGACTATTCAGGCGTCTTAGGTACTTTTGATACATTCTGAACATAAAAACAAACCAGAGCCAGAGTACAGTCTGGATGTAAGACCAGGAGTTGATATAGGAGACTTCAGTCAACTAATATATATGATAAATTAACCCCTTAAGGACAAAAACAATTATACAAGTATTGACCAAACAAAACAAAACCTAGAATTGAAGCTATATGACCGTTCAACCATAATTTACCTCATTTATATTAAGTGCACCCACACTGTTCAATGAAGTAGACATTTTCATTCACATCAAATATGTATATATGGAACACAATTTAATATGAATGCAATCTAAAAAAAAGTGTTTTTTTTTGTTTGTTTTTTACCAACTTCTGCATGGCATTTTAATTGTAAATGTCATAATACTGTTAGCTTTTACTGCTAATAACACATATTTGTATGCTGTGATATCCCACAAGTACAACAATGCCCACCATGTACAGGTTTCATGGTGTTTTGGAAAATTACAGAGTCAAATAAATAGCTTGCCCATCTCAGTTTTTCATTGAAATTTGCCAGATTGGTTTTCTGGGCCTCTGCTGCCTTTAAGACCGTATGGTAGCCCAGGAATGAGAATCACTCCTATCATGGCTTACCATTTGCAAAAGTAGACAACTCAGGATTTCAATATGGGGTATGTCCAGTCTTTTTTAGTTACGACCTAATCACAAACCCTAGCCAAAATTAGTGTTTTTTTACTCAGCGATGTCTCACGAGTACAACAGTATGTACATGGGTTTTATGGGGTTTTGGTAAGTTACATGGTCAAATATAGTGTTTGCAAATTAAATTAATAATTAAATTATTAATATTATGGATCAGCTCCTAAGCCACAATTTTTGCCAATGTACATATTAGACTCTTTCAAGTAGGAGTTAGAAAACCAGGAGTTACTTGGAGTGGTTTGTATACTGTGGAGAGTGGTTTGTATACTGTGGAGAGTGGTTTGTATTTTATTTTTGTTTAATCTTTAAAGTTTGTAAGGTTTAAAAAAAAAAAAAAAATTGTTTTTTAAATTTACTTTTTTTTTGTGTTCTGGTTTTCCCCCTTTTTTTTGTGCTGCTGCTTGATTGATTGGGGGAGTGTTCATTGTTTGCACCTGTGTGGGATTTGTATCCCCATAAAGGCACACCCCTAACTCACTGAGCTTGCTCACATTATTTGAAAGCAGCCTCTGTTAAGTAGACTCTTTCAAGTAGGAGTTAGAAAACTAGGAGATAAAACTAACAAGGGGTTTAAACTATCAAGGTAATTGTTTTTTTTTTTCTGTTTAAAGGGGATATGAGTGTTAGCAAGATTGCTGGTTTAACTCAATGCACATCTTGTTGCATGTATGGCTGCCTGGATGTACCCGTCCAGGGTCCATACCTCTGTGATGGTTGTGTGCGAGTGGCTTCTCTGGAAGCTCAGATTGGAGATCTTGAGAAGCAAATCGCAACATTGAGGGAGATTGACAATCTTGAGAGGAGTCTACTGCTCACTGAGCAGAGTTTAGTGGGGACAGGTAGTGGAGAGGGAGGAGAAAGACAGATGGGGAACAGGCATGTAGCTGGGTGACAGTGGGGCGAGGAAGCAGGGGGGGAGGGAAGAGGAAAGGGCTAGCTAGTCCTGATTTGGTGCAACCTAGCAGATTTGCCCGTTTGAGGGAAGATGTTGGGAGCATCAGCTCAGGAGTAGCTGTATTAGAGGAAGCTGTTACTTCTAACAGCCGAGCTAACAGCCCCCCTAGTACGGGTGGGGATCAAAATGTAAGGAAGGCAAGACAGGTTGTGGTGGTAGGGGACTCTATCATTAGGAGAGCAGATAGGGCAATCTGCCACTCTGATCGGCTCAACCGGACAGTTTGCTGTCTCCCGGGTGCTCGGGTCCGGCATGTTGCTGACAGAGTGGATGGATTATTGGGAGGGGCTGGGGATGACCCAGCGGTCATGGTCCATGTTGGTACCAATGACAAAGTAAGAGGAAGATGGAAGGTCCTAAAGAATGATTTCAGGGAATTAGGTAGCAAACTTAAGAAAAGGACCTCCAAGGTGGTATTCTCTGAGATATTACCTGTGCCACGTGCTACAGTGGAAAGGCAGCGGGAGATTAGAGAGGTCAATGCGTGGCTTAAGTCTTGGTGCAGGAAGGAGGGTTTTGGGTTTTTAGAGCACTGGGCCGACTTTGCGATTGGGTACAACCTTTATAGTGGTGATGGATTGCACCTAAACGGGAGAGGGTCTGCAGTGCTGGGGGATAGGATGGCTAGAAGGTTGGAGGAGATTTTAAACTAGTAGTAGGGGGGGAGGGTCATAGCAATCTACAAAATGGAGATAGGACAGAAAGGAGATGGGCTTTAGCACAGTATAAGGGGGGTGGAAACGGGGGGAGGGGCAAGCTCAGAACAGAGAAGCTGTGTAATGTTGAAAATTCACAAAATATACAAGTGATGCATAATATTAAATGTATGCTTACTAATGCAAGGAGCCTAAATAACAAAATGGGGGAACTAGAGGCATTAGCATACACTAAACAATATGATATAATAGGCATAACTGAAACATGGTGGGATGAGACACATGACTGGGCAGCTAACTTAAATGGGTACACGTTATTTAGGAAGGATAGGAAAAACAAGAAGGGTGGTGGGGTATGTTTGTATGTCAAACATGATTTAAAGCCAAATGTTAAGCAAATGGAATGCGAGGAGGATAATGTGGAAGCTTTATGGGTAAATATCTGCTTGGGGAAAAGAAGGGAAACCAACTATTGGTTGGGATATGTTATAAACCACCTAATGTTAATATTGACGAGGAACAACAGCTGTTTGAGCAAATTGAGAAAGCTGCAAATCTGGGTAACACTTTAATTATTGGAGATTTTAATTACCCGGATATAAATTGGGACAGAGGGACTAGTGCCTCAGCAAAGGGAATTAGGTTTTTAAACTTGTTAAATGACACCTTCATGTCACAACTTGTGCAAGCACCAACTAGAATGGATGCTTGTCTGGACCTGGTTTTAACAAACAACATTGATCTTTTGACCAACATTCAAGTAGGTGAGCACTTGGGAAATAGTGATCACAATATAGTGTCCTTTGAAATAAACTCAAAAAAACAAAAGCACATGGGGAATACTAAAACATATAATTTTAAAAAGGCTAATTTCAATAAGTTAAGGGAAGCTTTACAATATATTGACTGGCATAAACTCTTTAGTGAAAAGAACACTGAGGATAAATGGATCATCTTCCAACAAATATTACAAAGGTACATTTCTCAGTATGTACCGTTGGGAAATAAATATAAAAGAAACAAATTAAAACCAATGTGGCTTAGTAGAGAAGTAAAACAAGAGATTACAACTAAGAGAAGGGCATTTAAAGCATTTAAATCGGACAAATCAGATGCATCTTATAAAAGATATAAGGATGCAAATAATGCGTGCAAAAAGGCAATTAGACTTGCTAAACTTCAAAATTAAATAATGATAGCTGAAGAGAGCAAAACCAACCCCAAAGCATTTCAGAGTCCATACAGATGTTCAAACGGCTACTAGATGCATACTTGCAAGAACAGAATATTCAAGGATATAATCTTTCAATGTAGGGTAATAACTGCTTGATCCAAGGATAAATCTGACTGCCATTCTGGGGTCAAGAAGGAATTTTTTTCCTAGTTTGTTGCAAAATTGTGCTTCAAACTGTTTTTTTTGTGCCTTCTTTTGGATCAACAGCAAAAAACAAATGTGAGGTAGGCTGAACTTGATGGACGCAAGTCTCTTTTCAGCTATGTAACTATGTAACTATGTAACTATGATGGTATGGGTCAGTCACTATATACTATTAATGTAGCTACTAGTTTATTGAGCCCCAGCTGTTCACCATTAACTATTGTTCAACAACTGATTAGAGGCTGTTTTTTACTGACTGTTTTCTGATACTGTAATTTAAATGAGGTGTACGCCCTTTAAATTGTGGCACCTACAGAGGGGCAGTGTCATTCTATTTTTGTTCACAGCAAAAAACTTGTCAAATCTTTGATTTTTATATTCTCTTTTTCAAATGGTTTGATGTGAAGGAAGAGGGCTTTGATTAGGGTAGGTGGTGTAGTTGCTTGGTAAAGTAGGCTATTCCATATATATACATACACATGCATACAGTTGTGCTCAAAAGTTTGCATACCCTGGCAGAAATTGTGAAATTTTGGCATTGATTTCGAAAATATGACTGGTCATACAAAAAAAGTATTTTATTGAAGTATAGTGATCATATGAAGCCATTTATTATCACATAGTTATTTGGCTCCTTTTTAAATCATAATGATAACAGAAATCACCCAAATGACCCTGATCAAAAGTTTATATACCCTTTAATGTTTGGCCTTGTTACAGACACACAAGGTGACACACATAGGTTAAAACGCCACACCGGTGTCTTTGCAATTAGTGTCTGTGTCTAAATAGTCAATAAGATTGTTAGCTCTCACATAGATGCACTGAGCAGGCTAGATACTGAGCCATGGGGAGCAGAAAAGAACTGTCAAAAGACCTGTGTAACAAGGTAATGGAACTTTATAAAGATTAAATGGATATAAAAAGATGGAAAAAAGGGGAGGAGGGTGGCCGTATGATCAATATATAGAGGCAAAGGAAGGGACAGATAAGGGAGGGACGGACTTTGGCGAAACGCGCGTCAGGGCTTGACGCATCCAGCTGTCTTCTGCTTCCGAGATACTTCCTCTACTTTATTGACCAGTCAGTGGGTAACTAATTGATCCTGATTGCTGACTGCGATCTCGGATGTTATGGGAGCGGCATCCCGACCAGGGTTATTTTTCAAACAGTTAGTAAAATGTTCAGCACTGCACAGTGTTTATAGACAGGTGCCCATTACAAGATATACATTAGGGCATCCTGCCTCCCTGTATAAGGGGCTCAATAGCAACCAGATAGAACTGCCATATCCCTTTCTGCTAGGTGCCCTGCAAGGCATCATTATATTTGCTCTCACTTTTCTTTGCCAGGTGCCCACGCAGGCACCGTTCCACCTGCTTTATCCTTTCCTGCCTTAACCTTAAGCCTTGAAAATACCAGTCAGTACTGTTCAATCACTTATTAAGTTAAAATTTGGGGATCTCTTGATACCAAGCCATGGTCAGGTAGACTTAGAAAGATTTCAGCCACAACTGAAGGAGAAATACAGACGGCTCTGGAAAAAAAGATGGTGTGGTTGTTTCAAGGAGCACAATACAACGATACTTAAACAAAATTGAACTGCATGGTTGAGTTGCCAGAAAGAAGCCTTTACTGGGGCAATGCCACAAAAAGCCCGGTTCCAAATCCCCGACAACACCTTTACACTCCTCACAGCTTCTGGCACACTGTAATTTGGAGTGATGAGACCAAAATAGACCTTTATGGTCACAACTATAAGCGCTATATTTGGAGAGCGGTCAAAAGAATACCATCCCCACTGTGAAGCATGATGGTGACTCACTGATGTTTTTGGGGGTGTGAGCTCTAAAGGCACGTATGATCTTATCAGAAAATGAGGGCAGACAATTTGCATTCTTCTGCACGAAGGATGCACAGAGGGCGCTGTTGGACTTTCCAGCTTGACATTGAGCCTAAGCACATGGCCAAGTTGACCCTCCAGTGGTTGCAGCAGAAAAAAGTGAAGGTTTTGGAGTAGCCATCACAGTCTCCTGACCTTAATATCATCAGGCCACTCTGGAGAGATCTCAAACGTGCAGTTCATGCAAGACGACCAAAGACTTTGCATAACCTGGAGGCATTTTGCCAAGATTAATGGACAGCTATACCACCTGCAAGAGTTAGGGGCCTCATAGAGAACTATTACAAAAGACTGCACACTGACATTGATGCAAAAGGGGGCAATAAACAAAATTAAGAACTAAGGTTATGCAGACTTTTGAACAGGGGTCATTTAATTTTTTTCTTTGTTGCCATGTTTTGTTTTGTGATTGTGCCATTCTATTATAACCTACATTTGACTATGAATCCCATAAGAAATAAAGAAATAAATGTGTTTTGCCTGTTCACTGTTTTCTTAAAAAATGGTGTGTGTGTGTGTGTATGTATGTATATATATATATATATATATATATATATATATATATTACCAATTCTCCAAGGGTATGCACAGTTTTGAGCACCACTGTGTATACATATCAAAATACTCTAAGAAAGAAAGTACTGTATATATACTTATATATGTGTCAGGCAGATCCCTCAAGTTACAATAATAAAATAAAAGTAAAAGAATATATATATACACACATATATATAATACACACTGAGAATGAGATATATCTTATTATATATAATTATCAGTGTGTATTTATATATCTTCTCTATAATAATGTTTTTTTTTCTTTTTTATTAATTATAACTTAATTATAACTAACTGGAAACCCAGGCAATTCCCTGAACGCAGTGATGTAAGCTTCCGATCCAAGTCATGTGATTGTGCTGTCATGTGGATGGGCGAGATTTGCAGCAGGGGTACTGTCTCAGTTGTCACGATCGCAAAGAAGGTTAACTATCTGGGGCGGTGATGCCGATCTCTAGTGCGTGCTATGCCACCCTAACAGCATCAAAGCCAACCTTTTGCAAGACGGCATAGCACGCCCTAACGGCGTTAAGGGGTTAAATTAATCAAATAAATCATTATGCGGGATACAAAATAATATTAAACAGACACAGTAAATATTGTCTAATGCCCCTCGTCTTCTTAGTGAACCAAAAGTAACAAGAGCAGCAAATCTAGAGATTACCGTGATGGAACCAAGGTTGCAGTTTGTGTTTGTGCTACATAGTAAAAATACTGCAGTAAAAATTAGACACAACTTGCTAAACACTTTAGTACCCTTATTGTACAAAATAAGCTAAAGACCAGGTTGTAAAAAGGCCAGAATGAATTAACTTTAAGACATATGTTGGGTAATGAATGTAGCAAAGGTTAAAGATAAATAGCAAGTCGTGGTTATAAATCTAAGGAGAGAAAAACGTATGAAAAGCATAGTGCTCTCCATTAAAACACTTGGTGCATTTAATATGAGCTTAAAAACACTTACAAGATTTGGATAAAGACGTTGCAAGTATAGGAACACACTCCGCTTTCCTCAGTGCCCACTCACTGATAAAGTAGATGGACAAGGTGTTGTAATAAATGCTCGGTAACCAGGTTATGTGTATGTTCCACAGCGTATCCCTCTTGTATTCCAACTTAGCACCTTAAATTTTGGTCCTGCAAAAAAAAGAACCCTGCCTTATGCATTTTGGACGGTGTCCCTTTACTAGCAAACTTGCCCAGTTTGCAGTTCGTCTTCCTTTTGTTTTTAAGTTCAGGTTAAGTTTAGGTTTTGTGTGGTAACCTTATGACCAGTTTTACACTGATATTTAGTAAATCTACCCCCTTTTTTTTTCTCCCACTTGTCTTTTAAGATCTTCTGTGATTTCCTGTTGTTCCTTCAACAGATTGTTTTCACACAATACTCTACTTACATTTGCTAAGTTGTTTTGATACTTTTTCTTTCCGTTTTCATGCATAGCACAATCAATCTATTTTGATTTTGTTTGTTTTTACTTATGTTCTCTTGGCTATCCAAATAAAGGTAATTTTATTAGTTACGGTCATTAATTCATGTGTAAACAAAAACAAAGAGGTTGCACCACAGGAATACAATAAAATACTGTTATCAGTAATCAAGTGAAATGGTCCAAAATAAACAAGAGAGGTAGTTTTGTTGAACCTAAAATGACAAGAATATAAAATGGCAGATAATAGTGCTCTCTGTAGCAATAAAAAATGCTAAAATAATAATTGTAGTGAATACTCAGAAATATAGAGCAGGCATACTGCTCTATGGATAAGGCGCCGGTGGTATGATCCTCACCTAGAATTTCTTTGGAGTAGTCAGGAAGTAAATAGGATAAAATAAATAATTTAAAAAAAAAAGGTAATTTGGCGCAGTACCAAAAATCCTTTATTAGATAAAAAAAACAAGAAAGTAATCATTTCCATAACGCGTTTCACTGCATAGGGCTTTATCAGATGGAAGCAATACAATCATCCTGGCTACATGGGGTTTATATAGGGACTGTCAATTTTAAAATTGGCCCTAAAAAAATGACATCACAGTCCAAACAGTAAATACAATCATTGTTATAACATGTTTAACCCCTTAAGGACGGAGCCAAATGTACACGTTGTGAACAAAACAAAATGTAAACAAAACCTGGCATTTGCGCTACATGTCTGTCCAACCGTAATTCACCTCTTTCATAGTAAATGCACCACCCTTATTATATATCATTTTATTCAGGGGAAACAGGGCTTTCATTTAATATCAAATATTTAGCTATGAAACATAATTTAATATGAAAAAAATGGGAGAAAATAAGATTTTTTTAATTTTTTTAGTTCTACATGACATTTTAACTGTCAATGTCATAATACTGTTTGCTTTTACTGCAATAAAATACACATATTTGTATTCAGCAAAGTCTCACGTGTAAGACAGTACCCCCTATGTACAGGTTTTATGGCGTTTTGGGAAGTTACAGGGTCAAATATAGCACATTACATTTGAAATTGAAATTCGCCAGATTGGTTACGTTGCCTTTGAGACTGTATAGTAGCCCGGGAATTAAATTTACACCCATAATGGCATACCATTTGCAATAGTAGACAACCCAAGGTATTGCAAATGGGGTATATCCAGTCTTTTTTAGTAGCCATTTGGTCACAAACACTGGCCAAAGTTAGCGTTAGTATTTGTTTGTGTGTGAAAAATGCAAAAAGCGCCAATTTTGGCCAGTGTTTGTGACTAAGTGGCTACTAAAAAAGACTGGACATACCCTGTTTGCAATACCTTGGGTTGTCTACTATTGTAAATGGTATGCCATCATAGGGGTAATTTTCATTCTTGGGCTACCATAAGGTCTCAAAGGCAACGTAACCAATCTGGCGAATTTTAATGTGAAAAAAATGAAACACAAGCCTTATATTTGACGATGTAACTTTTGAAAACACCATAAAACCTGTACATGAGGGGTACTGTTGTACTCGGGAGACTTTGCTGAACACAAATATTTGTGTTTCAAAACAGTAAAGAGTATCACAGCAATAATATTGTCCGTGTAATGCTGTTTGTGCGTGAAAAATGCAAAAAACTTCACTTTTACTGGCGATATCATCGTTGTAATACATTTTACTTTTTTGAAACACTAATATTTGTGTTCAGCGAAGTCTCCTGAGTAGAACAGTACCCCCCATGTACAGGTTTTATGGTGTCTCGGAAAGTTATAGGGTTAAATATAGTGCTAGCAAATTAAATTCCCTTTACTTTCGGCATGGGTTGTCAGGCAGGTCCTGCTAATTGTAATTAATTAAGATACCTAATTATGTAAAAATATTGCATAAATATATATGTAGAATTAATATATGTATATATATACGTATGTGTATATATATATGTATATATCTATATAATTTTTAAAAAATATTTTTATTTATATATAGGTATATATATAGTGATATATACGTATATATTTATGCATATAGATATATATATATATTATTTCGTTCTACGTGTATTTTGATATATATATATATATATGTATATATATATATATATATATTAATTTCACAATACAGTTAGAACGAATCTATATATTTTTTAATTATTTATTTTTAATTATTTTGTAATTTTATTTTTTAACGTATTTACATTTTTATTTTTTTTATATTATATATAAATATATATATAACAATAATTATATATATATTTAATCAGTATCAGTCTACATGTAATTTGTTATTAATATATATATATATATATATATATATATATATAATTATATATATTAATAGTAAAATACACCTAGACGGTGTACGTGTGTGTATGTATATGTTTATATATATATACTTAGATCATATATATATAATATGCCTTTGTATATATATATATATGATCTAAGTATATATTATTATTTTTTTTTTACACTATTTATTTATTTTACTTTTATTTTCAGCCAGCAGGGGGACCACCTGTCATTCCAGGCAGCCCCCCTGCTGGCAATGCAGGAGGCAGCTACCCCCGGCCATGTGATTGTGGGGTCCTCGCAAGGACCCCACTCTCACATGGCCGGGGGGCTTCGAGGAGGACGGACGTGCCGCGGGGGGCTCCCTGGGAGTCCCCCCCACCGCGATCGCCGGCGTGGGATCGCCGGCGACCGGGTAAGTACCGAAAGACCGGAGGGCGTACTATTACACCTGGCGGCGTTTAGAGCCGCTTAGAATAGGGCGTAATAGTACGCCCTCTGGTCTTAAGGGGTTAAAACACAACAGAAAGACTTTACAATTATATTATATAACTATAGATATAAGAGAAATGGATGTAAAACTAGACATTTTAAGTTAATAAGTGTAACTTCTGGTTTTGGCAAAAACAATATGGCCGCCCACTAGGCATTATGGGGGCCGTAGTCAGTGACTAAAAAAATAAAAAATTCATATAATTGCTTTTATTAAATAATAGGAATGGCAGGGGTCTTAATTCCACTTTTTTCTTTATAAGCCAGAAGGTCTATTCGTTCCCTATTCCTAACAGTTTCAATGGTGTTATTGAGGTTTTTTTAGAGTCATTTTTATAACATAATACCCCGAAATCACAAAGACAACATTATACATATAAAAATCACGAATATTTAAATGATCCCAAATCTCCAATTACCTACAATCACCCAAACAGATTTAAACTATTGTCGTTTGATTCTGAAACTGACAATGAGGAACATTGTTTAGAGATCTGCACCCATACACAGACACCTTACCCCGCAAGAGTGAAAAAAAGAGGTTTAAATTTAGAGGGAGGAGAATTGGCAGTAGAGTACAACAGAGAGGTTGGAAAGACAATAGCTGTTTTAAATGAAAGGGAGCATGGCATTTTAAACCTATCTCAAAAGGTTTTAACTTCTACACAAATATCTGTGCTGAGTAAAGGTCTGAAATTTGCCCCCACCCATTAATTTAAACCTTTTCAGGATTTTTTAGATGTAAATTTGTCAATAGCCAACTATTACATCGATTTTTATCCATCCCATTTTAAATCAGCCCCTCTAGAAATGTTTGAAACGCTTGTACTTCACGGTCTTGACAAAATTAACAATAAGAAATATAATCCTCAAAATGTAACCAAACAAGAAAAGTCAGCCGTGAAACAATTACAAGAAGACAAAGATATTATTATCAAACCAGCCGACAAAGGTGGAGGTCTTGTTATCCTTTCGAAAACTATGTGTGTAGATGAACCACTTAGACAATTAGATGATATAGAAGTCTATAAAAATTAAGTACCGACACTACCAATTCCATCCAAACCACTTTTTCTCTCTTTTTTAGAAAAAGGACTAGACTCTAACATTTTAAATAAACATGAATTAAATTTTTTAAATGTAAAATATCCCAAAATCCCTGCTATTTATTTTTTGCCAAAAATACATAAAAATGAGACAACACCTCCAGGAAGACCAATTGTATCAGGGATTAATTCTCTTTTAAGCACCTATCCCAATATATTGACACCTTGTTACAACCCGCAGTTAAACTTATGAAGTCCTACCTAAGAGACTTTATGTACCTTCTTAGATTTCTAAAAGACTTTGTATGGCAACCTAATTTTATTCTAGTTACATGTGATGTACAATCCTTGTATACTATCATACCCTATAGTATAGGCTGTGAAGCAGTTAGATAATTTTTAAGAACAGAAGGGAGACTTCTAGAAACCCAAATTGATTTTATCATTAAAGGTATTATTATTATTTTTCTTTATTTTTTTTAAAAGGCACTTCCATGGGGACCAGGTTTGCTCTAAGCTATGCTAACCTCTTAATGGCAGACTGGGAATCCTGGTAACCAGGTTACCTATTTTAGATATATTGATGACCTTTTTTTTTATATCGGAAGGCTCTGAAGAATCTTTAAATGTATTTATTGACAATATTAATATCAATGATAGATGTATAATTTTAACTAGAGACTATAGCAAGATTTCTATTAACTTTTTAGATTTACAGATTTTTATACATAATGTTAGAATAAATACCAAAACTTTTTTTAAGAAAGTTTACACTAATACGGTCATTGAGCAATTTAGCTGCCACTATAAACCATGGCTAGATAGTGCCCCTAAAAATCAGTTTTTACAGCTTCGTAACACCATTGAAACTGTTAGGAATAAGGAACGAATAGACCTTCTGGCTTATAAAGAAAAAAGTGGAATTAGGACCCCTGCAATTCCTATTAAAAAACACTGGCATGTATTAAAACAAGATGATGCTCTTAAAGATTTTATTCAAGAAAAATCTAATATTGTTTTTAGAGGAGCGCCCTAATTTTAAGTCTTTTCTTACAGATAAATTTACTAGAGAACCGAAAACAAAAAAATCATTATTGCCATTTTTATCGGAAGCTAAAGGTTTTTATAAATGTAAACATTGTATAATTTATAAAACCACTGATTCGTCTGTTCAATCTAAAGTCACCCATTTCACTTCAAGTAAAACAAACAAAACCTTTGCCAGATTTTATTAGTTGCAACACTAAAAATTTAATCTATTTATTGGAGTGCCCTTGAGGCCTCCAATACGTGGGAATGACTTCAAGATGCCTTAAAATAAGTCTTGGGGATATTGCTGAAACATTATCAAAAGCTACCCAAACCTCTCAGTTTCCAAGCATTTTCTTATAGTTAATAAAAATCCTAAATTATTAAAATGTATAGGTATTCAGAAATGTAACATTTCCTGGAGAGGTGGCAATATAAAGAACATTTTAGGCAAAAATGAAATGGAGTGGGTTTGTAACTTAAAAACGTTAGCCCCTCATAGTCTTAACGCAGAATTTGATTTATTTAATTTTATTAGAGCTATTTATCTTATTTATCTGTCTTAATTGCCATCCTTACATATAGTTCTTTTTATATTTACATAGATAATAGTTTTTTGTTTTTTATTAGTTCTGTTTACTGTTTTACACTATTATTGTTAATCCTTACTCCCCTAATTTGCTGCTTTATTTCTTACCTTATTTTTGTAATATTTCTTTTAGGCCATTTTTTGTTTTTGTTGTTTGTTTGTTTTTTAATAAAGAGGGAAGAAGAAAGAAAAAAAAAAAAAGAAAAATATTGTTTTTGCCAAAACCAGAAGTTACACTTATTAACGTTAAAATGTCTAGTTTTACATCCATTTCTCTTAGTTTTTTTAATTTGTTACATAATAGTTGTCTTTATATTGTGTTTTTAAACATGTTTTAACTATTATTGTATTTACTGATTGGATTGTGATGTCATTTTTTGGCACCAATTTTAAAATTGACAGTCACTATATAAACCCCATGTAGCCAGGATGATTGTATTGCTGCCGTTTGATAAAGCCTTATGTGGTGAAACGCATTATGAAAATGATTACTTTCTTGTTTTTTATTCTTAAAAAGGATTTTTTGGTACTGGTATTATTATAAAATTATTTATTTTATCCTATTTGCTTCCTGACTACTCCAAAAAAATCCTCGGTGGGGATCATACCACCGGAGCCTTATCCATAGAGCAGTTTGCCTACAGTTTCACTACAATTAGTATTTTAGCATTTTTTATTGCTACAGAGAGCACTGTTACCTGCCTTTTTATATTCTTGTTATTTTGGGTTCAACAAAACTACCTCTCCTTCGGACACTTATCCACATATGCCGTAAGTGGGGATTATACTACTGTATGCTACTACAACTGGAGCTGGTCATAGATCCATTAAATGAGAGTAAGATAGCATTGTTTTTGTACAACTACTTATGTTAATTAAGCCTGTTAATTGCCTTTCCAACAATTTTCCAACAATTTTTCCAACAATTTTGGTTGCACACTTTGTGCTAAGAGATTTTCAATTATTTTAACTTTCCTCTATGTATTAGGGATGGATAAAGGGGAACCATAGAGAGGTCCCTCTTATTCTAATATCCCATCCCACTGCCTAGAGGATAGATCAATATAGGTTGGGCAGCCACTGACTGATCACCATTTAATAGATATGACACCACCTAAGCTTTGACAAATATTGGTATGAGGGTATGAGAATAACCACATTATTAGTCCTATAGACTGTAAGCTTGTTGGAGCAGGGCCTTCTTCAACCCTTCGTTTCTTGTAATTGTCCTATTTATAGTTAAATCCCCCCTCTAATAATATTGTAAAGCGCTATGGAATCTGTTGGAGCTATATAAATTGCAATAATAATAATAATTATTATTATTATTATTAGCATTTATATGGTGCCAACATGTTTTGCATCACTTTTCAATTATACAGAGGGGATATTTGAGAGGTGAAGAAGGCCCTGCTCAAACAAACTTCAATCTATGAGACTTCAAAATTGGCATATATCACAGCTGAGTTTCTCAGTTCTAAAGAAGTGATGTTACCACTTGATGTTTCAGCTTTGTCTATGCTAGAGATAGTTAAGTGTTTAAAGAAAATGCTTTTACATGTTAGCTTGTTTTTAAAAAAAAAAAATTTTTTTATAGTAGACTCAGATGTAAACATGTGCATGCTTGAGAGAGACACAGCAGAGTTCCTTTACACCTCTTCAGATGTCTACACAGACAGCATTTGTAAATAAGCAGGTTTCATGTTGTGGGAAATTCAATCACAGAAATCAAAGATTCAGATTATTTAACTTGGTCAGTTCATTAGTAATCATACTTTTAGTAGCAGCTAGCTAATTGTATGTTTCCACCATGTGAAATAATACATATGTGTGACTGGCCAAGTAGATAGGTGGAACCAGTGGTGTAGCTGGGTAGAGGGCTGTTTAGGGTAGCACTTTTCAGATGAGACACAGGGCCAAAGCTACCATAAGGTGACCAGGCAGCTGCCTTAGAGGACTCTAGCCCAAAGGGCATAATGTCCAAGTGACTGTCATGAGGGAAGTGCACAGCACTTTTCTCCTGCGAGTCAATTTATGTAACTTTGGTGAGCTCTGCCAGCACCACTGTCCGGGAGCATGCTGCAGACTGTGTGGAGGGGGCGGGGATATGAATCACATCATATCCCTGCTCTTTGTATTCCTCACAGCGCAGAAGGTGAGGCGGTGCCTTGGTGATGAGGCCGGGTGACAGGATTATGTTTGCTGTGAGGGGCGGAAAACTCAGGGTCCGCTCCGGGTGGCAAATGCTCTAGCTACAGCACTGGACAGAACTAGACATAATACATATGCATACTGAGGAAGCACTAGAAACACCTTAATTAGAATGTAACCCTTTTACCTCAGATAACTAGTGAAATTTGTCATGATACCTATCCCTTCTGCACTCTCTCTGTGTACTTGTTCCTTTGGTGTTTGGTATTTCCGTGTCAATCATGGCACCAAATCCAGCTCCAACAATAATGCCATAATGTCATTGTCTACTCAGTCTGGCATTAATTTTAATGCTAAACAATTTTTCCTTGATACTTATAAAAAACATTTGTCCGTGGCGGACAGAGGTACTGAGCAGATGTCTTACAGTGGAGCTCCAATCGGGCCCCACAGTAAAGAATATCCACTTACCGCGATAAAAAGAATATCCAGAGGGATCACTCACCTGCATCCCCCCGACGACAAGATGGGGGGCAAGAACAGAAGGCACCATCGCTCAGAAACCCCCATGTGAGAGACATTCGGCTCTCTTTGAGAGGCCCGGGCCGCAGCTAACTCCAAAGATGGCGCCTGAGGCACATACCGAACCGGATGCCTCTGAGGACTCCCAGGAGGAAGAGGGATCTCTCGCCTCACATAAGTCCTGCGGAGTGTATCATCAGAGTCTGATTCTGACTTGTCCTCTTCGAACAAAGGGGACATAAAGAAGCTAGTAATGGCTCTAAGAGAGGTCTGGAAGTCGGAGGTGAAGAAAAAATTGGTGTAATTCACCAAAAAGTCAAGGCAGTGGAAAGGAGAGAGGCTACCAGGGATAGCCAGATCCAACAAAAAAAAGACCAAATACAAGGACTTACCTCACAAGTGCAACAACTGAGCCGAGTGGTAACATCGCTAGAGATGCACCATAGGCGCCAAAACATAAGGATCAGAGGAATCATAGAGTCTGTCAGTGACGAGAAGCTATTACAGTTTGCCAGAAATCTAATCACCTCTATGGGTGTCATGGGAAGCAGTGACCCACCACAAATCACCTCAACATTCAGGGTGCGCAAGTCCGCCACAGCACCTAGTGCAGCTCCCCGCGACACCATCACAATCACAAGAGACATAACAGCGAGAGCCGCAAAACTCAACCACTCAAGGGCAATTGGGAACATACAGTTTGAAGGCTGCACCCTGGCGATCTATGCGGACATCCCGTTTGTCGTTCTGGCGGAGAAGAGAAAATTGGCCCCGGTGGCCAAGAGGCTGAGAGACAACTCAGTTAAATACCGCCGGGTAACAGAGGGACACCTTCAAGCAGCACTGGGAGACAGGTTTCCTACTCTGACTTCGTCCGATGACCCAGAAACCTTTTTAAATAAACTTGGCCTGCAGGCTGCACCACTGACTGGGGACATGGCCCCACCACAGGCACCTGGACACTCCACAGACACTGACACTTCAGTGACGAAGACCTCAAAATGGGACACATTCCATCAGTTGTGAACCAGACCCAGAAGACTCAGACTTTAGTTTAATTCCAAGCACACATGAAATTATGAAACTGAACCCAAACAAATGTACATGAACTTCTTTTAACATGATCAAAGGGGCAGTACCTGGCAGGAGTATCTCCCCCTGATATGCCATAAACTTCCACATGTAACTGGTAGAAGATGTTTTCATTCTTGTTTTTTGTTACAGAAGAACATTTAAACACATAGGGCATATACCCCAATCAGTGATCAGTTTGATGTTACTGTTACCTTTTTCTTTTCTTTATGCTTACATATATTGGAAATTATGTACAACACGTAAATATACTTGAATAAAACACAAATTGAACAAAAAAACCCCCACAAAACATAGACACCTTATGTAATTCTAAAACACAAAATTCCATGGCCAACACCACTTTTTCCAAATGTTTAGTTGCAGGAAGAAGACAGCAGCCAATGTTGAATTTTCTATAACAAGGATAGGCAACCTTCAGCAATCCAGATGTTATGGTGTAATGGTCTTACAGCAATAATGCTGGCAAAGCATTAGGAGAGATGTAGTCCCCAACATCTGGCGTGACAAAGTCTTCTACTGTTCTATAGCTATTTAAATTGCCTTCTTCATTAATGCAATGCCCTGTTATGTTCTTTTGTGCCTGAGAGTGTGTTTGATTACAGGGTTATTCACTAAAGCGAGAATACAAGATTAGTTACAAGTCGATTTCAAATTTAAGGCAACGCTCTGCATGGGGACGCTGAATTTTCCTCATAGAGATGCATTGATTCAATGCATCTCTGTGAGGAGGTGCTGATTGGCCACAATTGTGCTTGGCCCCGCCCCCTTGCCGATTTTGATGATGTCTGCAATTTTGATGATGTCACCAAGGGGGCGGGGTCAGTGCCGGTGAACCCATGGAGAGCTGGAAATAAGGTGAGTTTTAACCCATTCTGAGTGGGCAAAGGGGGGTGGTAGGCAAGCCACCTAATCTGGATATTTAAAATCGTTAGTTTAACAACCTACATGTCTTGATTTTTAGTTGAATGCTTTCATTAAGGATTGGCAACATTTTTTTTTTTTTTACAATAGGCTGTGTGCTTTTCTTTATAATTTTCCTTCTTCTATTGGTAAATGTTCCTTTAATTTATCTAATCATGTACCATAAGTTAAATTTATATTTTCCATATGTTATTAGTATTTGGAGTGTTTGTGAATACCACTAATCATGGAAAAATGTAATTTATGAAAAATGCCATTTTTTAGCATGTCTTTTTTAATTTTGTTTAATTGAAATGCTTTTTTTCTGTGAGATATCTTATATTTGTTTTTATTTTTATTTACTTTACATTGGTACCACCTCTCTTAATCACATTTCTAGCTTTATTTAGTTTTTTTTTAACTTTTATCTTCGTATGTATAATAATTAATTTGGGTGCACTGAGTGATTTCCATAGTAGGGTTAATTGTTAATTATATTTTTTATGGTCAGACTGGCGACTGTAGAGTAGTATAATCTGCAATCACTGCATGAGCTATTTCCAACATTGTTTTAATATTTCTATGTTATAGATAACAAGTAAAATTGAAATTGCAGGAGCTACATGGGGGATCTTAATAGTGAGAGATACAGGTTGCTGTGAATCTGACTTTGATTTTGATAAATACTAGGGAAGCTATAATGAATAAATGCCCCATTGATTTGCTCTAAATTTATTTAGAGTACGTTTGCATCTGTTTACTTTAAAGAACATTTTCACTCTTCTTCCATATCTCTCTATGGGACTTATCATCTAAACATGTATTTTCTACTTGTGTAATATGGACCCTACGTAGATATAGGCGGGCATCAATAAATTGATTTCAGTAACATCATATTGCATGCTCACTAGACGGGTTAGAAATTAGAAGTAAATGTCATTCTGATGAGTCTTTTTCTTATATGGATTTTAATATCTTTATATGTTTTGTAAGTTAATACACGTTTGATGGGACTGCACAGGTTCTTCAAGCCTGCTCCATCGTCCAATTGCTTTAATGCCCCAATGTATTGTATTGATTGTTATTTGTAATTTTTTACTTTGGGGCAAATTAGCGTATAATCTGCAAAAGAAAACAACCCAAGCTGTTTCAACTGGGGCATTTTTAGAATGACTTTTCACCAAGTTGTTTTATCACCACTTTGTGCTAAATTTAGCTGAATTTTCTCACATAAATATTGTATTTCCATGGTGAATTTCAAAGGTCTCTTCTCTCTTGTCTTGCAGCTGTAATTTCCAAGTATAGCAATGCCTCTCATATAAATTAGCCATGCTTTTGTTTAAAAGAAACTATCACTTCTCTGGTATTTACATGATTCGGTAAACCATTAAAAATCACCTATAACTTGTGTTCACCTTTTTCCATTTTCTTTTAAATAAATAGGAAAGAGTTAAAAAATAGCATCATAATCCAGATCAAACAGGGCATTGATTGCATTTATTTTCTTATCTTTAAAGGGAAACTCCAGTGCCAGGAAAACAATCCATTTTCCTGGCACTGCAGGTCCCCTCTCCCTTCCACCCCCCAATCCCCAGTTGCTGAAGGGGTGAAAACCCCTTCAGTAACCTACCTGAGGCAGTGACGATGTCCCACGCCGCTGCTTCTTCCTCCGCCTCGCTCCTCCCACTGATTGTGTCGGCCAGTGGGCGAGACTGATCCCGCCTACCGTCCGGGGAGACCTAATGCGCATGCGCGGCAATGCAGCGCATGCGCATTAGTTCTCCCCATAGGAAGGCATTGAAAATGCATTTCAATGCTTTTCTATGGGGAAATGAGCGACGCTAGAGGTCCTCACACAGTGTGAGTACGTCCAGCGATGCTCTAGCACAGGTTTCCTGTGCTAGAAACCAGGAAGTGCTCTCTAGTGGCTGTCTAGTAGACAGCCACTAGAGGTGGAGTTAACCCTGCAAGGTAATTATTGCAGTTTATAAAAAACTGCAATAATGATACTTGCAGGGTTAAGAGTAGTGGGAGTTGGCACCCAGACCACTCCAATGGCAGAAGTAGTCTGGGTGCCTGGAGTGTCTCTTTAAGCTTTCTCTATGCTGACTGTCAGGTGCAAAGGGCAGAAGGAGTCGCCTACCTGTGGGATATAGAGATTTCTACATTTAATTTGATTTTTTCACACTTTATAACAATTTTTTTTTAAATACAGGAGATAAGTAAGCATAATATTAAAAAAACCTTAATTTTTACATATTATCGTTTGTGTATATATGTGAGTGTTTGTGTGTGTGTGTATGTGTACATGAGTTATATTGTGTATAAATGTGTAACAGCGTATAAGTGTAACTGGTGTGTGTATCTGTGAGTGTTTGAGTGTGTATATTTGTTTAATAGTGTGTATATCTGGATATGTGTTACATTTTGTGTTTATCTGTGAGTGAGTATTTATGTGTAATAGTGTGTTTATATGTGTAACAGTGTGTGTATTTGTGGGTATGTCTAACAGTTTGTGCAACTGTGTATTTGTGATTGTGCATATGTGTATTAGTGTGTGTGTGTATGTATTTGTGAAATTTTTTGTGTATGTGTAACTGTGTGCGTGAGCCAGTAAGAGCATGTGTTTCACGGTGTGCCATTTGGCAATTTACTTAAATTGATATCATAATTTACGTCAGAGCTTGGGGTTGGGCATTGGGTGAAGAATATGGAGATCTTATGGAAAAATGGAGGAGGTGCTCTCAAATATATTTTTGGACTTCAGCCCCGTTGTCTGTTACCCCTCTTGCAACGTACCTGCCAATAAGGTTTACAAATTTTCTTCATGAACGCTAATGTTCTAGCCACTAATTGAGTCACTAATTTCTTGAAGTTTTTTAGTATGATACAGCTATGATTCGGGTGATCGACCCAAGCAGTACCATATGTTTTATGTTCTAGAAGATGATGGTCCAGCATGTCAGGGTCACTTAATATCACTGTTCATAAATATATTACGATTGCAGGTACAAAAAAGGAATGGAATTTGTACAGGTCTGTACAATCACGTTTACTGAGAAGAGGAAAAATCACTCTTATGAAAAAGCTTTTTTCCAGATATGTATTTTGTAATCTGTAAATGTCTGATGAGTGTTCATGATGTATGTGTCATTTTCTCTCACTCTTTCTCTCTATTTTTTTGGACAGTTGCTAACAAAATTAACATACCTTGGGATGTGTTTAAGCCATTTATTTAAATTTAGAAAAAAACAGTGTCATAAAACTGTCATAACACAGAATTTTTTTCCAAACAGTGTCTAATGAAATGTACATGTGATATGAAAAGAGTCAAATCTAGCAGGTAATCGTATAGAATTATAAAGAATAATTTTCTATCTGTTGGATCTGACAATTCCTTAACTTCATAATCTTATACATGGTTTGAACGCCTAAGTATGCTGGTTATCCTCCTGAACTGTGTTACTCTGGGAATGTTTCATCCATGCGAAGATATAACTTGCGATTCACACCGCTGCAAAATCTTACAGGTAAATATATTATTATTATTATTTTATTATTTATATAGCGCCATCAGACTCCGTAGCGCTGTAGAACTGATCATTTCATCAAAACACATAGAGAACCGCACTCATGAATAAATAAGGTCTAATATAAGTATATGGTTAATTAGAAGAGAAACTTCAATCTGTACAACAGAAATAAAAGAGTTTGCTTCAATGACATGATAAAAAATACAAAAGCAACAAAATCAGAAAAATCTGAAAAATTGCAATTATTAGGCAGTTGTATCTGGCACTCATTACATAGAAACATACATATAAAATCAATCTGTAACAAATAATTATTTTAATGCATTTAAACATTAAATGTAGAATTCATTCATTTTTATAATGCAACTTCTGTTGCACGCTAATGTTTTAACATCAGAAATGTGACTTTATTTTGTTAATCTATATGGTCATTATGGGCGTCCGCAGGAAATTTTCCATTCATGCTCTGCCCTTTTTTGACAGTGTCATGAAGGGGAGGGGCATAGTCATCACATAAAGCGCAGTCACGCAAAGGATTAGAGAAACCTGATGCAAAAGCTTAATAAAGGTATCAAGTTGCAATTGTCTGATTTGAGGGTTGCAGTTTCTAGTCTGTGTTAATGTTAAATGAACACTATAGTCACCTAAATTACTTTAGCTAAATAAAGCAGTTTTAGTGTATAGATCATTCCCCTGCAATTTCACTGCTCAATTCACTGTCATTTAGTAGTTAAATCACTTTGTTTCTGTTTATGCAGCCCTAGCCACACCTCCCCTGGCTATGATTGACAGAGCCTGCATGAAAAAAAAAATGGTTTCACTTTCAAACAGATGTAATTTACCTTAAATATTTGTATCTCAATCTTTAAATTGAACTTTAATCACATACAGGAGGCTCTTGCAGGGTCTAGCAAGCTATTAACATAGCAGGGGATAAGAAAATCTTAATTAAACAGAACTTGCAATAAAGAAAGCCTAAATAGGGCTCTCTTTACAGGAAGTGTTTATGGAAGGCTGTGCAAGTCACATGCAGGGAGGTGTGACTAGGGTTCATAAACAAAGGGATTTAACTCCTAAATGGCAGAGGATTGAGCAGTGAGGCTGCATGGGGCGTGTTCTATACACCAAAACTGCTTCATTAAGCAAAAGTTGTTCCGGTGACTATAGTGTCCCTTTAACACTATTCAATGCACCCCATTAGTCATACACCCATGATCAATGCACTATAACCGAATTATAAAAATAAAAATGACTGCACACAAAGCTTTTGCCACATCACTAGGTAGCGTGCACAGCAGTTGTCACAGTACTTGGAGACACTCACAGCACTAGCTACAGCACCAGTAAGTGCCCACAAAACCAGACTGCACCCACAACACTTCCCACACATTATAAATGCCAGTAATAATAATAATAAAGGGCCCTGGAGGTGGGCCCTCTATCAGAGGCCATCTCAGCATCCAATAGAGAGTCTGTTAGAAAAAAATGAATTTTTCAACTGTGTGTCTCTTAAACCCTGTTTGGGTTTCCTCATATTTCAACTTTTGAATGTCTTGCTCCTCTTAGTGTATCCACTCCCCTTATTTTACTTTATCCTCCATTTTTTCCCTTTGTGAAAAAAGACTGCTGAATACACACAGACACTGATGAATACATACACTCACTGCTGAATACTCAAACACAGACTGCTAAATACATACACACAAACTGCTGAATACATACACTCACTGCTGAATACACAAACACACACAGCAAGCAGACCTCCCTCATTCATTGGCAACACCAAGGATCCTGTCCCTGCAATAGATTCAACATGACATGTTTTAAAGATTAGGATATGGTTATAAGGTTATTAAAGGCTAGGATAAGAGAGAGAGGTTTGATAGGACCTGCTATAAAGACTACAGGCTTCTCGTGAGTCACAGCTGTAGTCTAGAAACAAGACTACAGGTTTCTGACATGTTGGACATTAGGGAAGGGTACACTGCCCTTTTCCAGTGTATTTTGTATGCTTTGTGATGCCCCAAAAACACAGTGGGCAGCTGTAATGCACCTAGTTAACCCTTTTGTCACTGTAGCCATTTCCCTTTTCTCTAATGTATCATAGTCCACATATGTGTTAATAGTGAATCTGCCTACATGGGACATACAGCAGAGATGGAACTTTAAAAAAAAAATAAAAAAAATAGGGACTACATCCTCCTACTCTGACTTCATACATGAAGACCTGAATTATTTTCTATAATCCCCATGCCTCACCTGATCTCATGCTGCCCAGTGCCCCGACTTGCCCCCTCCTGCGGACGCCCATGATGGTCATATAGGAATAAGCAACATTTGTTTTCAAGTTTGCCTGTAATGATTGTAATAATAAACAATGTAAGTTGATGTATTTTCTTGATATTGTTTTTTTTTTTTATAGTTACCATTTGATTCTGTTATCATTTGATCATCAATGTTTGACATATCATTTTTTAAGTAAATGCACCCATCAAAAAATTGTATTGTTGCTGTGAATTTTGCAGCAATTTCACGCCTGTTTGCTGGATATTTCCCTTTCCATGAGTAAAAAAGCATTGTCTATCCTATAAACATTCCATTTTTCTCTGAAGTTTATAAGTACTAAATTATGTGCCTTCTCAGTTTTCAATGTTGTGTATACATGTCCATTTATTTTTCAATTTTTTGTTTGCTTTGTTTTTGTACCAGTACAAGCCTTAACTAGGACCTTTCTGATGTTGGTCTATGTATTCCTTTACCCCCATTATATTATGCAAGAGTTTCTGACATATCCTGACATTAATGCTGAATGAAAGCAATTTCTATGATACTCAAAGGTCTCTTCACCCATCTCTCAGGGATTATATTTTCTATTTATCTCCTCATGTCTGAGATAAGAGAATTTATATGTGCCTCGTAGATACTTATATGTTGATTAGTATTTTAGACAAATCAGTTATTATTATGATACATTATTATACATTGCTCATAAATAACCCATAAGCAGTCATTTCATTAATGAGGGTTTTTGCAACAGTGCAGTTGGTCTCTACCAATACCAAATTACACATCAGAAATAAATCTAAATTTTCCCATACGTTGCTACCTGATAAGTATAGCTAATTAAGGAGGAGTTAGATAAGTTACAGCTGCAAATTATGGAACATTATCTTAGGAAAACAAAACTAAAATGTTATCACCAAGGCAATAAAGTGTGCACATTATTAGCTAGGAAGCTCAAAGTATCTGCAAAATAAAATAGCCTATGCAATATCCGAGGGAGGTATCATACATGTCAACCCACAGCATATAGTAGACAAGTTAGTTATTTACTAGACTTGTGAATTACGTTTTGTCTGAATCGCAAATCATCCAAAGTCTGGTTGATCAGCGATTTGTCTGAATTCCACAACTCTGAAAAACCATATGGACAAATCTAAAACAAAGAAAACTGTAGATGAGCAAGCTGTTTGTATTTGTTTCATGATTCAAAGTTCTGTCCGTCGAGATGGAATTAAGAAAAAGATAATATTTTAGGGGAATATAAGAAACTTAGTTTGAACAGTGGACAAAAGGTCTACCCAATGATGTGGGCTGTATCTCATGTCCAATCAAGAAGTGGAAAAAAAAAAGATGACTTGGTTAGAGAACATCCACTAACTGTTGATGTTATTCACAAATCATGAGAGAAAGGACCTATCGAGAGATAGAAGAAAAAATGGGGACAGTAAAATCTATGTATTTTAAAGCTGAATTTTTACAGACACATTGGTTTAAGCTATTTAGGGAAACATACGTGCAGATAGTGATCAGTTACCATATTGTACCTGTGTGGCAGAGAGCCTTTGTCACTGATCCTAGTGTGAGACTGGTGAGGTGGTTTAGGAATGTGAATAGTCACTGCCAGTGCCACTCACATGAATTTTGATTTACTGATTTAGAATTATTTTACAGATTTGCTATTTCTATTTTTAGTGAGACATATTTGATTGGCTTTAAGGCCACTACTTGTTCTTTGCAAATTGCAATACAGTGTATGGCAGTTTAATGCACAAATAACAACAAAATCCACTTAGTGTGTCGGGTATTTTTTTTTTTTTAACTCTTTGTAGAAATAATGTATTTTTTATTTTTCTGTGTGAGTCCACTGTGCTGCAGCAGTAGTGTTGCGGGAAAAGTACGGCATTATTGAAGAAACAGTTTTAAAAGTCTTTTTTTTTTTCAAACTGTGCTATGCAAGTGTGCAAGTTGCTGTCATGAACCTATATCTGAAAAGACACTACAAGTCTGTATTACTGAGGGCAGAAGAAGAAAGGGAAAATACTAGGGCAAGCAGGTGGTACAGTATGATTCAGCACAGTTTTCACCAGTGGTACCTCCTCCACCTATTACCACCCTTAAAGGGGCACTATAGTCACCTGAACAACTTTAACTTAATGAAGCAGTTTTGCTGTATAGAACATGCCCCATGCAGCCTCACTGGTCAATCCTCTGCCATTTAGGAGTTAAGTCCCTTTGTTTATGAACCCTAGTCACACCTCCCTGCAGGTGAATTACATCTATTTGAAAGTGAAACCAGTTTTTTTTTTCCATGCAGGCTCTGTCAATCATAGCCAGGGGAGGTGTGGCTAGGGCTGCATAAACAGAAACAAAGTGATTTAACTCCTAAATGACAGTGAATTGAGCAGTGAAATTGCAGAATGATCTATACACTAAAACTGCTTTATTTAGCTAAAGTAATTTAGGTGACTATAGTGTTCCTTTAAGCAGAGCAGGGGGCTGGTAAGGATAGTGCCAGTAGTCAATTCAGTATCCCAGGGACATGTTCACCAGCTAACTCTTCAACATTTTGTTACATTTCATTCCAGGGACATCACTTAACTGATTGCTTTAAGGAGGCTTCTATTTGTGTGATAGACGTGGAGCCCTTTAAGTAGGTAATACAGGCACTACCCACTTTCCTCTCCCTTTAGAGTTGTTTCAAAGTGTATAAAAGTATTCTAAAGTTTTTTTGTTTTTTTTTAAATAATCATTTCAAATTATATTAGTTCTGCTGCACTCCCCCTTTTAAAATTGTCTTTCATTGTAGTGAGTGTGCCCTGTGTGGTTGAGTCTTGCGGTTTCGACAGATATTATACTTAAAATACAAGTTTGCAACACGCATATGTAATTATGTAACTAATAATTCCTCCTTGCACTACAAGCTGTGTTAGCTTGTATACCCATAGATTTGGGATTACTGATGACATTGTGCAACCCTTTGTGACTGTGTCTGGGCAGTGAGCCTACTCTGGCTTGATTTGTTGGGTAAGAAAGTTACTTGTCACACAGGAATAGAGAAATTAGTGACCCCTAGTGACTAAATTGGGGTAGTGCATGGAGGAATTATTAAAGGACCACTATTGTGCCAGGAAAACATACTCGTTTTCCTGGCACTATAGTACCCTGAGGGTGCCCCCACCCTCAGGGACCCCCTCTCGCCGGGCTCTGGAGAGAGGAAGGGGTTAAACACTTACCTTTCTCCAGCGCCGGGCGGGGAGCTGTACTCCTCCTCTCCTCCTTGCTCGATCGGCTGAATGCGCATGCGCGGCAGGAGCCGCGCGCATTCAGCCCGGTCGCATAGAAAAGCATTTACAATGCTTTCCTATGGACGCTTGCGTGCTCTCACTGTGATTTTCACAGTGAGAAGCACGCAAGCGCCTCTAGCGGCTGTCAATGAGACAGCCACTAGAGGCTCTGGAGGCTGGATTAACCCTCAGTATAAACATAGCAGTTTCTCTGAAACTGCTATGTTTATAAAAAAAAGGGTTAATCCTAGAGGTACCTGGCACCCAGACCACTTCATAAAGCTGAAGTGGTCTGGGTGCCTAGAGTGGTCCTTTAATTGCCATTATATATGCTTTTTGCAAACTTGTATTTTAAATGTGATATTTGTTTCATTTTGTTGACTTAAGTATCAAATGATTACAGTGTTCATTGACACAGATATGGTTTAAGGCCATTATGATAGAGACACAAGCTGCTTTTTCAATCTTGCTTCTGCCCCCTCCACTCTACTGAGACTCCATACTAATTCTTCTTGACCTCTCTGCTGCCTTTGACACTGTTGATCATGTCCTCCTTCTCCAAAATTGTCAATTCCTTGATCTCTGTGACACTGTCCTCTCGTGGTTCTCTGTTTCTATCTCTCCCAATGTTCGTTCAGTGTCTCCTTTTGCAGTGACACCTCCTCCCCTGGTTGTGTCTCGGTTGGAGTCCCCCAAGGATCTGTTATTGGTCCCCTTCTGTTCTCTCTTTATACTGCCTCTCTTGGCAAACTCAATAACTTCTTTGGATTTCGCTACCATCTGTATGCTGACGACACCCAGATATATCTCTCCTGATCTCTCCCCCATGGTCCTACACCGTGTCACTGTTTGCCTTTCTTCAATCTCTGACTTAATGTCCTCCCGCTTTCTGAAACTCAATCTGTCTAAAACTGAACTTCTTATTTTTCCTCCTCATAATGCTGATCCTCCTCCTTCGTTTTTCCTGCAAATTGATGATACTTACATCAGTCCGTCCTTGGAAGCTCATTGTCTTGGCGTTATCTTTGATCCTGGCCTCACCTTTGTGCCTCAAATCCAGTATGTTGCTAAGACCTGTAGATTCCACATTGCCCACATCCGTCCCTTTCTCACTCAAGATGCTGTCAAGAAGCATGTTCATGCTCTGGTAATCTCTCGCATGGCTTACTGTAATTCTCACCTAGTTGGTCTCTCCAGAAGCCGAACTGCCCTGCTACAATCTGTAATAAATGCTGTTGCCAGGCTGATTTTTCTCACCTGTCGCTCCTCCCATACCTTGCTTCTCTGTCGATCCTTACACTAACTTCCTGTATCCTATTGCTGTCAATTCAAAACACTAACCCTGACCTATAAAGCTTTAAACAACTCTAGCCCCTGTTACATTTCTTCACTGATTCATAGATATGCCCCTTCTCGGTCTCTCCGCTCTGCCAGTGACCTTCTCCTGTCTGCTGTTCGCACCCTTACTAATAACTTGTGCTTGCTGGACTTCTTGCAGGTGGCTCCCTTCCTTTGGAACAGCCTGCCTACTCCCATCAGACTCTCCCCAGTCTTCAATTATTTAAGAAGTCCCTCGAAACACATGTATTTAGAAATGCTTATGAACTCCCAGAGTAACTTATCTATACTTATCCATATCTGTCTCTCCTGAAGAACTCCACTCTCACCACCAGTTCTGCTACTTTTCCACCTTGCTTGGTGGCTGTCACCCTTGCTTCCCTATTGTGTTTTTGTACCCCACCTCCTCTAAACTGTAAGTTCATTTAAGCAGGGTTTGAGCAGTGTTGAGCGCTGTGAAATTAGTTGGCGCTAAAAAATTCCAATAATAATAATAATGATAATGAAATAGATTTTTTTAATTACAGTTGTATTTGTCTCTTTCCCACATTTAACTACACTGCTCAAAAAACAAAGGGAATACTTAAACAACACAATGTAACTCCAAGTCAATCACACTTCTGTGAAATCAAACTGTCCACTTAGGAAGCAACACTGAGTGACAATCAATTTCACATGCTGTTGTGCAAATGGGATACACAACAGGTGGAAATAATAGGCAATTAACAAGACACCCCTAATAAAGGAGTGGTTCTGCAGGTGGTGACCACAGACCACTTCTCAGTTCCTATGCTTCCTGGCTCATGTTTTGTTCACTTTTAAATGCTGGCGGTGCTTTTACTCTAGTGGTAGCATGAGATGGAGTCTACAACCCACACACGTGGCTAAGGTAGTGCAGCTCATCCAGGATGGCACATCAATGCGAGCTGTGGCAAGAAGGTTTGCTGTGTCTGTCAGCGTAGTGTCCAGAGAATGGAGGCGCTACCAGGAGACAGGCCAGTACATCAGGAGATGTGGAGGAGGCCGTAGGAGGGCAACAACCCAGCAACAGGACCGCTACCTCCGCCTCTTTGCAAGGAGGAACAGGAGAAGCACTGCCAGAGCCCTGCAAAATGACCTCTAGCAGGCCACAAATGTGCACGTGTCTGCTCAAACGGTCAGAAATAGACTCCATGAGGGTGGTATGAGGGCCCGACATCCACAGGTGGGGGTTGTGCTTACAGCCCAACACCGTGCAGGACGTTTGGCATTTGCCAGAGAACACCAAGATTGGCAAAATCATTTGATACCTGAGTCAAGAAAATGAAACAAATATCACATTTAAAATACAAGTTTGCAAAAAGCATATATAATGGCAATTAATAATCCCTCCATGCACTACCCCAATTTAGTCACTAGGGGTCACTAATTTTGCCCTGTGCTCTTCACAGATGAAAGTAGGTTCACACTGAGTACATGTGACAGACGTCTGGAGAACGTTCTGCTGCCTGCAACATCCTCCAGCATGACCGGTTTGGCAGTGGGTCAGTAATGGTGTGGGGTGGCATTTCTTTGGGGGCCGCACAGCCCTCCATGTGCTCACCAGAGGTAGCCTGACTGCCATGGGGTACCGAGATGAGATCCTCAGACCCCTTGTGAGACCATATGCTGGTGCGGTTGGCCCTGGGTTCCTCCTAATGCAAGACAATGCTAGACCTCATGTGGCTGGAGTGTGTCAGCAGTTCCTGCAAAATGAAGGCATTGATGCTATGGACTGGCCCGCCCGTTCCCCAGACCTGAATCCAATTGAGCACATCTGGGACATCATGTCTCACTCCATCCACCAACGTCACATTGCACCACAGACTGTCCAGGAGTTGGCAGATGCTTTAGTCCAGGTCTGGGAGGAGATCCCTCTGGAGACCATCCGCCACCTCATCAGGAGCATGCCCAGGCGTTGTAGGGAGGTCATACAGGCACGTGGAGGCCACATACACTACTGAGCCTCATTTTGACTTGTTTTAAGGACATTACATCAAAGTTGGATCAGCCTGTAGTGTGTTTTTCCACTTTAATTTTGAGTGTGACTCCAAATCCAGACCCCCATGGGTTGAAACATTTGATTTCCATTTTTTTTTATTTTTGTGTGATTTTGTTGTCAGCACATTCAACTATGTAAAGAACAAAGTATTTCAGAAGAATATTTAATTCATTCAGATCTAGGATGTGTTATTTTTGTGTTCCATTTATTTTTTTGAGCAGTGTACATGTACTCATCCACTGACCCCAAAACAGGTCATGCCCTGTTTAACAACACTAACATAATATATGGGAAACAACAACCAATTTAAAGTGATCCGCATCCATCCCTTGTTGGTTTTCACCCTTAAAAGTCCTTGATTACAGTTCAATTTGCAGAACTGTCTTTTTGGGTCTCCAGGATCTGAAATCCCAGGGCAAAGCAGATAAAGTAAAAATCTTGTTACACAGACTGAAGGACCAATGCAATCCTATTTGACAGCCCTATGATTAAATACCAACTTTGGATACAATCGAGTCTTCTTTGATCAGCATGCTTTAATTTTTCTTTAACTTTTCTCAATGTTCTCACACAGTTCTGACAATGATTTATCTTCCAAATAATTCTGATTGTAATACTCTGATCTGAGATTATACTTGCTCCAGATCCTACTTCTCTTTATTAATCGAGAAAATCATAAATAGAACTGATCCTTTACCTATCAAACTATCCCATTTCATTCTTATTGTTTCATCATTATTTTTTATGCTAATTTTTTAAAACATCCTCAGTTCTCTCGGTACAATATTATTAGTAACATAAAACTTTAGGCATGTCCCAATAGACATTAACTCATTTAGGGTTAGCTTCTCCCATTTGGCTGTTTATATAAATATATCCCCATTCCTAAAAGGTTAATAAATATCAGACATAGTGGGGATCCCATCCAGGAGGAAGACAATGAGTTAGCTTTCAAATCCAGAGGGACAGACATTTTTTGAGTCTCACATGCCTTAGAAATGGAGGAAACAATCCATTTACTCTGAGTCTAACTAGATGCCACTCCACGTTTACGGCAACCAGAAGGCATTAGAAATACAAGCATCATACTACATCAAAGGAATGCCATCTCTCGTCATCAGGATTGAATAGAGATTGGTAGAAGGAGAGAAGCCCTACTTCTTGATTCATGAGGAAAGAGGCTATAATGGTGAAACTCTGGCACAGTATGCAACACTGCCTTGACTGGATGAAAAATTTTTTTAGGGAGGGTGGAGCCTAGCAGCCGCGCTGACTGGACGCAAATCCTGAGCGCTCCGGGGGAAAATAGTTGTAAAATAGTGTACATTACCCAATTTAGGCCTGAACTTTCACTGCTGACCTATCCTAAAGACGGGAGGAAACCATGTTGGTGAAACTACTCGTGTCACAGACCAAGATCGGCGGCTTTTACTGGAAGTAGACTTGCGGCCTACAAGAGGCCTACTCACAATTCCTGCGGGGGAGGCGGCTGATCCCTCAGCCTGGTGCTGTACTCCTAAAGTCTCCCCCTAGTATCTCTCCCTCCTCCAGGGATATCCCAGCACCTTCTGTTCAAGCTGTAGGGGCATGTTACCAGCCATCTAGCACCAGTAGTTTCCAGCAAGCCACGGCCAACATTGGCACCAGGAGCAGCACACTCATAATGGTGGATGCCATATGCCCCAACTACTACCAGGCAGAGAAGTCTGGAGCTCTGTCAAAGCTTGACAGGCTCTTTGAGGAGTTTTGGCAAAAGTTGCACCTCCCGCCTGCCCCACAGGCTCCTCCATCACACTCACCTGTGAAGTCATCTTGGCAACTTTGAGCCCGACATGTAGCATCTGACTCTTGGAGGGTGTGTCTCTGGCGGCGGCAAGGAAACTGACCGTGCAACTCAAGACAGGCTGCAAATAGGCTTTCTTCAGTGCTGAGCAAGACAAACCCTGGGGTTTCCAAGTGGACAGCAAGGATAGATGTGAATTCAGAATGTCAAGGAGACTGCCAAGTTGTTCTGTTACATTGACAAATCTCATGCTACTGGGTTGGAAGAAATACACCATCCTGTGGGACTATGTCTTACCTGTTAAGGGTATTGGCTGAATGGAGCGCAAGCAGTCTTGCCTCATTTCCCCCATATGTCTAACGTTGTAGTTACGTTGTGAGGGAGCTCTAAAATGTTTCCTACAGTCTGATTTTACTTGTTCTTTTCTCCCTCATGCTTACTTTTCTTTTTCTGTTGCCACAACGGGCTATGTGTTATTATGATAATTCTCATCTGGAGCCCATCTGCTGGTTAACATCCATCACTCAGCTTATGTATCCTCTAACATATCTCTCACTAGTCTACTTCTCCATGCATCGGGTATTTCTTCTAAGCCTCATAGTGGTATTCTGATTTAAGTCTAGATGCGTTAGCTTGGCATGTTTATTTAAAAAAATAAATGAGGCAGCGTTATTTGGAGTTTATGTCATTATGCATATCTGTTGTTTTATCTCCAGGTGTACACCTGATATGACTCCTCTTTCCCTCTATGTATTTGTACTGCACTATGCCTCAAAAAAAGAAAGAATGAGAAAAAATAAATGTTTATAGGAAGTTCAGAAGAGAAAGCTTGCATTTCAGAGACACAACTTTCTGACATGATGGCCACGGAGAAAAGACATTATAAAGTTAAAAACATTAGAGACACTTGAGCGTTGAAAAGTGCATCAATCAAACTTCTAATAACCAATAGCAAATCCCATGGTGGTGCTAATTACTTGATAGGTGGTCAAACTTTTTTAACTGCTGTAAAAAGCATGCCACTATAGGATAGGATAGGAGATATCAGAGACTGGAACTCTAAGAGTGCTTAGGCTGAGGCCTTTATCCTAACCTGACTGCAACAAAGGTCCAAAACATTAAATACTGATGGTGAAGCCAGAGGAAACAAATCTTATATTTTGCCCAATCTGCAAAGTCTAGCCGAATTTTGTAGTAAATATTAGATTTTCGACTTTCTACGAGACTGGAGATTTGTAATAATAACAGCTTGTGAGCTGCCTTTGTCTGCTATCTGCCGAGAATCCTCCCAGTTCCCAGCTTTGGAATTGCCATATGGACAGTTAGTCCTTAGGAGAATAAGTTCCTCCATGGCCAGATTTTCCAATGTGATGGTATGGATGGATTGCAATCATTCCGTTTTGGCCCAAGATGGCTTAAATAGTTTGTCTTCCATAACTGAGAGGAAGTATGTTAGTTTAGGCTGGTATTGCTTTTCTTCTAACATATTAGTTAGCAGCTTACCTGCTTTGCTGCCTTGTGTGTAATGGGAAGCTCTTTTAGATAGTAGTTGGTGTTAGCCAGATTGGCCTAATTAATCTTAGTTTGTAGTGAGGTGATTTATAGCCGAACATCCTCAGAGGGCGAGGATTGGTTCAGGGCATTCAAATCTCATAGACGTAAAAACCATGAGAGCATTTAGGATCGATTCTTTTTTTTTTTTTTTAAATATGAAGCTCTTCTAATAGAGATGCTGCAGACAACCTTCTTATGAGCCTGCTATAGGGATGCAATAGAGATGTCATGTTATTGTTAGATGCAGAGTAAAATAGTAAGTTTTTGAGAAGGGACTGATTGAGTCTCTACAATACCCACCTGTTATGTCACAAGTGGTTTAAATGTGGAACACAACTGCAGATTATAAATTTCCTTATTTTTTAATAATAGAGAGTGAAATGAGAATCCTTTAATTAATAAGGTTATTGTAGCTTTAAGGCAGCGTGGCTTTTGCAGGTTGTTAGTTGAAAACATAAAGCATTAATAATTGTAATAGTATTTTAGTAGTAGCAGATTTTTGCAAGCGGGTAACAGTTCATTAGCAAGTAAGAACTCAGATATAGTATTAAATTGTATACTTATGATTGTTGGGAGTTGTCCTCCAGAGGAAGGTTAGTTTGAGTCTGCAGGATGGTTAAACATCTAACAGTCCGGTTTCCAGTATTTAGGAAGAGAGCAGGTAAATCCAATACACGGTCTGTGGTCAGAGGGAGATGAGAAGGCAGAAATCCGTTTAAACAGTCCAAGGTTCGGTACACAGTATTAACGGAAAAGAGCTTAGCCGGCAATGTGATTGCGGAAGTAACAACCAGAAATCACTAAGCAATTTTGAATCTTGTGCGGTCTCTCTATAAAGCTTGAGAGAGCCGCGTCAGAGAGGGGGCGGGGACAGTTCCGCATACCGGAAATGCCGGAACGGAGCCGAAAAGATAAGTCCTGACACCACCCTTTATAATTGAAGAAGTCCCTGATAGTAAGAGTGACTGGAGTGTACTCCAACCGCTATGTGGAATGTTACAGTTTTCTAATTGGGGGATGTAAGGATGTAATTTCACCTTATATGTGAAATTTGACGATCTTAGTGTATATGTAGTGTACGCTGTAATAGCAAGTAAAATATTTTATCATGGGAAATTCCCCACATGAGATAAGGATACCCTGTTGAACCTGCTCTAATTTGTCCAGAATCCTGTCTAGAATATCCCATTGGTTTGTATTCAAAAAGTAAACATTGTATGTACACTATCATTAATAGTACAAATCAAAAACAAAAACCACAAAAAAAAGTTAAATGCTTACTAAACAATATGGAGACACCTCTTGACTTTGTCTCAATAGTTGTGTGAAATCGGTATGGAAAATGGAGCATCTGAAGCGGTATGGCTTTTTGAGACAAGTCTCCTGAATACATGCCATGTCTACTCCAAGCCTCTACACCTCTTGCATCCCTCTAAAGGGGACATATCACTTGTAAGGGGAATTAAGAACTCTCATATTATACATTAATATCTTCGTAAAGTATTTGAGAATTCAAGCTTGCCATCCCACTTGGAATAATGAAAAAGGAGCAGTTTAGTCTTTTTGACTCGCCACCCTATGATGTTAATCCCAGACATGCTATATAAGCTACCAACCAAGCTACTCATCTGGGCAGTAGTTACCATTGGACATTGACAGTCATATATTGGTAAGAAAAGAGAAAGAAGTGGAGTAAAGAGTGCAATAGAAAAGATAGCAAGGAACAAGAAGTCACTGTGTGACAAAATATGGTCTTCGACTGATGATTCAGCCAAGCACTCCCACATTAATTGGATTCTGTCTGCCCAGACCACCAGAGACAAGATAAGGTGAGTGTGATGGTAGTAGTCAATATCACCGTCTAGTTTTCCTTTTTCCAATAGCAGAGTAATCCCAATAATCCACGAGAAGAAATATCGCTGTAATCGCCAAATAATCCACTCATGAGCCAAGGCTTAATGCTGGAACAAGACTGCTTTACTGGCACACAGAACTCAGAATTTATGCAATACAAAACTCCTCCTCTGGGCCAGGCTAGATAATTGAGTTTATACAATACACAAAGCTCAATTATCTGCTGGCCAGAAACATTACAGTTTTTAACAATTTCAGAAAAGTACTTTTTATATTACATACAAACATAATTTTAACAACGTAGCTGATGGTCTGGGAAGCAACATACTTAAATTTCACGAAAATCCGTTAAGTAGTTTTCGTGTCGCGTCGTGTGGAAGTTTGACCGGCTCCCTGCATGCTGGTATCCGATTTGGAGTTCCATGAAATTGGGGCTAAGAGCCGGTCTCCGTTCGCATCAATTTACACAAAAACTACCAGGGTTAAGATATAGAGAGTTCGTGGAAAGTGTTCCCCTCATTCGGTAGATTGAATTTCCCGAACGCCGTTCATGTCAAGTTTGTGGAAATAAGCCAGGCGGGACTTCCATAGGGGACCGGGTCTTGCTGGAGGGCTATGCCAAAAATAGTTCCAGGTGGTTGACGCCTAAGTCCCGCTGACTGGCCGTTCGGGAGTTTAAGATGGCTGCCATCCTTTGTTCTTCGCCACGTGTTTGGCTCCCGAAATGGCGACCACCCGGGAACTCTCAATTAACTTGCGGTTACACATGATTCTGTGTTCTAATTGCTACCCAGGGTGGTCCTTGTTCGGTAAAATAGCTATTTTACCGAACAAGGGATTTGAATGTACAGAAAATAACGAATGCACCAGTAATACAGGTAATAAATCTCACGAATACAACAGCAGGGAGGGAAATAGTCAAATGAATTGAGGGTGATTCTTCACGGTGAGTGTAACTCCTAAAACATAAAGTTACGCAGTGTGCTGCACCCCCACAGAGAATCAACACATTAGAAACGGAGTATCCTGGATTTTTAACCAAAACATAAGGAAACTTATTTTTAACTGAGCAGATCTATGCCTGGCGGAATAGATTACATGAATTTCTTTCAGGAGTTGTTGGACCGAGGAATGAAGTTTGAATGCAGATAAATTGTCAGACATTGAAGGATGTCTTCCGGAGTATTTAGTTTTGAGTGGAATCTTGCTGTGAATGCATGCATAATGCACTCAGTTGTATTCTGATAATGTCTTACTCTTTCCCTACAACAATACGGGATTATTCTTATTAATACTTCATTTTTGTAATGTTTATAATCTCATCAGGCATTGAATCGTTTTTATATCCCTGAATGAGGATACATACATACATACATACTTTTTAGGGCCTTTCACTAAATTAAGAATTGTAGAGAATTCTAAATGAATTTAAAACTTTTAGGACAAAGTAGTCTCCAGGTCAACTTTGTTTGTCAGTTTTGACCTACAATTTAAACTTTTATTATAAGACACAGGGGCTCGTATTATGATTTTCTCATTATTTACTATTAAAAGCAGAAAATAAAATTGAATGCAAACACCATTAGAATGTATTAAATGACATCATTCATAGTTAGCCAATCATCTCACAGCTTAGTCCAAAAAAATGTAACATTCCAACTGCCTCTTTCTTTGCTGCTCATTGACCAGATATGTACTTTATTTTACACTCTCACTACTATTTTATTTAAATTATTTAGTTAATTATCTTAGTGATTATTACAATAATTTTAGTTCATCATATTTTATATTTAATTATTTAATTTTCTTGCAAATTAATTATTTTTATTTCATTAATCCTCAAATTTTTTTATCTTAGTTTAAGTTTGCTCATTTTATGCCTGCTTGTTATGACATGACAAATGACACATTTAATTTTCTTTGTTTTATCTTACATGAATGAATTTCATTCATTCCCTAACTCAACTGTCAGTTGGTGTACATGCAGATATGTTGGTCATGCGGCAGCTATTTTGGGGAAGTTGAGTCTTTGTAATATCACAGCTCCAAACCTTTATATAGGTCATACTCCAGGAAACACGTAACTTTCAAATAAATTTCACCTTTGCTAAACCTATGAAACAATATTTTAGAACCCTTATTGCGGGAACCTTCTGTTTGCACAAAGAGAACTCTGCAAAGGCTATCTTGGTGGCATCTCAACTTCTCATTGAATAATATAGTGACATCACAACCAGTGTCATGAGATTTTGATGTGAGAACATCTCTGTGTATATCAAACCGCTGAAAAATGTTGAACTGTTGGGGATTGCAGAGGTGCCAAACAATTTAATACAGTACTCAGCTGTTTGATATTTTAGGATTAATTTCTAGAATTTGTGCATTTGGTTTCAAATTAATTGAGATTCATCTTAAATCTTGAACTCTAAAACGCTATGTGGACAAATCATGAAACAAACAAAATTGGCAATTGATGAACAGTTTTGTTTGTTTTGTAATTAGGAAACTCCAAAAAAAAGATGATTGATGGGGAAAAAAAGATGATTGATAGAACAGCCACTAAATTCTGATTTTGTACACAGGTTAAATGAGAAGTGAAGGAGGGGGAAAAAATGGAGACGCATCGAAAAACATCTCTCTATATATATTATATATTTAAAAACATATATAAATATAGATTTTTTTTTTTTACTGCTCTACCTCTTTTTCTCTTTATTGGTTATTTCTTTTCTTAAATTAAAAAATATTATTTGCTATGCATTCCGAGTGCTGGATCCCCTATTTTGAAGCATAACTGAGGAGAGCCTTTTCAAAGACAGAACAAGGGGGTAAGGGTCTGCTACCCATATTACACTCTGTTATGTATTTTTTTCCTAGAGACTCCAGCTGTATCCCCTACTAGGTGTGTACAGGTATCTTGTTTTATTTGAAAGGAGATTTGCTGGGAAAGCATCCTTGAAAAGATTTTATATATTCCCTGGAAACAAGACTGATATGGCACAAAACAACATTAGCTTAGTAAGCAGTTGTTGTGTATAGGACATGCCCCTGAAGTCTCACTGCTCAATTCACTGCCATTTAGGAGTTAAATCACTTTTGTTTTTGTTAAAGCAGCCCTGGTCCCTGACTGTGACTGACACAGTCTGCATAAAAATAGAATGGTTTCATTTTCAATCAGATGTAACTTAATTTAAAAGTTTTTACTCCTGCTCTGTTGATTGAGCTTTAGTTACATAAATAAGGCTCCTGCAGGGCCCAGCAAACTAATAACAAACCAGGAGGTAAGAAATTTTAAAATCAAACAGAACTTGCAATAAACGTGTAAACATTAGATGACTCTTTACAGGAAGTGTTTAGGCACGTTGTGTTAGTCACATGCAGGGAGGTGTACAAAGGGCTGCATAAACAAGTGATTTATCGCCTAAATGGCAGAGAATTAAGCAGTTAGACTCTGACTTGCAAGTCTCACTTTTCTCCAGACTTGTGTAGGATTATTTCCATACAAGTCTCAGGAGAAGTTGCCTGTTAGAGTGCTCAGATTAGTTAGCTTATAAATCAACCAATCAGAGTGCTCTTATTGAGCTTTTGAAGAGAACTAATGCTTCTCTGTCAGTGCACTCTGGTTAGGTTGGAGCTCACTATGTCCCCCCAATGTTTAGTTAGGAATAGCCTCCCCTGCTGTCCATAATTGGAGACTGTGGCTTGCCCACCCCCTTTATTTAAATTTCTGCACTCACCTCCTGATACATATATGTGGGGGCTTGGGGAATCTGTGTTCCTATGTATTTTATTAGCGATTGCTACAGTGAGTAGCCATATCCTAGTCCCATTTTCATAGTCCCATTTCTCCAGATCAAAAGACATGTAAAGTAACCTCAGAATTTGCACCTACTTGCTAGTGGGTAATCTAAAAGGACATCTACACATGGATTTGGAAACAAATCCAATGTATAAGCAACTTTCAGGAGGGATTCTTTAGCATGATAAAAATGGATCCTCATAATTATATCCCTAAGGACTGACAGAGAGGGTGCCCCTTAGGTTTGGTTAATCGGTGTGCCCAATCTAGGATCCAATCCCTGACATCCAAAATAGGCATGGTGGATTAAAACAATCAGATCACATAAGTAGGAAGATCATGATGTGCTATACAAAGCTCACCAGTTTTAGGTTCTAAATGGTCAGTGCAGTCTCCCAGATCTTTGACTGCTCTCCTATGTTCTTCCGACATGGAACAAAATTCTGCCAGAATGGAAACTCAAAGATTTTGCAGCATGGCCTTGAGGATTATAGATCATCAGACAAAGTGTAGGAAGTCTCCAGATCAAAATCAGTATCTGAGGCTTGTGAACAAGATTTAGCCGTTATCTTGGCCAACGCGTTTTCCTCATGGAAAATTATATTTTTGCTGCATCAGATTATTTGGTTTAACAGGTGCCATAGATGGAGAGCAGATACATAATTTGAAGGTTATATATGCTGTCAGTTCGGGATATATTTCCCCTTCTAGACCTCTGACCATGGAACACTCCAAGCCAAACCACCGTATAGATAAAATTTAACGTTTTTTCAAAAGAGCTCCAGTAGTACCTAGAATAAAAGGTACCCTTTAACAGTTTGTTAAACTCTAATGTTTTTTGCATTTACATTGTTAATTCCTTTGCTACTATTTAATAGTAAAGAAAAACATAAAACTAACCTCTGTATCTTTAAGAAGATCTCATCTTTCCTTCATAGTTTAGCAGATTACATTTTTTTCTTTTCAATTCACTTTGAATTCATCTTATAGCAAGTATACTGCCTAGTTTATCAAAAATATGTATGTCAACATCTTTATAAATTATATTTGTAATTATATGACATTTTAATATGACAGCCTGTATTCCTTTATTTGGCGTAGACATGTGAAAAATAACAATGTGTACATCTTTTGATATTGCTTGCATATCTGTTTGTAAGCAATAAATGTTCACTTATAATATCAATTTTGTATTCTCAATGCAGGGCTTTGATGATTTCATCTTTGCATTTTTTGCTGTGGAAATGATTATCAAGATGTTTGCTTTGGGAATATTTGGGAAGAAATGCTATTTGGGTGAAACTTGGAATCGCTTAGATTTTTTTATAGTGATTGCTGGGTAAGTGTCATCATGTTGCTGCGATTATATGTATTACAATAATCTGTTCAATTGTCAGCATTATAAGAAGATCACAGACAAAAAGAAAATTGGTATAAATACTACATTACTGGGTATTGTGTTTCTGTGTGTATTCGTGCTTAATGTCAATTATAGTGCCAACATATTCCGTAATAATAAAAACAAGACAATTCTAACAAAAAAAACATTTGACATACGAGAACAGTAGGTAAAGAGTGAGCCCTGCCGAAAATTAACTTACAATCTAAAAGGATAAGGAACAAATACACAGAGGGAAGTGAGGGGATGAAATGGTCTGCATATAGCTGAAAAGATGGTATGGATCTTTGGTAGGAGATAGACGAAGGCTTATAGTCTTCTCTCAGATGTGTGTTTTTAAGTTGTTGTTTTTTTGAAGGACTACAGAGAGGGGGAGAACCTTGGAGAAGTCCTGCATGTGTGGATCTGGTGTGCGGGGATGAAAATACGACAGTAACAGATTGTTGGCGGCTGGATTGAACATGTCTGCTAACAAGGGAGGGCTTGGGCACAGATATGGAGAGCTTTTTAAACTTTGACCCAGAGTGGCAAGGTTTGGAAGCTGCGGGACATAACATAGATGAATCTGGCAGAGGCATTCCTTAGAACTATAGAGGAGCAATCTGGACACTTTTCAGGACAATAAGGAGATTTACAATAATCAAGGTAAGAAGCGAGCGCATAGACGAGAAGGGGAATAGGGATAGACATAGCCTTATAGGGAGGAAAGACAAGGAGTGTGGTTTTGGGAGGTTGAGTTTAAAGAATTGCGATGTCAAAGACGTTCCGTGGCAATCAGTGACATGATCTAGCACACTGGGGAAAAATCAGGCAAGGAGAGGTATGTCTGGCTATCATTAGCTTAAAAGTGATAACAAGGCATATTATTGAAAAAACTACCTAGCAATATGTCATTCTCGTTGTACTCTTTTGTTTCACTCAGAGGCATAATGTGCACAGATTTGAATATATAACCATGAAGAGAACAGATAGTGAGCCCATCTGGTAGAATAGGCTAGTCAGCCTCCATTGCTAAGAGAATGGAAAAGGTCATATGAACCTATAAAGGTACAACTTGAGAGGTCTGGTGGTCCAACTGTAGAAGTGACCATAAAAAAAAGAGAGAAACCAAAAAAGAATAATAAAGAATATGCAATAATGTCCAGATAGTGGGCTTGGTCCAGTAGCTGTGTACTATGTGATGGGAGGGATGGAGAGCAAAAAACTGAAAAAAAACCCCAGACATTAAAATGTGAAGTAGAGCATAGAGGCGAGTATAGCAGGACAAATGGCAGGTGCCACAGTAATTCAGAATATGTTGGACAAGCTGATCATTAATATGAAGTATAATCAGTCAATGATCGTTTAAAAAAAAAAAAAAAAAGTGTATCAACATCAAGGAACAATAGCAATAGATAGAATTGAGCATATGAAAATTAATCAACATAAGGCCTACATCTCAAATCTATCCATTGAATCTTCACAGTTTAAAAAAGAAAAATCAGTTGTGCACATAAACATCTGGAATCCAATAGAAAAATAAAAGTGAAATATATTTTCTAAACTAAACTAAAAACAAAATGAACACACACTTTTGCACAAAAGGTTCTCGATAATCGCAGAGACTTCCAGGAGAGCTCCATATTCTAATAGCTGTAGAAAAGTCCACATTGAACATTTTAAAATGCAAGCAAATAGTCAATCTCAGAGCAAAAACTGCTATCTCAAGAGAATGACCCTCTTCCATTCTGGTGATAAGGTGGGTGTTGGGAAGCTGTGGGGAAGCAGTAGTCTGTGATTGTGAAAATTAGTTTTAAATGCAAAGAAGTCAAAGACCATCCTCAGGAGACTGAAAAGCAGTCATTATAACATTTCTCAAGACTAACATGTGGGTGCGAAATCCCCAGCGATATTACATAAGGTTTTCCACAGGGTCTTTGTGGTGTCATGAAAGGCAATATACAGGGAGTGCAGAATTATTAGGCAAATGAGTATTTTGACCACATCATTCTCTTTATGCATGTTGTCTTACTCCAAGCTGTATAGGCTCGAAAGCCTACTACCAATTAAGCATATTAGGTGATGTGCATCTCTGTAATGAGAAGGTGTGTGGTCTAATGACATCAACACCCTATATCAGGTGTGCATAATTATTAGGCAACTTCCTTTCCTTTGGCAAAATGGGTCAAAAGAAGGACTTGACAGGCTCAGAAAAGTCAAAATAGTGAGATATCTTGCAGAGGGATGCAGCACTCTTAAAATTGCAAAGCTTCTGAAGCATGATCATCGAACAATCAAGCATTTCATTCAAAATAGTCAACAGGGTCGCAAGAAGCGTGTGGAAAAACCAAGGCGCAAAATAACTGCCCATGAACTGAGAAAAGTCAAGCGTGCAGCTGCCACGATGCCACTTGCCACCAGTTTGGCCATATTTCAGAGCTGCAACATCACTGAGTGCCCAAAAGCACAAGGTGTGCAATACTCAGAGACATGGCCAAGGTAAGAAAGGCTGAAAGACGACCACCACTGAACAAGACACACAAGCTGAAACGCCAAGACTGGGCCAAGAAATATCTCAAGACTGATTTTTCTAAGGTTTTATGGACTGATGAAATGAGAGTGAGTCTTGATGGGCCAGATGGATGGGCCCGTGGCTGGATTGGTAAAGAGCAGAGAGCTCCAGTCCGACTCAGACGCCAGCAAGGTGGAGGTAGAGTACTGGTTTGGGCTGGTATCATCAAAGATGAGCTTGTGGGGCCTTTTCGGGTTGAGGATGGAGTCAAGCTCAACTCCCAGTCCTACTGCCAGTTCTGGAAGACACCTTCTTCAAGCAGTGGTACAGGAAGAAGTCTGCATCCTTCAAGAAAAACATGATTTTCATGCAGGACAATGCTCCATCACACGCGTCCAAGTACTCCACAGCGTGGCTGGCAAGAAAGGGTATAAAAGAAGGAAATCTAATGACATGGCCTCCTTGTTCACCTGATCTGAACCCCATTGAGAACCTGTGGTCCATCATCAAATGTGAGATTTACAAGGAGGGAAAACAGTACATCTCTCTGAACAGTGTCTGGGAGGCTGTGGTTGCTGCTGCACGCAATGTTGATGGTGAACAGATCAAAACACTGACAGAATCCATGGATGGCAGGCTTTTGAGTGTCCTTGCAAAGAAAGGTGGCTATATTGGTCACTGATTTGTTTTGTTTTTGTTTTTGAATGTCAGAAATGTATATTTGTGAATGTTGAGATGTTATATTGGTTTCAATGGTAATAATAAATAATTGAAATGGGTATATATTTGTTTTTTGTTAAGTTGCCTAATAATTATGCACAGTAATAGTCACCTGCACACACAGATATCCCCCCAACATAGCTAAAACTAAAAACAAACTAAAAACTACTTCCAAAAATATTCAGCTTTGATATTAATGAGTTTTTTGGGTTCATTGAGAACATGGTTGTTGTTCAATAATAAAATTAATCCTCAAAAATACAACTTGCCTAATAATTCTGCACTCCCTGTATCTTGTCAATATGGCCACAGACAAATAAGAATAGACTTGTATGTAGGCATATTTGGGTGGAATTTCAATCTTGACCTTACTTCTTTGTAAAAGAAGCTTCTTAGGTAGTAGCAGTGAATCCTTCAGGACAGAGTCTGGGAGATGATTTGACTTATTGTTTTGCTATATCTGGGATATAAAGAATCACACCAATATGAACAAAATTTTCATACATAAATTTTTGTTTTACATAAATCAATAATATTATTAAAGAATAGATCAATAGTACTGTTAAAGAATATATCAATAGTAGTATTAAAGAATATTTCCAAGAGTAAAGAAAAAAGAAGACATCACCGATTAAGTCTGGGAAACCCAGCCAGCCTTGCCAGGAGTCTTAATCTGGAGATCCTCTGCACAGCACATTTGCTTACAGTTGAGCTTCTGGCCAGTCTCCCAGAATTTCCCTCCTTTATTGGATTTTTGGTAACAGCTTATATAACTAGTGTAATGCACAGTAGTATGAGTACAGACATGCAGCTTCTCGTTAGAACATGATGTCGCTTTATCTGGAAGCATTGGCCAGGTGGCCAAGACACAGGAGTCATGAATCACAAGACTGCTATGCACAATATTAATTGCCTGAAAGTTGTTATAAGAACCTAAAACTATACAATAAAAAAATGTGTTACGAGAACATTGCAAAAAATTTTTAATGAGAACATAAGAAACTACACAATACCAAAAAATGTTATGATAACTTTATAACAGAAGACAGGGTAATCAATATGGCATTACCTTTTCATTACACTTATTCACATTGATGTGCTTTATCAGAAAGAATCATATTGTGTGGTAGCTCAGAGGTTAACAACTGGAAAAAACTGTTCCAGAAGGCTGACGGCATAAGGATGGTAAAATTCTCAGGAACATCCTCCACATGGAGATTATTTTTCTTAGAGAGGTCCTCTAAAGCCAAAATGTATTATCACAGAATTCCAATTCTGTCTCAAATTGAAGAGTCTTGTAGGTAGAATATTATGTGCCTCTAGAAACCCCCAGCTTATGTTCTACATGGGATGTTATTCATCCCAATTTGAGGAGGTTCACAAGTCTGGACTGTGCCTGGACTCTGAGAAGCTACCAGTTTCTCCACTGAGCCATCTTGACCCTCAACCAGCAGGCCATGCCTTGCTGAGGAGCCTTTTTGTCTAAGAATATTACTTTTATCTGTCATAGCTTTTTTACCGTGTACTGGGATGTAAGTTTCTGTTCTTGGTGTTGACGCTTAAAAACAAATATTGCACGGATCTTTAATAGAATTAAGCAGGCTCAGAAGATGGAGCTGAGGTTAATTCTGCTTGGCTGCTAGCTATTCCTCCTTAATTCTTAATTGGGGATTGGTTAGTTCAAGCAATTTGGATGGTGTTCCAAATATGATTGGAACTATTTAGCAAGAATTTAAAGAAGGCTTCTTCTGAACCAATTTGGCTTTTTTTTTTTCAGGTTGGCAGAATTTAGTTCATGCTACTGTTTTTAGATGCAGAAAGAAATTATACATCTGGATTAAAAAAAAAACACCAAAGTGAAGAAACTTTCACCTTCTTCCTCCAAACTACCAAGATCATTATTCCAAAACTTAATTGCTCCACTCTTTGGGTTATGCTGACTGCTCTGCTGCTGGGAGTAGTAGACAATGCCAACAAGGTAGTTTTAATGCACACCAGCTTGGTTCTCTTTCATTGCAAATCACGGACTATGTTAATACATCTGTATCTCCAGTATGCCCCTTCATCCTAGAACCACACATAAAGCTAGCACCAGGTTGGGGCACTTAGCAATTTGTTAATTCAGATGAGCATTGAGTAAAGCTTTCAGCTTCCTGACTACTACTGCTACATTTGGTGAGGAGTTTGCCACGAGGAACTTATTCCCAGGAAATCCCTGTTTTCCAGGTAGATAAACAAAGGGATGACTTGTCCCAAACAGTCTTTACTGTAGCTCAAGGTTTCTGTCATGTCCCTAATAATTGAATAAGAATTGACACTATCTGCCCTATTATTTTTCAATCCTCACACCCCAGTAAGGAGTCAATGCATATGGAGTGGTGGGAAGATAGAATATGAATTGCATTCAGCTCTTCCAAAAATTTTTCCAACATCTCTAAAGTAGAGTTCAACCACATGCTGACATCCTGTCATAGACAGTGTGTGGGAAGATTCAAGAGTTAGCTAGCCCTCACACGATGGTAGAAATGCCCAGAAATCATATGCAATGCTTAGGTTTGGTTACTACTTTTGTGTCAGCTTTTTGAATTGCACTTTTCACTACAAGATGTACAACTACAGAGGAACAATTTTAGGACCATAAACCCAAGGTGCCAAATTGGATGCCATAATCAGTAACAGACCTTGACGCTTGTTTAATCCTCATTAATACATAAGCAGCATTCTAAACTCTGCCAGTAGTTTCAAAGGTCCAGTGAAATGCCCTGAAAAAGTCCTGGTAATTGTTTACCAAAAGTCCATTAGCTTCCCATAGGGGAAGCTTCCCATAGCCCACTCTTGCACCCTGTCAGTAAGCTTATTCATGATATATTCTACATTTGATCTATCTGTAGGAAAGAGCAGTGGAAACATTTTGAAATTAAATTCTACTTGATTGATAAACCCTCTACATGTCTTGGAATCACCTCCATATCTAGGCAGAGGGGCCTTGTGCACTGAGTGGTGTTAGTGTCAGATGCCACCATTACAGGGGAATCAAACTCGTGACTCAGGCAATAGACAAGCTGTTCTGTCTAGGAATGTCTGAAGTACCTGAGTGAACTGACCCATAAGGTGACCTTGCTCCTGTAACCTTGCTTCATAACAAGCAATCTGTTGTCCTAAATCTGCAGAGTCCATGTTCCTATCATAATGTCACAAGGAATAACCCCAACACACAGAGTCTAGAATAACAGTAACAGACTGGACTGAAATAGGTGTATTACCAGTCTTTAGAGTGGGCAGGTTTAATGTACAATAGAGAGAAAACAAAGTCAAATTTCAAGCCTAGGTCAAGATAACAGTGAGACAGCGAAAATGAGAACTAGCCAGAGTCAGGTAAACAGCATATCAGTAATACAAGTAAACAAGTCAGAAATGGATTACAGAGAAACTCAGGGTCAAGAACAAAGCCAAGGTCAATACCAGAGATATCACAATGTAACAAGGAACACTAAAGGGTACTGAGAACAGAAATACGATAGGACAGAGTAAATGGGGCAAGAATAATTTAAATACTGTTATGTGTGATTGAATTGGTTCACATCATGACTACGACCACAGAACGTAAATGAAAGGGGATGTTGGACTGATACGGACCAATTTGAGCAGGAAATTACGTTACAACCCCAGTGTGTTGATATGCGCTTTGAATGCTAGCAGCATTCCCAATCCTGGGATTGTCTAGTTTGGTGCTTGCGGCCTGTTCGGAGGTTCCTGATTGGCTTAGGGACCCTGGGGAAAAATTATTACACAACAGAGATGAATTTAGACAGAGTATGTGCAGAAAGTAATGGACTTATGCCCCTCTTTCCAAACACTACTCTGTAATTTCTCTGTATCATCATTTTAGCCTTATACGTTTGGTGTTTTTGTTTCTGTGCACCTCTCATTATTATTATTATTTTATTATCTATATAGCACCAGCAAATTCCATAGCTCTGTACAATGGTTAGACTAACAGACATGTAATTGTAACCAGACAAATGGACGCAAAGGAACAGAGGGGTTGAGAGCCCTGCTCAATGAGCTTACATGCTAGAGGGAGTGGGGTAAAGTGACACAAAAGGGTATAAGTAGGGGTAATGAAATAGGTTGCTAGAAAAGTAATCATTGAGAACTTAATAGGTTATTTTTGACAGTTGCAGTAGAGGAGTCATGGGGGGGGATGAAAACAGTTTACATGATATGCTTTCCTGAAGAAGTGTGTTTTCAAAGATTTTTTTGAAGGAGTGGAGACTGGGTGAAAGTCTAACGGAGAAGGGAAGGGAGTTCCACAGAAAAGGTGCAGACCTGGAGAAGTCTTGGAGGCGAGCATCAGATGTGGGACTATGGACAGAGGATAGGTGTAGGTCTTCGGCAGAGCGCAGGGGCCTTGACTGGACAGATTTGTGTATTAGGGAGGATAGGTAGGTTGGAGCAGCATTATGTAGCACCAGAATCTTAAATTGAGCTCTATATCTAACTGGAAGCCAGTGTAGGGACTGACAGAAGGGGTAGGCGTGGGAGGTACAGGCAGACAGAAAAATGATATAGGTATATTATTAAAAATAAATGATATGCTCCAGGAGCTAATCAAGAAAAATACAATCTTAATACGCAGCATGAATAGCAATGGTTAAATTAAAAAATCTCAGATACAATGAAATAAGTCCATGTAGAAGTCCTATATAAAGACCAATAAGATGAGGCAGGATAAAATACAAATTATTGAGTCCAATAGTCCACAAATTGTAGCAGTAGGGAAAAACACACCTCACTATGTATATGGATAATACACGATTCGGAAGCTTTCCTGCAAATCACACTATAATTCACTGTAAAACAGTAAATATAAATGAAAAAAGCAAAAACAAAACAAAAAAAAAGAAACAAAAAACAAGCACAAAGCACAAAAGAAATAGCAATACTAAAAGAAGAGCAATACAGTACCTTGGAAAAACTGCTTGCTAAAATAAACCAGAAAAAAGAAAAAAGAAAAAAAGGGAGGGAAAATGCTTCTTAAAAAATACAAGTCTTTTACTATTTACTTAGACAGAAAAATGAGCCTTGCCGCCGCATTCATTACAGATTGCAGCGGTGCAATCTGGGAACACGTAAGACCACGGAGAAGGGGATTGCAGTAGTCAAGGCAAGAAAGAACAGTGGCATGGACCAGCACCTTATCCACGTCTGGTGTTAAATAAGGGCGGATATGAGCTATGTTTTTGAGATGGAAGCGGCAGGATTTGGCGATCGACTGGACATGAGGTGTGAATGAGAGGTTGGAGTCAAAGAGAACACCTAGGCAGCGAGCCTGCGAGGTAGAGGTGATGGTGGCGCCGTTGACTTGGAGGGAGACAGACACGGGAGTAGCAACACTTTGTCCCAACTCTCCTGCTACTTACAAATGAGCTACTTAGGGAAAGTGATACACAGTTGATGCTAACTCGAGCTGATACTCTCCCAAGACTGGTATTAAATTTATAGGGAGAGAACATTGAGTATATTGAGCTAGATGGTCTATTGAATTAGATTTCAAAGTGCTGTGATATGACCTGATGTTACCAGCTTTGGTGAAATATAAAACAGTAGGTTTTCAAGCATACAGACATTTAAGGAAAGTGACCATCTGGTAAGAGCAAATTTATAAATGAGAGGTACGTTTATAATATTTGATAATATATTTAACGTTTCTTAGAAAAGTTAAGTTTTATTACTGGTATTTTATCACTATGAGTACAAGTCCTTAGAACCAGAGTTACCCTCCAATAAAAAACAGTGAATTCTAAACTAGCTCCCCTTTTCTGTTGAAGTAGGACCTGATAGACCAGAAAAAATGGAGCTTATAGGGGACTAAATGATTTAGCGTTAAATTAAAAGATAAATAGAGCTAAAGGATAGACAGAGACATACATTGAGAAACAGAGAGAGAATAGAATTCAAGACAAAAAAATGTAAAAGGGAGAAACAAGGGTAGATAAAACTGAGTGAAATGCTCCATTACTCTACTAAAGCGTGATATTTTTAAATTGCTTTAAACATGGTTAAGATGAAATTAAGAAATTTGGAAAGGAAATTTTTTGTCTTTCATTTGTCAAATCACTGGTAGAATTCAAATAGGAAAACTCATTTTAAATGTAACATGTTTGCTTGATATTAATTATATTAACAATTCATTTGAACATATTGAAGATAATGTTTTATATCTCATAGTTAAAGGAAACCTAAAAATGCATTGCTTAGATTCTGAATTTGTAACCCCTGGCCTATGTGTTTGTGCTTAGGATGCTGGAATACTCTTTGGATCTCCAAAATGTTAGCCTGTCGGCGGTGCGCACTGTTAGAGTTCTACGTCCATTGCGGGCAATAAATAGAGTGCCAAGTAAGTAACTTTCAAATTATGATTTTTAAATTAACTATATTAAAGCAGTGTACTAATTATATAACTTTATACTTGATATCTTTATATAAGTCTAGTTTATAATCTTTTTTTTTTCACTAATAACCAATAGAAGGAACTAATCCAACCAGTTCCCTTAAAACATGAAATGTGTCATGTTCATTTGTGCCTTTAACACATAGATCACCACAACACAACATACATCTGATATATTTATGATTCTTTATGAGCCTCTGACATCTGATACTGTTAATGACATAGGCGATTGTAAAAAAAAAAAAAAAAAGGAAGAGCCGGATTAGTATCCATATTCAAATATAATTGGTTTAATAGACTCTTTTTCCAGTGTTCCTCAAAAGTGTGGTCAACATCCTTCTTCACTAGCAATACCTTCCCCTGTACTTGTGTCTTAGATCCATCTGCCACCTTGGTCTGGATCCTTTCCTGAGGGCATCATCATGCACTCTTTAAAAAAATACAAATAATATTTGCACAGGATATTTGAGCCCCATTTATGTATAATTATAATTTTAATGGCAGGAAGACATTTGTTATTGCTTCCTCATGTCACCTAATCATGAGACATTCTTGAAAGAGCTTGTGTGATCACATAATCTTTGTTCGTTATAGCATGTTTAATAACTGTAATGAATGTATATTGTAATATTTTAAGATCATAGTGATACTATTAATCCATATAATGTATGTGTAAATTAACTATTTGCATCCATGTTTTTCTGTTAACATAAGCTGGTTGTTTTCAGTATGCTGTATACTTGTACATTTTTTTTCAATAGATATATGTTTGTCCAAATTTTAGGGGATACATTAATTTGATTGATGAATGAAGGGGAAAAAATGCTTTGTGGATGAACTTCATCCATGCAATTAGTTTATTAGTTTATTTGTTATTGAATTGGCAGGAACCCCCACTCCCTGAGCTGTGTGAGGATATTTGTGGGGTAATAAATAATACTACTGCTACTACTACTAATAATAATAATATGTAATAAGCATGACAATATTAGTGAATATTTAGGTATAACAATAAGTATACAATATGGCAACAGTTATGACACAATAACCATAATTAGAGATAGCTTAATAGCAACATATCCAGCAGCATGAATAGAATAATTTCTAAAGGAGTTACATGCAAAGTTACAAATAATTCCTCTAGAATTTAATTATATATCCACATAGATGCATTTTTAACAATGTTATAGGAAACTTTCAGAATACTTGAGATTTCCTTCACACCCAGAATGCAACACAGAGCACAGCTTCAAGTCGTAAAAAAAAGAATCAGGACTAGTGGGAGTTTGAGCAAAAGCTTAATGTCGTATGTTAGTGTGACGGACCCTCCGTCAATCGATGCTCCCAGTGCTTACCAAGGACCATCAGCACCGCACCAGACACCATAAGCAGATCCCACAAACCGCTGCAGCTTTGTTGGGGTCTCACCAACCTCTACCCAACCTGGACCTACGACAAGGCTCCAGGTTCCAGTGGGTGAACCTGTCCTCCAAGAGAGAGCAGCAGGAACAAGCTCTTAAAAGAGCTTAGTGATTATAGCCAGGGGAGTATACAGTGTATAGCAATCACCAGTGTAGATGCAGCCTTTTCCCCCACACATGAGACGAGGCTCTATTTTGAGGGTAAAACAGGAACTGAGGGTTTATTGTCTTTTATACAGTTTTCCCCACAAGGTTACCACCCACATAGACCTTGTGGAGCACAGGACACAAAGTTACAAAACCAATCAAAACAGTCTTGTACAGTTAGACACTCCCAGATAATGTGCACAAACCCTCCCCTCTGCTTGTGATATGATTAACGAAGACAATTGACTAACTCAATTAACTCTAAGCAGAAAAAAACATAAATTTTTACAAGCCCCAAAAAACATATCCCCACAAAAGTCACATCCCCTGATAGCCCCGATCTGAGTGAAGAACATATCTGAAAATCACCCAGATCGGTTCAGGGGTTCAGGGATTTCCAGGATGTCTTATTTTTACCCCACTGTGCACATGGTCCCATGCCCAAAACAGTTCCATACACTCGACGACAAAACACTGGTGGACAATTCAAGATGGCCACCACCACATGTTTGAAAGGGGCATTGTGCTAAGTCCCAATATGCACAAATAGAGTTTTTAAATGGCAATACACCCCAGGGGTCATAGTCACAGGGCAAGGGGCTGGCAAGCAGACCTCTCCAAAACCCAGTGGCGGGGTTACTTTCGCCACAGTTACTATTTACTTTTGTATTAGACAGCCATGTTGCAGTGCTGCCACCCCATGTGGGTTAATAAGTTTGTATTGGTTTAGAAAAATACCCTTCTCTATCTCTGAGATTTTGCCTTATAGCTGAAGACAGCAAGGTGAATTGTTGGACTCCCCTAACAGGTTTTGTTTTGATGTGGTAAGCAAGCTTACACTTAAATTGCCATTGGAGTGATAAAAAAAAAATGTCCAGTTATTTAAATATGCATAGTGATTTGGGATAGTGCACAAATAACTATTTTCTTTAGTTTTTAAGATTACAGTAGTGTCCAGAAGGTTCATATATTGTGCATTTTAAGTTTTATCGATGGATGGAAAGAATTAAGAGTTCTGAAATTTTTTTAGTTTGTATTCTCCCTCTCATCAATGCTTTTTTTAAATTTTATTCTGTGCCTCTTTTACATACACTTTGCATTTGTGCTGGATATTTTGTAACTCTGACATGTGCACTTTGATAAACTCACCTCAAATTATGCTCAGCTACATCATCTGAGTGAAAGCATAATGCCAATGTATGCCCTAGGGACACTATCATGTGAAGTTACAGTGCCATACAAGAGGCATGGTCATTTCAGCCTTTTAAAGGACCACTAAAGTCACTCAGACCATTTCAACACTACAAAATTTTCAGGGCACAATGAGTCTGTATGGTTAACCCCTCAAGGTAAAACATTGCCATTTTGCAGAAAGGTCAATCTTTATCTTGAAGGGTTTAACACGTTGCTTGTGGTTTTTAACTAGAGGCACTTCCGTTGCACTGACTGATTAAACTCTGTCATGTGACCTTGCAGCTCATAGGAAAGCACCAGATTCAATGCTTTCCTATGAGAAGTACTGAAAGCGTGTGCAGTGATTGCTGCTCATGTGCACCATGTTCCCAATGCTACCCAATAAGCAGCATTTAATTGGACCATTAACAAAGTAGTTACAGTGCTGGAAAAAACGTAAAAAACTTAAACGTAAACCTTGTTTTTTCAAATTAATTTCATGTAAAACAGGTGGGGGGACAGAATTTAACTAAGGACAGGTGCACTATTGTTTAGGAATACCGGTTGGTTCTCTTAACTCCATAGTGCTCCTTAAGTGTGAATTTTCATAGATGGATTTGATTGGTCTGTGTCTCATTTTGTGTCATTTTAGCACTTCAACAGTTAAACTTAGCCCATGAAGGCTTACCGTTTGTGAAAAAGACACACCATGGTTTCTCATATGGTATATATTGTGCCTTAATGTTTCACCACTTTTTCACGAGTTAATGTCAAAGTTTGTGATAAAAAATGTTTTTGCTTTTTTTACCCGTTGCATTTTTGCTGGGTATTTTGCAAATCTTGTGTCTGCCACTATGATAAAGAAAATAAAATGTGGTTTGCCCTTCAAAGCTTCATGAATGTACCAATTGGTATGTTCAGATAGCTTTTCCAATGTTTCCCTAGTATTTGCATGTGACAGATTCTGCACCAGAAGTAGGGGTTAACTGGTGCAGGACTCCTAAACACTTAATCCTGCAAAAGCGTTAATCACCCCAGGACCACTCCTACTGTTCTCTAGCCCATTACATGGTGAGTACTCGCTCTACCAGTGACATAACAGTTCCAGAAGCCCGGGACATGCATAATACCTCTAATGGGACCAGGCGAAAATTTTATGGCCTGCTCGGCCTGGTCCAGTGCGGTTGCCTGGTGTAACTATCAGCCATTCCTACTCCCTCAAATTAACATCTAGGAGTGCGCTTTTTGGAGGGGTGGTAGAGGAGGGTCCAGCCAACAATTGCTACCTAAGAGCCAGGGGGAGCCCCCCTTTTACATGAAGAAAATGTACTATTTTGGTGACTTTTGCTTGGCCGTGAACAGTCTGGAACTCTGTGCCGGATCGGGGTGTGACCTTTGCCCGACCAAACTTCATTTGATGATTTCTCAGGCTAGGCACATCCGATCTGGGTGCTTTTTGGACACTTTGCTTGAGGGAACAAGACTATCTAGGGATGTATTATTTATATGTCTATGTTATGTTTAAGTTATGCTTTTATACTCTGTTTTGTTATTAGGGCACCCTGGAGCTTAATAAAGGTAATTGTCAGTAATTAGTTTACCTCCCAGTCTCCAAGGTGGTAACCCATTGTTCTCGTGTATGGCCCCCTGCTGATGTTGTGCCTATAAAAACTGCAGTTTGTGACAATACAGTCAGTTTTTGTCCCCAGCACTATGTGTCATCTAGTGTCTCTGGTGTGCTATAATTACGAAAGTGTTATTTTCTCCTGGAGTAAAAAAAATATAATAGAGGTATTCAGCCTGAGTAATGAGCTTAGCTACACTTGTCTCTAGTGAATTGATGTAGGTGTGCCAGGTCTGGAAAAACGTCTTTACCTTATCGTCCTCAATCCAGTCTATTCTGAAGGTATGGAAAAGTTTAGATCCACCGCTATACAATTTATTTCCTAGCTGTAGCTAGGACTGTGTGTATAAATTTGGTGTGAAATATGAAATTAGTAAGAAAAATACATATGATTAACATTTTTGGAGAAAGATGTATTGCTAGTGATGTTGGAGAGTAGGTTTGAATGTTTCCCCAGAACTTGTACATAGGTTCAAGTTTATAGAGAAAGGCCAAAAAAAATTCATGTGGATGTAGGTCATAAAAATGTTTGGTCCATTATGATAGGTGTATAGGGGTAGATTCATAAGAGTGTGCAGATCCAAAAATTAGTTTCAACAAGAGTATCAGTAGTGTGTGTCCAATCTGTGTCACACGTATAAGTTATGATTGCTTTATCAACTGCTATTTTGAAGGAATCTAAAAAAGATATAGGGATTGTGAGAAACATGTCATGAAGTTGATAATGCATGGACTTCTTTTTAGTGGAGGTATCTACACAATTCTCAATCCGCAGTTTTGATATTTGTTTTCGAAAAAATGTTTGCTGAGAGATTATCATCAGCTAAGTTTCCATTTTAATCTAATTAGTCTCCAAGCTCAAATAGTAGAGTATAGGAAAGGAATTTACTTCTTATGAGTTGGTAGATCCAGGTGTGGTGTGTGTAAGAGCTGGGAAATGTTTATGTTGAGGTGCATGTTTTGGTCTAGGACTGATATAGGGTCTCTACCTGAGATCCAGTCCAGGGCATGGTACCAAGGGCATAGACATGTACTAGTGGGTAAACTAGATCTCTAATAAGTGTAGTCAGGATAATGTATTGGCTCTATGTATCGATGACTTGCTGTGTGACTTTAGAATTGAGGGATAAGTTAATAAGCATTGCAAGTCCCCGGAGTTAGATTTATAGGAGGTGGTAATGCAATGGCTAATCCATCTAGCTTTCAGGAAATTGGGATTGGTGGGTTTCCAGTGAGTTTCCTATAGGAACACTATATTAGGGTTAGAAGAGCTTAAGGCCTTTAGGACAATTTTCCCATTTAATAAACTAAATTAGGCCCACTATGTTCCAAGAGACCAAATTAAGCACATTAGAAACACTCTATGTTTGAGATTAAGTGGTCAAATTGGATGGGTGATTATCCAGCATCAAGGGATGTCAGCAGACTAATAGAATGGGAAGTATTCTGAGCTTTTCCCCCCAATTTCCAGCTGCCAGAGAGGGAGCTGTTGCACATATGCAGGGCTGGCCTTTGGGTTGTGCAATCTGTACGGCCGCCCAGGGCACCAAAGCAACAGGGCACCTAGAGCTGCTCATGTGCAGACAAGAGGTGCTAGATTCCCTCCCTCCCTGTGTGTCAGGATTACTAGTTGATCCAGAACATAGAACTGTATCACATCTAGGACTAATAGGTAACTTCTTACCGGGCCTTAGAATGGCCGGACTTAACGTACCAAAGAATAGTAAGAACACTTGCTGAAGTCGGTGACACAGAATGGGACACAACGATAAGGGAAAGCCAGAAGTCGGGGATACCAGAATACAGGGAAGTCAAACGAAGCCAAAGTCAAAAACTAGAAATAAACGCTCAGAAACAGACTCTCGGACAACCACTAGGGAAACCACGACAGGGCAATGAGGGAAAGTAAAAATGCATTTAAATAAGTCTTTCACACTTCTGATTGGCCGAAATCGGCCTGTGACCCCAGAACGTGCGCGCGTGTCTCCTGCGTGACGTCGTCCTCACGCCGACGTCGTCCTCATCGTGGGCGGAGGTGGGGCTAAAATTTGGCATGGATCCGATGCGGCCGGCGTCCATCAACACGCTGCAGGAGTCAGGTACACTGACGCATGGCCGCTGAGCTCGGATAACGCAAGATGAGGATGAATATGTTACTTTACTCCCCACCTGAAGAGTGCGCACCGGGTGGGCAGGAAGCGGCTTGAGGGGAAACTTAGTGTGAAAATAACAAATCTTGCGACCAGCATGAATATCAGAGGCCGGAACCCAAGAATGTTCCGCAGGTCCATAACCCTTCCAATCAATCAAATACTGTAATGAACCGCGAGAGAGAGCCTGGAATCGATTATGGAAGAGACTTCATACTATTCCTGTCCAGAAACAACCAACTGGGAGGCGAAACAGGTGGGACAGTATACCTATTGCAAATAAGTGGTTTGAGCAAAGAAACATGAAACATGTTAGGAATGCGTAATGAGGAAGAGAGAGAAAAAAGAATACGAAACAGGATTAATTCTATGAAGGATACGAAACAGACACAGGAATATGGGAGCAAACTTCATGCTAGGATCTTTAAGTTTGATGTTGCGCGATGATAACCACACCTTCTCACACACTTGGTAACAGCCGCCGTATTGAGAGCAGAGGGAACTTTGGTCCAAGTACCACGCACTGAGGCAAGGTGATCATCCAAAGCGGGGATAGCTGTGTCAGAGAATTGCATTAAAAATGGTTAAGGTGTTTGTGGCGAAACCGACCTCACCACTGGGCATTGGAGAGGACTGATTGCTAGCCTCCTGCCCTGCGACTATGGCCCTGGGATATATTGCCCTTTAAGAACATGATTTGGGCATAAGGGATTTGTGTTGTGCTGCTGCTGGCCCTTTAAGAACCATCTGGGGACATACTGTGGAGTTACTGGGTGGCCATCATTTCCTGTATCAGAAGCACATGGTGAGAACAATGGATGGCGGCCATTTTAACTCACAGACACTGTTTGGACTTTTCAACACGGTGCCATCTCGCCAGTATTTGGTGCACAGAGACATCGTGCAGTGGTTTTGGACTATACAGCAGGGGACACATTATACAGTGATTGTTTTTCATTTAGCCTGTATATGTTCTGCAGAATCTGCATTAAACTGTATTTTCCAAAGTACTGAACGGATCTGGGTGAATTTTGGATATGTGGTTCACCCAGATCCCCCGGTTCCAAGGATATACTTTTATGGGGTTATTGCATGTTTTGGGGTCCCTGTGATGTGTTTTATGAAACTGTATTTCTCTGTCTGTGATAATTAGATTACCCATTGTGTAAGGTAATTGTATTACAGGCAGAGGGGAGGATTTTGTGTGGGAGTGTCTGTGTGTATTGCACAGATTGATTGGTTGTTCTGTAAAACCCTGTGGGCAGTACTAAGTTTGTGGATTGGGAATAAAAGAGGCTGTATGTGCCAGTCCAGTCAGTTCCTGTTTTAACCCTCAAAGTGAAGTGTCGTCTCATTATTGGGGGAAGGATTTATTGTATGCTGTTCCAGTTTGACTGCTAGGAGAGTAAACCTATTCGTATGGTTCCTATTCAACTGTCTACAGCATTCATATGCTTGAGAGCATTCATATTCTCCTACGGTTCGGTGGTTTTGGTGTCTGCTGCAGTGCTTGGAGTCCTCAGGAAGTGCTAGGAGCATCCTTCAACCGAGGTACCCAGTCGGGGTGCCAGGTGATCTGTTAGAGTGTTGCTCTAGCTGCCCATATGTACAAGCTTTCACTGGCTGAGGAGCTCTGTGAAACATTACTACCTTCTGCACTGTACATTTTACTGCAGTGGATCTCTGTGATATGCACTGCACATTTACTGTGAGTTTAATTGCTTTTGAGCTTTGCAATACAATGAAACACTGAATTATCGTCAGACTTTTTGCGGTGCTGCTCTATGATACACTCGCACATCCTCGGCACTGCTGTGCAGGGCCGCCATCAGGGCACGACAACCGCAATGATTGTCATGGGCCCGGCGGTCCTGGGGGGCCCAGACTGCTCAGGTCGTCCGGGCCCCACATTCAGTGGGTACATACCGGGTCGCAGGGGCCCCTGCGACCCGGTATGTACCCACAGGGCCAGCCTCTTCTCCTGGGGGGCCCAGCAGCCGGTCACCTCAGGGCCCCCAGAGGCTGGCCCTGCTGACACCCGGCCGGCGCGAGGGAGCACTCTCTGTGTGCTTCCTCTTCAGCTCCCTCGCGCACCGTACTGATGCCGGAGCCGGAAGATGACGTCATCTTCCGGCTCCGGCATCAGTACGCGGCGCGCGAGGGAGCTGAAGAGGAAGCACACAGAGAGTGCTCCCTCGCGCGCTCGCCCGCCAGGTGTCGGGGGGGAGGAATGAAATGGGAAGGGGGGAAGGAGGAATGTGAAATGGGAGGGAGGAGGAGGAATGAAATGGGAGGGAGGGGGAGGAATGAAATGGGAG